>OZ007497.1:85290684-85904436 GCA_963931805.1 Microdon myrmicae
TACTCGTCGTGCTTTCTCAATAGTGAGAAGAGAAGTACTTGGCGGAGAGTTCGAAAAACGAAAGTTATGTCGATCGTTTAATTCCCTCGTACAGGTCGGCTATTCTTAACTTCTTATTGACTCTTCATTTAACTTCTCTTAATTTAACTAACTTGATTTTTTATTTATTCTTCAATATTTCTTTATTTAATTTTCCAATATGTACTTTTTGCAAATGGCAACACTTTCTTAAACCCGGGGGCGGGGGGGGGGGGGGGGGGGGGGGGGGGTGCGTCGCTTCATGAAATTTTAGTGACGGTGGAGCGCTTCACGGGACAACAACGTGCTTTTTGTGTAAAATAATTTTACAAAAACAATGACTCCTACGTTACTGCACGACGCCTATGTAAAATTGAATACGGATTACGCCGTGTAAGTGAGTGTCCAAGTGTTAATTTAATCAATGCTTGCATCAAGAAGTTCGAGCAAACGGCATCGACAACGAATATTAAACAAACAGGGCGGCCACGCTAAAGAAGAAGCGATGAGAATATTTGGGATGTTGGAATTTCCGTACCTTGCAGCATGTGGCAGCGAGTTTTCTAAAGTATGCGTACTCGATTCCAGGAGTGCCAATGACGAGACAGGGGCACATCTCGACGATCATCATCGGCACTTCAACCGGGAACCGGTCTTGGCCTTATTTAGCAAGTCCTGAGGCTTGTTAAATTTTCCA
This sequence comes from Microdon myrmicae, assembly GCA_963931805.1. Lineage (NCBI taxonomy): Eukaryota > Metazoa > Arthropoda > Insecta > Diptera > Syrphidae > Microdon > Microdon myrmicae. Next base: position 85,291,400 of record OZ007497.1, read on the forward strand.
TAATGATTTGTTTTTTTCGGGCAAAGTCATTAGTCTTGCGCCAGAGGCTCCCCGACGATGTCATTTAAAAATAAACGTATATTCATCATCATCATTATCATCATCATCATCGGCGCTATAATCGGGATTCGGTCTTGGCCTTATTTAACAAGTAAAATTTGATACATTTTCCATAATAATTTGTTTTTCCGGGCAAGGTAATTAGCCTTGCGTAAAAAACGTTTTTTACTTGAAATAAATGATCAACAAAATAACAAATGTAGTTTTATTTCTATTGATGTTTCAAATGTGCAAACATTTATGACCCACCCTTTATTTTCTTCTGGAGTATACTGATTAACTGACCGATATTCCCTTTGCAACCACTCTGTTTATACCCAAATTATTGGGGAAGAATCGCAAACGATGCATAGAATTCCTCTCCACTCAGCATTACCTCACGCACAAGTCATTTATCCTGCCGCAATTTCACTCAGTCGGCTTTGACCCATATTGAGTGCAACCGCCCGGCACGAATCATTCGTTTAGCTTAATTGATATATCTGCTTAATCATTCCACTTAAACTACAGTTGCCTTGGTTGGTGCATTCGTTTCGCGTAATTGATATTTACACTTAATCGATCCACTTAAAGTGCAGTGGCCTTGGTTCAAGTATTCGTTTCGTCATTTGGAATCAACGGTAGCGGTTCCTTATTATCCGTATGCCTTTCTTTCGTAGGCGTAAGCATTTTTGTTGGGAATTCTATTAGACGAGTGTGTGACACCTGAGGTACGGTATTCGTCATTATCCGCACGCCGTATTTTTGCAGGCGTAGGCAATTTCCCGGGAATCTCCCATGCCACCTGATGTGGTGCTTGCTTTTGGTATTCGGATATGAATGACGATATGCGATACGGTGCAAAAAAATAATAAAAATATACTCGTTATTGGATAGCGTGGAGATTGGGAGTAACTGTGCGCCATAGGCGCTAATTAAAAGAAAACGTTGCGTGATATTACTTTTTTTATTATTTTTTATTGTTATGTTAAATGGAGTTTATGTAGTGGGTTACTACATCCTCTCCGTCCCTATTCCCTTCATAACCAAACCCTCACCATAATTCAATCGATCCGCGATCTTGGTATTTCAAGTGATAAGGAACTCAATTACCTTTCATATATTTACGAGAACCCTCGGGTTTGTAAAACGGTTGTCTAAAGAATACTCCAACTGCTATGTCATCACCAACTGCCTGTACATGCCCTTTGGGCATCCAGAGAATATGCTAGTCTAGTCAGGTATGGTGTTTTGGCGGTTTTTATGTGTGTGATGGTGTCAATGTGTTCCGCCGAACACTAGTTGTGTGGTGATGAAATAACGTTCAGGTAGAACGACACTCACAAAACAAGTCAAATAAAAGTCACTGTGAGCTTGCCCTGGGTTTGGCTCTTTTATTTTCTGGGTATTGACTAACAACCCCAGTAATTAGTAAAACATAAAGGTACACTATATTTATTATCGAATCTTTATTTAATATTTTTACTATTTAATCGGGTATACCGCACAACTAAATGATTATTTCATATCGTTAATACTGTTTTAAAATAGATTTTCTTATATAATATGTTTATGGTTTAATCGAGTATCATCATCATCATCGGCACTACAACCGGAAACCGGTCTTGGCCTTATTTAGCAAGTCCTGGGGCTTGTTTAATTTTCCATGATAATTTGTTTTTCCGGGCAAGGTCATTAGTCTTGCGCTAGTTAATCGAGTATACCGCACAACAAAATGAGTATTTCACATCGTTAATACTGTTTAAAATAGATTTTCTTATATAATATGTTTATGGTTTAATCGAGTATACCGCACAACAAAATGAGTATTTCACATCGTTAATACTGTTTAAAATAGATTTTCTTATATAATATGTTTAAGGTTTAATCGAGTATACCGCACAACAAAATGAGTATTTCACATCGTTAATACTGTTTAAAATAGATTTTCTTATATAATATGTTTAAGGTTTAATCGAGTATACCGCACAACAAAATGAGTATTTCACATCGTTAATACTGTTTAAAATAGATTTTCTTATATAATATGTTTATGGTTTAATCGAGTACACCGCACAACAAAATGATTATTCCGTATCGTTAATATGACTTTTAATATATGGCACACCACGACTGTTATTCTATGCTTCAATGCTTCTCCAAGACTGATTTCTGAATTCATTCCGACTCGCAATGGTTACCTCACACGCAACCCATTTTCTTATTTTTTCTTCTTTCTATTTTCCACACTCAGCGCCAGGACCCAAAACAGACCATTGCCCCGACCACCATATACGGTGCGCCTTTAGCTTTTTGCTAGGCGTACAAGAAAAAAGGAAAGGGTGAATACACATACACGCTAATCGCGTCCGCCGCTTACGTGCGTGTCCCCCAGCATGCAGACACGGGATCATCGCCATCCACATGACCTGCAGGTTTGCACAGGGGTTGAATTGTTTACACGATCACTACTGCTTGAAGCATTATTGTTGATCGTGCAAACTTCGCTAGTGTATCTTCCATAGGAACGACGAATATTCATACGATCGCGATCACTGCCAGGATCGCCGCCGATTGCATATCGATCGTCGTGCAAATGGTGCAGGTGGCTATTCCCTGTGTTTGCTTCTCCTTTAGGCAAGCATGTTATACTTGCCTGTAGTTGGTTTTTGCCACCGAATTGCCCGCCGTGTTCGCTGATGGAAAAGGGGGCAGCTTGCCTGTGTGCGACGGTGCTGGATCGAAGATATTCTTGTCCGAATATCTCGATTGATCCGTTGGTTGAGGATGCGACCGTTTTTCTCCACTCGAGAAAGGGTGCATGTTGGAATATTTTCCGTTGACCGTCGGCGCCGGTTGAACTTCCCGTTGAAAATGTGAGGCGGGCCGTGGCGTCGGGGGAAACCGCCACGACCCCCCCCCCCCCCCCCAGTGACGTAGTCACGATACAAAGGCAGGGCACGGCCGCCTCATTGACGAAAGTACGCGAGGAAACGGAAGAGAAACAGACGCGTTACGCGCGATGCAGGACCACCATACACCGCGTACCATGCTATTATCAATGGACCCGCTTATGCCGCGGTGATGCCGGCACGGGCAAAGGTGCGCGGTACGGTCCATTGTGAGGTTTGTTTTTAATGGTGGTGAGCGGTAATTTCCGTTTCAATGGCTCCCATGTGGCCCGCTGACATTGGTTCTCCAATGTATCTGCGGTGTGGTGTGGTGTGGTGTGGTGGAAGTCTCGCTGGAATTGGTACTCCAAAGTGCCAGCGTCGTGGGTGGAGGTCTTCGCCAGCCGTATCAATTCACTCCTTTCTGTCTGAAATCACGCCCTGCGGATACACTCGAGAGCGGCTTCGCGTAAGGGGGCCGTCGTTTTTATCCGGTATCCCCGCCGATGTCGCCGATGGTGATCCTGTTGTAGGGGTAAGTTCTGGGCTGCTCTCCTCCATGAAACATGGTTTTAATCGCTCCACGCTAACCGTACTAGACCTCCCTCGTATATCCAACTCGTACACCCGCTAGTTGATTCTGTTTAGAATCTTGAACGGGCCCTCATACGGAGGGTCGAGTGGTCTCTTCACTTTGTCCACCCTAACGAAAACGTGCGTGCAACTATGCAACGCGGGGTGGACGAAAACTCTTTTCGCACCGTGTCTGGCCACCGGTTTTGGCCTGATCTTGCGCATTAAATCACGCAAGTAGCCTACGCTTTTTAATGGGTCCGCTGGTGCTTCGCCGTCCACGAATAGTTCGCCGGGCAAAACGAGGCTGGTGCCATATGTCAGTTCGGCAGCGGACGCGCCCAAATCCTCCTTTATACATGTCCTCAAACCAAGGAGGACAGTGGGGAGGGCGTCGAACCACTGCGTGTCGTTGTGACACATTAGGGAGGCTTTTAATGACCTGTGCCAACGCTCTATCATCCCGTTGGATGAAGGGTGGTATGCGGTCGTACGATCCCTCTGACAGCCCAGCAACTCTGTGAGCTGTCTGAAGATCGTAGCCTCGAACTGAGGGCCTCGATCTGATGTTAGTGTTGCCGGTACGCCAAAGCGTGTAACCCATGTTGAATAAAACGCCCTGGCGACGCTTTCGGCTGTAACCACTCGTAGCGGTGTCGCTTCAGGCCATCGCGTGAAACGGTCAATCATTGTCAGGACATAGCAAAAACCTCTCGAGGGCGTCAATGGTCCTACGATATCTATATGAACGTGTGCGAAACGCGCCTCGGGAAGCTTAAACTGGGCCGGCTCCAGTACGTTGTGCCGCCCTACTTTACAACGCTGGCATTTGAGGCACGCGCGAGCCCAACTTGTGAGGTCCTTGTTCATGTGGGGCCATACGAACTTACGTCGAATGGCCGTGGCGGTTGCGCGACCGCTGGGGTGAGCTGGATTGTGGACGGTTTCGTAAACTCTTCTTCGCAGCTCAGTGGGGATATACGGTCTGACCGTTCCCGTGGAGACATCGCACCAGATCGCACCCGTCGAGTGCCCTAGCGGCAACTTTCTCAACAGAAGTGCAGTGTCCGCTTTTAACAGAGCTTCAAGCTGGCTGTCTTGCTTCTGGGCTTGGGCCAGGTCGGCGTCCGCGATGGCGGAGCGCAACTGTATTGTGTCCACTCGAGAGAGTGCGTCCGCGATGATATTCTGGTCGCCCGGGATGTGCCTAATCTCGGTGGCGTATTGGCCAATTAAGTCGAGCTGCCGCCCCTGACGTGGTGATGCGTTTCCGGACCTCTTCCGGAAGGCGTAGCTCAAAGGCTTGTGGTCCGTTCTTATCACCACTGGGCGGCCCTCCACCATGTGACGAAAATACTTAACGGCGCTATATATAGCCAGCAACTCTCTATCGTATGTGCTGTATTTCCGCTCGGTATTACTGAGTTTTCTCGAGAAAAACCCGAGCGGTTCCCAAACTCCGTTACTCTCTTGCTCCAATACCGCTCCTATTGCGGTGTCTGACGCATCGCATTGGATGGCCAACGGAGCACCTTCCACAGGGTAGCGCAGCAGTGCTGCGTTCGCGAGTTGTGCCTTAGCCTGGCGAAATGCGTTCTCTGCAGCTTCCGTCCAGGCGATTGGGCGCTTATCGTTCTTTTTTGCCCCTTTTAAATATTCGTTTAATGGGGCCTGGACATGCGCGGCGCTTCGTAAGGTTGGCCGATAAAAATTGAGCATTTCCAGGAAACGCCGTAACTCGCGGACGTTGGAGGGTCGGGGAAATTGATTGAGTGCTTCTACCCTGTCTGGCAAAGGCCGTATACCCTGCTCGTTGATGTTGTACCCCAAGTAAGTCACCTGCTCTTTGGCGAAGTGGCATTTGTCAGGGTTTATCACGAGTCCGAATCGACGGAGGCGTTCAAGCACCTGATTCAGGTGTTGGTGGTGCTCCGTACGGTTTCGGGAAGCTATCAGGATATCGTCTATATAAGCGTAGCAACAGTCTAACCCGCGTAGCGCTGTATCTATGTACCTCTGGAAAGTCTGTGCTGCGTTCCTGAGGCCAAAAGTCATTACCTTGAACTCATAGAGCCCGAAGGGGGTAATGACTGCTGTTTTAGGGATGTCCTCGTGTGCCACCGGTATTTGGTGGTAGGCTCTGGTTAGATCCAGGGTCGTGAAAACGGTGCATCCTCGTAGCTTGTACGAAAAATCGTATAGATGGGCTATGGGGTACCTGTCAGGGATTGTGACCGCGTTCAGCAGTCTGTAGTCTCCACATGGGCGCCACTCCCCATTGCGTTTCTTAACTAAGTGCAGCGGGCTAGCCCACGGGCTGACTGAAGGTTGGCAGATTCCCTTTTCGAGCATGTAATTAAATTCCTCGCGTGCCGCTCGTAATTTGTCTGGTGCGAGGCGGCGCGGGCGTTGACTGACTGGCGGGCCGCGTGTGTCTATATGGTGATAGACCCCTGACTTGATGTGCTTCTGGTTGGGAAGCGGAACTGTTGACTTTTTAAATTCCTCCAATAAGGCCGGGATTGAGTCTAAGCTCGCATCTGTTCCTGCAGGTATCCGTGGGTCCTCCCTAGGCGGCTGCCTGCAGGTATCATTGGCCACCAGTCTGTTGTTTGCGGAATCCACGAGTAAGTTGTGGCGTGCCAACAAGTCTGATCCTATTAAAGGTTCGCTGACATCGGCCACCACAAAATGCCAGCCAATGGGGCGCCGCAAACCCAAATTTAGTTTGTAATATATTCGCCCGTACGTGGCTATGGAAGTGTTGTTCGCTGCCAGCAGCCGGAGCCGACCGGGCACTTTATTGTGCGGGGCGTATGACCTGGGCAGGGCGTAGACATCGGCGCCTGTGTCAACGGTGAAGCTTATGTTTAACTGCGGGTCTCTTATCGTCAAGCGCCTTATATAGGGCACGCCGACCGTGCGCGCCTGTATTACGGTCGGCCGTTCTAGTTTAACGCTGGGTTAGGAACAGGAGGTGGTCGCTTCCAACCACACGGCTGTTTACACTTCCGAGCCTTTGCTCCGAAGCGTCGGTGATACACGCACCAAGCGTGTGTCAGGGCTCTGTTAGAATTGTCCCGTCCAGGCACCGATGCCGTTCCGCGTGAGGTCGATGCGCCTCCCGGAGGATCAATCCGTCGGTGTGCAGCCTGTGTTTGTGGTCGTTGGTAGTTTGGTCCGTTAAGCACCGCGCGCGTGGCACTTCGCACCTCCGTGCGCAGCTGGTTAATCTCTCGCTGGAGGCTCGCCTCGAAACGCGACGGTCCTGATTGCCGCGCATGTGCCTGCAATGGGTCACGCAGGGGCGTTGCAGACTGCAACGCATTTCGTGAGGCGGCCGGTAGGGATGCGGAATCGAAATGGTTACGCGGCGCTGGTTGTGGAATATATCGCTGCTGGAAAAACGGTGCGCCGCTGTGATTTACCGTTGTCACCTGGAAGGTGGGAGATTCGGATTGAGGGTCCGCGCTTTCCATAATTGCATCTGCGACCTTCGCCAGCCAACCCAAGCTCTGGTTGGGCTGAGCTATCAAGGCGGCACGTGCATACTGGGGAAGGCATCTTAAAAAATGGGGTCTGATGACATCATCAGAGATCCCGGTTCCCGCTATCGCACGCAGATGTGTCAGCAAATGTGCAGGTTTCATCCCAGTGAAATTCGTCTCTGCGGCCAAACGCTGATGTCGTCTGCCCTCGGGTTCGTCCAGGGCGCCTAGGAGGGCCTCTCTCATGCTGCTATATGGGTTTGGGTCTGGTGACCTAATTATATGTGCGACATGAGTCCTCTGTGTGCGACTCAACACTCGGATTACCTCTACTGCACGGAGCTCTTCATCGTGCAGATCCGTAGCCTTAAATATGCGTTCCGCCATGGCGAACCAAAGCTCGGCGTCCTCCTCGTCAAGGAGGTAAACGCAAGTCGCGGTGAGTGGGGCGCGGTGGTTGTTCAGCGCTGGATGCGTCCTCGAACGCTGGTGATTCCGCGCGCGGTTGCTGTTGATCCAGCTGTGCTGTTTTTGCCCTTGTTGACTGGGCCATTTTTCTCTTTAGAACTGGTGACCCGTGTCCGGACGCGGAGAATCGAACGCGCGACGAAGGAACCTCGACTTGTTGCGCGAATCGGCGGAAAAGGTTGTCGTCGCCACTAGTGTCAAGGGGCAAGGGTGGGTGTGAGCGTGTGATGTGTCGCGGGTCGAGCCTGGAGGTACCGATGGAGTCAGCTGAGAATGTCGTGTGTTTAGGTGTCGCCAATATCGTCTGAATGTTTCAGTGTTTGCTGCCCGGAAGGGGCTTACAAATGTTATTTCCTTATTTATAATATTATTATACTAACGAAAGAAAAGGAGGAGAAAGAAAGAAAGGAAAAGGGAAAAAAATTACTTTTTGCCTTGCAATGTCCCCCTTTCTCTCGTAGGGCGTATTCTGGAATTATCTTACCTATAGGCGCTATTTAAATATTGGTATCTTTTAAATATAAACGATAAACTGTTTCTATGCTAAAGATGTTTCACGTGATAGTGATTTACAATTTGGATAGATAGGACTAGGATACTGACCTCATGAATGGAAATTGTATATTTATATATAAAATCTTTTTATCTTCCACGCAGGTATCATGTAGTTATAGGTAATTTTAATCTTAACTCGTTTTTACATAAAGCGGTGTCCTACCGTTTGTTTGCTTAATTATTTGTTTTAAATTTACGGCAAAAGAAACAAAGGTGACAATAATCTTATTACTATTGGAATAATTTTACGTAAATAAGTTTAACTTAAATTCTGCGTATGTGTAATGATTGAATAATTATTTTACTTTTATTTAGTCTGACCATGCTTTCAGAACAGTTATATAAAATGTATGTTTCGGTGGCTCAGAAGGAGCTCACCGAACAGGGAGAAAAGGAAAAAAAGTTCTGTGACCTGTAGTCCAACGTTGGGGATCTGCACACTGGCTGCTTCAGGTGTCGTCGTCCGTATCTTGTAGATTATTATTCGTTGGGGATAGGACCCTTTTTGTCTTCAGTGTCCTGTTAAGACGCCTTGTTGGGCGCTTATGTGCAACGTTGTGTCGTTGTTGAGTTACATTGTGTTTTGATGGCTGCGTACTGTTGCGGTGGGGCTCTTCTTGCCCATTCATTTATCTTTAATTTGGTTTTTATACGCAGAGTCATTAATCGTTTTGTGCTCCAGATCAGAAGGTTTTTTGGGAATTCATTCACCTGGTCACCACTTTGGCGTCTTTTATGAGTGTTGGTGTCAATGTTTTCCGCCGAACACTAGTTGTGTGGTGATGAAATAACGTTCAGGTAGAACGACACTCACAAAACAAGTCAAATAAAAGTCACTGTGAGCTTGCCCTGGGTTTGGCTCTTTTATTTTCTGGGTATTGACTAACAACCCCAGTAATTAGTAAAACATAAAGGTACACTATATTTATTATCGAATCTTTATTTAATATTTTTACTATTTAATCGGGTATACCGCACAACTAAATGATTATTTCATATCGTTAATACTGTTTTAAAATAGATTTTCTTATATAATATGTTTATGGTTTAATCGAGTATACCGCACAACAAAATGAGTATTTCACATCGTTAATACTGTTTAAAATAGATTTTCTTATATAATATGTTTAAGGTTTAATCGAGTATACCGCACAACAAAATGAGTATTTCACATCGTTAATACTGTTTAAAATAGATTTTCTTATATAATATGTTTATGGTTTAATCGAGTACACCGCACAACAAAACGATTATTCCGTATCGTTAATATGACTTTTAATATATGGCACACCACGACTGTTATTCTATGCTTCAATGCTTCTCCAAGACTGATTTCTGAATTCATTCCGACTCGCAATGGTTACCTCACACGCAACCCCTTTTCTTATTTTTTCTTCTTTCTATTTTCCACACTCAGCGCCAGGACCCAAAACAGACCATTGCCCCGACCACCATATACGGTGCGCCTTTAGCTTTTTGCTAGGCGTACAAGAAAAAAGGAAAGGGTGAATACACATACACGCTAATCGTGTCCGCCGCTTACGTGCGTGTCCCCCAGCATGCAGACACGGGATCATCGCCATCTACATGACCTGCAGGTTTGCACAGGGGTTGAATTGTTTACACGATCACTACTGCTTGAAGCATTATTGTTGATCGTGCAAACTTCGCTAGTGTATCTTCCATAGGAACGACGAATATTCATACGATCGCGATCACTGCCAGGATCGCCGCCGATCGCATATCGATCGTCGTGCAAATGGTGCAGGTGGCTATTCCCTGTGTTTGCTTCTCCTTTAGGCAAGCATGTTATACTTGCCTGTAGTTGGTTTTTGCCACCGAATTGCCCGCCGTGTTCGCTGATGGAAAAGGGGGCAGCTTGCCTGTGTGCGACGGTGCTGGATCGAAGATATTCTTGTCCGAATATCTCGATTGATCCGTTGGTTGAGGATGCGACCGTTTTTCTCCACTCGAGAAAGGGTGCATGTTGGAATATTTTCCGTTGACCGTCGGCGCCGGTTGAACTTCCCGTTGAAAATGTGAGGCGGGCAGTGGCGTCGGGGGAAACCGCCACAGTGTCCCTATCAGTTAACGCACATTCGCAGAATTTAGAGCATTTAACGTTTCTCACGTTTCCCTCTCCGTGGATTAGGGTGGGGAAATCCCTTGATCCTCCCGCTTACACCAACCGCACCAAACTAATTAACCAGAAAACCTTGGAAGAACGCAGAATCTTGTCCTATATTCTATTCGTTCACCATCTTATCTCTGGCTCCAATGACGGTTTCGAACTTCTCAACTCAATTTTTTTCAAGAAAAGTTCACATAACATACAAATTCTCGACCCTACTACATTCCCCCTACCATACTGCTTGCAGCTCCAAGGAACCCATCTCCCGAATGCTACGAAGCGTCAAATCCAAGTCATCCAGACTACAATATAAACACCCTCACTCTCAAACACCGCCTCCTGAACGGCTCCCTCTACGTTCGTTTGTTCTCCTGCCCTATCTCTTACCATTGTAGTTAATTAATAAGTTAGTTTGTAAGTTAGATCTTTTCGTATGCTTGCTCTAAGCTAGTAAAAACCAGACTCTGGTATAAAAAAGGCAAGCTGGAGTACACCAATGTGTTTCCTCTTCTTTTTCTTTAAACTCATGGAAACTTTTACAAACTCCTTCTGTTTCTATCCGTTTCGAACTACGGCTCTAATCGGTTGCTAGTGACCACCAACTGGTCTTCAACCGATTTTGATGGGCTAGCTTCCTAATTGTTTTTAATCAAGACCTGGTGTTTCACGTGAAACGTTTACTTAATATTTGATGTTTACGTAAAATTATTTTGTTTCATACTTTTTAGTTCCCATTTTAGGAATGTACTGTTTAACCATCCATTGTATGCAACTACATGTATAGCTATTCCGAACATTACACTTAAATCTCAGACGGTTGATTTAGAAACTAATGTTTTTAACATTAATATGGGAAACCATTGTAAATAATATCCCTGAGTAATGCAAATGGATTCATTGTGGACAAGTTACTTTTTTGTAGAAGGGGCAACTCTTGATTAATATGCGATAACTGTAGTGCGGAACTGATTCTGCTGAAGTAAGTATCTACTGATCGTTTCGAAACACTTTAATGAGGAGTCTCCCCAGATGCTTAGATCGCCACTTATGCTATTACAGTGAGGTGTTAAGCCGTGTACTTTATTAAAGTCTACTTTGCCGGAGAATGAGTTTGCGTTACTCGAAAACATATGTACCAATAAATATAAAAATATATTTTATACCAAACACCTTTTAGGAGAGCTGCGTGTCGCATTTCCTATTATGATGAAACATTTTGGGGATTGTGGGATTTGTTTGATCTTTTTGAAATCCCTGTTTCCTGCTGATATCCAGAAATACCACATGGTTATTTTGGAGGACGTTATCTTCGTCCTGAATAATATTCAAGCAATATTTCATATGCGACCTCTGTATAAGGACGGCGGAGATAGTTTCCTGTTGATGGAGTTCGAACTTGTGATCCACAAGAGGCATAACGTTTATTCCCCCAACATAGCGATACTTTGCTTTTAGTGCATACATTTAAGCGCATTCCTTACGTTAAAACTTTTCCCCGAAAGTATACCGCACCAATTAGGTTTTTTGCAGCCGCCTTAAACTATACGCGATACCTAACACCATTGTTGATCGAAGTTCAACTTTTGTAACTTGTTCGTGATCATTTACTTTGGTTGCGTTAGAGGATCAAAGGTCTAATGTGTTAGTACAATGAAAAGCTCGCATTCTTTATACCAGCATTTTATTATTATCGTTTTTTTTTTTTTAAATTATTCGTTTGTTAAAGTCATGCAGAATATATTTTGATATTTAAATGAAACATTTTGTTAAATTTATTTTTTTACGTAATATCGCTCGAAATTCCCAAAACTAACTTAGAGACGGATTTGCAAAGTACTAAGCTTCGAACGACATGTACTAACCTTAACGATATGTGTCAACATTTCATGACAATACTTTATAATATATAATTTTCATGACAGCACATACTGAATTGTTTTTTTTTAAGTGACGCTGTTTTTACAATATTGAAATTAATGGAAAAACGTGTGTTTCGTGTGTTGATAAAACATTACTTTTTAAGTGTTATCCCGACTCTGCTCTTTCGAAACCAAACATTTGTATGCTGGTTTAAAACGTGGCCGTATGAGCACAAACGATGCTTAACGCTCTGGTCGTCCAAATAAGGCAGTGACTCAAGAAAACATTAGATAAGTTTTAAAAATTGTGATGGAAGATTGGAAAGTTAGCCAGATAGCAGAGATCGTGAAGATGGTTATTATTTTGGATCAAAATTTGGACACGAAAAAGTGTTTTTCCAATCGGGTGCCGTGTTTGCTCAGAATGGAAAAAAAAAATAAGAACGCATCGTAGTACCTGAAAAATCCTTGAACGAACTACATCGATCGTCGCTCGTTAACAAAAAATGTTAGAAGTATAGTTCGCGCATGTGTGAATGTGAGTGTGAGTGTCCTCCTCGCAGAGGAAATCGCGTTAAAGTGCGGACGTTGTGTACACATTAATGACAAAAGAAAAAGGAAAAAACGGTGCGGGTGCATAAGATAGTGCGCGAGTGCCCGTGTTTAATAAGCAAATAGTTAATGCTTCGATCAGATGTGTCACCAAACAAACAACAATTTAAATTAAAAAACCACGAAAAACATTTAAAAAAAATAATAAAATGGATGCACTACCATGAACGAACGTCAGGTCAGGACATGGAGGAGGTTGAATCTTCAATCGAATTTAAACACCAAAAGGCTCAAATCAGATGCGAACGAGAAGCGTGAAGTAAATGATAAAAATTTGTATCCCAGTGATGCTCACTACTCTCGAGCAGGGAACAAATGCAAAGACCTGTCCGTTAAGGGGCCAGTGGAAAATAAGTCTGATAAAGGGCTCGGCAAAATTATGGCCGAGCTCATCAAAAAGAGAAATGAGCTGTGTAGTGAAGTGTTGTATTTTTATCTATCAACACTTACCGACTTTCGACTAGTAGCGCCCGTTGTAGTTGTACTACAATTCCTTCGTCGATAGTTGGTATTTTTCCTTCTTGTGTCACTTCGAGCCAACCGGCAGCCTGTGTCACTTCCGCAGCTGATTTGAATATAACGCATCTACTTCCGGCTGTTAGAGCCCGTGGATTGGCGGCTTCCGTCTTATTAGCCCGTAGGTAGCTTCCTCGAAGGGGTGTGTTAGGCTGAGGGTGTTGGCTTCCAGCTAGTTTATCGGCCCAACAAAGTGCTCTGCTTGTGCAGTTGTTTCAATTAAATTTTCAAATTAAATCCGCAACTTTTGGGCTGGACTTTAGTTTTTATTTATGTTTCCTTCGTTTCAATTACTTCATGCCACACTTGGATGCCGGATACTAATTAATTTAATCTAAACTGGAGCTCCGTATTTATACCCAGAATCTACAACAAAATGCTCATACCTTCCCACGATCATAGCTGTCCTCCAGACAGCCACATGACGCCAGTCTCAGTTAAAGGCCAAGCCAACGACGATGAGAACCACAACGTCGCATTTTTGTAAAATTCGTCACTCCAAGGCCATAGTCATCCTGGGGACTCTTCAGAGTCAGTTACTTCATCCTATGGACTTTTCATAGTGAGTTACTTCATCCTATGGACTCTTCATAGTCAGTTACTTCATCCTATGGACTCTGCACAGTCAGTTACTTCATCCAATGCACTCTTCATAGTGAGTTACTTCATCCTGTGGACTCTTCATAGTCAGTTACTTCATCCTATAGGCTCTTCATAGTCAGTTACTTCATCCTATGGACTCTTCATAGTCTGTTACTTCATCCTGTGGACCCTTCCTGGTCGGATACTTCATCCTGTAGACAATTCACAGTCAGTTACTTCATCCCATGGACTCTTAATAGTCAGTTACTTCATCCTGTGGACTCTTCACAGTCAGTTACTTCATCCTATGGACTCTTCATAGTGAGTTACTACATCTTGTGGACTCTTCATAGTCAGTTACTTCATTCTATGGACTCTTAATAGTCAGTTACTTCATCCTGTGGACTCTTCACAGTCAGTTACTTCATCCTATGGACTCTTCATAGTAAGTTACTACATCTTGTGGACTCTTCATAGTCAGTTACTTCATTCTATGGACTCTTAATAGTCAGTTACTTTATCCTGTGGACTCTTCATAGTCAGTTACTTCATCCTGTGGACCTTTCCTGGTCGGATACTTCATCTTGTAGTCAATTCACAGTCAGTTACTTCATCCTATGGACTCTTAATAGTCAGTTACTTCATCCTGTGGACTCTTCACAGTCAGTTACTTCATCCTATGGACTCTTCATAGTGAGTTACTACATCTTGTGGGCTCTTCATAGTCAGTTACTTCATTCTATGGACTCTTCACAATCAAGTTACTTCATCCCGTGGACTCTTAATTGTCAGTTACTTCATCCTGTGGACTCTTCATAACCAGTTACTTCATTCTATGGACTCTTCACAATCAGTCACTTCATTCTATGAATTCTTTATAGTCAGTTACTTCATCCTGTGGACTCTTCATAGTCAGTTACTTCATCCTGTGGACTTTTCATAATCAGTTATTTCATCGGGTGGACCCTTCCTGGTCGGATACTTTATCCTGTAGACAATTCTCAATCAGTTACTTCATCCTATGGACTCTTAATAGTCAGTGACTTCATCCTGTGGACTCTTCATATTGAGTTACTTCGTCTTGTGGACTCTTCACAGTCAGTTACTTCATTCTATGGACTCTTCATAGTGAGTTACTACATCCTATGGACTCCTCATAGTCAGTTACTTCATCCTGTGGACTTCTCATAGTCAGTTACTTCATCCTGTGGACCCTTCCTGGTCAGATACTTCATCCTGTAGACAATTCATAGTCAGTTACTTCATCCTGTGGACTCTTCACAGTCAGTTACTTCATCGTGTGGACTTTTCACAGCGAGTTGCTTCAAGCTACTGCCACCAGCAGGTGGGTTTTTCAACGTGAGCATTTTGCGTACAATTCAACTCACTTCTTTAATAATGACATCTCTCAATTGGTAATCTTCAACACCAACCAATAACATGACCCCCTGCATCATTTCGATACCCATAAGAATAATCCAACAATAATAAAAGTACAACAACTATCATAATAAACTTACATCCATACGAGGGTGTGCTGAAAAGTTTTTATTTTTATACATAGTCTCCTTGCAACTCTACATACTTCTCCTAGCGATGCTCTCATCTCTCTAACACGTCCAAATAGTACTCGGTGTTTTTCTCTGCAAAATAACTGTTCACGAAGGTGATTGCCTCCCCATTTGACGAAAATCTCTGTCCTCCGAGCGCAATTTTTAGATTAGGGAACAAAAAGAAGTTGCTTGGGGCTAAACCCGGTGCGTAAGGCTGATGGTCAAGCAGTTCAAACCGTAATTCGTGGATTTTCGCCATGACAACCGCTGAGGTGTTAGACGGCGCGTTGTCTTGGTGAAACAGCATTTTATTTTTCTGCCAATGTTGCCGTTTTTTTTCGCAATTTCTGCCTTCAGTTGGTCAAGTAATGATGCGTAGTGTGCTGGTTTTTCCTTTTTGAAGATAATCGATTAAGATAACTCCATGACTATCCCAAAGAGCAGTTGCCATCACTTTCCCAGCCGAAAAAACGGTTTTTGCTCTTTTTGGAGCCGACTCCCCCTTTGCACTTCACTGTTTTGACTGTATTTTTATTTCGAACGCACAACGGTGTATTCAAGTTTCATCGACAGTAATTAATTGGCACCAAAACTTGGATTTATCACGCCTAAACTGCGCCAACAGAGCGCGTTGGAAATGTTCACTCGAACAGGTTTTTGGTCTAACCTGAGCAAACGTGGCACCCAACGCGCGGACAGCTTTCTCATGCCTAAATCTTGATTTAATATGTGCCAAACACGTTCATTAGGCTCCTTGATAGTATAGTGGTTAGTATACCCGCCTGTCACGCGGGAGGCCGGGGTTCGATTTCCCGTCGGGGAGCCTCTGGCGCAAGACTAATGACCTTGCCCGGAAAAAACAAATCATTAAGGAAAATTTAACAAGTCTCAGGACTTGCTAAATAAGGCCAAGACCGGTTCCCGGTTGTAGTGCCGATGATGATAAAACACGTTCTTTGGACATTTTCTTAGCTTCTGCTATCTCCCTCACTTTAATTCGGTGGTCGTCTAGCACAATTTGGTGAACTTTAGCGACTTTATCGTCATTTGTTGCAGTTTTTGGACGTCCCGAACGTTCATCGTCTTCCAAGCTCTCACGGCCACGTTTAAATTCAGCTGCCCAAAATTTCATTGTGGTAAATGATGGTACAGAGTCCCCATATACAGAGTCCAACTCATCTTTGATTTGCGTAGGCGTATTGCCTTTGATGATGATGATGATGATTGCCTTTCAAAAACAAAAATTTAATGACAGCTCGATACTCAATTTTGTCCATTTTCCCGAAAACACACACATCGACTCACTCAAACGACTGTCATATAAAAACTACGCGTCAAAAATGGCTGAAATGTTGGTGAGTAACTGTCAAAAGATGCACAACTACATTCGCTAGCTTTTATTGACGAGTGCTGCTATCTTCACGTTGAGCTCAGAAACTTTTCAGTCCACCCTCGTATTTATACCCGCCACTAATGACATTGATAAGATATTTAACCCTTCCTGCTTGTCCCTATACGCTGATGACACTAGGTTATATAAAATCGAATCACTACTTGCATTAGTGCAATCAGACATTGACAACTTCTCCTCTTGGTGTGGTAAAAACTGCTTTGTACTTAACATCGCCAAATCTATAATATATCATCGCCGTGACCCTATTCTCTTCACAATCAACTCCTGATTATTATCAAATCTATTCGAGACCTTGGGATCCTTTGCGACCGGGAGCTTAACTTCCTCCCATACATTGACCAGACGATCTGGGAAACCAACTCGTAATTCAACGTCACATCCGTCGGTTCCCTCCAAAAGCTAGAATGGGAAAGCCCTCTAATCCTGCCCCCCTATATTAACCGCCTAAAATTAGTGAACCTCACTACCCACACTCTCAAGCACCGTCTCCTGAACGATCCTCTCCCCCAATCTTATGTGGCCCTGCGGGTAAGGTTTAGTAGGTGCCTAGTATGACACGGATTCATTTAACCTTCCACCGTCTGCTGTATAAAGTAATCAACCACCAAAAGACCAAACGAATAAAAACACACAGGTTGTTCAATTTAAATTGTTCGCCGAGGAGGAATAAAATATAATAAAAAAAAAGCAGTCTGGTTTGTTTACTTAATTAACTGATCTTTATTTTGCTCCTTTGATGACACAGTTTCTTTAGTTATTATTTCTGTTTACTATGTTCACTCTCTTAAAATCACATTAATGTATACTGAGATGCAGCAACAATACTTTAGTATAAAACAAAACAAAGTTACGGGAATGATTAAAGAACTATAGCACTGGCGAGAGGTCTCTCATATTATCACTTGGTTTGTTCTCCACAACACTGGCCACTATTTGGCCATTAGTATATCTTTGTCCGCAATAATGGTGATACGAGGTAAATAATTTAAATTTAATTAGCGATGTCGCGCGATATTAAACCAATGACACACACATACCGTACGAAAACTCTCAACTCCCGTGATGCATTTTTTTGACTCCTCTGGGGACTCCAATAAGGTAAGTGCGCACGCTTAGGGATATGAAATCTGACTCCACGAGCTGGGTGAAGTTGACCCAGCCTCTGGTGATTGCGATGAGTTTCCACGCATGCCATCGCAGGGGAAAACAATCTTTCCAGTTAGGGAGAATGTCTTTTCCTCAGCCAGAAAGACAAACTAAACATGCATTGGGCGAAGGAGAGGAAAAACAAACATGCAGCTGGTCAAATATGATGATCGGTGTACGGCTGGGTGTATTCCCATCGTACGATAGGGGATCGATTTGGGTTGGCGATAAGTTAACAGAACTTTGCTGCGACGGCAAAGGCTACTAGATTTGGGCGAATATTTATTTTAGGCATTGGATAATGCACAGGAATTACTGGCATGCAGGCAAAAACAATTTCTTCTGTTTACGTAGAGTACACGGAAGCATTTCGTTTAGAATAGCGGCTGGTCGTTGTTTAGACAACGAATCATTAGACATGATCATGGGTATGATTGTCTAACGTCAATCATATTCGTGCCCAAATCCCATGATCGGTAGATAAAGAAATTGGTCGCAACTGTAGCGAACCTTGGGATTGGAGCAATATTCGCCCATGAACCGTAGCAAGAATATCGGCTACAGCTGTGTCAACAATTACGCTGCCCAGCGAGTGTTTATCGTTTATAATTGCTGACAATCCGAGCCGATTGTCTGGCACGGTTCATGTAATATGAATGAAATAACTTCTTTGATGTGCATGCCTGCTGGGGTTTTACTTTCAGGTATGAAAAATGCTCCTGAGAGCTTACGCTGCCCAAAATTGCAGGCAGGTACGGTGTCTTGTGGAGTGAGGGCAAAACAGGTAGTTTTAAAGGAATGGCTGGTTCTTTTGGAAAGCTTTAAAGAACCGCCACAGCCCTTTCTACACTCAGTTTCAACAGTTACATTTTCACAATTGGTATTTGTTTTGTTTGTTTGTTTTTTGATGTTCTTTGTTTTAACTGTCTTGAATGTTTTTGACAATTATTGTTCTTTTTTATAAGTGTTGCGGATTCACAAATGAACGTACTGGAGAAATATAGTACGTTCACATTTGCTTGCCGTGACAACTGTCACCTACCAGCTGACTACGGGTGAGTGAAAAAAGGTACGCCACTTAAGCGTCAAAATTCAAAATATTCTCAACGGTTTTTCATAGACCATCTCAAGCTCGCCTGGGACGGTGGTTCGCTGCGCTATTATCATGCCGTTCTGGACGCACCGCTTTCGTCATCCTCCGGACGCTATCATTCTTCTGGACGCACCAATATCGTCATCCTCTGGACGCTATCACCCTTCTGGACGCACCGCTATCACTCTTCTGGACGCGTCGTTATCGTCATCCTCTGGACGCAGCGTTATCGTCATCCTCTGGACGCTATCACTTTTCTGGACGCGTCGTTATCGTCATCCTCTGGATGCTATCATTCTTCTGGACGCACCGCTATCATTCTTCTGGACGCGTGGTTATCGTCATCCTCTGGACGCTTCATTCTTCCAGGAGCACCGCTTTCGTCATTCTCCGGACGCTATCATTCTTCTGGACGCACCGATATGGTCATCCTCTGGACGCTATCACTCTTCTGGACGCACCGCTATCATTCTTCTGGACGCACCGTTATCGTCATTCTCTGGACGCTCCATTCTTCCAGGAGCACCGCTTTTGTCATCCTCTGGACGCTTCATTCTTCCGGGCGCACCACTATCGTCATCCTATAGACGCTTCATTCCTCTGGAGGGACCGCTATCGTAATCTTCTGGACGTTTCCTTCCTTTGGACGCAACCTCATCATAACGGTTGCATCCATAACAATAAGCAATGATAATAGTCGATATGTAAGTGGGATTCTTTTTTTACATTTTTTATATTTTTGCAGTATACATTCTTTTTTTTTTAAGTTGGCTATAAACAATAAAAAACAAAACAAGACATATAAATATAATATAAATAAACATAAAAAATAGACATGGCAAAAAAAAAAAAAAATAGGTATGGTTGATGGGAAAAGGAAACGTTGCGCCTGATAGGCATGTTATACGAGTATTTGGTAATGTAAAGTTCTCTCTTGGTCAGAAATGCATGACCAGTTGGGTTATGATCGGTTTCTTATGGATTTATCTCTTTCACTGATTATCATACTACAATACAACGTAACATAGGCGATCTGGAACATTTGAGATACTGTTATCATGGGTGTTATACTGCGCCGTGCTGCCTCTATGATCGAGGGAAGAGCGTAGTATGTAGAACTGATCAAAACTACTATTTAAGTTTAGGATGAATGTTTATTTTATTAAAGGATAACTGGGTGAACTTCGATTAAAACATAAAATGAAAATGATCATAGACTTGCTGATCTTGTCTTTTGATCGTGATTGAATAAAAAACTCTAAAACGGTAAAAAGTAAAAATCACAATGATCGAATGATCATGGTCGACTGGCAAAATTGAAAAGCTACCTGAAAACATCTTAGTTTTCCCTTTTATACCTGAACCCTGAAACACATGAAAGTTGGTTTGGTCAACCATATTCGAGCAGATGCCACTGTTGCTCGATATGGATTTTGCTGATTGTATCAATCTGCTGCCAGGGTTTGCGGAGTGGGATGCATAGGAGTTTGTTATTTTGAATAGCTGCTGGTTGCTCGATAACGATTCGGAAATCGTTTAGATTATTTGGGTGTTTGTTATTTCGAGCAGCTGCTATGGTTGCTCGATATTGGTTATGGAAACTTTTGGATTATTTGAATTAAATGAGGATTGTGGGATATGTATTTAGAGGGGGAGCATATTAATGGTATGGCTTTCTGGAGCAAGCCACCATTAAGGTAGGGCTTTCTGGAGAAAGCCCCACTACATGGGGAATTCGTTTAGCTTTGGCTCCACGGAAAGGCTGATAAACAAGACGGACTCCATGCTGGTCCTGGATAAGTCCTTTTCTATCCAAGCAGTGGCCGAAATTAAAATCTGCAGGGCAGTGTATATGGACAAAATTCTTAATACTCACCTCACCCTGTCGTTCGCACTGTCCAATGAGTTTTAAGAGTACTCAGCAATTCCTTTGTTCGACCGTATTATAAAGATGAAACGTGATTTAATCGAAAGCATTTTTGGTAGCTCGACATCGACATACTTATATCTATCATCATCATTATCGGCACTACAACCGCGATCCGGTCTCGGCCTTATTTAGCAAATCTCTCTATCAGTATGCGGTCCTTATCCGAGACTTGTTAAATTGTCCATAATAATTTGTTCTCCGGCAAGGTTATTAGCCTTACGCCATATTTATATCTATAGTCCTTTTAAAATTACTTTCTGATCGGAGGATGGTTGGCAAGTGAAAGGACCTCACTTGCCTAGTAAAGAGAAAACTTCATGATCTAGCAACCTTTTAATTAAACCGTGTGCCTCCTTAACTAGTTTGTACTACCAGACTTAGAAGATATCAGGGACTACTTACACAATGTCCACGAATTATGCGGTAGGAGAAAATGATTGCTATGTATTATAATTAATAGTAAATTTTTGAAAGTTCAATAATTACGATATAATCTAAGCACTGGTAAGAGGTATTGGCGTAATGTATCTGGTATTACATCTTCCGACTTTAAAAGTGTAGTTTGTAAAGGTGGTTTTATTAACCTTCCAAGTTATATTTCAGAAGTAAACTCCAACAGTAACCTCACAGAGCAAACTCATATCTTTCATAACCTTTGAAATCCATAGAGAAATAAAATCTTAGTAAATACTCAATTCGTAACCGCAAACTTTTTAAATGAACTCCTCCGAAATGAAGAAAATCGAAATAGTCGCTGCGGTCTTATGTGCAAACCTCTTGACTTGTTCCCTTGACTTCGCGCTCATTCTTTAAATCCATTGGGGTGCCCGAAAGCTAATAACACTTCACCACCTGCATTGAATCGTTCAAACTTTCTAATATTCTCATCGTTCGACAGCAGGAGCCTCAGTAATTTCTCCCAGAATGTCGACAAAGAGAATACCTCTGCAACTCGAAAACCAAAGTACTACCAACGAAACATTTTAAGTGGCTATTAAGCCACAATACAACCTTCGCCCTCCAATCACTCTTTAGAATTGGCACCCCACTCCGGAACTACCATTTATGTCTCCTTCTCTTTCTCTAGGGCCCCACCCAATCGTCCTTGTGCTCAAACTCCAAACGGTAATTAAGGAAACAAAGTTAGTTATTGTGTTCCGAAGTCGCTAACCACAGGTGTTGCATTCGTTCGAAGCTTTGCATTAATTATGACATTCCTGTGCAAGGACTCTTCTAAGACAAAGGCAACAAGTTCATTTAACTGTTGGCATCCTCTAGAAGATCTGGCAAAAGGGAAACTATTTCAAGACAACTGTAGCCATGCGAGCAGGTCCTTTCAAAAAAATGATTTTAGGATTTAGTCTTCTCCAACGGTTAGCTGATGGTGTTGTTTTATTGTGGCGATAAAATTCCACAGGACATGTGATTAGAAATTTAAATCGATTTATTAAAACATGTCCTTTAGGTCCTGCAAGAAGAATGTATGTTTGGCAACATATGTTTGAATTGGTTTTTATCCAGTCTCGTCTAGGGCTGATCCTTTTAAGGGCTGCCTAAGTACGTTTAAGAGTGCTCGATGAACCCTCTGTCTAGACACTTGTGCTCCAATGAGATAGTGGTGGCACTTCTTATCCTGTTACAGACAGTAATCGGAAGCTCTGTGAAAGGATATTCCCGTTTGGTCCCTTCTTTGAAATTCAACCCTCCCCGCTCTTGAAAAACAGTCGTAATACGTCCACGTCTTTGGATGAAATGAAATTAAAAATTTTGGACACTCTATTACACGAGGGTTGTCGAATGAAGTGGCATCAGGTAACAAGGACTGCCGCCTGAACTGCCGAGACCAATTTTATTCTTTTCCTTAATTAACCAGGATTCATGAAATAATTATGATCATTTGAGACTTGACGAGATGGATTCCAAGTCGTATTTGGATTTCAGTGTTTTCGTTAACTTACTGTTCCATGGCTATGTTTGTGTTGTCGCAATATACATGTGCCTGGGTAATTTTGCGGTTTGTGAAGGATTTTAATGTAACCGTTAATTTGGTGCCACCACAAATGACTCCCTGACAAATGCGACTTTGCGGTCGACAAAACCCCCAAAGACGCATACAATTAAATTCAGTAAAAGGACATAAATGAAATGTTAAATTTATTAACGAGGTCGCTTTGTTTCTTGACAACGCGCAAGGCACATGATACCACACTGTCGACGGAAAGGAATTCTCTACTAAAGGGAAAAAAGTCAAAGAAGAAAGACACGAGTACATATGTGCATATGTCAAGCAGATTGGCGTACTCGTTTTAGGCGTTTGGCAAACGAGGTATGTGTGCCTTTCGTGATGGCGATAGTGACAGGAGGTAATATGGAATGTAATTACTGGAACACGGAGCCGGAGGAGAGCGCAATGAAATTATCCTTTCATTTGTCGTCTTATTAATTATGAGCATCCCTTTACGTTAAGTGCGAATAGCAAATGAGATGCAGACGCATAGGAGATAAATGAGATGTGGCCAGTAAGACGTGTATGTCGCTGGTAATAGGAGAATAAATTGTATAGACCACACTAAAGGTGAAGCGACATGAGGAATAAATTGTCATGGAACGCAATTTATAAGAACTATGGAAGTTCACTTGAGATGTTTGTTTGGAAAAGAGATAAAAATAGATAAAAGATACCACGGCCCATGGGCAAGTAATTTACAATTCGGAATAAATATCCAATCAACAAAATAATTACGCTGCTTTGAATAAAATATTGTTAAGCAACCAAGACGTCTTTGAATTTGGGTGACATAAAAGAACTGATTCAGAATGCATAATTTCATATTAAGGATAAATAATACCAAATCATATATGTGGTCGTCACCTACACCGATGAATAGATTCAAAAATTTCCGAAGCAACTTGACAAAGGCGGAAAAACTTTAGAACGGCAGGAAAACGCGTTCGTATCTTTACACAAGGTGTCTGGTGTGTTTTCAGTACCGATCAGGAGGAAGTTTCTGAATTGTATCATTGTGTAGTACCGTTATCTAACAAGCTTACCAGGTGAGAAAACTGTTGAACTAGAGGACATAACAGGATAATGACGATGTTAAAGATCCAGTTAAATTGCAAGAGGCCTGTGAGACTAGAGCGGACATCGGGTTGTAGAAATGTTAAATTGCTCATGGCTTTTGCTCTTCTTACAAGTTAGTTACGTTGTACAGAGCTTCAAAGACATAGCTACCATAACTTCAACAGATGCGGAATTTCTATCAGAAGCGAATTAAAAGGGTTAACAGTGAGTTGCGGGTCGGAAAAGGACGAACACGGCGACGAGAAAGAAGAGAAGTAAGTGGTGGAAGGAAACTGTGGCCTACATTGGATTTATCATTCTGTTTTATTGGACATCACTAATCAATTGGAAACTCAACCTCCAAAGAACCAATGCCATCGTCTTCAACGAAGCCTGAAGACGACAGGTAAGGTTTGCATATTATTGTGGAATGGAAATGACGGAGGTGAATTTGAGATAAACTTACAGCTGCATTTTGTTTTGTCCTATAATTCACAGTCTATCAGATCAGGGCACTTTTGATAGGGTGAGCAAAAGAATAAAATAGGATCAGTCATGAAGAGTTTAATAAATTGAATATTTATATCCCACATTTGGGGGCTCAATCGAGG
The DNA here is from genome assembly GCA_963931805.1 of Microdon myrmicae. Lineage (NCBI taxonomy): Eukaryota > Metazoa > Arthropoda > Insecta > Diptera > Syrphidae > Microdon > Microdon myrmicae. Next base: position 85,315,925 of record OZ007497.1, read on the forward strand.
TTTATGGGAGGAATAAAGACGGCAACGAGAGAATAAAGACGACAACTAAGGAATAAAGACGGCAAGGTAAGACTAAAAACGATGACGAATAAAGATGACAACCTAGTTTCCAACCAGGATAAATGAACCATACCTGAAGCGAACATTTTTCCAGTTAGCGAACTGCGACAAAAGGCTAAGAAGTGTGGGTTAGCCATCGGCAGTACGAACGCCGAGATAATCGCCCAACTGGTTGAAGATAATCCAACGAGCAGTTGGATGAGAATCACCAACGAAGAGAAGAACCAGGATATCGCATCAGAGACAGGACGCCACAACTGCGCAGGAAATACCGAAGATAAGGATCCCAGCATTCAACGATACACAGTAATAAATTCCACTGATAAAAACAGTGAAAACACAGTTAATATATATGAATATAATCGAATAAAAGAGAACGAAGCCACATGTTGTGTGACAGTCAAAACATAAAACACAGTTTAATACTAACTACCCGAGTGCGTATGTGAGCACGTGCCTAGTAAAAAAAAGGTTACAATACATTATAACAGAGAAGAAACAAATAATTAAAAAGGTAAAACCGAAGGCCGCGGTAATAAAACGCCCTGCGAGCTCCCCACTGACACGAGCGACTAAAAAAGTCAACAAGCCAAACGAGGTAATAACAGATTTGCTCGAAAAAGGGCAAACACTGGAAGAGGACCACACATTCCTTCCAGTTCGATATATTAACGGCAATATAACAAATAACATGTTTGCATGTTTGGCGACTACCGAGACTGAGGCTGAGGAGGAGGAAATCAGCGACCTTGAAGCAAGACTATCCCGAGCAAGGTTATAGCGTTTGAAATGGTAGTGAAGAAGAACGTGTGGTTCGAACTGACGCTATGCCAGTTAGAAGCACCAAAAATTGAACCTAAGCGTAACACATCAGGCTACTGGCCGATTTTTGGAATTCGATTTTAAAACTCAAATATATTCCACTGATGTGAATTGTTTTGTTATCGCTATGGTATACGGCTCTGATGTATTTTCTTATTCGATTTTCGTTCGGTGTTCTTCACTATTTGCTTGTATTGTGTGTGTATCTGTTAGAGACACCACAAGGTCACAATTAGATGAGAAACGTCCCAGAAAAAAGGAATTGGCTGAAAAGGAGCAGCTAATGGTGAAACAACAGCAGCAGGAAAAACAGCAATACTGTGCACAACAAAATACTAACCAGCAAAAAGAATGTCCTTCGCAACAGATGACGCAACAACAAGCACAACAAGAGTAACAGGCAGCAAAAATGGAAACGAAGATGCCATCCATCAACACTACATATATGGATTGTAACGAACTGGTAAGTCTATGTAAGATTTCTATTGGGGAGGATTTTTCAATTAAAAAACTGACAGGAAACAGGTTTGCCATATAGACAAATTCGGTTGAGGACTTTAAAAAAATGAAAAATGTGCTAAAAAGGGCCACCGCGGAATTTTACACGTACACCCCACTAAAGAGCCTCGACCCCGAAACAGAACCAGAAGTTCTATTACAAACGCCACGAGAGCTTAACTGTAATGATATTGAGTTTATCGCGGTAAAATCTTTCAGTACAGTTATGGCTAGACGGGAAAATCATAAACTACCATTCTATCTGGAGCAGCTGGACCCTGGTAGCAAAATTGGTGGACTTAGGAAAATCACTTTTCTGAACCATTAAATTGTCACATGGGGCAAATTGAAACAAGGCAGAGATATAATTCAGTGTCTTCGCTGCCAAAGGTTCGGGCACTCAGCAGTAAACTGCGAAATGCGGACAGGACCACAGCGCAGAACAATGCACGTTAGGTAAAGAAAGGGTAGACGACAGATATTTTATAAAGTGTGTAGTTTGTAAGAGAGAGGGACACCCCGCCAATTATCGAGGCTGTCCTAAATTCCGCGAAATACAGAAAAAAAGGTTTTCACAGCAACGAAATAGAACGCCCAGTAGTTCCAGCTCGACCAGCACTAAACGTAATACCCCAGTTCTCGTATTCTCAAGTAACAGCTACTAGGAGAAACATGCCACAACCCACCACACGGGTACCACCGCAACTTACTGTGCCTCCAGAAGCTGTAACACTAGCAGATGTGCTTGTGGCGTTTCTAACATATACACACACAATACACAAGCAAATAGTGAAGAACACCGAACGAAAATCGAATAAGAAAATGTATCAGAGCCGTATACCATAGCGATAACATAACCATCAGTTCAGTTGAGTGTACTTGAGTTTAGAAATCGGATTCGTACAAGCGGCAGTTGCCTGATGTATTGAGCACTGGTTACATTTTTAGTGATTATAACTCTCATAGCGTGAGTTCGAATCTCACGTTCTTCACTAACGTCGCGAAGGCTATATGCACGCAACCTTGCTCGCTATTCAGACGCAGATGACACAAATGCAAAACCAAATTAAGTAGTAGGACACTAGACTAGACTGGGTCTATTCGCAGTTCTCTAGCCAGCCGTCAATAGAAACGCCGGAACAAAAAACACAATTAAGGCTCTAATCGTGAATGTAAATTCCCTTATCAGAATCGAGAGAAGAGCCGCTCTGTTTAAATTGTTGCAAGACGAAACTCCTGATATGCTACTGGTGTTACGTCCAAAACCACCCACCCATAAATACATACCTCTTTGGAGCCAGTCTCCACCAATTAATTGCGGTACACGCAAATTGATCCACCCATACACTAAACGGGCTAAATAATCATAAAAAATCCAATATCAAACAAATTAAACTAAACGTTCAATTTGCCCATATCAGATTCAATATCAAACAAATTGAACTAAACGTTCAATTTGCCCATATTGAATTCCACATAAAATCAAAACGTGATATGCGGACCAAATGTTCAACACGTAAATTCCCCTGGTTCCAAATCTGCGGACCAGATGACCAACTCGTAAGTAAAGTTGGTAAGAAGCATAAAATGCACGGCGGCACCGTTTCCTTTAATCCTATTCAAGGAAACATTTCCTATATGGAACAAGGGACGGCGATCATAAAACATTCGCTGGACAACAATACCCATAAGCTACAAAAATATCTTCGGCTCCGTTATCCAGTAAAAAAGAAAATTGGGAAAATCTAGGCACTGCATCGCAGGTAATACTTAAGGGATTCTAGACGGTTGCCGATCCAAGGTAAATTACCTAAGGATCAGACAAAGGATGCGCTGGCTCACAAAGAGATCCTAATACAAAGGATCTTGTGGGCGATCATCGCACAAGGAAACTAATACGTTGCTTTGTGTTAGCGAAAAAGAAAAAAAAAGGTTTTCCTGCGATCAAACGATCGGAAAAGGCAGTGAGTTGGTTTTCAGTGATCGACCGCGACGGTTGAAAAAAGGTGTTGTGCCGTGCGGTGAAGCGAACAAGTGGTGTCAGTTAAATTACGTAAAGTTGAACATAACATAAGTTCTGAAGGCCAAACCTACGGCCGATTTGTAAAATAAAACAGTTAACGAATAATAAAGTGTCGATAAACACCCAAAAGATAAAGAAGTATATTTTATTTCTGAATTGTGAAGTGTATCGCGACTTGGGACTGCTCGTGGCGGCATATAAGAGCTAGCAGCCGCCCAAAATCAACCACTAAGTCCAGAAAGCCGGAAACCACCCCAAGAGACCTGGAAGAAAAACATCCCATTGAGGTAAGCCTTTAAAAAGAATTGTTTAAATATAACCCTACACAACAATCAGAGAAACACTCCAACACTAGCTTGCGAAGCTAAGTTGAGTCAGAGGAATAAGCTATGTACCAAAAAACTTCGACATTATACAAAGAGACCGACCTAACTCCACACGAGGAGTCGTGGTGGCAATCTTTGTTCAAAAAGGACTTCAAAATAAGGTAATATATAGTGGTGAGATGCGCTGATTCCGGCTGCTTGAAGTGTGCATCATCCGCATACCCTTTCGACAAGGAAGGGGGATGTATGTGATATCTGCCTACGCACCAGAAGCACATCAACAAAATCTATTTATAGTGGAGCTAGAGACTCTTTTCCGATGCTAACAACTGCATTCGGAAGGGAACTATTACATCGTAGGTGGCGATTTGAATGCTAAACACCCAAATTGGGGAAATAGCATATCCAACACGAGAGGAAATCAACTAGCTGGTTGGCTAGATCAACATCACATTGAATATAACGCTGACCTGCTAGCTACAGAATATCCTTCTTTCCCGAGAGGGAGATCGTTCCTAGATGTTATGCTTATTGAGACACGACTTAAACATACACATACTAACAGACAAAATATAAACTGCTTACGCACAATTGAGTTTGACAGCGATCATTGTGCATTATGAATCGTGATAAAAACACCAAGCGAAGTTGCGGAACTCGGTGGATGCATGATACCGCAACCCTATAACTATGGGAGTACGCGATGGACGCGTTTCACGTGAAACTTAACAAGAGAAATTCGCTTAAAAGATATTAACCCTCCTACCAACAGAATAATATCCAACAAGGACATCGACAACTACATACAAAAAATGGACGAAACCATTAAATAAACTATTGACAAAACAATACCAAAAACCACACCTACGGACAACATGAACATGTACCGGAACTCCACAAACAACGCACTCCACAGAAAAAAAAGTAGACTTCTAACTCAACTAAAACTACAGTACAGACGATTTACTGACAGGCACGACCAGGAGATAATATCACTGAAGTCAGGACAAAAAAAAATCCAACAGCTGATAAAAGCCAACTATAGGTTAGCAGCAAAGGAATATAGGAACAACAAAGTTCGGGCGGTAAAATCCAACAACCCTAGTATGTTGCCCCAAATTAATAAAATATTTAGACGGAGTAATGAAAACGAGATTCATCATCAGCACTACAACCGGGATCCGGTCTTGGCTTTATTTAACAAGTCTGAGGCTTGTTAAAATTTTCCATAATAATTTGTTTTTCCGGGCAAGGTTATTAGCCGAGATTCAGTGGCTCCAAATACCACGAACGGACGAAAACCAACGAATGCTGACAAATATAGGCATAAACACAAACAACCCCCTTCTACGTGATGAACTTGTTGTGTTTGAAGATCCCTTGGAGAAAGTGAATGTTATAGGGGCCGTCTTTCAAGAACTGTACAAGGTAAATGAAGTAATTCGCCGCAACCATGACTCGGACGATAGAGTTCTACTGAGTTATCGTCCTCTTTGAAATGACATTTCACAGTGGCGATCAGAAAACCATGGTTTTATCGAATTCAGTAATGGAAATTTGGCAAAAGCCGAGATCACTGCTGAAAGCGCCAACAGCCTTTTGGTCACTAGTGAAGACAGCCATGGCGTCTTTGCATTATTAAGAAACAAAAAATCAGTGGGTATCGATGGAGTACCCAATATCGCACTCAAACATCTTCCTCCAATCGCAATGGAAATATATGCAGTATTCATTAACAATGCTCTGAACATCACACACTATCCAGTACGTTGGAAAACGGCCATCATCAAACTGTTACCAAAACAGGGAAAGACAGAACAAACCCAAAAAATCTGCGTCAATCAGTTTGTTACCGAGTATCAGTAAAATATTCGAGAATGTTCTAGACAAGGCTTTACTTAAATGGGTTGAGGGCGATAACATTATTCCAAATAACCAGTTTGGTTTTAAAGCTGGTCATGAAACCACACATGCCGCAGCTAAACTGGTTTCAGACTTTCAATGGAATAAAAGTCTGAAACAGTGCACAGGTGCTTGTTTGATTGACTTGGAGAGGGCCATCGACACCGTTTGGGTAGAAGGGTTATACTACAAGCTAATGAGACAAGGCATTTATAAACCACTACTGTATATACTATACGACACGTTGAATGAAAGGAAATTCGTCGTCAAAAATGGCAATGCGACCTCCAACATTACTTACAAAATAAAAAACGGTCTGCGAGAGCGAGCCGTGTTATCTCCGATCCTTTTTAATATTTACACTAGCGACTTGATAAGGTCTCTTCATCAGGCTATTGCGTATGCAGACGATCTGATAATATATAGAACAACACCAAAAATTTAAATCATTAAGGGATTATTATAAGGGGATTTCAAAGATGTTCAGCGATACTGCGACAACTGGAAACTCAAAATCAATATCCAAAAGTGTGAAACAATCCTCTTTAGAACACCACTGGCTGAAGCTACCAGAGACACCAGGAAAAACTGGCGAAAGCTAGCTATTATGGGACCACACCAACAAACACTGGAAACCGTCTTACTGGTGTTTGTAGTCTTCACGAAACTGTCCTCTACCTAGTTGTTCACAGTCCGTGAACTGCGCGACTCTATCAATTCAGCTTACCTCCAAGAGGGAGTAAAAGTCACCATTCAACGTAAACGATTCCTTTATTGTTCCTTTATTTTAACACATTCTGCAAACTCCATGAAAATTAAAACAAATGCAATTCAAGGTCTTACAGTTACTACAAAATTAAGAGTTACCAAAATGTGTCACTTAACTAGCTTAATGTGATTTTATACAATTGATGAAATTACACTCAGATTAATCAAGAGTTACTAAAATGTGTCTTCGTTAGCTTAACGCGATCATGTACAATGGTTTAAGTTACATTCGATAATGAACAGTGGTAAAGTTACATTCGATTGTGTGCGATAGATGAAGTTATATTGGCTTATGTGCTACCGCTGAAGTTATATTCAATTCAATTTAAAATTCCGAACACGACCGATCGACTCAAATATCAGCACTAGAATGTGAAAAGAAAACATGAATGAGACATCATCCCCGTCACTCAATGACCAATAGGAGATGATCTTCCGCACCATGGTCACCGTGAGGACATGCACACACACGTCCTGATTAACCCGGCTGCGCATGCTGAGCTTTTTTCAGCATGCGAACCGTGGTCGCACAGGTACATTCCACATGAACTGAGAATAACTCTTGCAGCCCGGGCAAGCCATTATGAACGAGGGTTTTAGGGTGTTTCCACACTTGGGAACTGCGCACAACAATCTTGCTGATTATGCACATATCCATCACCGGCGGAAGGGTCGGATTCTCGTGTAGATGTTTATGTTATTGAGAATGGTATTTCCTTCGGCAGCCAGTCGCGAGGCAAGATACTCCCTGGAGTTCCATGATCATCCAACATGTACGCAAGTGGTGGATAAAAATCTAAAAAAAGGGACTAACAAGCGAACTGGCGGAAGCTGTAAAAATTTGTCGTGTAAAGGGACGTTGGATGTTTATACGATCGGCAACTGCGCACAGCATCTCCGCCGATCGTATATCCCTCGTTGGGTAATTGGTGCAGGTGGTGATATATCGTTTGTGCCGCCTGGTGTGTTTTTATTAGAGTCCGTAGCTCAGTTAGGCGACCGGGGATGTTTGGGACAACCAAGCACATAAGTAGTGTTCTCCGCACATGTGCGATGGAATTGGACAAAAGGTAAGCGCGCCCGAATACGTTTCAAGTTGCATTGGTTGTCCATTGTTGCGACCATATCTCTTCACTGAGATGATGCTCTTGATACAATTATGATTTGGGTTGGGATTGATGACGCCATATGGCGATGCCATGAATATGTGAACGAATGCATCTTGTAGGGAAAAACTCGTAAGGTAGAAATGTCCGTACACAATTGTTGTGAATGTAAGCTTCGGTAGGCTCATCCTCCAGGTAAGTTGGAATAGCCTCAATACTTGTTCTTGAATTTTAAGTATGCCCTAGCTGGGGCCTTATCTAGATAATGAGGAAGACGGTTGGTGGCGTTCTAAAGAAACGCCACAGCCTCATACAAAATGAATCCGCCATACCGTTGATTTATCACGTGCGTCGGTCGGGCATAGATAAACGAATATGTTATAATCGAGAGGTAGCGCTAACAGATGAAGAGCGCCTGCGGTTCAGTAGGCCAGTAGCACAGCAAGACCGAAAAGACACGAATAAGCAACGCCAGCAATTAAAAACCTGTTTCCATATAACTGGAAAAAAAAAGAAGTAATAATAATAATAATAATAATAATAATAATAATAATAATGATATTAAAAAAAAAGCACATTAACTACAGAAAGGATACATCGATTTAGAATTTCGAAGATTGAGTTTAGATGTTAGTTTTAGGTTTAGGATAGATATACATAAGTTAAAAAAATAGTTTTAGTTAGTTTAGTATTTAAGTTAGATATAATGTAAAAACAATAACAAAAACCACGTTTTTGCCGTTCTTCATTTTCTTTGTATCTAATTGAGTTCTTTAAAATTCATGTAAACAAAACAATCATAACGTCGAAAGATAAATGTTCACGCTTGAAGCGTATGCATGTAACTTAGAAAATCCTCAAGGGACCAGGAAGTTAGGAAATAAGATACCATAAGCGCGAGTTTAATCGTTTTTGTCTAGCGAGTAAGTAAATTATAATAAGACGAAGAAATAAAAAAAGATATAAAAAATGAAATGCAAATGAATCAACTCGAAGAAATGTTGTTTCCTAACAGGATGTGTTAAGTGCTTGGGCCACATTAATGTAGACGGAGCTGTCCGACCGACGGAACGAAAAACTGAAGCGGCTCGACGCTTCTCCGAGCCTAAGAATATCCGACAAGTGCAAGCTTTTTTGGGGCTGACGAGATACCCCAGGAAATTCATTCCTGACTACTCAAGGATTGCGCGACAATTATTAAACCTTTTGCGAGCAGATGTCGTATTTAATTTTGGAGACGCCAAAAAAGAAGCTTTCAAATTACTGGAGACGTTCATCATCATCATCATCATCGGCACTACAACCGGGGACTGTTCTTGGCCCTATTTAGCAAGTCCTGAGGCTTGTTAAATTTACCATAATGATTGGTTTTTTTCCGGGCAAGGTCATTAGTCTTGCGCCAGAGGCTCCACGACGGGGAATCGAACCCCGGTCTCCCGCATGGCAGGCGGGTATACTAACCACTATACTATCGAGGAGCCTACTGAAGACGTTCTTAAGCCATAAATCGGTGGTCAACTTGTATCTAATAAGAGCTGGAACTCCATACGGAGGCATTGAAGTATGGATACGGCGCCATCCTCTTGCAACGCGACGAAAATGACGGGCTGCTGCATCCAATATATGTCGCTAGCGGTAAAACAAGACCGGTGGATGAGAGCTATGAGCTTGAAGCTTTGCCGGTTATCAGGGCACTTCGGCGATACCTAGTATATCTGCTGGGTATACATTTCATGATTGTAACCGATTGCGAAGCTTTTACAACGACGATGTGCAAGAAGGGTTATGGCGTTTTGCGACGATAGTGAAGAACGTTTGATTCGAACCGACGTAATGACGGCTAGAACCACTATAAATGGAACCAATGCTCAACACACCAATCCACTGCCGTGTGTACGAATTCAAAAACAATCAACTGATGCGGAATTGCTATGTTATTGCTTGGTATACGGCTGATGCTTTTGTTTATTCGATTTTGTTTTTGGTTGGTCTTCACTATTTGCTTGTGTACTGTATGTGCATCTGTTAAAAACGACACCGGATCTTTACGTTCGAATAGCTCGATGGGTATTGCTGCTCGAAGAAGTCCAGTATTCGATAGAGCATAGACCAGGGTGGGGCATAAAACATGTCGACGCATTAAACCGACACCCGCTTTCCGGATGCTTGATAAAAAATTACGCACGGCGTCCTGGTCATTGTAAAGGCTTTTCCCAACTAGATTTGGGTGTATGGCACAAAATCGACGGGATCCGCAGAAGTCATATGCCATTTGCGAAGGCAATCATTTATTTTTGCAAATTCTCGGAGGATCGTTTCCGACAGGGGTAGGTTTATTTCAAAGGAGTTCGAGAGCTATTGCCGCGAAGAGGGGTTTGAGCACTGTTCTGGCAACCACGGGGGTACCAAGGGCCAACGGTCAAGTTGAAAGGGTGAACCGCACCCTAATACCACTGCTGACAAAGTTATCAGCTCCTATACCAAGTGAGTGGTATCGGTACTTGGACACGGTACAAAGATGCTACACTGCCACCCCGCATAGTAGAATAGGAATGTCGCCATTCCGATTAATGTTAAGAATCGACGCTCGTTTGAAGGACTATCCGCAAATTAAGGAGCTTCAGGAGGAAGAATTGTTTTCCTCATTTGACGACCAATGAACAGAACTCCACAAACAGGCAAACGAGAATATTCAACGCATTCGGTCCGAATACAAACGGAACTTCAATAAAAACAGGAAGGCGGCGTTCCGATATCAAGAAGGCGATATCGTCGCTATTCGCAAAGTACAGTAAGCACCTGGCTTAAAGCTTGCACACAAGATCATTGGACAGTATGAGGTAATCAAGACCCTGCGCAACGAGAATCAGCGGCCGACTATATGAAACCCTGGGCAAGCGACGACAGTGAAGATCTATTTAGGAGTGAAGAAGAGGACGAAGGCGATAAACATTCGGGTCGAATATCCAGTTAGGACGACCGAGTGTGGCATGGAAATGATGGAGGCGAATTTGAGGTAAACTTATAGTTCAAAGTCATATCGTGACAATGGAGACAAGCTGAATTTTGTTTAGTCCTATAATTCGCAGTAAATCAAAGCAGGGCATTCTTCATAGTGTGAGTAAAAGAATAAAATAGGGTTAGTCATGAAAAGTTTAATAAAGTGAATATTTTTATGCCACATTATAAAAGTTGGAGACCGGATTTCCGATGGTTGAGTGATTACTCAATTCATTGAGACTAAAGAGATTAAAGATTAAAGATTATGCAAACAAACAGGGGGCTATCGGATGATCAGATGATCATAACCTTCCCGGACACAAGAAATATAACTTCAGATGCTTGCCAGCGACATCATTTGGAATATACTCTCCAATGAAGAGGTACTGCAATTTGTGAGACAAAGATTATATGGAAAGCCCATAAATGTTTCTAAAATCTATAAAGGAATATATCGTACGCGTTTTGCATCCATCATAATTGTAGGTACCACTAGGTCCAACATGACGACGGTCAATGTTTGTTTTAATTATACTATTTTCGACTTACCAATAGAATTTAAAGACATCGAGGCAGTACTCTCGTCCAACCGTCAGCAAAAAATATTATTCTTGAAAGGACATTGGAACTGTGCTTTATATTATACAGGGAAGAATGATGAGCAGAGCCTGTATCGATAATAAAAAAAAACTATGTTGGTCTTTTCTCTAAATTTTTTTTTTAATTCATAATTTTCAGTCTTTTGTGGAGAGATTCCTTCGACACAAAAGTGAATATACTCGGAACTTTTGGCCTCAAGTACGTAGGCCTGGATTCCCTCAAAAACTGTTAATATAGTGTATAATACGCAGTGCGCTTACATCTTGGACACCAACCCAAAACCGGAGAAAATCACGCAAGTCTCAATCTTTGTATTTGTTATGGGGAAAAGAAATTCATTGCTCACCCATTATAAATTTATTATAAAGGCCGTTCTTATAACATAAGAAAGAAAGATGTTAAAGTAAATAAAACAAAGCGGATGTTCCGAATTTGTGATTTCTTTATTGAATCATTTGGTTTGATCTAAGGCAATTGAAAACTAAAAAAATAACATTGGCCAAATGGCCACTACGGCTTCGGTGGCACACCTCCAAATGATGGTCCTAGGTCACTACATAAATGCTCCTCAGACTCGCCAGTAAGCGTTATTATCTTTCCTATCTTATCTTTCAGCTGTTGAATTGCAATCGACTTATTGGTATAGATTTTACTCTTAGGATAACCCAAAAGAAGAAGTTCAAAGGAGTCAAGTCGCATGGTATTGGCGGCTAATTGACCTCGTTATTTCGAAAGAGTACGCGATCAAGGTGCCATGGGCTGTGCGACGTGTGGCGCTATTCTATTGAAACTGTGGGTATTTTGTATATTTTCTCTAGTGGTAAGGTGCCTCAGGGGCACAGGTTCACTAATATTACCCTGTCGTCTGTCGCTGCTTTCAACTCCATTTAGTAAAACTCCGCAGTTTTCTGATCTGTTCCATTTATTATTTATTCGGTAAGAAAACAAACTAAAGCCTAACATAAACGCAGATTCGATGTCGATTAAAATAATCTTATAATTAAGGTAACAAAGTCACTTATCACTATGTAAAATACTATGATGATTTACAGTCTTTAAGCTAAATGGACACACTGTTTAGATTATTTAATTTAATACGGATACTATAACACAACTGTTTAAATTAAAGACATTTGATAACGCAAGAACTTGGTATGTTTATGGTATACGGATACTATACACAACGGAAACTATAACACAACTGTTTAAATTATTTACATTTGATAACGCAAGAAAGATCCGTTGCTGGTTTTAACTTTGTTAATTTAATAGAAAGGAGGACCCTTTGATTCACACCGTCCACTGGCTGATACTTGACTCGACTCTTGGTTGTTTAACATGGAGGCACGATTTGCCTCCACGGAATCCATATCGCGATTAATTAAATTTCCGAAAATAAAATTTCATCATTTGCTGTCGACCTAAAAGGGGATGATTGGCCTTGCATCAGTATAAAGGGGGCGAAACATATTCGATGTTTGCCTCAGTTGCTCATGGTGTGTGTGTTCACAAGTATGCGGACCGTGGACCTTCCAAATCCATAAGGGGAACACCATGAGCAATGATCTGCAGCTGGGCAAGTCATCCTGCAAGGGCATCAGCATGTTTACATTAATGTTACACAGCGAACAGCGTTTATGCCGTTTCGCTGTGCATGTTCGCAGAGTCAAAACATCAGGAAACAGCAATCACCGCCGAAAGGGTTGCGACAGAGCGATATGGTGCATAGGGGAACGTTGAATGGTTATACCATTGTACAACCATAGTCAGCATCTCGTTGGTGCTGAATTTGTTTGGTTTCGTTTTTACGTTCCGTGGTGAGGTATGCTAATGCGGATCGTACGATCGACCGATGGCTCTGTGAACTTGACTTGCCATGCACGTGTGTGGAAAAATTCTTTCTTCTTGTGTGCATGGACAAGTTCAAGGATTTATGTCGGTTACGTAATCTCGTAACCGAGCTGGATCTTAGGCATATGCTGCGTTGGTGCCTGTGTTTCGCTTGGTCGGGTGATTTGGCGACCGATTTAATTTTTTGGCAATGATGGTTTGCGGATGGTGCGACCAAATTGCTTTCGGGGAACATGGTGCGTTTAAATTGACCATGCCCTTATGGAAATTACTATTTGGTGCATGTGCTTATTGCCTCAGTGCAAATCGTTAGCTTAGATTCTTAGGAACCCTTTTATGTTGGCAATTGGAAAAGGTTAGTAGCCGCGTTCCCCGGAACTGCCACAATTGCTTGTTTCTATGCTTTTTGTATGTCCTAGGGGGAAGTTAGGTGTTGTACCGGGAAAAAGGCAAGCTGTGGCGTTATTGAAACCACCACAAAAACACGTATTGTCGATATCTATTGCACCTAATTTCGATCAGAAATAGTCCTTTCGCTTGATAATGATCCATCATATCGCCTGCTCAGTAAAAAGGATGTAACCTCTCGCCGAAGATGATATAGATCCCACGATTGAGGCTGCTTCACCGGAAAGACAACTCTCTAAATAAAACAATTTTCATATTGCAGAAATATTGGGTAATCGTCAATATATAAATTCTGAAATTCGAACCAAGTTGCGAGGGAGCTATCAAAGGTGGACAGCACTGTCGATTCAATGGTAACTCCAAGGAGTATCTGCTGGCCCTTGATCTCTGGGCTATGGGGTCAACCACCTGCGTTGAAACCTCTTTTGATGCGATGCCCAACCACAAAACTTGATAGTTCAATGGAGAATGGGTAATACCTGAACATTTTCTATCTCCGCGAGATGGAATGGAGTCAGTTTCTCTACTGGAGAAGATATAGTATTTGTAGTAATCGCGTAAATTTCAAAAATACAATACGTAGGATACTGCCCGCCAATCTATTAAGGTGTCGCTGCATTCAAGAAGGTCTCCCAACTCCCCTTGATATTTCCCAAAAGCTTTCCCGAATTACCGCTATTCCTCTGTATTGCTTTTTTTCAGAACTGAAACATCCCTGGTGGGGTCAAAACGCTTGAGGAAACCATTGTATCTGGCCTAAGACAGCTTGGCATTCGCGCCTGTTCAGAAGACCTTTTTTTAATTACAATGGCCTCGTTTTTTATGATGCCCCCACGAAGTATAAAAGAACGAGGGAATGTAACGCAACAAAATGCAGTTGTGATCAAAACAGAAGAAATAAGCCTGAAACAGTGGGAGATTACAGGGGAAAATGTGGTGGATGCACTGACTTGGTTGATGATCTAATTCAGGAGATGCTACTCTTTCAAGTGGTGACTGGCTTTAATACTGGCCGTCAAATGTTTCTATGCGGTGGTGCACCTGTCCTCCTCGATGACGTGACTGGTGTTATGTACTTTTTTTTTGTTTTTATTATGGATTCGGCTCGAAAGATCAATATGAAACTTCGAAAGTGGCGTCGTTCGGAGCCAAAGCTATTATTATTCGAAGGGGACATCGTTTAGAGTACTATAATCTCTTGACAATTGATGAAGTTAATAACTATTTCCACAATATTTTGTATGAAAATTAGGAACTATATTTGAAAAATATTCATAATTTTTGAAATAAGCTCAATCATGAAAAATTTTCATGTATGCTCTATTTTTAATAATCTTAAACATGTCAAGTATCACGTCGTACTTTCTTTTCGTTTATAATCGACCGAAACGGTGTAATCTTTAAATCCACCGTTAATTGGGATACCCTATATATAGAAATAGTTGTGGAGAGAACTAATTTGTATGTACTCCATTGTGTTCTCTCTATTTGACTGGTTCTTGGTCATCGTTAGAAATATGTAACAGTTTCTTATTTTTGAAATTGTGAAGACTTTTTATTCTGTATAAGTTATAAGGTCGAAGCTTCCTAATAGTGGACCTATGTTCTCGAAGTGAGGTATAATATAATCATAGATGTTTTTTATACCGTATAAATAAAGAAATTGTACTTTCCGTTCCCTATGTAATATTATTCGCAGACCTCTGTTTATTTTCAGCTCTTATCATCTCAATGCCCAAATATTTAAATTATAATTGCCATTTCAAAACCTCTCACCTTCCTTATTGTTTGTTAGGGTTGAACTTGCATCTACCGGATTCTATCAGTTACCTTAGACCGTGTACTCTGCAGCAGTACTTGTCAAACAAAACAAAATTAATTCACTTTGAATGGTAACTCGATATTGTCGATTCCCAACGCGATGTGCCACTTTGGTATCCGTTTCCTAGCGCTTTTGTATTACGACTCCCTCCAAAAGGGCTGTTTACATTTCCATTGTTATTTACACAAACATAAAATGATGAAATGAAACATTTCAATTATTTTCATTAGGGCCGGCGTCTCGCTGAGTCAACGTTTCAAATGTTAACGTATTGTCCTGGCATTTGCCTGGCGTCCTCGAATGTACGTAACACCGTGAATCACAAGATTTCTGCGTTTCATCAAATTTAAAATAATATTTAATGCTCGGGGGTTAACGCTCGTCTACATATTAAACGTAACCGATATGGAGGCTGAACAGCCTACGGCAATACTGTTTGCCGCCGATCTCCTGCCGCAACCGAATTTTAAGTAAATAAAATTCTTCAGGATACCGGTGAAACGATACAGAAAGCACGTGTCAAAGAATAATAATTTTATTTCATTTACCCTTTTTTAACATTTGTCATCCCCGGGCGTCCCTGACTTCCCTGACCACCCAGACTGTCTGGGGTGCCTTGGTAGCCTTCGCGAAAATGAGCGAAACATTCTGCGATTGGAAATTACATTCATATACTCAAAGATATTCAATTCCTAACCCAAGGATATAACTCTCTAGAATAATTAAATTAAACTAAAAAAGAAAGTTATGAAGAATCAAATTCCTTCAAGAGATTATCTACATAGGAAGAGGAAAAAAAATCATGCCCCTTGGTTAAAAGAAGTCAACAAAGCGAAAATAAATTTCCAAGTGAATATCCTTGGTAATGTGCAATACATCTATTGAGATCTTCACGTTCAGACCCTTGGTTTGTAAATTAAGAATCACTGCTTAAGGGAACAAACCTTTATGCCCGAGATGAGAATAACGTCAGCAATGCGGTAGACTTTCCTTCCTTCACATCCTTATGAAAATGTAACAAGGATATAATTATGTTTTTCGAATTTTGTTGTTTCCTGCCAGAAACAACAGTATCCACAGTAAGGATAGCATCTCACATTACACACTACCCTCAACCCTTTCATTTCATTTTCGGGAATGCATTTCCAGGATGCGTGCAACCCTCAAGAACGCGGCAATATTCCTCACAAGCTTTGTTTCTCATATACACAGAATTTGTATATCTTGTAATGAAATATCAAATATTTTGTAATGCCAAGGATATGGTCCTTTTCCTTGGATGTTACTTGAAGAAATACGTGGCTGGTTCACACATAACACCTACACATACGATATATTGTATAACCTTTCTAGTTCAGTTTCTCGTTGTCTTCACAGGGTTCTGACAAGTATCCTGTTTTGGCCTTCTACAATATGCAGAAGTTTAATTTTCTTCATCTTGGATTAGTTAAACTTAAATAGCGGCACTTCGGAAGATGTGGGAATTTATTAGTTTCCCCGAAAGAGAGGAAATTATGACATCCTCGAAGAATACACCACAAAATAAATTACTAAATTAGGTAGAGCAATACTCGTAAATTAGCGCTGTGCATTTGAACTGAGCCAGGAGAACTCATCTCTATTGAAGGAATTCTATGAAAGCCATCCGACTGCCAATGGTCAGCACTCAGAACAACGAACATGCAAGGAGCTTACCGCCTTGTTCCTCGTTGGGGAACATTAAAAAGTAATTTCCACACACATGTTTCCTGGTTGTAAAATTCACAAACCGGAATCATTTAGCAACCATCCATGGCTAATTTTGTGCCCTTCGAACGAGTGCTGATGGTGAAGTTTCCAGTATGTAAAAACTTAACAACAAAGCGCAAAGCAACCATCAAAATAATCATCGATTGAATTATTAATAAATTTTTGGAAAAGTTTGCTTGTGATAGTTCGCCCCAGAATTGTGCAACTTGGTCGCCCCTTCCAGCGAGGAGTTGCTAGACAAAGTGACTTTGTGAACAAGTGTTTACAGGAAGTATTTCACGGTGTAAATTTTTAATGGGTCTTCTTTTGGCTCAAACCAGTTCACCCTTCTACTAGTTCGGATTGAAATACAACCGAATGGGTAAGTTACATATAAAGAAACAAACTTTGACTTGGATTTATAAGTCGATACTCGAGTATGTTATGTCCCCGAGGACATCATCATTTCATTTACCCACAGCTACGTTTTCGTTCGTGTTATGGATTTCCTTTTCGATAATCAAATCAAATGCAACCCCTTTTGTGTCCTTAAATAAACATATCGGCCAAAACGAATGCGAAATACTTAATGTAGGTGGGGAGATGTGGGCGTTGATGTACGAGTTCCTGATATGGTTATTAGGTGAAATGCCACACTCCAAATGGGATGGCAAGGACATCTTTTCATCAGCATCAGTCAAACTAGAAGCGTCTACGATATATAATTGCGTCTGTCTTGGAGCATATTAAAAAGAACAATAAATTAATTACAACATTCCATTTGTTCGTCACACATTCTGGTCTAGACAGAAGCAGAAGGACGAGACGAGGTTTGGTATTCGCAGGATGTCACAATATTCGGATGATGTATGAAGCACGCGGGTAATGTGAACATGACTAATGAATGGAATTCAGGACGTACAACCCTTTCGGGCTCCTTTTTTGATATTTTTTTCTTCTTTTGGTTTTTGGTTCTTTACTCTGCGTGCGAGTGTGTGGTGTACGACGTTTTTTGGGTATCAGACACTTTGTAATTTACTACGGACTTTGATGTCAGTGACGGTGAACGATAGTTATTACTTAAAGGGGCAGTGTAGAGAGCTGTGTTTAAAACAAAAATTGGTACTTTATTGGACAAAGGGCAATACAGAATCGGTATTAATTTATACGCATTTGTGAATCCTACGAGAGAACTCAATCAACAGTAAGTCGACGAAGGAGGTTTAGTTAATGATAATATTATTAATAATTAATCTGCATCGTATTTGAATGATCAGGAACAAATGAAATAGAAGAAATAACTTATGGTCTGGATATATAAGTCACTCTGTAGTTATTTTAATTTTTAATATGCAACTTTTCTACCTTTTAAATTTAGGTACTGTAAGATAAAAGCAGATGATAAAAGTGTTACCAACAAATATACAACGTATAATGAATGTTGGAGTTCTTATGTACAAAGGCATTCTAGCTATTTTAATTATACCAATAGCTTCCTTATACCTTTTAATTGTGACTGCTGTTAATGCAAATTAGGTGATAATAGTATATCTATATCGTATTCGACAGACTGCAACTTAAGTAAAATGAATGTTCGGGTTTTTATACAGAAAGTCACTCTAGCTATTTTGATTATAGCAATGGCTCGTTTATACCTTTTAATTGTGGTTTCTGTTAATAAAAAGCAGATGATGGTAATAATTTCATATCGTATTCGAAGGATTGCAATAAAAGTAAAATAATTATTGGGGTTTTCATACAGAAAGTCGCTCTAGTTAATTTGGTTATAGCAATGGTTCGTTTAAACCTTTTAATTGTGGATGCTTTTAATGAATTTCAGGTGATTATAGTGCATCTATATCGTATTCAAAAGACTGCAATAAAAGTAAAATGAATGTTGGAGTTTTTATACAGAAAGTCACTCTAGCTATTTTGTTTATACCAGTGGCTGCTGTTAATAAAGGGCAGATGATGGTAATCATTCTATATCGTACTTGAAAGACTGCAATAAACTTAAAAGAATTGTTGGGGTTTTTATACAGAAAATCGGTTTAGTTATTTCGATTATATCAACCAGCCGGCTTCTGAAATTGTCGTCCTTGGCGATTCCAATGTACACAATTCTGACTGGTTGGGGCATTCAAACAGAACCGACAAGGCTGGGAGGCTGGCGGAGATGATCGCTTTAAGCGGCAATTTGACTCAAGTCGTGGAGGAACTGTGGGGGTTAAAACTACACAAAGAACCACACACAATTCCAAACTCAACTCCCTTTGCCAACCTGCAGTTACCTGCAAACATTCACCAATCCAAGAACATCGTTCATGCATTTAATGCATCACCAAAAATTCCCTGTAGAAAATTTATTTATAAATTAGGAAACCTTATCGCCGCCCATGTTAGTTAGCGTACCGACAACCGACAAAAGCAGTTTGGTGGATTTATATGTGTTGTTCAAGTGTTCCGCCGAACACTGTTCACGAATAAGAAAATAAGTCTAACACAGAAAACACAGAGCGAATACCTCAGCAAATGAAACACGGTGAGAATTGTCTTTATTTTTGACTATTATTTTTGTTTAAGAGTTCGGTTTCCACTTACCTCTAGGACACACTTAACTTAGGTTACACCGTTTTTAAAACTACTTTGAACCACACATTCGACGTTTCTTATTTCCGCGATATTGCAGCGCGGACCGACCTCCTTATTGAGTTCCTCTCTGTTCGAACGTATTCTCTGATGCTCGAAATCGACCTTACAGTGCGACGGCATTCTCTAGACTCCTTTTCTTATTCGTGAACAGTGTTCGGCGGTACAGTTGAACAACACATATAAATCCGCCAAATTGTTGACTACGACGTGATCTGTACACACAGCATACACTTTCTCGTAGTAAACAGAATTTCACACATGATCATGACTTCCGCATAGAGCAACAGGCACACTCGCCTGCTCCGACGTTCTCTCGTTCACTCCGTCGTTCGCACCGAAGCTGATCGTAACGAAGCTACTAAGGAGGGAGTAGTGTAGCGTCTCTAACAGATACACAAAATAGTCAAGAACACCAAACGAAAACCGAGTAAGAAAATACATCAGAGCCGTATACCATAGCGATAACAAAACAATTCACATCAATGGAATATACTTGAGTTTAAAAATCGAATTCTAAACACGGCCAGTAGCCTGATGTGTTACCCTTAGGTTAAATTTTTGGTGATTCTAACTGTCATAGCGTCAGTTCGAATCACACGTTCTTCACTATCAATCCCAAACGCTAAATTTGTGACTGCGACGCGAGTAAATTGAACACTTAGAAAAGCCACGCCAAAGCAGTTTACGCATCTCGCGTCTAGCCGCCAAAAACCGAATTCTCCAGCGTGTAAATATACACACAAGGAATTCGATCCTTTCCGCCAGCAAAGATACAGTGCACACTCACCATTGTGTATCTAAATTGCTTTTAGCACCAGTTTCCTAATGGCTTGCCGTCTATTTACGCAGCTGCATGTACGTCTTCTATGACGCCCTTTGTTCTATTTCCTTTTCTCAGTTTCGTTTACATTGAGTAAACAATGGATCAACTAGCACACTAGCTAAGATCAACCCAGAGAGATCCTCTCCAATTGGTCCCCACAAAGAGAAACTTCACGTTTCTCGAGAGAAAAGAAAACTCACCCCTACCCGAGAGTTGACTCACCACGAGTCTCTCGAGGTTAATCCTTGAGTAAGTGAGTCGCGTTTCATCCACCGTAGAGTGCGCATGGGAGTGCGCATAACCCCAGCTGCGAATCAACGTGGTTCCTGAAACTGTGTAACTTAGTTTAACAAGTCGAGTTTATCCTACAGTAAGTCGAGTGTAGTCGGGAAAGCGTGTTGAATTATATGCAAGATATGCATTCGCGGTGATTCATCTGTTGTTTTAATGTACATTAACGTTGGAATTTACTAAATAAGTAACCATAAAGGTTTAATATTGTAACCTTTATTCGCCGGTACTAATGGTACGGATTTAAAAGTGCGAAAATAACCATGTCGATAGTTTCTTTTAATGTGAAATGCAGTATAATACTGCCCACCAAACAATGTGCGAATAATCCCAACTAACAATAAAAACAAATTACAAACAACATCCAGCCAGTGTGTTTTATTTTCTTCTTTTTTGCAAACGGCTTGGGGCGTTACTCAGTGTTTATTCAGTGAACTCGTTAGCGGATATTCTCTGGCGTAAGACTAATGCTGTTGCCCGGAAAAACAAATTATCATGGAAAATTTAACAAGCCTCAGGACTTGCTAAATAAAGCCAAGACCGGTTCCCGGTTGTAGTGCCAATGATGATAATATATATAGGGAAAGGCTATAACCTTGCCCGGAAAAACAAATTATTATGGACAATTGAACAAATCTCTAGCTCCTCAATAGTATACTGGTTAGTATACCCGCCTGTCATGCGGGAGACCGGGGTTCGTTTCCCCGACGGGGAGCCTCTGGCGCAAGACTAATGACCTTGCCCGGAAAAAACAAATCATTATGGAAAATTTAACAAGCCTCGGGACTTGCTAAATAAGGCCAAGACGGGTTCCAGGTTGTAGTGCCGATGATGATGATGAACAAATCTCTGGTAAGGACCGGATACCGGTCGAGAGACTTAATAAGGCCAAGACCATATCCTGGTTGCAGTGCCGATGATGATGACGTTAGCGGATATTAGTGAACCCGTTCCCGTGCCGGCACTCCGACTTTTACCCCCACAAAACCTGTGACGTTTCAAACAGATAATTACAATATACAAGCAAATGGCGAAGAACACCGAAATAAAATCGAATAATAAAGTGAATCAGCCGTGAACCAAGCAATAACACAGCAATTCCACATAAGTTGAGTGTACTTGACTTTAGAAATCGAATTCGTACATGCGGCAGTGGCCTGATGTGTTGAGCATTGGTGCAAGTTTTAGTGATTCTAACTGTCATGGGCCCCCGCTTGGTAGAAACCTTGACGTGGTGCGAGGGCTTAAAGTACAATGAATCACTCAGGCTATGCTGACGGAAGCATATGCTTCCAGTAGGGTCACCCATGTCAGACAGGCTAGCGAGGAGTAACACACAAAGACCTACCACCCCTAATCCAGGGTGTTACGCGTCATCGTGCCCATTGGATGGTTTGCAGCCAGGGGTATACCGGCTGTATTATAACGGCGCCTCTATGACACCGGGTCGAATCAGAGCAGTAAGTAGACGTTAACACATCAAAACGGGGCTCTGATGTGGCGGACTAATTGAAACCCCAAGTCTCGTGGGAACAAAAATGAATAACTAATATACAAAAAACAATCCCACGAAAAACCCCGGTAGGCGTAGGTGTGATGAGCCGCCACTACCATAAGGGAAAAAATCATCAAGAAAACACCGAGTCGGCAAAAAGAAAACGTATGGAAAAACTGAAAAAGCGGGATATACCCGTCGGCACGTGGAATGTTCGAACGTTATATAAACCAGGCGCGATACAGACGGTCGTAGAAAACGCAAAACAATATAAAATGGAGTCGTCGCGCTTCAGGAAGTTCGACTCCCACATCAAGTAATCGAAACCAACGGGTTTACACTGATGTGTGGAGGTACCGATACACATAACCTCGGAACTGGCTTCATCATAAGCAAGAAGATTACGTCCCATGTAAAAGATGTGCAATTTATTAATGACCGAATGTCGGTGCTACAAATACAGGGCCCATGGTACAATTATGTATTTATAAACGTACACGCCCCAACAGAATCTACCGACGAAGAAACGAAGGACACGTTCTACGAGACCCTAGAGGAAGTATTTGATGGGATCGCATCATTCGATGTTAAAATCCTCCTCGGCGACCTCAATGCGAAAATTGGAAAGGATGATATCTTCCAACCAACAATAGGTAAAGAAAGCCTACATGACGTTTCAAATGATAATGGTATTCGAATTATCACGTTCGTAGCGAACGTGGAACGAGAGCGCACAGGACAGGGAACAATGGCGGAGCCGAGTCGGTGAGGTCATGAACTTCCGGGTTCCTACAGGCCAGTAAATAATAAAATAGTAATAACTGTCATGGCGTCAGTTCGAATCACACGTTCTTCACTATCGTCGCAAAACGTTATAAACCTACGCGAGTGCCAGATGCCCGAGGTGATTATGCGAGCATCCTGGATCTGTTTTGACACCCGAGCCGAGCATGGCAGATTTAACACCACCAAGAACCACTTTTGTTGAAAGGCTACGAAGACAGTCTGTTATCCATCGGATCGGAATTGTTAACTCCCTGGGAATGTAATTTCGATAAAGGGGCTGGATGTCTGATGTGGGCTTTTGATAATCCAGTGCAACAACTTTGCTTTCATCGAAATAGTGGATGGAATTGCTCCACTTTTCGGTAAGATACGCCATCAAATCTCCTGTGGACCTGTTGCTACGAAAGCCATATGGGTGGTCATTGAGGTGGTAATTTGATTCCAGATATTTCGAAAGTTGACGGTTGATAAATGATTCCATTACTGATTGGTATAAGGCAGCGTTGAGTTGGATGCGGAATGTGCAGCAAGTAGATTCGCGATCTCTATTGCACTGGTGACTAGTCTCCTATCGACTGTTACCGAAGGAATGGATGAGGAGACTGCGTTTTGGATGTTCTTCACGAATGCCTGTAAGTTTCTACTACTTGTGGTAGAGTGTAGTACGAAGGAGGGTATAAAGTAGTACGAGTGTATACAAATATAAACGGTAATTTTACTTTTCTGTATGAAGAGTAGGGGAACTGGCTTGACTAGCGGTCGCTCTCGACTTTATAGTCAGTACAGTCATGAGCGAGCAAGAGGTACATACGTCTGTTGCGCAACGGATTATTATAAAATTTTTAACAAATGAAGTCTTTAAACCGACAGACATTTTTTCTCGATTGAAGGCACAGTTTGGTGATAATGCACTGTCTCAGAATCGTGTGTATACGTGGGCCAGAGAATTTAATAGTGGGCGAAAACAAAAGTCTTTTTCGACGCCCAAGGACAAGACGTACAATTAACAACATCCTCGCCATTCGAGAGCTTTTTGAAAGTGACCGCCCCTTAACAGTTCAAGAAATCTCATCAGAAACGGGTCTCAGCCACGGCAGTGTTCAATTCATCATCACTGATGATCTTATCTTAAAAAAAAAATTACTGCTCGGTGGGTTCCGAGATTATTGACTGTAAATCAAAAATAGGTCAGGAATACATTGGAAGATAAGGGCTGGGAATCCCTCGAACCCCCTCCTTATAGCCTATACTTGTCTCCCTGTGACTATTTTTGTCCACACCCTTGAAGAAATCACTTGGAGGAAAAAAATTCGAAACAACTCGCCCTAAATCTTTTTTACGAACAAGAGATTTAAAGCTTTCAAATCGGCGGCAAAAGTGTTTAGGTCATGCAGGAGACTATATTAAAAAATATTGATAGTAAAGTTAGTGTCTAACACTATTCAATAAATGTATAAAAAAAAATTACCATTTATATTTTATTCACCCTCGTATATAAGAAGTAAACGTTTGTATTTATTTAAAGAATATTATTAAATAAAAAATGTAATTGACATATATATTATGTTGAGTGAATTCGGTCTGAATCGGAAGCGCATGCTTGAGTCGTAGCGATAAATATGGTAAACAACAAACTACTTGAGTGCTCAATTGGTAAAGCTCCAGAAGCAGAGCGTATTAGCAATAACTTTAGTTCATCCTCTTCGTCCTCTTTTTTTCCATTAGTGATGGGTAGCGTGACATAAGCCACAGACTCAAAGGATAAACTCAATATTTGCATCCTAGTTTTTTTTTAGCCTTCTGTGATTTCGCTGTCGCTATATTCAATGCTAGATGTGAAATTCCATCCATGTGCTGTCCGGCGCACTCTCAATGGGCTTGTCCTCAAAACCGCAATCGGACCGGACGAAATAAGTTATAGAAATAGTTCTTAAGAACCGTGCCCCAGAACTCTTCCCAGTTCTCAGCAAGCCCTTCCACATATTTTGTGCACAAAAAACTCTTCCTAGCTGTTGGAAAACCTCTCGAATTAAATCAATCTTAAACAAAGGGAAAACATCTCCCTCACAAAACCATCAGGAAAAAGTTGTAGCTAGCGACGGGCAATAAAGTTGCATTTCCATAAAAAAAATAGCGAGAACTTACGCACTTACGCGCACCTAATATTTTGTATGCGGTTGGGAGCAATGATATTCCTCTGTGGTTCTCGCAATCAGATCTATCGCCCGTTTTGGAAATAGGGATGACTATTGAGGCTTTCTATTCTTGCGGAGGTACTTCTTTGTCCCATGTTGGTTGGATTAATTAGTGGAGCAATCGAGCGGTTGTCTCTCCTTCATGGGTCATAAGCTCTGCCGGTATGCAGTCGACTCCGTGAGCCTTGTCATTTTTCAATTGATTTATTGGGTCTACTGCTTCGATAAAGGAGGGCTCTGATCAGTGCGTACATTGAGCAGGTTTTCAAAGTACTGCTGGTTTATAAATAACCACCCCCCCCCCCCGCATTATGACGCTAATTTGCATGCTTATAATTCCCCAATAACCTATATTGTCCTACGTTAAAACACATTTTCCACATTAAAACGACATATCCTACATTTTTTCACCAAAACATATTTTTCCTCAACACACAATGCAATCCCAAAAAGTGTTCAAGGCCAACATTTCCTTTGTGACGAAAAGTACAGGATATCCATACATGAATAGTCGCAATCCCCGATGATACATACAGTTCTGTAAGAAATTATAGATATGGCATATTTAGAACTTTAAAAAAATTCACTGCGTAAAACCAAAATATGTTTATTGTTTTTTTCTTGTTTTTTTTTTTGTTTTATCTCCACATTTATTTACAATTCAATTACAGATTTTACTTAAGACTAAATGTTAAATTCTATTTTACAAATATTATTCTTACATTAACTTACTGGCACTTCGCAAGCATTCTACATTATACATTATCAATCTTTTGTTTTTCTTATGTCATTCGGCGTACAAAAAATCTGCTTGTTTTCACTCCAGAAGGTCTGCACTGGTTTTTAAGAACTTCTGCTATACCCAGCTAAACGTTACAACCAAGCCCGAGATCGAAAAAAGGTCTGACTTTCACGGGCGAGATCTGAGTGTTTTTTCAGGAAATTAATCACCATTCCTGGTAAAAAAGCAATGAAACCATTAAGGGGCTTATACCGTTGGGGATGATAGTGAAGAACATGTGAATCGAACTGACGCTATGACAGTTAGAATCTCCAAAAATTGAACCAATGCGTAACACATCAGGCTACTGGCCGTGTGTACGAATTCCATTTTTAAACTCAAGTACATTCAACTGATGTGGAATTGTTCTGTTATCTCTATGGTATACGGCTCTGTTGCATATTCTTATTCGATTTTCGTTCGGTGTTCTTCACTATTTGCTTGTGTATTGTGTGTGTATCTGTTAGAAACACCACCGGTTCATCCTGAGTTGATGTCGGTTGACAATATTTTGTTATAAAACTCGTCATAAAAGTTTATTACTCATGCCAAGCAAACTGAAACTTGACGTTTGAGTCTATAATTTTTTTCAGCACTGTATGTTATATTCTCGCAAAACATTGTGATTCTTCAATCGAACAATGACCGAATTCTATACAGGAGGGTTAAGGATAAGAAAAAGAAACAACACACATATATGCACACAAACACCCTTCCCCGCAGATTTACCGTTCGTTTTTCTGCACCTGCAAGTTCATTGAATGGGGTTCGGGCCAGCGAGAGCTTAAAACACATTCAATGAATTGGTAAACGGAAAAGCGTGGTAAGTTTGTAACCCATATAAAAGGACGCGAATGGCCATTTCATTTCATTTATTTAATATTCGTCGTGCGAGTGCCTTTGGTTTTGGATTGTGTGTGAAAAAGCGTGTAGTTTTAAATAAACAAAAAACATAAATTGTACAGATCATTTAAAGAGATCTTGTAAAAAAATAAATTAAATGTGTGGATGTTTGAATTGAAGTTTCAAATAAATGACAATCATAAAGTGTACAAACATACGAGGGTAGTGCCGGAGTTAATCGGCCTGCCACATAGATGGCGGTAGTTATTAAAATATCATGACTGTGGTAGATAGTACCAAAATTAGAAAGATTATGTTTCAAGTTTGAAGACCCTGCGTTGTTTTAATCACTTGTTTGACAGCCGTCGACTGTCTCAGTGAATTTGTAAACAGGGAAGAAATTGACATATGTTCACACATCCGTTTTTGCAGTGGCTAAAATCACTGATTTGAAATCCGAATTGCTTCTTTAGCACCCTCGAACTATCTTCTCTTTCCAAACTTGAAGAAATGGCTCGGTGGTAAACTGCAATACCGGATGCGTGCATTTATTCCATGTTTACAAATTCACTGTTAATGGCTGTCAAATAAGTAATTAACAATATAGCGTCTTCAAACTTGAAACTTTTTCTTTCTTAGGTTGGTACTATTTACCACAGTTATTATATTTACAAAACGACCGTGTCAGGCCAATTTATTCTGGTACTGCCCCCCTATCAACAATCAAATAACAATTAATGCAGGGAAAACAGTTTACAATTCGCAGCAAAATATCATACATTAAACAAATATTTTAAAATATATTTAGGTTTCAAATAAACTAAAACACCTAAATAGTAATAAACTAAAATAAAAAAAAAAAAGAT
Organism: Microdon myrmicae; assembly: GCA_963931805.1. Classification (NCBI taxonomy): domain Eukaryota; kingdom Metazoa; phylum Arthropoda; class Insecta; order Diptera; family Syrphidae; genus Microdon; species Microdon myrmicae. The sequence goes on from OZ007497.1 coordinate 85,343,571, forward strand.
CAAGTGTTTGAAATAAAGCCAACCTTATAAAACAAAAAGGTAGCAGTGGACATTCAGTATTCAATTTTTTTTATTACACTCCTCTCGCGAGAGGCGAACCTATAGCGCTGAGTCGTCGCCCTGAGATGGCACCAATAAAACATTAAATTACAGGAGTCAGAGCGCAAATATAGGAAGTTGAGGTACGAACACCACATTCTACGTTGAAGTAAGTCGAAAATACTTTAAATATTTATCATCACACTACTTCCATCTTGTTATGATATTGTTTGTTTCTGTCACCAGAGAGTCAGAGGTGTCTCGAATCCAATTGGCACGGTGACGCGTAGCACCCTGGATTAGATAGGGTGGTAGATATTTTTATTTTACTCCTCGCTAGTCTGTCTGACATGGGGGATCCTTCTGAGGGCGCAGGCTTTCGTCACCATAGTCTGAGTGATTCATTGTAATTTAAGCCCCACACCACGTCAAGGTTTCTAGCACGCGGGGGATTGTTATTTTTATAAATAAAATGGTCAATTAATTACATAGTATGATTGGTTTCGACTTTTTGCATTTTTTGAAATGGTTTATGGGACGCCGCTTTGTACATGTACTGTTAAAGTACAATTATTCTAAAGTCAAACTATTATTTTAAAAAGCAAATGATAGCTAGCGACGTTTATAGCATTTTAAATATGGCTTTCATGACGTTTTAAGAACACGTCGTCCCTATTGGAGAACTCAATTGGCTCCCGGATTGGATTTGGAGATTCTTGATCAGAATAAGAAATAGGCTGATCTGCAGTACAGACCTCTAAGGAATATCAGTGTTAATAGTGTAAGACGGAAATTGGTAATAACCATTTAGTAACGGATAGGATGTCCAAAAAGATTCGCCAACTTCTTAAGAGTGCAATTTCGACAATACACAGGATGCCAAACTCCGTTGAGCTAGTGCATTAGTGCTCTATAGCCTTTTTATCATGAAGTGAAGAAAATCCTTGGCACTTAATAGGAGTGCACGTAGAAACTGGGCACTGAAGTAGGTTGTATTAAAAACATACTTGATTGTATTTCATTCGCTCGCCATTTTGGATATATAAGGTAGCTTAGTCGTTGCTGGATTTATGACTAAGTTGGGGGGTCTTGTGCATCACATCGTATTAAATGATGTGTGGGCTATGTTCTGGCCCTTCTTTAGTATTCCTCTGAATGGAGCTGGAAAAACGAAAAATATTGGTCACTTATTCGCTGCGTGAACGAATTGACCAACCATAGCATCGTATGTACTGACAGCTTGCTAAAATCCTAGCAATAACAATATAACTAACGAGGTTTTTGATGTATTGAATTGTACTCTGTTAAGGACTGTGGGGAGGAGAAGTATTGTGCCAGACATGGGCACTCCGTTCACTTCTTCCCCATCATTCACTTAATGAAAGTTCCGTCAAAAGTTAATCACCAAATAAATGAACGAAACGCTGCCACGTTTGTCCACAACCGGGAGTAAGGGAAAACGTCTTCGAAACACATCGTCCATGAGAAGTAAGCAAAACAACTTAATAACAACACCCAGGAACCGCTGCCGGCAGCTTAAATACACGGTTATTCTGTTGAAGTAAATGTCTTTTTGTTTTTATTTCACTTTTGTTATTAACTCGTTCTTAGCCATTATTAAATACTTTAGTGTTTTTATACTTCACTTAGAACTTATTATTTCACATTAAATTGATCTTTATAAAATTTGAACACGCTGAAACACTTCTTTCACGACCCGACTCCGGTATATATACGCGTCTCCGTCGCGCGACGGAGAGTGGGAGCGACAACGACCGTGCTGGTCTGCGGATGTAATTTGACTTAGCGATAAAACCTTCGTTTGGGGTGAGTTTGTGGTGTGGTGGTAGATATCCTCTCCACTAAGGATATGTATTTACTCATCACCGGAGAAACGTAAAGTCTCTCTTGGTGGAATAGCAAACCAGATCTCGTAATGGAGATCATGGTGGTATGTGTGTGATTGTTCAGATCTGTGTTGTTTACCCATGCGCGAAGGCAATGACAAAACAAAGCAGGCAGGCGGCAAGGACAAAGGGATCGAGAAGATCGCTGTCAATGAAGTGCATCGCGTCTAAATAAATAGACGACGATGCTTTGAAGAAATGTGGTAAGAGAAAAGATGAGACGAGGGTATCATAAAAGTCTTAGATGAGTGATGCCCTTGTGTAAATATACGAATAGCCATCCGAAAGAGGTGCTAATGTATTACAATACTTTATACAATGAGAATTGTATATCGTATCTTGGGTCGGTGGCCAAAACGAATCCCTTGCTTGCATTTGTATATTCAGAGAAAGGAATTGGAGATTGTTTGTTAGTGGGAAAACAAATCATTGGTTGGATATTATGCATGTTTACATGCGTAGGAATTCGGTTTACGGCACTAGACTTGGACAAAGGGTCTGCAAGATACGTGCATGTGGGAAGATAAGGGTGCACATGAGGAACAAAATTGCTTGGAAAACAATGGTGCCGGAATAGTTTTCCTACTTAAAATACATGTATCCAAACGAATTATTTTCCAGCGAATTCAAATGATGCATTAGATGTGTGAACAGAATCTTTCAGGAATTTTCATGTAATGCGTTGAAAGCATTAATGTCCTTGTAGTAGGAAATGTGCAGGTGTGGGAAAGTTGGAATTTGCCGGGCAACCGAAGGTACCGAATAGGTTTTGGGATTCATGAAAATGTAGAAAAGAAATCTTACGGGGGATTGTATGCGAAGAGATGCATGAAAGGTAAGTTTTCTTTTACAGGGACTTTTAGATTATAAATTTGATAACCTAGATGCGTATAGCACTTACGGTGCTAATGCGATTGCTTTAGCGAAAACTTATGCCTCCTGGGATGTAGTTATGGAGGTGTTTCAGGTAAGTGGGCTGTGGGGTTTGGCGGAACCGCCACAGGACTCTCCATGGATACACATTCTGTCAAAAAGCCCTCTTAAAGGGATGGTCAAAATTCTTTTTGTCGCTAAGTTGGTATAATTGTTCTCTGCCTGTTAAGTGGGCTTTTTGCCAGAATGTATATCAATGGAGAGCCCTGTGGGGAGGAAGTCGTGGCACCGGCATGGGTGCGAGTTCTACTTCCTCCTCCATCAAAATTAATTGTTCTGACGGACACCAAAAGGAAACGAAACTTCGCCACAAGACACGCACCAACAAAGAAAGTAACATAAAACATGTTCTCACTTACAAATTCTTTATTTTTGAAGCTATATCAAAACTAAACAACATATAAAATGACAGATTTAAATCAATACTTTCACCGACTAAAATTACTCGAACAGCGCGAACACGACTCCAGTGCATATTTGCGCATCTCCACAGTGATGGAGAGCGGGAGTGATGTAACCAGCGTGGTTAACGGATGGAATAAGACTTAGCGATAACCATCTCGTGCGGAGATGATTCGCTTATTGGGGTGAGCTTATGGTGTCGTGATAGATATCCTCTCCAATAAGGATATCGTTTTTACCTACCACCAGAGAAACGTAAACTCTCTTAGTGGTATGTGTGCGATCGTTCAGATCTATGTGGTTTACACGTGCTCGAGGGCAATGGGTAAACGAAGCAGACAGGAGGTAAAGACAAAAGGGTCGAAAAGATCGTCGTCTATGGAGTGCATCGTGTCTAAATAAATAGACGACGATGCAGCGAAGAAATATGGTAAAAGAACAGATGAGAGGAGGCATCATAAAAGTCTTAGATGAATGATGCCCTTGTGTAAATATTCGAATATATATTAGGAAAGGTGCTAATGGGTTGGTGGACGAAACGAATCCCTTGCTAGCATTTGTATATGCAGGGAAATCCATTTGTGGGAAACGGATTCTATATTTGGATTGTTTATGCTTTGAATTGAATTGATGCCAAGAGACGCGGAATGCGTATTTGCTTTGGTTTGCACATTGTGCGAGTCAGAGAATTTTATTGCTGGAAAAGGTCGCCGGCCAATGTGTACGTAAAGAAATTTATCGTGCACATGGCGAAGTTGGAAAATAGACGAAGCAATATTTATGATCCCTGGTGAAGGTTACATAGTATGTAATTCAAATCATTTGTTTACAGGAATTCGGATAGGGGAATTTGTCTGGCAACGTAGATGCCGAAATTGGTTTGGAATTCTTGATAAGCCAATAAAGAAATCTTACAGACGATTGGTATGCAAAGAGAATGCATGAAAGGTAAGTTTTCTTTCGCAGGGACTTTTTAGACTGTAGATTAGATCTATATAATGCGTGAAGCATTTTCAGGTGCCTAATGCTATTGCATTAGCGAAAGCTTATGCAGACTGGGTTGTGGTTATGGGTGTTTTAAGGTAAGTGTACCGTGTGGTTTGGCGGCACTGCCACAGCCCTAAACAGAGTACAGTTTAATACCTCAAAAACCTCGTTAGTCGTTAGGTATTTTGGTAATCTCTTTAAGCGGACTTTTAAAAGATCAACTTGTATTTCACTTTAGCACTTATTGCCTTGTGAATTGTAATCAGATCGCATGGGCAAATATATTTTCCACAGCTCTTAAGAAATCTCGGTCACATTCGGCCACCGTTTTTGTAGATTCAAATATGTGGCTGGATAGAATTGGACTCAATTTAAAAATTAGTAGTTCGATGGCTTCGACGATGGACGTGGCCCATCGATGTTTTGACGACAAGTGATTGGCGGCTAATTGATTAGATAATCCACATTGTTATTTCTTACTAAAGCCGGAGTTCATTGAGTTGCACCTACCTTGCTCTCTTATATTGAGACGACGAGGATGGTCGAGTCGACCATTTTCAAATGAGTACGAGAAACCCAAATTGCCGTCATTGACAAACGAATTGGTGAATAATGGACAAGACGTCGTTCATAAAAACGGGAAATAGAGTGAGTTAGAGTTCGGAACTACGCGGAATACCCGCATTAAGTTGATTGGACATAAATCTCAGGCATCTCTAACCACTGGGGACCGGTTAGAACGATAGTCTCATACACAGTTTAAAAAAAACATACGAAGTTAATCACGTCGCTACAACTGCTTTTGAGTGAGCTGTTGATTTTACATATATGCGTCAAAGTTCGATCGAGTTTACTGCTGCAACAAGTGTCGGATCAATTCCCGAACGATTTCAACCCTCTACATTAATGGCTACCATTAAACTTTCTTGATTGCAAATGTTGTCATCCCTTTTGTAAAAAATATTGCCATGTAATTATTTCCCGGCCAAATCTTGTGCTAACTTCCAATTTTCACCCACGTTCTTTTTCTAAACACTCCACTACTAAAGAACTTTAGGTGACTTGTTCAATGTAACAGAACTTATCGTTACACCAAAAGCACTTAATGAAGTCCTTTCGTAATAACTTCGTATCGTCAATTGCGAAGATGTTATAATCTGTCGTAAGTACAAACTGCCTCATCATTTCGTTGAAAGGACTTTTGCGAAGACCAAATATATCAAGGAGTTTATCTACCTAATGGGACTCGCAATCAAACCTAATGTCCCTTCATTAACTGGTAGATAGAGCTCCGTAGGGTATTCGCTTCGTCCGAGAATATTAGTTTATTTGATGAGGACGATGCTTGATCTCATCTAACACCCGAGTGCAGGACATTGCAGAACTTGGTGTTATGATTATTATGATTGTGTGACATAATATGAACAGTTCTGTTTACGATTGAGCGCATAAAAATCGACTTTATACCCTTCACAGTTCTCAGTGCAATAAAAGGGAGAATAAAAGTATTCTCCCTTTATCAGATTGCCAGGATGCGAGACGGACAATAAGTAGGAATTGCAGTCGTCCTATGCTTTTGCTATATAGCGTCTCTTCTAGCAAAATCATCAAAAATAATTTATCGATTTGACAGGATAATACTTCTCTCTGTCTCAGGACACACTGTCTTGAATGTACACTGACCTGAAGGTAGCAACTTAAAGGGCGTGTTACTGCCGTGCCGGCCAAATAAATCATCGTAGGGATAATTTGAAGGCGATGGAATAACTCGTATTTTCTTTCGTCCTTCTGCTGCGTGTTCGCTATCTTTGTTCGACGAAAGTAACATTTCAATTCGAAAGGCGACCGTTAATGGCAACAGGGAATTCCCTCTACTTTTCCAGTAGTGCTTCGTCCTGCAAGGATTGTATTTTAAACTTTAACTAAGTACGGATTACCTACTCCTCAATGCTCTATGATTAGGGATCGTTCATCATTGTTGTAAGTTGAGTCCTCATTCCAGTCGTCGTCCAAGGATAAATGAACGGGTTACACGCATCTCTCACAAGGAAACTTTCCAACCAGAAGGTAGAGGGTTTACTTGGCCGTAAGGACGGTTTCTTGGTCTACCGGAAATCTGTAAAATTTTCGGATTTCTTAAGTCGTGTTTGGCTTTGGGAACAAATTCGCTTCCTTATGCCTGCCATAGGGAATGCGGCTTCCGTATTGGGGCTGCCTTACAAGGATATATTTGCTGGTACATTTAGACTAATATCAAGACGAAGGATTTGTATAAATGGTGGAAGGCGGTGATGGTGCAGTGGTGGCTGTTTGTGGTCGATGGGGATGATAATGGCTTGTGAATTTGATTTCTACTTACTTTGGCTGCCTGCTTGACTTGTTGAGGTGGTTTGGGCTGAGAACTTTGACTATGGATGTCGAAATTCATGGCCCGGGGAGAACTCTGCTTCAAAGTGATTGAAGCGAACATCATTTCTTATTAATTGAAGACGACGAAAATACAATTTTAGTGATTTAATTACAAAATAACTTATCAGACGCCCATCGGAGAATGAGAGAGAAATATTTGGAATTTTTGAAACAACGAGGGAAACTTGTCACCCCTTTTACAAGTTCGGTTGGAATATCGAAATTGATTTATTATTTTTATACTAAACTCCATGGAAGAAGTCGGATAGATGAATGATTGTCGCTATGGAAGATAATTTTCTATTGCTGAAGTTAATTACAAGTTGTTTTTGTTATGGCGGAGCAGGCGGGGTAATTGATTGAAGTTCTCCAGGATGGGTTGTAGTCGGAATGTAATTTATTGTGTTCACTTCTTACAAAACTTATTGATGAGCACGCAGATTGTTGACAATTTTTCACATAGCTGCAATGAGAATGTTTCAAGATGGTGTCTTGAATACACAGCGTTTTTTTAATGAATTTGTGCCGATGATATAAATTAACTTTATTTGGTGGTATGACTAAATACATAGTTGCCATAAACTAGTCGATTTTGGGAAATCCGAACCTCCTATAAAGTGACGTGGGTATGTTATTACGAGGCAACGTTACGAATCTACACGAATAGATGTTAAGATTTGATAGCTTTCCAACTGTAAATATTAGCAAATGAAATAGGAGGAATCGAGTGGTTGCTCCAAGGCTGTATATTAAAGACAGCGAACCTATGATATCTTGGAAACATGACGTGGACAATTTAAAAAGATATATTTTAGATTCGCATCTTATTTAATAGCTGATTGCTCAAAACTAGTTGTGTTCGTAGGTACTAGCTATTTCATGCGCTTAATTTAGACCTCGGCTGAAGTATTGCTTGCATCTTTTAAGAAACTCCAAGTATTTAACGATACTTTTCGCAGCTTTAAACATTTGGTTGTTTCAATAAAGAGTCAAATTAATTCGAATACCAAGAATTTATAGTTCCTTGGCTTCGAGGATGCCAATGTCGTTTATTGTTACACACAATGCGCAGCATGCATTTTCATATGCCCTGAATTTAACTAAGATAATCCTCAGAAGTACGCCTTGTTGATTTGAGCAGCTCTTCCTGATAATGAGGTTCGAAAAGATTGTTTGAGGATTTTCGAATGAGAATGGAAAACTCATAATACTGCCACCTTCAAACGAACGTATTATGTTGTGGGAAATGGACAAGGGATCGCTTATCCAAATGAGAAATAGTGGAGAGAGCATGGAGCACTGTACCACACCATTCCAGATTTAATATGATGGGAGGTAGATTTAACCTACTCAGAACTACTTTTATTATGTATTAAACCAGTGTATGGTCAATTACATTTTAGAACAATTTAGACAATATGGTTGTTTGCTGAGATCCCCTGCATGCTTTTGAAATATTCGGCGCTTTCATCAAAAGAGCAACTCCACTTTTTGGAGACGAACACTCTCAGATCTCTTGCGGACATTTTTATTAGCGATCGCTAATGAGGTCGTTTTTTTTTTTAGATGTTTAAACAGTGGCTCCATAACCTTCAACAGAATAGAAATCAAACCTATGGCTTGGCAGTAAAGGAAATTCGCTACGTTACATTTATTTTGGAATTAGTCATTTTAATAGGACAGATGAAAGTGGCTTAGCGACTACAAAAATATGGCGGCTGTATCGTCCGAATCTGTGAATTTGTTATTGTTTGGGCCTTTGTGTACTCGGGCAACAGTATAAGTTGGAAAGTAAATCTGGCTTATGGTGCCTAGCTTGTGCAAGTTGCAGAGGACCTGAAGTGGTATCAGGCAGCTTTGAGTTGCCTGCGACATGTGCCAACTTTCCTCTCTATTGAATTAATGATTGGACTGTCATTAACTAAAAGTGGGAGAGTGGACGAGGAAATATGTTTTGATGTTTTTGACAAAGGCACAGAAATATCGGCTACTACTTGTCGGGTAGAATCTTTTTGTGTCGCCTTCTGGTGTTGTAAGAACTTTGTGGAACGAGTATGCACATTGTAGCCATTCTTAAATCTCCTCCGATTTCCCACCACATTGTTCGTTTTCTACATCGGGAAATTTAATTCTACTTAATATCCAAAATAGCCCCCCTTGCATTTGATGGGCCTTACTCTATTTGTTATATCGTTTCACAAACCAAAGAGAATTATACCTGTAAGTATTGTGGTATAAAAATATTCACTTTATTAATTCAAAAATATCCACTTTAAAATATTCATTTATTAAATTATCTTAGAACTAACTATTAGTTTGAGCTAACAATTAAACACTGACTTTTTATTTTCATTTGTACCAGCCTATCAATAGTGTCCTGCTTTGATTGACGGTGAATTATAAGATTAAATAAACTTCGTCCTGTTTCCATTGTCACGTTGTGACTGTGAATTACAAGACTAAACACACCTCGTTCTGTTTCCATTGTCACGTTGTGACTGTGAATTATAAGACTAAACAAAATTCGCCCTGTTTCCATTGTCACGCTGTGACTGTGAATTATAAGACTAAACAAAATTCGGGCCGTCCCCCTTGTTGCGATGTGGTTGTAAACTATAAGTTTATCTTAAATTCACCTACGTCATTTCCATTTCACAGTAGTAACATCGTTATTGATTAAGGATAACAACGCATTGAGCTTCGCAAAAAAAAAGGAAAGAAGAAAATTGTGATCGGTTAATCATTATTATCATACAAAAAAAAAGCAATTCTATACATTTATTTAATCGCGTCCAACATGGTTCATTTTAAGGCCATAACCGTCGATAACGCGTTCGAGAATTTCGAGTAATATTTGGCAATGACAAGTTAATGTTAGCTTCCAAGTTCTGAATCGTAGCCGCCTTATTCACTTACCATAGTTGTGTGATATTACATGACCTATGTGGCCACTTCAGAGGTCACAAGCGTGAAAATAACTATTCACAGAATTACTCTCTCAATAACGGGCGATTAATAGCTCTACGGCCGAGTTGGAGATTCATTAAGAAATTTGTCGCACATTTTGTACTTATATCAGCCCACTGAAAATTGTAAAGTAATTGCGATACGTATCGTGAAAGTGTGAAACAATCGAAACTGATGCCGTTTTTGGAATCTAAATAGAGAGGTGTGTGCAACTGTTGAAAGGTAGTCAGATCATTTGCGAGCGATGTTATCCGGCGTTGTTATCTTCTGAAATGAAGTTGTTTGCTTAAAGAACTAGCGTGGGTTGTATGTCGCAATACTGTTTTTTCTTTATGATTATTGGTGGCTGTCAGTATCTGGCCATGCTGCGCTTGGTCACATGCGTTTATCCAGCAAATGGGTCGCCGAACAGTTTAGGATTTGTTGCGCTGTGTCCTACAATAAGTCGGTATAGGCATGGTGTATTGCCAGAGGCATGCAGCGCACTAGGGTATAAAGTCTCTTTTTTTCTGAGCGAAAAGGTATGGCTATTCGGGTGATTTTATGGCGGTTCACAGAATCGTTACAAAGTCTATCAACGTCAAATTGGGGTCAATAGTGGGCGATTCAGTTACCCTCCTCACTTTCGTTAGCAAGTACTAGCTGTGAACATTAAAGTAGCCAAGGATACTAAACTAAAATGCTCGAGTGATGGAAGGATACTAATCTGAAATGCTGGAACAAAATGCTGGGGTTTGAAAAGAATAGTTAGTCGATTGTCATGTAGGGAGCGGTAAAAACAATAACAGAAAAATGTACAGATTTCTTAAAACGTCCAAGATGTTGGTTTCTAATGCTTCTTCGCTTTAGCAAGTTAGATCGATCTTGGTGAAGATGTATATCATCATCATCATCATCATCGGGACTACAACCGGGAACCGGTCTTGGCCTTATTTAGCAAGTCCTGAGGCTTGTTAAATTTTCCATAATAATTCGTTTTTTCCGGGCAAGGTCATTAGTCTTGCGCCAGAGGCTCCCCGACGGGGAATCGAACCCCGGCCTCCCATGTGACAGGCGGGTATACTAACCACTATACGAAACCGTGTCACCCGATATTACAAAATGCCGTTTACATTAAAACATTGACAATGTATCGCGAGGGAACTAGATTCGGTGGTGTCGAGTTGCTTACGATTGAATTCAACAGTACCATAACGTTTTACAACGTGAACTGAAGAGAGTGCGATTCGAATCAACGCTATAACACCAAAGCCTCAGAACATCAGTACAGTGCCGCCCATGTACTATGGATTGCTACTACTCTTTTCTGAAGTGGTCGTACTATGTTATCTGGTTCTTATGGTTTATTTCATCGATTTTCTTTTGGTGCTGTTCTTTACTATCAGTTTATGTATGGCGTGTATCCGTTGGAAACGCTACAGTACCATCGTGTTGTTTTACTAAATTTAGTCTGGGTTGCGCACCGAAAATCGATATACAGTCAAGATTTCTTGCGACCACATCGCAGAACTTTTACCCTGGCAGTGGTATCTCAACAGAGGTCAGAGTATGGAACATACTTACCATTTGTTTCAACTTTTTCGAAGGGTCTATCAGTTAAGCCCCGAAAGTATATCTCCCGACCATTTCATGGAGCCTATAGTCCGAAATAAGGCCAAGACCGGTTCCCGGTTGTAGTGCCGATGATCATGATGATGATGATAGTCCGAGTTACCACCCGGACGTTAGGTTATGTAATCCTCGAAAACAAATAAGCATTGTTAATTTTAATGTTATAATTTAATTATAATATAATTGGTAAATTTCTCATTTTTGGCACACATCCGCCTGAGTTGGTAAGGAGGTTGTGTTTTGCGTTTCATCGTGCAAACTTCGGTTCAACTGACGACTATTGCTATTGTGCAGTTCGGCACAATACTGAGTGGTAGGTAGGGTCCCAAAGCCCAGCCGTTCGGAAAGTGCACATTGTTCAAGGATTTTACCAAGGCTTTTGGAATTGTCAACCATAATATTTTGGCGGGAAATCTGGAATAAACTGGTCTTCGTGGTTTTATGCTTGATGAGTTTAGGGTGTACCTTAAAGATAGGTCACAAGGAGTGAAGATCGATGAGATAAGGAGCGAAATTAAAGTTTTCAACCTGGGCGTACCCCGAATCGGTCGAATTTCATTTCCTGTTTATGCTGTAGCTTTTCACTCGAGGAGCGTGTCTCCTTGTCCTGAAAAGGACGAGGGATCTCTCAAGACCGCTTCTGAGAAGGCTCGTTGCAGTCGCCACCGTGCTTCCTCAGACCTGAGGCAAGAGTGACGACCGATTGTTGAATACGGCCCAAATATTCCAATAAAAAGACAGTATCAATAAATATATGATAGAATTTAAATTTAGATTTATTAATTAATTTTACATTAATTTTAGTTTAGTTTAGATACATTTATTGGCGTCCTTACATCTAGGTCAGTAATTGAGACTGATCTTCCAATCTGAAATTCATCACCCTTATAAATGAAACCAAATCGAGCTTTTGTAGCTCGAAGAGATCGAATGAAAGTAAAATCTCGACTTAGATACTTTTATTGGAGCCAAGTGTTTGTTTTTGAGATAAGAATTCGAATTCCCAGAAATGCAGCGCATAGGGAGATATGCAGTGGGATTCGGGTTTTGTTTACGGATGATTATTGAACATCTGGTTCAATTTTCCATGCGTATGATTTTGTTTGATAATTATGGGGAATTTGGTGTAAGGCTGATAAACGAATATTTGATTTTGAATTTGGTTGGGTCGGGGGTAATTAATTTTGTGAATATAAGTTTGGTTGTAGGGATTTGGATGTATGTGTGGGGGAAAGAGATGGTAGGGTTTTTCAGAGCACTACATTTATATTAATTCGCTCTTTGCACTTGACTTTAAAGGTTCTCCAACTGTTTATGCGAATGCCATAGGTTTTTCTTTTGGTCAGAACAGTTCTTTGGAACTCGTTACTGACATAAATTGGGATTTGAATTTATTGAGAATCTGGTTTGCTAATCATATGGATTTAAATGTAGTAACACCAACTATGTGTCAGCCTACGAACTTTTCAGCCGACCTGATAAATTGAGATTTGAATTTATTGAGAAACTGGTTTGCTAATCACGAGTTGATGATTGGCTCCAAAACAAAAAGAAGGTTTTTTGGTTCGTCATCGGTACACAATTTAGAAGCTTAGAATCTTCACTTCCATGCATTTGAGTGTCAAAAATTCAAAATGTCAAATTGCAATTGTATCTCTAGATGTACTTCTCCCACTTTTTGTAGCATTCTTAATTGTAGTGATAACTAGAAAGTAGATGAAATTAAATATCTAGAGCTTATCATCGACTTCAATTTGAGCTCTTCAAGTCACACTGAATCTTTGAGGAAGTATTTCTGTTCCACTCTTATAGACTTTTTTTATTTGCGCAATGCTTTTAAAAAAAATTTATGATGGTATTTTTCATTCAAAGTTGCAATATGGAATTGCTTGTTGGGGAGGTATTTATCTAAAGAAAATACAACTCCTATTAGTTTTAGAAAAGCATATATTAAGAAAATTATGTCGTAAACCTGTCAGGCATCCCAGTTTTCCTTTGTTCTGTGACCTGAAAAGTTGTTTTAAATTATTTAAGTTATTCTTTATGAAATATGTTAATCAAAATTTCCGATTAATTTCAGATTACAGTTTACTTGGAAATATTCGTCCATGGTCTCTGTTCATTTTGTTCGTACTATTGCAATTTATACTCTGTTTCATCATATCCCTATTTCGTAAACGTCCGCAGTCGATCAGGACAATTTCAGCACTAGGATTGTTTTTAAAAAAGGGCCAAAACTGTTTTTTTAACTTCAACTATCACACTCATCTTTGTGAGATGGGTGGTTTGTTATGTAGTAACTCCCCTACCACCTTTATCCCAGCGAGAAAACAATAATGAAACACATAAAATACTAAACATAAACAAAAGTATATAATATATAAAACATTTAAACAATTTAATAATTTAACACATACATTACAAGAATTTGCATTTATAAATTAAAACATTCATTTACATTTTTAAAGTAAAAATTTACCTTACTAAACATTACTTAAACATATACATTACGAACAATTATCACATTTTCAAATTAAACTTAAAAACAAAACACAATGAACATTTTGATTTACACGTATAATAAATAAAATATAAATTACATTTGATTCATTTACAACTTAAAATAAACACATTCATTTAAACAATGTACATTTCGCATTTTAAAAACACATAAAATACACATTACATTTAACATAACAAATATAAAATTTAAAATTATTAATTGAAATATAAAACTTAAACTCATAACTGGCGCATACAAACGCCCAGTTATTTCACCGGAGATGACATCTCCGATAAAATCGAGGTCGATCATTGTCGTTGATTGGGTCATACGTTTACGGTTACGTGGTATGACCCAGTTTTTCTCGTTTTCACGGTGATGAACAAGCCAACGCGCATCGCGCCGTTGTTTTGACAGTTTGGGATCGAGTCTAGTCTAAAAATGGAGTCGAAAGAAAGTGTTAAAAATGGAATCTAATTCGAAGAGGTGGAAAGGAAAATCTAATCAAAATCGAAAAACAATGAAAAGGAAGTTTGATCTGATACAAAGTTAAATAAAAACAAATTCTAATAAAATCAGCAAATAAAGTGTCGCGTTTTGTTTGTGTTCGAGTTTTTTTTCCACTTTCTGGCAGCCAAAGTGGACACGTCACGCGGGAGAGGATCCAGATAGGACATTGTCAGGGACAATAATCAAGTGTCAGTAGCAGTATCAACAGCGACGGCAATTTAGTGGATACGCAAAGGGAACAACCCGGACGACAGGTTGCAACTCGAGAAACGACCCAACCATTGTCCGGGTCCAGGAGAAGCAACATACAACTATCGAAGGAAGGGAGGTAGATCGCCACCACAACAGCCATGCGAGTATTACTTTTGTAAGTGAAATACAGAATGTCTCGACCGTTTCATTTTATTTATATATAAGGTGGCGCAAAATTAATCATCCAATTTTGTTTTTGAATTACATTTTTACTAAATAAAAAAAATGATTTTGACTGATGGAAATCATTATTTGGACCTTTACAATTTATTCTGTTAAGTGGAAAAGTTGATATCCGTCAAGTAGCTGCCGCCAGTTTTGATACACATTTGTACCGGTTTTATCGCATTTTCCATGACTTTCCGCAAGATTTCTGGTGATAACTGTTCGCATTCCTGTCGAATATTCTCCTTAAGGGCTGCAATTGTCTGAGGCTTGTTGGCATAAACCCACGACTTCAAGTAGCCCCAAAAAAAGTAGTCTGGGATGGTTAAATCCGACGATCTTGCTGGCCATGCAAATCGCCAAAACGGGAGATTACGCGACCAGGAAATGCTTCCTTCACAATATCCATTATGGCTCGTGCTGTGTATGCGGTTGCACCGTCTTGTTAAAACAACATGTTCATCAAGCCTCACTCATTTAATTTCGGTAGCAAGAAGTCGTTTATCATGGCCCTGTTGCGTTCGCCAGTAACAGTGACCGTATTGCCGATGGCGTCTTCAAAGAAGTACGGCTTAATCACTCCTCCCGCGTGAACGCCGCACCACACAGGGGCTTTGAGTGGGTGTAATGGCTCTTCGTGCATCACACACGGATTTTCAGTGCCCCAGAAACGAAGATTTTGTTTATTGACGTAACCGCTTAAGTGGAAATGCGCCTCGTCGCTCATGATGATTTTCGACACAAAATTGTCGTCTTCGTTGTTGAGATTAGATTCCACACTCTTGCGGAGTAAGGCGCTCCATTGCTTATTTGTTTCTATACTGCCGCTGTCTAATTCACAAATGTCAAATATGATTGACGTACGGCGCGATTTGCAAAAATTATAACATCTTCCGTTACGGTGATTAATTTTGTGCCACATCGTATGTACTTTAAATTTAAGAAAACATTTCGTATATTTGGTGTGAATAATAAATTGTAGTACCACGTATACTTACATGAATAAAATAAATATAAAATAAAAAAAAATATTTGGATGTGTGGACGTTTTTTTTTTTATATTTCTCTCGCGAGATGCGAATCTATAGCACCGAGTGGGTGCCCCAAAAAGGCCCCAAATACATGTTGCAGTGCTTTTTGAACTGTTGCAGGTTGTAACGTTTCTTGAACACTCGCGCGGGGAGGGAGTCCCACAGCTTTTTTGCCCTATATATGTTTTTCTGGGTATAAATAACAGATATAGAGATATTTTATTTTCACATTACTTTCACGTCGTGGGTTTTTCATCGAAAGTATGACTTGAGCGGCCATATTGTAATTTAATAAATATCCAATCAACCTCATGAAATGATTCGCAAGTTACGAGTCTTCCCCGTAAGCAGTATGTTCTTCATGTCCAATATTCGTATGACCGTTCAAGTCTCGTACATAGTATTGCAAATTCAATTTGAAACCAAAATCAATTTGCAATTCCTAAAATCATATTTTCAATACCATCGACTAAAAACTCCATCAACAATTATCCCCTAAAGCCTGAAAGTCCAGTCATCCGTTTATGTCTCGGTACATATGCGACCAGTGTGACCATCAGTCGATTGTTATTTCAATTCCCCCAGCTCCAATACCAAACGCACAGGACTATCCATGCCCATTTCGAAAAGTCCATTTGTCGGTTAAACATTTCAATTATGCTGTTCGAACAACCGGAAAAGGCGAATGTAATGGTCCTGTCAATAGACATTCCATGTTAAGTGATAGCCAGTCCCTGAGTGCTAACACAGCCTGTAAGACAGTTCCACCCTGCAGGCAGTTCATGGAAGATTCCCTCCGTTTATGTTACCGCGAGCGTTCGCCCAGGACACGCCCTGAGGGAATGTCACCGTTGTTTCTAACTGTTTGTTATTTCCTATGTAATTTTCTTGTTGTCCTGTTAGTGCGGCAGGACTAGGTAGGTGAGTCGGTAATTACGGTCGAAAACGTAATGATGACTTGAAGTTTTATTTGTAGGCGCATTACTTCCTTTATTTTTCTCTTGGCCTCGCTGGGTTGGATTCGTTGGTGAATGAAGTAATTATTGCAAAAGAGCACTTTTTTTTTTGTTTTATATGGGAAGTTGAGCAAAGGCTTTAAATGTCTTGTAACTGCATGCAAATAAATCGATCGATAATGAGACATCGGCCAGTTGCAAGGATTTCTCCAAAGCTATCAATTATGGTCAAATATAAATAAGTAATTCTGTCGTGTGTGTTTTACATTCCATGTCATTGCTTAGAATCGAGAAGTGCATACATAATTCATTTACCACCACGATGATTAAGGATATTCTAAGACGTAGTCGCAAAATTTGCACGGAAGTGGCACAAAAACAAATCTCTGAAGTAATATAGTGCTGGAAATATAATTGAAACCGTTTGTAGTTCTGACGAAGGACAGCAGGTTTAGTGTTGAACGACAAGATATTTTTATATTTTGAAACCAACCGCTAAGTCTACTTTATCAACAATAGTTCTTAATATAATTTACCGGTGAACTCTAAAACAAACAATTTCAACTCTTCAATTGTAATAATAAAGCCTGTTCTGCTTATCAACGAAAAAAAAAAGTTTAAACTTATCTCTATTAAAAGTAACTACATTTTTGTACCCTTTCAGGTTCTTTCCTTAATTATCTTATTCTAGTTTTTTGATACAATTTTTTTTGACTTAATAAATATCATCATCATCATCATCATCGGCACTACAACCGGGAGCCGGTCTTGGCCTTATTTAGCAAGTCCTGAGGCTTGTTAAATTTTCCATAATGATTTATTTTTTCTGGGCAAGGTCATTAGTCTTGCGCCAGGGGCTCCCCGACGGGGAATCGAACCCCGGTCTCCCGGGTGACAGGCGGGTATACTAACCACTATACTATCGAGGAGCCCAATTAATAAATATACAGTGACAAAAATATTACGAAATAAATAAATAAAAAACATATAAGGACAAAGCAAAAATACAACAAAAAAAAGTTAATTAAATGTTCGGTACTTACAGTGAAAGGAGTCTTTATATGTGGCAATTATTGGGAAGACTGGTTTCGTTTATCTTGTTGGCAGTTCGGTTCGGCCAGACTCGTGGCAGATATCGTTGACTGAGTCCTGATGCTCAGATTCCACTAGTTGCAAATGGTGCAATTCCATTTTTAGTCGTTCCCGTTCAACAGACTTGTCATGCACTTGACCTAAAAATTGGGGGATTAAGATATTGTACCTGACACGGGCACTTGGTTCACATAATCCCTAACGATGGTATTCCGGCGAAAATGGTGAAACGCTGGCGAAGATGGTACATCAGAAGGTGCAGAATGGTAAAGCGGACACAGCATCGAAAGAATAAACACTCACGTAGTTTTTTTGAAATTATTTTATTGTTTCCCTATTTTTTGGGCGGTGATAACTGTTTCCTTTGTAATAAAAATAGCGCACTTCTAATATTGAGTTGTTCTTATTTGTGGTAACACTGTTTGATTTTCAATAGTATTTGGTTTATTCGAAAAAGGTGGTGATAACTGTTTCGTTTTAATAAAATAGCGCACTTCTAATATTAAGTTGTTCTTATTTGTGGTGACACTGTGGCGGTTATTTAAAGCATTCCCAAAGAACCATCCATTTCCTTAAACCAACCTGCTTTTCCCTCACTCCACAAACCACTATACTTACCTGCATTCCAGCAGCGTAAGCTGTCTTTCCGTAACTTTCACCTGAAAGTTAAACCTCGCCGATGGCAAGCATAACATCGAATTTTTCTGATTCATAATATATGAACCATTTTATACCCCCTATCGGCTCAGCTCGTCAGCAATTATAATCGATAAACACTCGCTGGCTAGCGTAATTGTTGACACAGCTGCAGCCGATATTCTTACTACGGCTAATAATTACATCTTGCTCCAATCTCGAGGTTCGCAACACTTGCGACAATTCCCTTTCATCGGTTATCAACCGATCATGGAATTTGGGCATGGAAATGACCATTATTTAGACAATCTTACCCATGCCATGCCCTATGATGACCCACAGCAAAGCAAAGCAAACACACAGTACCTCACTGCGTTTGTTTTGTTTACTTTCCACTGGTCCATGGTTCCCCTGGGTGAAAGGTTAGCCTGCACATCTGCAGGTCAAATTCCTCACCACCATATCCACGTACCAGCATATTAACTAAACCTAAAAAACGGATAACATCCAACAAGACCCTTGGCCATCGTCGGCAAGATTTCTGTTGACTTATTGTCAACAAAATTTCTCCCTTTCAAGTGCACCAGAGCCATACAGCTAAAACAAATAAACCCCAATCGTCGGTCGACCTATTGTCACAGAAGAATGTATTGCCTGCAACGGGATTGCATAAACACAATGCCTGCAGTTCATTATGCCCGTCCATGTTTATTCAGGTGTAGTTTCGTCGTTGCCGATATGCAGGCTAAGGGACGTCGTACTTGTCCTATACGGACACATAGGCAATCCTCCCATTCGATTCTTCTGTGATCGCCCATTGGCCGTCGCCAAGTTGAGCCTACTCGCTCCTCACACATCCATGTGATGCACCACCGTTGAATCTGACGGATGTGGATTGCATCGTGGAGTCAAAATTCTACGTCCGAGGAACGCGGTCGAGGACAACGCCAGTGGAGTTGGGATCTGCGTTCGAAAACCGTTTGCTTTTGTGTTTGGTTCGGTGTTATTAATTAAATCGTTTAAGACAGCAAACTAGAAGTTAAATATCACGAGATTGAAAAGTGAGAGTGACGTCTCGCGTAATACACTAGCTTTGTTTAAGATCTCCTTAGTATTAACGTTCAGTAACGTCACCGGTTACTAGAGAAGCAAATACGAATATAAAGTGTTAACATTAAGACTAAGAAACCAAATCTCATTTAAGTACAAACCGAGATTATGATGGAAACAATAAATGTGGATTACTGATAAAAGAAAGCAGCTAGTTTTATTCGAATTTACCTTTTTGTGAACGTGCGCTCAGAGAAGCAGTTTTAGTGCGTAACATCTGTGCCAATAGACATCACCGCTGGAACCATTAATTAATCGGGAAGCAGTTAGTGCGCCATTTAGTGTTGTGGGGTATTTCACTGAACCCGCGTCCGTGCTTACGCCTAGCAAATACCACCCACAACACTGTTTGATTTTCAATAATATTTGGTTTATTCGAAAAAGGTGGTGATAACTGTTTCTTTTTTTAATAAAATAGCGCACTTCTAATATTGAGTTATTCTTAATTGTACGTTGACACTGTTTGATTTTTAACAACATTTGGTTTATTCGAAAAAGGAAGAAACAATACTTGTAGTGTTTAAGAGAATTTCTAAATGCGTTCGACTCACTACGACCGTACGGAGACTCTCGATTTTAACGTTGTGCGTGTGCACAACTTGGGGAATGAAATCTGACTATCGCACGTGTGCGCTCTTGAAAGGTTGATAAATGACTGATCCCAATCAGGGGTGAAAATTGTCTTTAGGCACGCAGTTAACCAATCGAGATTATACTCCATCTGTCCTCTCTCAATCTCCCCGTCCATCGGGGTGAATAAACCTTTTTATTTAATTCAATCTGTCGATGGACAAGAGAGAATGCGAGAACCGAAACGAAAAGCTAAATGCTCCCGGGGACGATTTTACTTCCCATGCAATGAAGCAAAATTAATGGTGACCAAGTGATCTAGTTCGGATATCCTGGTGGTCTCAGAGTGCAATATACTCTGAGAAGATGAAATGAAATGGGATGGAAATTGTTTGCAGCTATTCACCTAAAGAGATCATTGATCACCAGCGAATAGAGTATCTGGGGGAAGTCAAAGGGACGCTACATCGGCTAGGGAAATATGACCGTGGAAACCAAACTAAGGAATTCGGTAATTACCCCAGCCGTTGCACGATGATGCAACCGCGTCGTTTGGTCAGACTTGGTTGTTGCTAACCATTATTGAAATTTCCTGTAGAAATCTCATGGGGTTAATGCAATAGTGTTGCGGGTGGAGGTGGTGCGCTTGTGGGTTGGTTCTCCATGTAATATAGAGAACCCCCACAGAAATATTTGCTTCTTTGCTTGGCGCTTATAACACGAATCTTTATCTTCTCAACGTTCTTGAAAAATCATGAATAACTCCTTGGAAAACTACCAAAAATCATTTAAAATCCTGCAGCTACGTTGCAAATTTGTCTCATTCCTGGCTCATTTCATTTTCATCGGAAAGAATACTTGGATACCTCACGCGTAGCCTGTAATTAACGTCTTTAAATTACAAATTGTTTACCAATTTAACAAATTTTTGATTTGTTTATAGCGTTATAATATTCTTTTATCGAGTTAACGTGTTTACTTCTATTCTGTTTTTAAGCGCTAAGTTAGAAATGATTATTGCGAAGTTTTTAACTAAAATGTTCACTCGTCCGGTAAACTTTAATAGCACAAATTATTATAGAACCGAACGTCAGGGTGTTTTCAAAGTGTTATTTAAGCAAAAATTGAAATTTGGCGAAAGCTTTACAAATCTGTTACAGCCCTCCCATCCCCTACCCGTGACGCACTTATTATAAAAATAACCAACCAAACGGGAAAAGGATTACCAGTTTCAAAACAAAAGCACTTGTTTCTTTTTGTTCGTACTCCCGACATTTTCCGTGAGAGACGGTTTATTTATTTTATATTTATTATATTTATTTTAACCTGGGGACACGAGTTGCCCTCACGGAATCTTTTTTGAGACTCCTGAGTATTGAAAAACAAAATAATAATAAAATAATAAATTTACGATTTACAATTTAACGTCTATCTTATGACTGACTTACAATTTCATAATTTCCTATCTGCCAATTTAAATTAGCTTACATAGCTAAAAATATTTACATAACGAAAAACTGAAAAAAGACGAAGAGGAAAACGATCGCAAAGGTGGCTGAAAAGCGTGCAACACCACCCAATCACGTCTGTTAAACTCCCAAGTGTTACTTATATATTTTTATTGCTCAATTGTTATATATATTTAATTGTTGTTTTTATTCACTTAATCCTGCCGACTTCGGGGAGGGGGGGAGGGGGGGGGGCTGTCGCGGGCGAAAAGCGTATCCCAAATTTAGCTATGGTGCAGAATGTAGTTTCCAACAAAATCCAACTTGTGTATTAATATTTTGCTGTCGTAACTTAAGAACTTATTGTTTTGTTGAACATACAAAAAAACGAGTTATTTAATCCGCACCGGCAATTCATTTACTGAAATTATTAAGGTGAACACTTTCAATTACAATTGGTATTATTAAAATTCTATTGTAATTTAAAAACTGATTGTCTTGTTGAAAACATAAAAAAGAGTTATTTAGTCCTTAGTATTAATTAAATTCTATTGTCACTTAAGATTTTTTTTTTTTGTATATATAGACTTCTCTCGGGAGAGGCGAACCTATAGTGCCGAGCGGGCGCCCCGAGATACCATCAAATAACTGTTGCAGTTCTTTTTGAACAGTTGCAGGTTGTAACGCTTCGGGAACACTCGCCTGGGAAGGGAGTTCCACAGCTTCCCCGCTCTGTAAAGGAACGAGTTCTGATGCAGGGATGTTCGCGCCGTCGGGATATGAACCACAAACGGGTGCGATCCGCCGGATTGTCTTGTGGAGCGCATATAAACCGAATTGCGTGGAACAATGCTAAGAATCTCCGAAGAACAGTACCCGTGATAATATCTGTAAAACAGACAGAGTTCGGATACGCGCCTTCGATGTGATAGTGACTGTAGTCCCGACGTCAGCGCCGAGTCCCCGATCAGGGGGATCGCTCGTCTCTGTATGATCTCAAGTAGGTCGAGGGTATGCTTAGGAGCCGAGCTCCAAACATGAGAGCATTATTCGAGTGCGGGACTAATTTGGGATTTATATAGGAGAAGAAGTTGGGTTGGAGTAAAATAATTCTTGGCTCTAAAAAGATAGATCAGTTTTCCTGAGGCTGACCTGGTGATACTCGACACGTGTTTATGCCATGATACATTCCCACAGACTGTGACGCCGAGCAATTTCAAACTTTCCCCAGGCTCGAGCGCCCGGCCATTCATAATCAGCTGTGGAACCGATGATCCACTTTTCTTCGTGAATGTTGTATATTGTGTCTTCGCTGCATTGAAGTCGACGAGATTAGCCCTTCCCCACTGCAGGACCCTATCTAGATCCTGATTCAGAGAGTCAATCTGTCTACATCTCAGCTGATGCGACCCAGCTGCACCAATCGACCGAACACTCGAAAAGGATGAAACAAGCGTACTAAGTATCATCCGCAAAACTGGACACTTTGTTATCCGTTGCCTCCAATAAATCATTTATGTGAAGCAAGAACAAGGTTGGAGCCAAAATAGAACCTTGGGACACCCTCGAATTAACAGGATACAGATCCGAACACTCACCGTCCACAACAACCCGGATCGATCGATTCTCGAGGAAGCTCTTCGTCCAGTCGCAAAGCTGTTGGGAAAGTCCATGTGAACGAAGTTTGCTTAGCAATGCCCCGTGCCAGACGCGGTCAAAAGCCTTGGTGATATCCAATGCGAACGCCCTTGACTCGCCATGCCGTTCAATCGCAGATGTCCATATATCGGTTATAAGCGTCAAAAGGTCTCCCGTGGACCGCCTCCCACGGAATCCGTATTGACGATCATTCAGAAGTCCGTTGCACTTCAAATACTTAGCTAGCTCGGTATTGATGACTTTTTCCATTACCTTAGATAAAATAGACAGTAATGCTATCGGACGGTAATTTTGTGGGGTACACTTTTTTCCCGTCTTTGGGATTGGCTGAACTCGAGCGATTTTCCAGCAGGCAGGAAAGGTCCTCCGTGCATAAGATAAGCGGAAGAGTCTGCCAAGAACCGGCGAAAGTTCTGGAGCACAGTTCTTGTTGAAAACACAAAAAAGAGTTATTTAAATCTTGGTATTAACTAAATTCTATTGTAACTCAAGACTCATTGTCTTGTTGATAACACAAAAGAGTTATTTAATCCTTTGTATTATTAAAATTCTTGGCGCAAGACTAATGACCTTGCCCGGAAATAACAAATCATTATGGAAAATTTAACAAGCTTCAGGACTTGCTAAATAAGACCAAGACCGGTTCCCGGTTGTAGTGCCGATGATGATGATGATGATGATTAATTAAATTCTATTGTCACTTAAGACTTATTGTCTTGTTAAAAGCACAAAAAGAGTTATTTAAATCTTGGTATTAACTAAATTCTATTGTAACTTAAGACTTATTGTCTTGTTGAAAACACAAAAAGAGTTATTTAATCCTTGGTATTAATTAAATTCTTTCGTACTGCCATTTTAACACCTTACCAACTCATAATCCTTTTTCGATTCCAATTGTTCCAAATTCACCGTTGATTCGCTACCCGCATGTATGTGGAAATCAATCGCCTTTGCCATTCATTTTTATAACATTTTTTTATTTTCTTTTTACTTCTTAGGTTCTAAATTACATGCTAGACAAAAAATGCTTAAATTCTAGCATAATATATTGCCATTTTCCACCCTATGTTAGGGTCAATGTTAACGGTAAACCAAAAACAAATTGATGGAAGTGTTGTTGTTTTTACTTGTAAATGGTATTTTGGGCAAATCGTACTAATTAGGGTTTTTGGGCAGGTGCGATTTAATGTAGGAAATTGAGAAGTTTTTGCACCGAACTGCAGTGGAACTGAGTAGATGGGGCGAAACGAGATATGATGAACCGTTAAGGTACGATGGTTCGATCCCACATGGCCGGCATATGTGTTATGCGGCTCATCCAACCAAGCCCAAAGCACTTGTCCGTTAGAGTTTATTTACGAAGTGATGTGTTTCGTGTTTAAGTCCCCACCTATTACAACTGCCCTGAATTGTAATGTTAAGTTATGCAGTCTATCAAAATCTTCCTTAAGAGACTGCGTGTTTGTGTTAGTCGACACATATAGCGACCCTACCAACATGGTCTTAGAGGAGCCATGACCCGTCATTCTCACTTTAATGAAAATGTTTAGGGTCGACAGACTTGTTTGGACTATTTGAAATCCCACTTTTCTGATTATTGCTAATACTATCCCTTGATTAATGTCATTCCTGAGGAGATGGTATTCATCTAGAATAACTTTGCATCGGTTTTTCATGCGTGTTGCCTGTATAAAGGTATTAAGTGATTCACAAGAGACAAAATGTTGAAGATTGGAAATGCTGCCATTTTAAAAACTTAATCTGATTACTTGGTCGAGGAGTTCCAAGTACTGCAGCTTGGAGCAGGGAGTTATCAAACCTCCCCGTGGGATACCTGCCGTATTTATCTTTGTTATTAAGGTTACATAGCACCTACAAATTTTCAACAAATCGATTTTTGTGGTTGATAGAATATGTTAGAATAAACCTTTAAAAACATTGTTTTAATAATATAAAAGTGAAATTTTCAACAACAAAAAAAAAAACGTTGCGATGGTCATTTTTTCGACGATTTTCATTCACTTCACTATAGCGCTACATCGACTTTCTCTTAGTAACATGTGCTCAATATATACATATACATATAGTATAATACATTATTCTCTAAAGATAGAGGCGGACATTTTGGAATGCCGGTATTACCTATATATATATATAAATATATATATGTTATATACGCCACGCGGCTCCCTCTGCTTATTATATACATCTTGAATGTGAAAAATAATTTATTTTAACATTAAAACCGAATTTCTCAAAACAACGGTTTTTAAGTTGGTGTGCATGATTAAAAGAAAAGTATTTATCCGATCGTTCTGAAATGTTAACACGTTAATCTACATATGTTAATGTTCAGATATACCTACGGATGAAAAAATTGGCATTCAATTTTCAAAAAAACGCCGCCAGTTTATTATTTTTGTGTTTTTTTTTATTGTAGCAGACGACGTGGGGCAAAAAGAAAAGTAAAAAAAAAACATGTTTTTGTATACTATGAGACCAATAAAACATATGTTCAAAGTTTCATTAAGATAGTCTTCATATTCAATCAAAAATTCATCTTTGAAAAAAAAATTTTTTTTTTTTTACATGATGGTGCTATGTCCCCTCAATATGATGATGAGCTGATAGATTAAAAATTCAATTAGTATCTAAACACAGTGTTGCTACTGTGTGTTTGTTTGTTTAGCAGGCCGGAGCATCGTTAGGCATGATCTGGGGTATGATTGTCTAACGTCAATCATATTAGTGCCCAAATCCCATGATCGGTAGATAACCGATAAAGGAAATTGGTCGCAAGTGTTGCGAACCTCGGGACTGGGGCAATAAATGGTTATGAACCATAACAAAACCTATCGGCTACAACTGTGTCAACAATTACGCTGGCTACCGAGTATTTATCTGTTATATTTGCTGACAACCCGAGCCGATGGAGATATGATACGGTTCATATAATAATTCAATGTGGTGCATGCCGTGATGAGGTTTAACTTTCAGGTGAAAGCTATTTGAAAGAAAGCTTACACTGCTCGAATGCAGGTAAGTATAGTGGTTTATTGAGTGAGGGAAAGGTAGGTTGTTTTAAAGAAATGGATGGTTCTTTAGGAAGGCTTTAAAAAACCGCCACAGTATCACAGAAAAACTGCTTGTCTTTCGCGGCAAAACATTCGTCGAGTCATTTTTCAACTTCCTCGAAATCGCCGAAGAGCTGCTTTGCGAGCACTTTCGCCATTGATGCGAACAGGTGAAAGCCATGATTTTTTCTGCTTCTGGTTTTCAAAATAAATCTATTTTTCGTCACCCGTCACAATTCGCACCATTTTACAAGTGACTTTGCGATTTTCCATTTGACGTTCATTCAAATCATGTAGCGCCCTTTTACTGAGTTTATTGATATTCCCCGTTGCTCGGAAACGTCGGATGATTGTTTCTTGTGACACATGTAATGCTTTTGCTAATTGCCGTTGAGTGTCTGTTGGGTCATCATCCAAGAACTCTTATAATTGCTCGTCTTCACACTTTTGTAGTCTAACAGAGCGCTCACTGTCTTTCACATTGAAATCACTACTTTTAAACTTACGAAGCTATGTCTCACATGTTCTAATTGATGTAGCGTGTTCATCATATGTTTCTAACAGCAAATGATGACTTTCGACAGCCTTTTTCTTCTGATTAAATAAGAAAAGCAATGCATGCCGCAAATGTTTTTTTTTTCAGGCACAAAACTCGACATGATCACTGCATGATATAACAGATGCCAGTTTTTGAGGGACTCAACTCGTGTGTGCTTGTACTTAAACCTCAGACGAACAAAATGACGTATATGTCAAATTAATAGGCTGTCTACTTTTCACTGGCGCAATCTCTTAGTTAAACCGGAAAAAACATACACCTGGTAAAGGATATTTATGAAACAAATATTAAAAGTTTGTAAATTTGTAAAATATAAAACTAAGGCAATTTTTATTAAGGACATTTTTTATTTTAGATTTTTTAAATAATCGAGCTGTCAAAATACGAAAAAAAAGTTGTGTGTGTATTTATAGCATTTCCTTTTTATTGTGTGTAAACAATTATGGTTACTTTTAATTTTTTGATATGGAAGCTCATGTAAATAAAATGACACATCCTATTCACTGAGAAATACAATTTGATGTTACTAAGTAAGTTAACTGTATGTCGTATTTAATAGAAAACTTTATTTAATTCAAGGCATTTGGTTTAAAAAGAAATGTGTAGCTAAAAAAATAAGAGCAAATCCCTCTTGCTTACTATTTATTCCGATAAATTTGTGAAGTTTGCCGAACTTAGAATGTTCGGTTATTATCCTACATGGGCTTTCGCAACACTTTTTGTTTCGATATAAGTAAACTTATATTGTTAGTAATATTTGTTTTTATTTTGATTGCATGAATTCCTTATCTTTCTTGGCTGTTGAGCCTTTCCTCTACAAGGAAAAAAGACATATAACTCATTCACTGCTCCATCTCGTAATACATAATACCCAAATAATATTCAGTGAACGCTACCGATCATGCGAAATCCTTTCCCGATGGAAACGTGTTCTTTGTTATCGTTAAATCCAATTTCCGGATGGGAGGAAAGTCATAGATATGCTTTCCTTCTATGAATATTTCTCACCGTACAAAAGCATCCGCAACAATATCCATATACACAACATCAATATACATTCCTTTTGTTCCTTTATCTTTCTATCGGTTGCTCTCAAATTGAGCTCCGTTCAATTGTGTCAAAAGGAATCGTCAATAACGTAAATAAAGGTCCTCAACCGATCATCCGAGTCCTTCATGGGTTTTTGATTCACTCGATTGAGAAATGCGCCTCGCCTTACGTTTTGGCTTCGTGTCACATTTAAAACGGAAACAAAAAACGAAAAAAAAGAGACGTATCATTAGGAGGGGGGTTCGTCCTTTTTCCCCTATCGCCTGCTTATTATTTGTTCAGGCGATTGCCAAAACCAATAGGCGTAAAATTAAACCAGTATGTAAATACGATTCGATATGACACCAAGGCGATGGGTAGGTGGGGGATAGACACCCTGCGAAAATTTCATATTGATGATGCGTCAGGACACTCACAACAAAGAAAAACAAAATTGTGTAGAGCACCAGATAAGTGTGGGGGAGCAGAAGAGTAAAAATTCGATTTTTAAGTGCATCCTGTGTGCGTTATGGACGTCTTAGCAGCTTGATGTCTTGCCACGTTATCGTTGAACATAGCAGTTGAGTACATTTACGCGGGCGTACATATATTTTTGTGTTCTTCATCTTGGGAGTCCTTGGCGATGAGTTTATTCAAAAATATGATGATTTCGTATGCAAATTGCCGACGTCGTTATGTCGATTTTGCGTCACAGGACGAAACATCGAAGCTGTTCGCTTCGTTCGTGTCCTTCTTATGGTTCGTGTCATTTCTTGTTCGTTCTTTCATTGTGCGCTGTTAGACATTGCCGCCACTTGGAATTAGCGGAGGTAATCGAATTTTACAGATGAAGAAAAGAGCAAATAAGATTTTCAGTTAATAAAATGACAAAGTGGCGTCTGTGTAATTTGGGGCACGTACTTTTCTTATTCTTTTATTATTACGGCCCGAGGTTTGGCAATGTATTCTTATCTGGGATTTATTCCTCGTTGTTATGCGGTATGCTTTGCGGATTAAGGTTCGTTAAGTGGCAATTCTTTTCTGGCTTAGTTATTCTTGGGATGGATTTTGGTAGATGTTTGAAAGGGTCCTTCTTTGCGAAACGACTTTTCGAATCTTCACTCAGCACAAAATCGTGATAGAGGTGTAATGCAATAGTATAGAACACCAATAACAAAAATCACATTTTTTAAAGTCTACCGAAGCTGGTATGAGGTATTTGAAAGTTAAATTCATCGTGGCATGTAAATCCTTAATGTAGGAATGGCTATTTTCAAATACTCTTAGAGCCTTTATATAAAATGATGCGATTTCGTATGTGTTTTGGTAAATTTTTGAACATCAGTTTGACATTTGCAGTATTCTTGGTTAGTCCGGAAACTATTTGGTCTTGTTTGAATCAATTTCATAAAACCTCAGGTTTTTTTTATTAAATAGGAATGATTTTCGCACACGAATTCCAAATTAACATTCCCTGTAGCAAGCCGTTCTTTAGGTGAAAGAGTTTCTTGGGACGTACATCTTTACATTTAATTACCCGGGAGACCGTGGTTCGATTTCCCGTCGGGGAGCCTCTGGCGCCAGACTAATGACCTTGCCCGGAAAAAACAAATCATTATGGAAAATTTAACAAGCTTCAGGACTTGCTATATACGGCCCAGACCGATCCCCGGTTGTAGTGCCGATGATGATGATGTTAAGCCATTATCATATCGTAGATAATGTACATTCTGTCAAATGTATACTTGGAATTTCTCAATTCCTGCGTAGCCCACTGTCAAAATTGTCAAAGTTGGCACCACTTAGCGACATAATAAGATGAAGTTTGAGCGCTATCTGTCAATTAGTTTAATTATAGCTGCTGATTTTGTTGGTTCACCTCGAGTACGTTTTTCAATTTTTATAATGGATAATTTAGCAAAGAGTTAAATCAAAATTAATTTTATGTTTCCAACGAAATTTTGGTGCGGAATCGTTGAAAATGTTCGTTAAGTCCGATGGCGACTCAGTTCTATCGAAAGCACAAGTGTATGAATAGTACAAAGCATTCAAAAGTGGTCGTCAAGATGTTTGTAATTTGCCACGCGCGAGCGCTCCAAGAACAGCTGTGCCTGAGGAAAACAGTATCAACTGTGGAAAACAACAGTAAAGTGAATGATTGGTGCTTGAAAATTGTCGCTTTGCTTAAGAGAGCTAGCTCAAGAGCGAAACATTTCACGCGAATCAGTTTGTAAGATTTTGGTCGATATTTTGGAGAATAGAGGCATCCAGTCTTGTTCCAAAAGACCGAAGGTTGCTCGAGACCCCAGTGACTCTACATTCATGCAACGCATAATAACTGATGACGGGACATGGGTCTTCAAATATGACATGCCAACAAGTCAACAATTATCCGAATGGCGTTACCAAAACGAGCGGAAACCGCAAAAACCACAACAAAGTCGATCGAAAATTAAGGGCTTGCTCCCTGTTTTTTTCACTGGGCGCAGGACACCGGCCATGAATTCAAAAGATGAAGCCAAAGATTTGGTGAAATTGTTTTCTGTGAACTTAACGCTTGATGCTGGTCTTTTGCAAACGGGTGTGAAGTTTCGTCCGCATACTGTTAAATGCAATTTAATTTTTTTTTCATCTTTAAATCATTTTTGATTTCCTTCTATTAAAATCGCTAGACAAACATGATTAAACTCTAGCTTATGTTATCTTAGTTCCTAACTTACTGGTCCTTGTGGACTCTCTAAGTTACATGCATACGCTAAAATCATGAAAATTTGTCTTTCGACATTATGATTATTTTGTTTACATGAATTTTAAAGATTAATTGGATAAAAAGAAAATAAAGAACAGGAAAAACTTTGTTTTTGTTATTGTTTTTACCTTATATCTAACTTAAATACTAAACTAAATTTTTTTTTATATACCTTAACTTACCTTAATGATAAATCTATGTAAGCTTCCCGTTGTTTGTTGGTTTTTTTTTTATTATTATTATTATTACTTCCCTTTTTTATCAGTTTTATATGGAAACAGGTTTTTAATTGCCATTCAGCCACCAAAATCTCTGCTGTTGCTTATTCGTGTCTTTCCGGTCTTTCTGTGCTACTGCCTTACTGAATTGCAGGCGCTCTTCATCTGTGTGCGCAACCTCTCGATTATAACATATTCGTTTATCTATACCCGACCGACGCACGTGATAAATCAACGGTATAGCGGACTCATTTTGTATGAGGCTATTCATGTCAAGACTAAGAAATGCTTCTGGTTGAATAAAGCCCTTGCGACGTACCCCCTCATAATACATATTGTTTGGGTAACATGGACCAAAAATTAAATCGCTCGGCGAACTCATTGATCTCGCAAGATGCTCTCGGATCAACTTATTCAGAAAGTTATCCACTCTGTTTATATTTGCCCCACTGTACAATGCTTCATTGGGATAGTATTTTTTGTGATCGGATTCAGGAGTCCGATGTAAGTTAAGGCACGTCCTGAGGCATTGTCTCTCAAAAATCCGAATCTTTTCCATTAAGTTAGGTCCCACATTAAACCACACTGGGCATCCATATATGGTCATCGGTCTGATGAGAGCTAAGTAGCATATAACTTTAACTCTACTGTTAAATGCATTCTCCGTGGAGAGTACTATTTTGGCTCCAACCATACCTCTGCTTCATATAAATGATTTAATACCTTCAAACAGTAACTGAGTATTCAGTTTTACGAACGATGGCGCTCTTCTGCATTTTGGAATAGTCGCCCGATTAAGGTATCAACGTCGCACCAGCTGAGATGTACCCAGATCAAGTCGCTGAATCGACAGGTGGATGTAAGCCACCAAAGACATAGGCCAATCTGATCGATTTAAATCCAACAAACAATGTAATGTACAAGGGACACAAGGAAAAACAGATTGTCCGCTCCTTATGATGAACGCGCGAATATGCCTGGCGCCTCACGATCAATGACAATGCACCCTGACGTGAGTAGCGATTATTGCCAAGTCCGCGCCTAAGAAGCTGAGTTATTCGTTAGGACTCAAAACAGTTAGCAGAACCTTCACTTTATTTCGCTTAGTACAAGTCGTATATATAAATATATATGTATACATATATATATATATATATATATATATATATATATATATGTTGCGATGCATTTGGTATAGCGATTTTCGATGCCGTTTCTGTAGTACGAGATGTCCAAACCTTAGAAATTTAGGTTTCCGCGATGTTCTACATTAGAACTGAATCTCTTTCCCTGAAACCGCCGCTTGAGATATGAGAAGAGATAATAGTCGCTGGGGACCAAGTCTTAAGAATACGGTGGTGAGCAACCAATTCAAATCGTAATTGGTCCAATTTGGTCGTTGTTTTCAAGGACGCATCGTTTATTGTGACGGTACAGGACTTTTTTCTTTGCCGTGTGGGGCCGTTTTTTTCTTATTTCGTCGTTCAGTTTGCCCAATAACACCGAATAATAATCTCCTGTGACTGTTGTTCCCCTCTGCAGGCAATTGATTAAGATTATGCCATGGCCATCCTAAAAAACGGAGGCCATAACCTTCCCAGCCGACCGTCGGTGTTTTAGCTGCTTTGGTCGGATTTCGGGACTTACCAGTCATTCTGCAGACCGCCTATTCGACTCTCGTTTCATCCACCGCCACAAAACGTCGAAAAGTCCACTCAATTACGCAGCAACAACGCCGAACCGGCCATTGAATCATCATCGCGCTGCTGTTTTGGGCGACAGTCAGCAAACGCGGCAGCCATCGCTCCGATAGGTTTTTCAGCTTCAAAAGATGTACACCGTCCGTTTTTTTTTTTTTTTAGATACCCATGGCCTTGTGGGGGTACGTAGTAGGTGCGCCGGCACGGCCACTGGTTCACTACTACCCCACTAATAAGTTCACTAGATGAAACACCGGAGAATATGGCACGGCAGTTGATCCAAATATGGAGCGGACACGGCACAGAAATAAAATAAACACTCGGATTTGTTTTTGTTGACATTCGATTTTTATTGTTGGTTAGAATTAATATGTTTTTACAAAAGTATTGAAGGCCTTCGCATGAATGTAATGTTATTTATATTTATTCGTTTTTCGAACTGAAGTTATCATTATTATAAAATCTAGAGTTTGCAATTGCAACACAGTAACACGTAAATCGCTGGCCTATTTCGGATTCGTAGAACTAAAATGAACCGCACTACGCAATTTGTTCTGTTCTATTATTCATTTTTAACTTTACTTATTTTATTATACTCAATATCAACTGAACTTAAAACTCATTGCGTTTTTCGCGCGCATTCGCGAATCGCACTGACAACCGAAACTCGACTCTAATAGCGACACACTCAGGGGTGTGCGCACTCCCACACGACTCACCGGTGGTTGGATTTCGACACATTCACCCAGTGAGTAACCTCGAGAGACTCTGGTGAGTCCTCTCTCAGCTAAGGGTGAGTTTCCTTTTCTCAAGAGAAACGTGAAGTTTCTCTTTGTGGTGGTGAATTGGAGAGGATCTCTCCGGGTTGATATTAGCTAGTGTGCAAATTGATCCATTGTTTACACACGCACGAATCTCATGGGAAAACGAAACTGAGAAAGGAGGATAGAATAAAGGACATCATAAAAGACTTGGATGCAGCTGTACAAATAGTCTGCATTGCCATTAGGAAACTGGTGCTAAGAGCAATTTAGGTACAGAATGGTGATTGTGTACTGTATCTTAGCTGGCGGACGGGATCGAATTCTTGTATGCATGTTTATATGCTAAAGAAATCGATTCTTGGCGGCAAGACGCTAGATGCGTAAATTGCTTTTGTCGATTGGACAAAAGGCTGCAGAGACTGTAGATAAATCAGGAACATATGCTGCGCACGTGTGTGGCAGGGCACGCTGGTTGATATGGGCGCCGATAAGTTTTTCAAATTTATGATGCATGTATGTTGTAAAGAATTCTTTTAGAGAATTTTGAAGATGCAATAAATGCATGAATGATGAGAATACTTTACAGGAAATTTTAAGTGACGCATAGGTGCATTAAATGTCTTTGATGAAGGAAATGTTTGCAGGTTTGCAAAGGAAGTTAGATTGGGATTGTGGGGTGGTTCTTTGTGTATGTTTAAAGAACCCCCTAACTCGCGGAACTTCACTTTACGATCACTCAAAACGATTCGATGCACTTGCTTTATGATTTCCGCATTCGCAGCCCCTTGGCCTTCCAGAGCGAGGTGAGTCTTCGGTGCGTGTACGACACATTTTAAATTTATTAAACCACCGATAAATTGTAGTTCTCGAAGGGTGAGATGTGGGATGATAATTCTGCAAGCATTGCAACGATTGTTCAGAAGTTTTTTTCATTAAAAAACAATGTTTGATCAAGATACGATATTCCAGTTTTTACATTTTTTTACGAAGGCGTAAGTAATGTCACTCAAGCGACTGTATCTTGTAAATGTGTAAACGAGATGTCACGAAACTCATACATTAACTAGTGACAGATGGATCTCTCGAAATGAGTCATGTTCATTTTCTAGTGGTGCCAAATATTGAAAAATCCCGACATTTTCCAGCCCATGCAGTATGTGCCTAAACCATGATATGGACATATCTGCATCAGTTATATCCTGGGTTGCGCTAATAACAAGGAATGCTGGTATCTGATTAGAAATGCGGACAGACACGAAGGAGAAATTGTATCTTAGGCCGCGAAATTTACAAAGACCGACGCGAAATTCCGCAAGAGCGAGACCCTATAGTAAATAAGTTGATAGTGAAGTTATATATATTAGTTTTATTGAATTCGAGATTATTAACAAAAGAAAATTCTACAAATATAAACTCTTAACAAACTACATTAAGTAAATTAAAGAATAACGGGCAATCAAACACACAAGTCATAGATATATATAGTGAACCTAAGACCGTTCACTCATAACTGAATTCAGTGCATTCAAGAACAATGGAGAACGTAATCCAACAAACAGCACAAAAGATATTAGGATTTAAGAAAACAATTAAGTCCAAACCTTGGTTTGACCATGTGTGCGGGGCGAAGATCGAATAACGTAAACGACCCAGAGTGATTTACTTCGAAAAATATGATGAAGTCAACGCGGAACGATACACGACGATTCGGAAAGAAACAATGAGACATTTCAAACGCAAAAAAACGCGAATTGGAGAAGACTCGGATCAAAAATATCATGGAAAATGCCAGAGCAAAGAACATCAGAGGTATGTTTATGCCAGCATAAACGCAATTAGAAATGCCTACCAAGGGAGATCCAAAATAATTCGAGACGCAAACGAGTGTCTGGTCACGGAAACAAACAATATCGTCACAAGATGGAAGTAGTACCTTGAAAACCTGCTCAAAGTGCGCACCCATCAACTACATTTAAACGGACCAGACATACATACAGCCGAGCCGCAGATCCCAGAGCTCTCTTTCAACGAAGTTGTAGACGCAATAAATCGATTGAAAAACAACAATGGTCTCGGAGTCGACTGCATACCGACAGAGCTTATGGAGCATGGAGGAGGGGCAACCGCTCGAAAGATCCACCAATTGATTAAAACAATATGGGATAAGGAAGTCATTCCGGAAGAATGGAAAACCTCAATAGTCGTCTCCATCTTCAAAAAAGGCGACAGATCTGAGTGCGGAAACTACAGAGGAATATTATTGCTCCCAACCGTATACAAAATACTAACAAATGTCATACCAGTGCGGATTCCGTAGGAACTGGTCAACGGACGACCAAATGTTCACATTAAGGTAATTTCTAGAAAAGAAGTTGGAATACGGAGACGGTTCATGAACTTTTCATTGACTTCAAAAAAGCCTACGACTCAGTCGCAAGGCAAAGACTTTACCATTTTGTAGTTGAGCTGGGAGTCTCGAAATAATATGCCGCTCTCATTCAAATCTGCATGAACGAAAACAAAGGGCGAGTTAGAATAGAAAGC
The DNA here is from genome assembly GCA_963931805.1 of Microdon myrmicae. Classification (NCBI taxonomy): domain Eukaryota; kingdom Metazoa; phylum Arthropoda; class Insecta; order Diptera; family Syrphidae; genus Microdon; species Microdon myrmicae. The sequence goes on from OZ007497.1 coordinate 85,379,395, forward strand.
CACCTCTCAGAACCATTTTAAATTCGCGGCCGACTTAAACAGGGGAAACGCCTCTCACCATGTCTTCTTAACCTTGTGGTCAAGTATCTCATCAGAAAAGTACAAGACGACAACGTGGGCAGATAATCCCTGACCGGCGTCACACAAGTTCTCGCATATCCGGGTGATATCACCGTTTTGGACGATAATCCAGAAACTGTAAGTAAAAACAGTGAAATCATCATACAAGCGGCAGAAGAGGTGAGCCTAGAAATAAATGAAGACAAAACAAAATGTATGATTACGGCGAGAGCAGGTGGACCTCAGGGAACACATATAAACATGAGAGGCAAAATATTTGAAAAAGATAAAGAGTTTTAATATCTGGGCACAATACTGCCGGCCAGTAACGAAATGCCGAGGGAAATTAACAAAAGACTACACTCCGGCAACGCTGGTTGGCACGCACTCAATACACTGCTGAAATTCAAACTGCTATCATGTAACATAAAGCTCCGTGTTTATAGAACTATAATCATGCCGATTGCTCTATAAGGATGCGAAACATGGGCTCTCACAAAACGGGAAGAAAACAAATTCCGCGTATACGAGAATAAAGTTTTAAGGAGTATCTTTGGAGGTAAATATGACGAGGAGCTAAGATAATGGAGGAAACTCCACAACCACGACTTGGACGAGCTATACCGCACACCTAAAATAGTGAGAGTAATCAAGTCGCGAAAATTAAGATGGGTCGGACATGCGGCGCGAATGGGCAACGATAGGACCGTGTGTAGAATTCTTGACGGCAGACCAACGGGAAAGAGACTGGCAGGACGGTCGCGACCGAGGACAATGTTAGGTTTGACCTTGAGGAGATCGGACTGGATGGTCAAGCGTGGAAGAAGAGTGCTCAGGACAGGGAACGATGGCAGAGTCGAGTCGATCAGGTCATGAACTTCCGGGTTCCTATAGACCAATAAATAGTAGTAAATAGTAAAATAAGCAGAAGAGTGGGGCCTAGAAATTAGTGAAGATAAAACAAAATATATGTCTACGGCGCGATCAGGTGGACCACAGGGAACACACATAAATGTCAGGGGCAAGCTATTTGAAAAAATTAAAGAGTTTAAATATCTGAGAACAATACTGACGGCCAGTAACGAAATGTCGAAGGAAATTAACAAAAGACGACACTCCGGCAACGCTGGTTGGCACGCACTCAATACACTGCTGAAATTCAAACTGCTATCACGTAACATAAAGCTCCGTGTTTATAGAACTATAATCATGCCGATTGCTCTATAAGGATGCGAAACATGGGCTCTCACAAAACGGGAAGAAAACAAATTCCGCGTATACGAAATGTCGAAGGAAATTAACAAAAGATCGCATATCGTCAACGCTAGTTGGCACACAGTAAACTGCTAAAATCAAAACTACCATCACGTAGTATAAAGCTCCGTGTTTATAGAGCTATAATCATGCCAATTATTCTATACCGATGCGAGAGATGGGATCTTGGGAGGAAAACAAATTCCGCGTATTTGAGAATACATGTTTAGGACTGTCTTTGGAGGTAAATATGATTAAGAGGTAGGGCAACGGTGGAAACTCCATAACCACCAATTGGGCGAGCTTTACCGCAAACCTACAATAGTGGGAGTAATCAGGCCACGAAAATTAAGATGGGCCGGACATGTGGCGAGAACGGGCAACGACAGGACCGTGTCTAGAATTCTTGACGGAAGACCGACGGGTTGGAGACAGCCCCGACGGATATGCGAGGACGATGTAAGATTTGACCCTGAGGAAATCGGGTCGGAAGATCAAGCGTGGAATGAGACTGCACAGGACAGGAGCGATGTCGCAGCCGAGTCAGTGAGGTCATGAACTTCCGGGTTCCTATAGACCAATAAATAGTAGTAAAGAAAAACGGAGAACCGTGCTTGTGTTTATATTATTTTATTTATTTTTATTTAAATTTGACATTACTGGCAATAGCAATTTTAAATTGAAATACAAGTAAATAGTCCCCCAAAAAGCTTTTTCCATTTCGCCAATAACAATACTTACTCACTTGGGAATTCAAGCAAAATAGAAATAATACCAAAAAAAAAAACAATTTTGTTTTAATTGTAACAACTTCAACTATAAATATATTTAATTATTTCACTAGCAACAAGTTCAAAGAATACAAAACAAAAACAATAAAATAAATACAAAAAAAATAAATATCACAAATTTATTTATTTATTAATTTTTTTTTCAATTTTTATTAGGTAGATAATACATTTCTATTTTACAACTAGTATTTAAGCGTTTTAGGACAGCAATTCCTTTACAACTATAATCTTAAATTTATATAATGAAAATAGCACAATTTTATTGAATAATAAATAATAAACGATTAAGGGAAATCTACAAGAAAAAACCGTTACATGAATCTTAAGCCTAATACTAATATTAAGACTAATATTGCACAGGTTTCCGGTTATTTTATGTAATCATGACCTCGATATAATTTTCATAGACAGAGTACATAGGTAGTGATTTAGGATAACGCAAGACGGGAAACGAGAACATTGTCAGAAAAAGAACAATTGACGAAGAAGTTTCGATTGATTTTGTCAATAAGGAACTCTACCGGTTTAACGTTGGCGTTTTCATGTAGTTCATGTGTCGAATAATGCCAAGCCAAATTCAGCAACATTTTCAATATTTTATTTTGACACCTTTGCAATTTTATTTTCTGTGTGCGAGCACAATTACACCATTCTGGGGCGCCGTACAGGAGTATAGCTTGAAAAATGGTTTTAAAAATTATATTTTATTTTCGAGGCTAAGCTTCGACTTTCTACAGAATAATGGATACATAACTCTTACGACTTTGTTTAGGTTGTCAATTGTGGTAGTGATGTATTTTTGAAAGATACGTTTTTTATCTAAACCAGTGATTCCCAAAGTGGTCTATATCGACCCCCATGTGTCTATGACAGCCTGTAAGGGGTCTACGTCAGCCAAGAAAAAATTTGGGGGTCCATGAAATGAAAATGGGGGTCCAGGATAGTTGATCTCAACATACACTGATAGTGCCTATTTACTTACAGTATGTTTAAAAAAAACCCATCAATGATAAATCATTCAGAATTGTGGTCTAAGACTCAAAATTAAACATCTCCGTTTGCAAACACAATATATCAAATTTTACATGGTTTTTTCATAAAGTTTTATATCTTTCATTCCACGTAATTTAATTAAAACTCGTTCTAAACAAAATAGATACAGAAAGACTGTACATTATACTATCTTATAATATAAAGACATATACATTATTTATAAAAGTACCTATGATGTAAAAAATTTATTATACATGTTTATAAAATTGTGTAAGTTGTAGGATGTAGACATTCGCTTTGTGGTCGCAATACATTTTGAACTTGTAAAAATCTGCACATTCGGCATAAATTCAATTAAAAATGGCTACCTAGGAAGAGCCAAAATAATTCGAGACGCAAACGGCTGTCTGGTCACAGAAACAAACAATGTCGTGACAAGATGGAAGCAGTACTTTGAAAATCTGCTCAATGTACGCACCCATCAACCACAGATAAATGCACCAAGCGTACATACAGCCGAGCCTCAGATCCCAGAGCCGTCTCTCAACGAAGTTGTAGACGCAATAAAGCGATTGAAAAACAACAAGGCTCCCGGAGTCGACTGCATACCGACAGAGCTTGTGAAGCATGGAGGAGAGGCAACCGCTCGAAAGATCCACCAGCTCATCCAAACAATATGGGATAAGGAACTCACTCCGGAAGAATGGAAAACCTCAATAGTCATCCCCATTTTCAAAAAAGGCGACAGATCTCACTGCGAAAACAACAGAGGAATATCATTGCTCCCAACCGCATACAAAATATTAACAAATGTCATTCTGGCGAGAATCACACCGTACGCAGAAGAGATACTGGGACACTACCAATGTGGATTCCGTAGGAACCGGTCAACAAGCGACCAAATGTTCACAATAAGACAACTGCTGGAAAAGAAGTGGGAATACGGAGAGACGGTTCACCAACTGTTCGTTGACTTCAAAAAAGCCTACGACTCAGTCGCAAGGCAGAGACTCTACCATATTCTAGTTGAGTTGGGAGTCCCAAAAAAATATGCCGCCCTCGTTCAAATTTGCATGAACGAAAACAAAGGGCGAGTCAGAATAGAAAACCACCTCTCAGAACCATTTGAAATCCGGGACGGACTAAAGCAGGGAGATGGTCTATCACCGTGTCCCTTTAACCTTGTGCTCGAGTATGTCATCAGAAAGGTACAAGACGACAACATGGCCGGATCATCCCTGGACGGGGTCACACAAGTGCTCGCATATGCGGATGACATCGCCGTTCTGGGCGATAATCTAGAGACTGTTAGTAAAAACTGTGAAATCATCATGCAAGCGGCAGAAGAGGTGGGCCTAGATATAAATGAAGACAAAACAAAATACATGATTACGGTGAGAGCAGGTGGACCTCAGATAACACGTATAAACGTCAGAGGTAAGATATTTGAAAAAGTTAAAGAATTTAAATATCTGGGAACGATACTGACGGCCAGTAATGAAATGTCGAAGGAAATTAACAAGAGACTGCATTCCGGCAACGCGAGTTGGCATGCAGTCAGTAAACTGCTGAAATCCAGGCTGCTATCACGTAACATAAAGATCCGTGTCTATAGAACCATAATCATGCCGATTGTTCTATATGGATGCGAAACATGGGCTCTCACAAAACGGGAAGAAAACAAATTCCGCGTATTCGAGAATAAAGTTTTGAGGGGCGTCTTTGGAGGTAAATATGACGAGGAGGCAGGACAATGGAGGAGACTCCATAACCACGAATTGGAAGAGCTATATCGCAAACCTACAATATTGAGAGTAATCAAGTCGCGAAGATTAAGATGGGCCGGACACGTGGCGCGAATGGGGAACGATAGGACCGTGCATAGAATTCTTGACGGTAGACCAACGGGAAAGAGGCCGGTGGTAGGGCGGCCACGACGGAGATGGGAGGACAATGTTAGGTTTGACCTTGAGGAGATCGGATCGAATGGTCAAGCGTGGAAGGAGAGTGCCCAGGACAGGGAACGATGGCGAAGCCGAGTCGGTGAGGTCATGAACTTCCGGGTTCTTACAGGCCAATAAATAATAATAATAAAAATCTGCACATAATGATATACTGTGGGGGTAAAAGTTGGTACCAACGTATCGCACAGGATTCACTTGTGCCCCCAACGATGTTGCTGCGCAAAAATGATCCTCAGGAAGTCCACGAGAAGAGATTAAATAAATGAAACTGCACCGAGGTTTAGTTGTAGATTAATTTTTTTATTCTTAATTGTCCTCAATTGATTTTGAATTTCTACTTTTGAAATGGTACACGTAAGTTGATATTTTTTTATTTGGTACTTGGCACTCAAACACAAACGATCGAGAGACGATACAAAATTTACACTTTGATTGTGTACACACGACGGTGGATATTTTAAATCGTTTAATAAATTATTTTCTCGAACCGGGTAGCATAACTTTGCACGGTAGTGGTTGGATAGTGACTGACTTGAATTAGGGTGGAAATTGCGATTTCTGCTTTTACACATCGATCCGCCAATGGTAATCATGCTCTCTTGTGCATTCATCAACTCACCACACTCATCGAGGTAGAAACGTACTTGTGTATTCGTTCGACGTCGATGGGCGTAGCAAGGATGGAGAAATCAAAAGGAAAGCACAATAACCCAGGGTTGATCTGGCTTAGTGTGTGTATCAGTGCCGCGTATGCGACTGGTCTACTGACCTAGTGATGATCTCATAGGTCATCGCACTATAAAAAGACAGAATTTCGAAGGAGAGGAAAATTTAGCTGGTGGAATTCACCTTCAAAAAGAGATCATTGATCCCAAGCGAATGGATGATCTGATGAAAAGCCGAAGTGACGCCAAATTGGCTAGGGTAATTTATCATGAAAACTAATTAGATATTTTGATAAATTCCCCAGCGGTTTCGCTATTGTTACGGCCACAATCACCTACCCCATAAAAAATTACCCTTTTGGAGCTAGTCTCCACCACTAACGGCGATATACGCCAAAAACACCCACTTAAAGGATGTGACATATCTAAATAAAAAACATTAGCCCATACAACAAATGGTCCCACATAAATGGATAGCAAGCAAATCGAACTAAACGTTCAATTTGCGCTAATCAATTAAACTCCAAGCAAATTGAACTGAACGTTCAATTTGCTCACATAAAAAAAACTTGAAAATGTAATCAGTGAACCAAGGGTTCACCACACAAAACTCCTAAAAGGCAACTGTGCGGACCAGATGCCGTCTTTCAAACAAAATCACTGAGTATCATAAAAAATTGCGCGTGAGCAATTTTACGAGACCTCAGAAAAGTGGTTATCTAAAACAATTAAAACACCCAACGCCAGTTTCCGTTGTAACAAAATCAAGTTAAAACAAACAAAAGGAAAACATTCGCCTTTGTATCGATTCCCCACGGAAAAGATTCTTGCCCATTCGGCTACAATAAACAACATAGAGAATCAGAAATGCTCATTAGCACAATGCTCTATTTGTACTCCCTATCGTATTCTTACAAAAGGGATCCTTGCCGAGTCGGCTAGAACAAACAACAGGCACCATAAAACGAATTACACATTCGTTTAGCGCCTATCAACATAGAGGATTATAAATGTGCATTCGCACGATCCTCTGTTGATTTTTCCCTTTGTGTTTCCGCTTTTGATCCCAAGCCGGGAAAGATAAAGAAAGAAATGAGATATCCTTCGATCTTCAGGATGAAGAAAAAACAGATCTTCGTTTGAGAGTTGGTTTTTGAATCTCGACCGAGACGGCGAGACTTGGAGAATTGTGTTTTGGAGTTTGAAGGGAACGATACGTTGAGAGTCGGTGAACGAGTTGAGACAGTTAGAAATAAATAAAGTGCCTATAACTTTAACTTAAATATAAAACAGAAAAAGCATTTAGAACATGAGTCCAGTCAAGTTAAGCAAAAGTCGTGTTCAACTTAATAGTATTAACTTAACATCAATTAACTTATGTGAAATTAGGAACTAATTTATGTGACCTCTATGTGTGTTAATTGAGGAATATACCTGTGTGTTGAGTAAAAAATAAAATTAGCTTAAATATAAAACAAACAAAGAGTGTTTTATTTAAAAGGTGTGACGAGTGTGTGGTGTAAATTAAGGGTGATGAAAAGTTCCTTACACTATGATGCGACGGCGTCGTTTGCTTCGACTTGTTGTTGCTACCCGACATGATATGATTTCCGAAGGAAATCTCATGGGCTAGCCAAAATGGGGTTGCCGCATGGCAAAAAGGTAGCTGAATTCAATTCTGCATTATCTGCATAGAATAATGAATTCAGCTATGCTCTTTTACAGGTAAAATAGCCGAACAGTGGGATAAGGAGTAATGTGACGCACTGTTAGCGGTCGAAATTAGGTATAGAATTGTGGGTTGGTTCTCATGTAGAATAGAGAAACCCCACAATACCAGTATCATCTTGTTTACAAGCAGTCTCAGAGCAAAGATCTTAATAATTATAAAGATGTCCCAATATAAATAATATGCATAGTAAAATGAATGGATTAATTCTTTAAGAATCGTCTCTTTCTTTAAGTAACAAAAACAACATAAAAGCATTTTTTTAAAAGTTCAAAACACCATTCACACATGAAGAGAGTAACCATACAGCATTTTTTTTTTGTTCTTATTATTATGAAAATTAAATGCTTCAGAGAGAGAATCAAGTAAAAGTACTCTCACATTAAAGAGCTTTGTGGACTTTTTTATAAATCCACTTCAAAATTTAGCTAAACACAACTTTTGTATGGGGTGATTACATTGTAGTTTGCTCAGAGCTTCGCGAACTTGCACTGACTTGTTCAATTCGTCAGTCTATAAATACGAATGTGAGACAAATACGTTTATTCGTTTCCTGAATCTTGAAAAGGAAAGTGCTAAGAAAATATTTGAAAAAAATATAAACTGGTAGTTTATCACACAAATTATAGTGAATCTGTGTTATTTTGTTTGAGAGTGCCGGAGAATAGTAAGTACATTATTTTTGACTTAGATTTTTTAATATACAGCTGCTGGACTTTATGTCTTATTTAAATAGAATAATTTTGCCCACATATGACTGATGCCCTGTCCGAATCTAAAAAGAAATGTAGACAGTACAGTGTTGATTGTTTGAAGCTTGGCCTCATTCCATCATTGTCGGACAAACAATCGCCAATGTGCCCTTTATGCACCAAAGTTTTGGGCAATGACGCTATGAAACCATCTAAGCTGCAGGATCATCTGAGAAGATGTCACCCTGATAAAACGGATAAAGATTTGAAATACTCTCAAACACTCAACGTTAAACTTCAGAAGAGACCCACGCTGGACAGAATGTTCGCTTCGGCGTCACACAGAAACGATGGTGGTGTGCGTGTACAATATCTCGCTACTTATTGCAAAATCTGGAAAATCGCATACTATCGGAGAGAATTTAATTTTGCCAGCCGTTGAAGAGGTTTTAAAAACTGTTTTACACAAACCTGCATCTGATATCATTAAAAGAATTCCCCTAAGCAACAATACTGTTGAAAGACGTATTGATGAAATGAGTTCTGATTTTGAAAGCTCCTTGTGTAATTATTTGCAAACGACCCATTTCTCTATACAACTGGACGAGTCAACTTTACCTGGTAATGCAGCATTATTGTTGGCATATGTTCGTTTTATTATGAATCAAGAAATCTACGAAGAACTGCTCTTCGCAAGAACTTTAACAACCGACACTAAAGGTGATTCAATATTTCATGTTTTGAAGGATTCATCATCATCATCGGCACTACAACCGGGAACCGGTCTTGGCCTTATTAGCAACTCCTGAGGCTTGTTATATTTTTCATAATGATTTGTTTTTTCCGGGCAAGGTCATTAGTCTTGCGCCAGAGACTCTCCGACGGGGAATCGAACCCCGGTCTCCCGCGTGACAGGCGGGTATACTAACCATTATACTATCGAAGGATTACTTCATTGAAAAAGCAATCCCTTTATCAAATATAATATCATTAGCTACAGATGGAGCACCTGCCATCGTTGGACGTTGTCGTGGATTTATAAGCTATTTAAAACAAAATGTGTCAGGGATGTTAGCAATACATTGCGTCATCCATCGACAACATTTAGTTGCTAAAAATTTGAGTGTTAGATTGCATGAATCTCTTCAATTAGTCATTAATGCAGTAAACCGAATCCAAAACAACGCGTTGAATACGCGGTTATTTGCGCAGTTGTGTGAAGAAAATGACGAACGCTTTCATCAATTACTCCTTCACACTGAAGTACGCTGGCTGTCGAAAGGCTTATGTTTGACAAGATTTTTTGCACTTTTTGAGACTATTTTAGAATTTCTGGATACTAAAGATAAAATTTTAAAAGACAATTTAATGAAGTGGAAAAAAAATTTAATATGGTTAATTTGCAGTTACAAGGCGACAGTCTAAATTTGATTAAAACAAAGTCCATCTTATCAGCGTTTCTTGCCAGAGTTAAACTAACGAAGCAAAATATTGGACGGGGCGAATTTTCCCAGTTCCCCAATTTGTCACAGACAAACTGCCAGGAAGACGACGTTTGAGGACGTTTTGACTATGGTAATACCACCGTGGATAATTAACCCATATGTTGACATAGAAGAAACGAATGTCATAATACAAGAGGAACTGACTGAACTAAGTACAAACGAAGAACTTAGGGTTCAGTTTAAAAACGGATATCAGCAATTCTGGCTGCAAAACAACATACCCGTTACTTATAAATTTTTAATTTCCTTTCCATCGTCACACCTAGTGGAAAGGGGGTTCAGCGCTGTTACCAATCTCCTAACAAAAAAAAGAAACAGACTGGACATCATTGGCCGAGGAGATTTAAGATTAATTCCAAATTTGATGGAAAAGATTCGGGTGTTCGAAAGAAAGTGTCTCAGAAGTTGTCTCAGATTATATCGGACACCGGAATGGGACTATAAAAAGTATTACTCAAATGAGACTTTATATAAAGAAGCGTACATAAATAGGGTGGATAATTTTATGATTAAATTAATCAGAGGACATATTGCGAGAGCAATACGCTCGTCCAATGACCTAATTTTCGGGGCCTATTATCCAAACACCTTGTACTATGAGAGCGTGCGTCGCAACGGCTTTGTTCCACCAGAGGCGTTCCTTGACTTGGATATGAAAGGGCCTATACAGGATAGATCCGGAATTCCGCTGATCTATCATGTAAGTAGATCATCTGTAGACGGGCGATTGTGCTACGACCGGGAAGTAACGCGCACCGAAGAAGAGCTCCTGCGCTTCAGTAGGGCTATCTCCCACAGAGACCGGGGCGATAGTATTAGACAGCGTCAACAGTTCTGGTGGTTGAATGGCATATAAAGACCTGGATACCAAAGTCGGTATAGAATCACACTATCATCAGCTAGCTTACATAGACTTAGCTTTTCTAGAATTAGGGTAGTATAAGATTTAAGTAAAGTTAGGTTAAGTGCTTTTACATAAAAAAAAAAAAAAAAAAAGAGTAGGTAAGTTAAGTAAGTTAAATTTTAAGAAAAAAAAAACAAAAAAAATTGACAAAGTTTTTCAAATTTTTCTTTGTCTTTCAAATAATTATAAGTATTGCCACAAAGTTCTGTCGCCGAAAGGCAAATTATACAAGTATTAAGTAATGTTTAGCTTAGAGCGTCTGCGAAGGACCAGTAAGTTATTATATAAGATATTTAAGCTAGAATTTAAGCATTTTTTGTCTAGCCTTTAATTTAGAAACTAAGAATATAGAAAGAAAATAAAAAAATGTTTACAAATGAAATGAGATTTAAGATTAAACCTTACAAAATTGACGCCAAATGTTGATAATTTATTATTAAAGCATCAGGTTCATCCTTCTCGCTAAAAACATTTACTTATTGCTTAGTTTATTTTAAGTTACGTATATTTTATATAATGGATACAAAATTTTATTTTGAGTAGTTTAAATTTAAATTCAATTTAATAAATGTATAAAACTTAACATGTGTTTTTACTTTAAGTTTTTAACACTAAACTTCACTACAGTTCGAAATTTACAAAAAATCAATATCAGGTAAGTAGGGGGTCTACCCAAAACCGAAAAACATGGCAAGGGGTCTACGACACAAAAAAGATTGGGAACCTCTGATCTAGACTAATACCTAGAAATCTACAGTTTGCGGACCAATCAATATCAACTGCACACATACTGAGTTTAGTGCCATTTGGTAGGTAGCAGAGTATCCTACATCTCGAAAACCAGACAGCTTGTGTTTTATTACCATTTATTTTTATTTTCCATTTCCTATAATATACTGCTAGTTTGTCAAGACCTGCTTGCAAGGACTTGTAGACGTTAGTGAATAAGGCACCAATATCACAAATAATTTATTTTCAAGATACATCATCTTTTTGCACAATGAGTACCGTCATCACCTTATATTTTTGTTTGTAAGCAAATTTTATTTTGCAGCATATTGGAATAGCTCGGGACAGAAAACTGCATCAGAAAAACATGCAAAGTATATGAGCAAAAGCATCCACTACAAGTGTTGTGCCATTGTGGTAGGTGCCTCACTAGATCCGTACCAAGATCTAGGTCACATCCCTTCCATGACAAATATTACGCCACTAAAATACCATAAACCCACCAAAGATTATAAATCAATCGAAAGTATCGATGTCTGTGGGACACAGCAGAGGTTTGAAAAAGAGGAAAAACAGACGCAAGGAAGGGAAAGGGTATCATGTTTTCCCGCACTGTACACTTTTAGCGGATTTTAGTCAATGTCTGAATGATGTTAGAGTGTTCCGCCGAACACTGTTTACCGCAGAGGAAAAATACACCAACGGAACGAACACATCGAAAAATGAAACACGAAATGTTTTTTTTTGTATACACTTTGTTTTATTTTTTTTTTTTGTATAAATCAAAGATTTACTATACTTGACGCCCGTGGCAATTTATTAAGAACTATTTCGATGTCCCTCACTTAACGTCGAATGCACACATTTAATATTTTGTCCATTAGCAGTATATTTGTATCGTACAACTTTAATTAATTGCGGAACTACCTGCGAATCTATTCACGGAAAATCCTAACACTTTCACTGGTTGTAAGGACTTGTGTTTCTGCAGCGCGTTGTCTCAGCGTGTGTTGAACGCCGAATATATGTTTGCCTTCGGTGGGAGCTCGGTCGATTGACTTGCGTTAATTCGCGTACTTTCGAAAGGTTTTGTGGCGGTTCTCTATATTACATGGAGAACCAACCCACAATCCTAACCTAATTTCGACCGCTAACAGCGCGTCACTTCAATCCCAATTCCTACCGTCGGCTATTTCACCGGCAATAGATAAATCCCCAAAAGAAGACTGGCCGGAAGTCATTAATCTATTCGGTTAATGCGCAATTGGATTCAGTGTTTTCTTGCCATATGGTAACACTACTGCATTAACTCAAGCGATTTCCTCCGGAAATTCCAGTCTTTTTGGTTGGCAACAACCATGTACGACCAAACGATGCGGTTACATAATCATGCAACGGCTGGGGTAATTCCAAATTATTCGAGTTTGGTTTCCACGATAATATTTCTCTAGCCAATGTAGCGTCACTTCGGCTTTTCTCAGACCATCTATTCGCTTGGGATCAATGGTCTCTTCTTACAGGCGAATAGCGCAAACTACATTTTCCTCTCCTTCACAATTCTGTCTTTCCATAGTTCAATGCACTCTGAGATCACCACAATCACTGCACTGGGTCAGTGGATCATTCTCAGAGGCTGCATTGATACACACACAATGAGCAAGATCAACCCTGGGTTATTGTGCTTTCCTTTTGATTTCTTCATCCTTTCTACGCCCATCGACGTCGATCGAATACGCAAGAACTTATGCACCACGATGAGCGTGGGGAATTGAAAGATGCACAAGAGACCACGATTACCATTGGTTGATCGTTGTGCGAAAGCAAAAATCCCAATTTCCATCCCTAACTCGAGTCAGTCAGTTGGTAACACCAGAGGAGCACGGTCATAGTCATATAACAGTGAGTTTCGTTTAATTATCCAACCGAGTACTCCGTAACGAATGTTAAATAAACCTTTAACGCAGTTTACCGCGTACAATCCTTCTTTACCGGATTAAGAAAAACATGTTAGCGTCGAGCAATTATTAGTGTGGTGCATACATCAAAATTAAGACAGTGTATATTAAATAAACCTCTAACCATTCAGTCAAATAAAGGAATGCCATATTAATAAAGGAACACTAAGCGTTTTATTTGGACGAACAATCTTCAGTGAACTGCAGTCGTCCAATAGTGGAGGTTTCAGAGAACTGCACCAGTGACAAATCAGACAGCGTTTTACGATATTTCCTTCTTCGTTGGTGAATGTTCGGGAATTCTATTTGCCCAGTGACGCGTTGGAGGAGTGAAGTGAACCCGTGTCGTGTCAGACACACTTTTTCACCCCCAGAGTTTCACTCCGTTACTTTTCGTTTTCTCGCGCTGCGCGGTCTGACCTTCTGGTTAGTGTTCTCTGTGACGACTGAGGTCACCTTCTCTGGGAATGATCCTATTCACCTCATAGTTGTCTTTCTCTCCTTTCGCTTTCCTTGGGTGGTGACTTTCTCTCAGTTGAGAATCTCTCCACCAGTGAAGATCGCGCTCACACCTACAGACGCGAAGGTTATTGTCTCCATGCATTAGATCATCCTGTGAGCGGCAAAATTTCACACCTCTGATGGATTGCTTACGTAAAGAATCGAGCGTGTGATTTACAGTAGTCGATCTTGGGATCATGTTTACTTTGCCCTATGGGAACTGCGTTTTCGTTTATTGATGTTGCGTACATTCATTCATTCGACGACAAACACGTCCCAACTTCATATTTATTATGGAGAAAATATCCCTTACGGGTGTGCGTGACACTACATTTCTTGTGCATTTCGGTTAGCGAGTAATGCTGCTTTTACCACGGTCAGAATACGAATGCTTGTTAACTCTTTCTGAGCACTATATACACTTTATACAAGCACAATTCAGAGCAGTCCTCTCGACTTTTTCGGTATGATATGACTCCACTGTTTCCCATTTTACTCTTTTCCGCGTCGAGTTAGGCCGTGACCTACAAACGACCTATGATTACTTTTTATCATTTCATCGCGCATAGGTGCATGAGCCCAAGCCGTTTTCATTCTGCCAATCATTTACATGTCATCGTAGTTCAGTTAGTCTTTTTTTACGAGTATTTCACAGAGCAGGTCGATCCTAGTTTTACCTAGCCACCACCTGTACTGATTTTTCACACCACTTTTCTTCGTGAACATTCGACCTACCCCAGACTAGGTACGGATTTATAAACGAGGCACTGTCCAAACAATCGCTCCGACTCATCCGAGCACAGGGTCCACTGGGAGGTGCGCTCATACTCGGCTCATCTCGCATCGTTACAGTGTATGTACGAGTAGCAAGAGATTTAGACACCATGGTAACATGGGTTTGGCAATTGTATTTTCGGTTACTTTTACCTTCCCTCCTTGTTACATTCCGGCAAAGGATGAGAGAGCGATAAAAACAAAATGACGAGAATGTTTAACAGTTTCTATATCAGGGCGGCGTTAATCAGTGAACCTCATCACAACTAGGTTACCTTACAACTCCGCACACATTGACAAGGAATACTTTGAGAGGAGTTGTCGGAAGCTGTACTCCAGAGTCAACGATATTATGTTTCGTGTCAGCAGTAGTACGGCACAGAAATAAAACTCTTCTTACGAATGAACGGAATTTTACCATCCACTTTTGTAAAACGCCGGGAAAGCCGGGGCATGGCCAGATCTTGGAAAATAACGGAATAAAACCACAAACTCCCTTTTCTTGACTACACTGTGATTTGATTCCACAGATAATCGACCACCTGTACGTAGACATCACTTATAGGAAGATTTTGCATGAATGAAGCAAATTGGGGTATAGAAGCCCTAACACATTGCTCGTAAGCCCTCACACTTCTGCCACGCGTGATACTCCTATACGACCATTTGTGAACATTCGACCCATATAATCTTATATAATAATGCTATTTTGTTTAATGGAACTTAACAATACTCTATGTTAAGTCCCACATCATCACATGACAGGCGCTGCCTTATTCAAAAATGAGGACTCGTGAGAACCTTGTTACGAGCGTTGCCTCTTATGTTTCGGAATTTGGCAACCCTAGCGTTGCAATCCGGCAATTGACAGCTCTGTAGTAAAGTTGGACATTTTTGAGGTTATACGCACTCAGAACGTTTTGACATACGAGCGCTATTTGTGTTGTTTACAGTAACTTAAAAGATTCATCTCGGCCCAAAAATGGAATTAAATCGTCAACATTTTCGTGCGATTATTTCTTACAACTTTCGGCGTGGATGAACTCAGCAACAGTGCATGGATGAACTTAATTCAATTTTTGGCGATGAAGCTCCATCAAGGACCAGTGTTTATCGATGGTATGGTGAATTCAATCGTGGTCGTAGTTCACTCCAAGATGAATTTCGTGAAGGTCGTCCAAAATCAGTTGTTGTTCCGAAAACCATTGATGCTGTGCGCGAAGATCGTCATGTGACCTATCGTGAGATTGAGACAACCTTAGGCGTTAGTGGGACCAGCATACATTCAATATTGCATAAACATTTGACTGTCAAAAAAATTTGTTCGCGTTGGGTCCCACACAATTTGTCAATCGCCCAAAAAAGGCTCGTGTCAATTGGTCGAAAGAAATGCTCAAAAAAATACGGTCGCGGTGCTTCGAAACACGTCTATGAAATCGTGACAGGTGATGAATCGTGGATTTACGCGTATGAGCCCGAAAGTAAACAGCAGTCGACTGTCTGGGTGTTTCAAGATGAGCCAAATCCAACAAAAGTTGTTCGCGCACGAAGCACTTCCAAGCAAATGGTCGCCTGTTTTTTCGGAAAAACTGGACATGTCGCAACCGTACCACTAGAACAACGCAGAACAGTCAATTCTGAGTGGTACACAACCATTTGTTTGCCAGTTGTCTTCCAAGAAATCAGGAAAACCAACCGCCGAAAACGGATCACTCTTCACCGCGACAATGCGAGCTCTCACACATCGGCTGCGACAACTGCATTTTTGAGTACCCAAAACATCGATTTGATGGGTCATCCGCCGTATAGTCCTGACTTGGCACCGAATGACTTCTTTTTATTCCCGTACGTAAAAAACAAACTAAGAGGTCAACGTTTTTCGACACCTGAAGAAGCGGTTGCTGCATTCAGAATGCATGTGTTGGAGATACCTCAATCAGAATGGCAAAAGTGCTTCGACAATTGGTTTAAACGCATGCAAAAGTGTATAGATCTTCATGGGGAATATTTTGAAAAACAATAAAGTGATTTTCAATGATCAATATTTGTTTTTGTTCTCTAATCCCGAAATATAAAAGGCAACCCTCGTAAGAATTCCTTTTCTGCCGTTGATGTCGTTTTTGAAAATCCCTGATAGTTGTTACGTTTAAGTAACGGAATAAAGTGGAGCCGCAGCTTTTCCTGTTTGTTCTTTGATAGTAATTACCCCAGCTTGCGCCTTTTCAAAGGTGGTACTATAATAGTTGGAGCTGTTATAGTAATGAAAAAAAAATTATTACATCTGGAAAATCCTTCTGCTTTATTTCTACTTTAATTACTTTTTTTTTAAGAGAATATTATTCACGAGTAGGTTTGAAGACGTAGTTTTCAGTCGAATTGATTAATTGGAGCACCCTAAAACGCTATTCTGACGCCATTTACGAAAACACTCAAAAACTGCAAACTCCTTTTTGTTCAGTATAAGCATCAAATACAATCGCTCTAGCTGCTTCTTTATCGCCTTTATATGTGTTCATAGATATCGATATGCTAATAACGAAGTTATTCCATTTATTTTTCCACTCCATCGCAGGAATTATTATAAACAAACAGCAATGCCATCCAGGGCAGGGCGAGTCACCCCCGTGCAGCCATTGAAAACAAATTTAAAAAAGCAGAACTGTTTCAAAGCATATTTTTATTCTGGTAGAACGATTTTATGCTTTTTCAATAAACATTTATCCGATTTCATTGCCAGAAAAAAATTGTAGCTGTTCGCCCTCACAAATATAATCACTCCTACTATGATGGGGAAGTAAAAGATGAGCCACACGCAATGGGCATTCCTCCTTTCCCTTTGAGTTGTGGATGTTGGCATTCCTTCGTTGCGTTTCCTTCTTGCTGGGCTTATCGTAGAATCCAGTCTACCATCTACTCTCTAGTGTCTATTGATGTTCATTTTTTTTTTGCTTCTCGTCCTTCTTCTCCAGAATACAATCGTCGGAGGGTGGGAGTTTGAATATGGGAATCAATGGCATGGAAATCCCTTATTTCCAAATCATATACACACGGGTGTTTTCGCTTTTTCGGTTTTTAAACCGACGATAAAGGAGCTAAATCGATGCCGAGTTTTATTTAGCTACAGCTACTGCTCCCTTTAACTGAATGAAGTGGAAAGGGCTGGATAAGAAGTGGGGTTCGTTGAAGAATGAAAAAATATAGGAAATTATTAAATCAAATATTTGGTGTAAGGACTTGAGCGGATGATTGAATAGTTTCCCTTATTGGCTGAATGCCAATGTGCCCTTTTCTGAGCACCATGTGGCTAAAGAGTGTTCAATTGGTGTAGAAAATATTAGAGAGCAAATATACATGTAAAAGACACAGGCTACTAGTGTTTTTCAGTGATTGAAATAGGCTATAGTTGTCTTTTCTTTCTTGCAACTTCAATCATTTCAAAACACGTTTTTCTGTTGCTCGACTGCGCCAATTATTCGACCACCACCAATTTATTTATTGCCGTGGTTGCACCACAACCGTTTATCGGTTTTCACCTCCAGGAATCGCTTCTTCCGTTGGTCCTGAGGAAGTATGGTTTTTGTGGCTGTCGTGCACTGGAAATCATATCAGAAAGATAGTCGTATTTTTTTGGCCACACGAGCTGGGTTTGCGACCCACCAAAACATTGGTTCATTTTTTTCGCAACATCAATGTCGTGCTTACGCTCATTGGTATGATGTTGCAGGACGTCGGAGAGTGTATTTTCTCTCTATAGAACATCTGTTTTCTGAGAGAATTTTCCTTTGAAAAATTAGTTAGAGTGGATTTTACAAAGACTAAAGTCTCACGTCAATATTTTGGTAGCCGTAGTAGTAAAGTCCTACACGAAGAATAGTCTCTGCAGTCTAAGGCCTCCTCTTTCGATTGTAGCCTTCTGCTTGTCTGTAGACATACGGGTCTGACCATGACCATCGTTAAATAAGATATATTTTTTGTTTTCGAAAAAATTAAAGGTTTTAATAGACCAACCAGTTTCCGTCAAATTTCTTTCAGAACTTGGAAAAACTGCTATTCCTAGTTGTTTTTTATGGGAATGAATATTTATCACGTGCTTTGATGGTTAAGGGTTTCTAAGATGACCGGGAAGTGATTGAAGGTGAGGGAGTGTTATGATAACAAACTAAATCATTGGGTCAATTGGATTTGGTCTGGTTAGAAGGATCCCGCTTTGGAGAATCCTTTTAGTTCACTAAAAACCCTTTTGAAATGACACAAATTTTGTTTACTGCCGACAGCCGTTGCGGGAACTAATCTATATGAGCTCTTCAAGTGACGATAATAAATAAGACGGTGTTAAAAAAGACAACAACTGTTTCTTTTTTCCACCGTGTGTTCCATCTTCACGAAAGGGGTTGAGGGTGATATACTACCATGACCTATCGTGTCACACGAATTGACAATAGCAGTGGTTGATCACCTAACCGAGTTAAGTACTTCCTCACCAACCCACTTAAACTTACCCTACAACTTCAGCAAAGCTAACTTTCGTCTGTTAAATGAGCATCTTAGCAGAATCGCATTTCGCTTTGATCACCTTTAGGTAGAAGAAGCTGCTGCCGTTCTCTATAACGAAATATACAATGCTATTTCCCAATATGTCCCTTATTCTCGATATAGGACATCGGTATCATGGCCTCAACGGTACAACCGCAAACTCCGTACTCTTCGGAACAAGAGGAATAATTTGTGGAATATTTTCCTAAAAACACGCTCTTCCCTGGACAACTCCAACTTTCTCGGTTTCTTTTATAAATCTACCGAGCTTTACAACTCCCTTTACTACAATTATCTCACAAAAACACAAAACAAC
Organism: Microdon myrmicae; assembly: GCA_963931805.1. NCBI lineage: Eukaryota > Metazoa > Arthropoda > Insecta > Diptera > Syrphidae > Microdon > Microdon myrmicae. The sequence goes on from OZ007497.1 coordinate 85,398,760, forward strand.
CTCATCAATGACCCCAAATCTTTTTTCCACTTTATTAACAATAGTAAATCTGACGCCTATCCCAGCTCCCTTTCCTATGACACGATTACTTCAACCGACTTACAAACTACTACCAATCTTTTGGCATCTTTCTTTAAAAAAATCCTTCACGGACATCTCTTTCCAGCCTAACCACTTTTACTTCAAAGACTTCCCCGAATTCTCCCTTGGCCCCTTCATCCCTCAGATTGTCCAGCATCACCTGGAAGAAAAATTAAACTTGCCTAAAGACGAGTTCAGAACTGGTGTTGCGGATTCGCAACTAAATGCAGCGGGGAGAATCTAGTATGTGCACCGTCTAGTACACTCCCCAACCAACATACTCACCACGCCTGTCAGCAACGAGCTGACAATGCGTCATCGCTGAGGGACGCCATCGAGTTGGCACACAAATTTCAATGTGACTAACGTCTTTCAGTCAGTCTACCGCCAACCACCAACGCCTGCACAACCGTCAGACCAGGGAATGAGACAAAAGATTACCAAATGATACTTAAACCATTAAATAGTAAATTTCTCGAGTTGTTTTGTTCTTTTTTTGCCTTTTAGTTCAATATAAACTTAATTGAAACACGCGATTACTGACGTAATTTTGTTGAACCGTATTAAGGACGGTGGTTCGCGAGACTCAGCGTTATCACCTCTCCGTGGACGTAACCTTCATCCTAACGGTTGCATTCATCACACCTGGACCGGATCGACTTCCGCATGTCCTTTTAAAAAAATGTTCCTCTTCTCTTTCTCTCCCGTTATCAAAGATATTCAATCTATCACTTACACAAGGTGTCTTCCCAAATATTTGGAAATCCTCTTTTGTCACCCCCATACATAAGAAGGGACCAAAAAAGGATATTAGTAACTAACGTCCCATCGCCAAACTGTCACATATTCCAACACTGTTCGAAGGCATTCTTTACAACGCGTTTTGTTTTCACTGCAAATCCATCATCTCACTGAGGGAACATCGGGGCTCTCTGAATCGCAGTATGGGTTCCGGAAAGGTAGATCAACCGGAAAAGCACTATCTGTGGTGTGCGACATCGCTCGCAATGTAATAGCTGGAGCACGATGGCTAGGTGGTACCAAAAAATATTGCGCGGTGGTGACGCTTGATGTTAAAAATGATTTTAACTCGGTAAATTGGAATCGGATACTAGAAGCGTTGGGCGATCTACAAGTCTCCCCCTACTTGGTGCGTATATTAGCAAACTATCTCTCGGATACAAGACTGCTCTATGACACAGATGAGGGACCACAGGAATATAAAATAACAGCGGGTGTACCTCGGGGATCTGTATTAGGTCCGCTGTTATGGAATATCATGTATGATGGTGTGCTCAGAGTCAATGTACCAGAAGGAGTTAGAATCATTGGGTACGCAGATAATTTGGCAATAGTAGCCGTCGCTAAACATCTAGATGACCTGGAGAATATTTGCTCCCAAGCAATGCAGAGCATTAAATGCTGGCTAGATATGGCCGGACTAAAACTAGCTGGACATAAGACGGAGGCAGTTTTAATAAGCAGCTGCAAGGAAGTTGAACACCTTGATTTGGAAATAGAAGGACACATAATTAGATCCAGTCCCTATATTAAATATCTTGGTGTTATACTCGACAACATGTTGAGCTTCAAGGAACATCTGAGAAAAACGAGTGAAAAAACGGCAAGAGTATGCAAAGTTTTGGCGAGACTGCTACCCAATGTTGGAGGACGCCGGCCCCACATAAGGAAACTCATAACCAGTGTCAACACCTCCACTATAATGTATGCAGCTCACATATGGGCAGGAGCCGCACAGTATAAGTCACACATGAGGGGAGTGAACTCAGCGCATAGACCGGCATCACAAAGAGTATGCTGTGCATATCGAACGGTATCCGAAGATTCCATACATGTTTTGGCCGGGAGGACACCACTTGACATTGCGGCTAAAGAAAACGCTGTATTGCATAAGGTCTCCCAAGAGAATCGTCGGAGAATGCGGCCACAGTTAGAGCTCTCAAGCCTAAGAGAATGACAACGAAGGTGGGATCTTTCCACCAAAGGAAGATGGACCTATGGGGGGATGTCATTTGTAAAGGCTTACTGCACTGGTTCTACTCCCCATCCATTAAGTTACCCCATTGGGTTGTCATCAATGTGGGGCACGAGCTCCGGTTTTGAGCTTTGTTAACACTGATTTTATTTGGGTGTCTTGTCGAGGGTCTTTTCCGCATCACTATACGCGCGACTATCGTAACGCAGTGAAGCGGCACCTGATTAACAAAGGCGAATCAATGAGCGAAGAAGCAGTAAAAGGATGAAAGATAAGGAATTTCAACGGCGAGCAATGCACTTTCCGATCGGGTCAATTCCAACACCAGTCGAATGAAAACAAAACATATCCTTCATTTCATTTAATATTACATATCAATTTAATGTTGTTTTATGATTCACTATTTACAATTATTAATGAGTTCACAATAAAGATACAAAAAAAAAAAATAACCATGTTCGTCAAAAAACGTTAACACTGCCAAACACTCGCGTCGCCACACCACTCTCGACTCGCGTTTTAATGGTTGACGGGTAAGAACTATAATATAATAGAATGTTGCGTATTTAATTAATAAAAATGATATTGTCTTTTTATCATTCGCGACAAAAGGGAAAGATCTTTACACACCGACACCACTTTTTCTATTTTAACGTGATCCTGATTGCGATTAAACTAAGTTCATCGAAGCGATAGAATACGACATATTCAATCATCGCTTCGATGACCATATATGGAAAGATATCCTTTTTGCGTTTTGTTCAACACAAAAGGAGTTGAAATACACACACGATGATTACTTCTGCTGCTCATCGTGTGCGTCCGCAAGTATGCAGACATAGCATAAATCCCATCTGAATGTTCGGTGCGAGTACCTCAACGAAACAAAGGGGTTGAAATGTTTACACGATCAACGACTACGTAAAGCATTATTGCTGATCGTGTACATTTCGCTGGTATATCCCCGCAGTCGAATTCTGATGGTAAATTTCCATTTGCGAACTCGACTGCCTGGGCGTCAGCCGGATGCCCTCATGTATCGGTCGGTCGGGTGACCGATCGATGTGGACGTGTGGGGAGGAGGTATTGTACCTGCATGGGTACTCCGTTCTACTTCCTCCTCCATCATGTATTGTTCGCCGCGCAAATCACCGAACCGAAAAAAACGAAACAAAACAAAACCTACGCCACACAAAAGCACTGGAGGGAAAGTTAATGTTCTTTTATTTTATTGGATGTATTGGTTCGTTTTCACAAAAACTATTGAACACTTTCGTATGAACTTAATGATATTGTTTTATCAATGAGACTATTGCATACCGATTTTTTTTGAAATGTATATGTTTTCGATAATAAACAATTTGGGATCAATAAATTTACGTCATTTCATAGATTCACGGATAAATTTACGTGGAAAAAAATAAACTAAAACTTCCTAGAGTTGAAAAATAAAACACACACGACTCCGGGTATATATTCGCGTGTTACTGTTTACGCTTCTCCGCTGGTGGCGCGGAGAGCGGGAGTTTCACCGTGCGACCACCGTGGTCGGGGGATGGAATAAGACTCAAACGATATCCTCACCAATAAGGATATCGTTTTTTACCTACCACCAGGGAAACGTAAAGTCTCTCTTGGTGGTATAGGAAACCAGATCTTGTAATACAGGTCATGGTGGTATGTGTGGGATCGTTGAGATCAATGCTATTCACACGTGCAGTGGAACAGCGAAACAGGCAGGCGGCAAAGACAAAAGAAAAGGCGACCAAATGGTTCGCTCTTTAATGAGGGTCATGTTTATACGATGCCTCGTCGCTATTTTCGACGTTAGGAGAAAAAGGTGCTAAAAGCAATATGGATGTTTATGGCATCTCTGGCTGCAATAGAAACCGGGTTCATATTTGCATTAGGAAATGCTGGAGAATTTGGTTTCAGCGTCTATTGCGCTAATTATATGCAGCTGCTTGGGTTGTTTGTTGGTAAGCCAAACAAAAAAGGTTGCCAGGCAATGTGTATGTATGGTATATGACGCGGCTGGGAAAATAGACGGCGCGATATTTATGGTCCCTGTCATGACGGTTACATTGATTGCAATCCGAATTATTTTGTTTACAGGAATTTGTCTGGTGCCGAATTGGTTCAGAATACCAAATAGGAAAACAAAGAAATCTTATGAAAAATTGTATGCGAAGGGATGCATGAAGGTAAGTTTTCTTTATAGGGATTTTAGGGTTATAATAATTGGGTCTGTTTGATGCGTGAAGCATCTAAGATGCTAATGCGAATTACATTAGCGAAAGCTGGTGCAGACCCGGGTTATGGTTATGGGGGTTTTTTCAGGAAGGCGGGCCGTGGGATCTGGCGGAATCGCCACAGACGTGCTGTGCTAAGGAAAGATACACATTTCCTGCAGGTGTGGAATATCGCACAGATATTGAACGGGCAATATTGGTTGCTTGGTTGTTAAACCAAATTGCTTTGAGAATATTGGATTTGTTGCCGCTGGAATTTCATATCAGCGAGAATTAATGTTTCACCGGTTTTTCTAATGTTACAGGCACGGCGTGGAAGGTAAATACATGCTTTTTAGGTGTTACAGGTAACTATTTCTTCATTACTAGCCGTCTGGTAAGTAGTGGCGTTCAGTGGAACTGCCACAATACTTGTTTTTTTATGCCCTTCGCATGCCCTAGATGGGGTTTTTACCTGAATGATGGGAAGATGGATGGTGGCGTTCAGGAGAACCGCCACAGACCCACATCATGATACCTGATATAGAAACATGGGTGAAAAGAAAACATGGCGAGCTGAATTACTACTTGACTCGGCTAATATCAGGACATGAATGCTTCCGGCAATACTTGCACAAGTATAAGCATGTGAATCACCCATACTGCTTGTATTGTGAAGGCAAAATAGAAAATGCGGAACACGTACTATTGCCAAATGTCACTCAATCACCTTCCACCGTAAATGATCACCCTCCCCACTACTTTCCTATGTCTTACTCAACCATAAGATAACATCTGTACAAACGATTCGTGACCTTGGCATCTTATATTATAAGGAGCTAACTTCATCCCACATATTAATGACATTATTCTCAAGGCCAACTCTGTCCTCGGTTTTGTGTAACGTTGGAAGAAAGAATTCTCTAATCCTTACGTTTCCAGATCGCTGTATATAGTTTTTGTCCGCCCCCTTCTTGAATATAGTAGTCAGGTTTGTTCCCCTTAGTACTCGTCCCAAATTCGAAAGGTCGAAAGCGTGTAACGTCGTTTTTTGCATATTGCCCCCCGAGGATTGAATTGGGAAAATCCTCTGATTCTACCCCCATACATTAACCCTCTTCACCTAATTAACCTTAACACACTTGAAGAGCGTAGAATTCATGGCGACATCCTCTTCATCCACCGTCTAATCTCAGGTTCAATCAACTGCCCAAGCCTGCTCTTCTCCATCACATTTTCCACTAATCCCCGAAATCTGTGAAAACCTCGTCTCTTCTATTTGTCCGCCCATCACATGTCTTATAGCTCTAATGAACCCATTTCGCGAATGCAAGGGTCGGCAAACTCTCACCTCGCGTTCTTTGACTTCAATCACTTCTCCGGCTCTCAAACGTCGTCTCTTGTATCACCCCCCTTAACCCAACCCCGCTCACTGCCTACACTCTCCCGCACTCATACTCACACCATAGCATCCGGCGTATCCTCGCCCCTCCCTGTCCTACCACCTAAACTATTATTCTATCCACCTTTGTTTAGTTCCCCATTCCATTTTTAAGTTACTTTAAAGTTAGTCCCCCACCCTCAACCCTCATACTTTAGTTTTTAAGGTAGTTCGTAAGTCTATTTATAAGTTAATATGTTTATACGTCTTGTACTAAGCGAAATAAAATGAGTTCTGCCCTCTATTCATTCATTCATTACTATAATTACACAGGCCGGGTAGCCCCCTTACGTCAAAAACCGATAAAGGTGTTGAAAAAATCGCTATTCTGACTTGGTCCAAATACCGGTTAACTATTTTATTCCATTTACTTTAGCCATTATGTACAAATTCCGAAATCCAATTCCCGTATTTGGTCAGAAACATCTAGGACAGCACGGCCCGCATCCGGTAAAATACAAAGTCATCAGAGGAGATTCAGGCGAAACAGTTGGAACGCATCCTGGCCCACCTTGCTGTACATATGTATATTACCATAAACATTTTTCAAGTAAATTCAGAAGTATCTTTTCTCCTTCCTAATTAATTCCAAACTTAGGAACACTGACCATTTAGCCATCTTCGATTATGTCAGGATTCTCATTATGTGGAGTAGGTTTTTGACTCGCATCTTACTATAAAAGCAGGTATACAAAAATGCTATTTGTCTCATTCAATTAAAAGTCGACGGTCCTTAAAGATTGATAAGATTCGCCAGTCCTGGCAAAGCAAATACCTATTCCAAACACAATCATCCCGCCTAAGGTGCAATTCGACGGGTTGAGGGAACTTAATTAAAACCAAAAAGTGACTCCATTTTCTTACTTCACGACGCAGTCCACGTGATTGGTCTGCAATCCATCGGCGTCTGGCGGTGGACCAACTAATTCCCGAGAAATTCCTTCATCTGCACATATGTACCTTCCAACCCATTCTCCTCCCATCTAGATTGATTGACTCGAGCACAGAAATCAATCTGTGCGCCTTTTCATATTCCTGTCACGTAATTTATTGATTTAACTCGGCTGGGGAATGAAACGCAACAAGAATTATTACGGCAAACAACAACCGACGCAGACGAAATGAGGAGCTGCACCTACTTCGCCAGCAGAAGCAAACATCCGTTCATTGGACTAGAGTCGCGTCCTCAACTACCATTGTGCAGTTGTATTCTGCTTTGGCATCAGGATCATCAACACCATCATCATGGATATCTTTGATGGTGTTTCCAGTCGTTCTCAACGAACCGAAGTACTTTGCCACCAGATAGGGATATCCATAAACATATAAAAAAAATTATATAATAAAAATTTAACAACAAGAAGAACATGAAATAAAATAGCTTTATGCCCCGAAGACACATCTTCAATCGAAAGACAGCCAGGAGATCCGCATCCACATGGACGAACGCGAATGTATCTAAATAACTTCAAATTATGCAGAATGCAGATGCAGCCTGACGATGTCGATCATTGTGATTATGCTTATTATGATGGCGGATGACTTGTCTGCTATCGAGGTAGTTTTTGTGTATCCTCTATCCTTATACAAGAAAAAATTCATTTTGTTTGGGGAAAGTAATTAGAAGTAACGTTCTATAACTGCAATTAAATTGCTGCTAGTAAACAAGGATCCCATAATCATAATTGATAAAGAACTCAAGATTTGTAATTTAATAGTGGTATAAATGCTGGGATCGTGCCGAGATAGTTGTCATTAGGTCTCGGGTCCTAGAGAAATCCAATAAGGGCTCTACTTTATTGGTACTCCGAATACGTTCCGATTAAATTGAAATCTGGAAACGCATTTTTGTTATTTTGTAAGACTCTATCTTCCATCTTCATTATATTTTAGTGTTCTACTTAAGTCTGTAGTATACTTATCTACATTAAAAAAAAAAAGATCTCGTTTTATTTAACTATTCAAAACCCAAAAGTGGAGGTAGCTTCCGACTAACCCATTAACCCACCTATTTATCAACCGTCGTTTCCATTTTATGGCAGAATATTATATGTAACAGTTTATCCCTGTTATAATACGTATATTATGGATATCATTAATTATAAATCAGAAGGTAACGGAATATTATTTATTGAAAGCTATCGTCAGGTTTATATTGTCTCACCTCCGGTTAAGGTAACCAAACAGCATATCCACATTTCCACGAACACCCTGTCTTTATCGAACTCGTATCCCATATTTGATCTTTAGTGCTCTGAGTTGAGGCAGGGCACCGCGGCAATGTCGAGTTACAAATCGTTTCAAACTTCGCAGTTATAAATGATCAGCCGAAATGGGGAAAGTAAAATTTCATAAGTTTCACAGTAACCCAAAACGCGGACGTGGCATTGTCACAAGTCTGAATCTGACAATAAATCTTTGTCAATCACATGCTCGCCGTATCATCAAGTGTGATTTTTGTTTCGGTCTGCGGCTCAAATCCACCGAATCGTAAGGGGTATCCCCTTACCTAATGGTATTTCACGAATGCCGCTAAGTGTTATTTCCAATTCCCTAAACAACCTAATTAAACCTTTCTCCACAAAGGAGTCCTTTCAAAAATTTCGTCACAAATTACATGAAATATTTAATAGGAATCAAAAAGTGTATCCTTTTTCAGTTAAAGAAATGTTCAAATTAAATCGTTTAATTTTTTTCTAGGCATCGCACCTCGGTTTCAAAAACTCATTTATGTTCCATTTCGTCCTGCGTGGGGGTTTGGCAGAAACGAAAAATGTTCATAATTTAAAAACGGGAATTTGGAAAGTTTTTTAATTAATTAACTAAGACGGGTTCGCTACCGGTTACGTTTATTTTATTCTATTTTTCATTTTCTTTCTTCCTTTCAGGGTAAGGTAAGGATATGCAATGTGACAGAGGTGTATCCTTTTTTGCTGGTCACCAAGAGGTCGTTAGCAATGGTCTCTAATGAATCCTGGGCCACAATGTATTTTATTTCGCAATGAACGTTTGATGTTAAACAAAACCGGATTGTTTAAGGAGGGATCATGGGTCACAGGTGTGGACGAGTGTGGTTGAACAGGAAGGACAAAACCTTCTAGGAATTTTGTGATACATTTTTAATAATTATCACTCGAGAAGGATCTTTGCAGAGAGTTCTGTGGTGTTGGTAGGAAATGAACTAACTATCCGTAGGGTTTTGAATATCGCTTAGCTGGCTGGCGATGATATTCTCATGATATGATATTTAAAAATAGAGATTCTAGTTACTCGTGCATATTGTACGGCAGGTAGATTTTAATTCACACATAGGTTGAGTGGTTGAAGTCAGTTACATAGGCTAAATTATAATTCCTTTCCTACTTGTAGGACAGATTTGTGTTAAGTGGGAGTGTTTTACGAATAACACAATCATACACTTGATACATATGGTCGGATTATTTGAATGCTTTGAATGGTGTTGAATGTCAGATTCATATGAGTTTTAATTATTGTTTATCCAAATGTTAGGAAAGAATAACTTATTTTAACATGACATTCGGCTGAATTCGTAAGAATCCGTGCCGTTAATAGAGTTGTATTTTGTGCTGGGTTTCTCGTGTCTAATGCTATTGGAGCGTGTGACACCTGACGCGTTACGGGCATTGTTGTTGGTACGCGATATGGTGGGCGCTCTATCTTTCTTTGTTATGCTATGTATTTTGACAGCAAGAAGCAAGTATTGCCCCAAGGATAGTGTGGATGAAAACATACCAGATAATTAAAAAATTATTGTTCTGTGGGACCCAGTCACCAGCACAGAGGATACAAGGACCAATTGTACAACGCTGTGGAGGTGTCACATCTCATTGAGGGGAGATTTGCAATAGCTATCTGCATCTTGTTTATGGGATTATTCGAAATCACTTGCTTACAATAATAGTCCTAGGACCCGAGCTCATCTAAAAATAACATAGCCTTTGATATGTTGGAAAGAGTTAGATTAACATAATATATTAACGACGCTATCTGACTGATATCGCCTATAAAACTGTGCAAGGTAAATAAAATAAACAAATAGTTAAACCTTAAAAGTTGTCCTTAATGGTAGTGTACTTATACTGTCTGCTAATAGAAAAACTTTGTGCATTCATTGCACAAATTGGAGTTTTCCTCTCCCTCTAGAATAATCTTCATTGTGCTTAACGTGTGTAATCCTTTGCCCCAAGAGTTTCCTTTTATTTGATATCGATCCAATTGTTCGTCTTACCAAGATAAATTGTGCTATTGCATCTGCAGTAGCGTTTTTTTTTTTACACTAATGAGTGCACAAAAGAGGATTTTGAAGTACCCTTAAATCTCAGAGCACAGTGCGACCGGACGGACAGGAAGTGGATATGGAAATAAGGTATCGATGTGTATTGGTCTTTAATGTTTGAACGTTACAATGACGGCGAAACAGATGATCAGATAGAGCATTCCACGTTCGTGTAGTTCGGGTAGTGCGCCTGAGTTGACTTTCTATATGCTTGTCGAGGCTTATGGTGATCATGCTCTATCGGAAGCAACATGCAAAAGATGGTTTAAGCGGTTCAGAGATAATGATTTTGATGTGCGAAATGAAGAAGTGGAAGACCACCAAAAATGTTTGAAGACGCCGAGCAATATTGGATCAAGATGACACTTTAAGTCAAAAACAAATGGCGCAAATGTTAAATGTTGCACAACAAACAATTTCTGACCGTTTAAAAGCTATGGAAAAGATCCAAAAGTGTGGAAACTGGGTGTCACATGAATTGAATGACAGGCAGATGGAAAAGTGAAACAACACATGTGAAACGTTGCTTCTACGACACGAAAGGAAGTCAGTTTTGCATCAAATTGTGGCTGGTGATGAAAAATGGTTTTATTATAAAAATCCTAAACGCAAAAAATCATGGGTACATCCAGGAGAAGTGTCAACATCGACTGCAAAGCCTGATCGGTTCGGAAAAAAGACAGTGTTCTGTGTTTGGAGGGACCAGAAGGGGGTGGTGTATCATACACTTCTAAAACCAGGCGAAACTGTTGATGCGCAACGTTACCGACAACAAATGATCAATTTTAACCATGTATTGATCGAAAAACTACCAGAATGGGCCACAAGACACGGAAAGGTAATTTTGTTGCATGATAATGTCCCGAGTCACACAGCAAAACCCGTCAAAGAAACAATAAAAGCTCTCGCCGTATTCACCAGACTTGGCTCTTTCCGACTACCATTTGTTTTCATCGATGGGACATGCATTGGCTGAGCAGCATTTCAATTCCTACGAAGAAGTCGAAAATTGGGTCTCCGAATGGTTTGCCTCAAAAGACGATCGGTTTTTTAGGCGGGGTATCCACAAATTGCCAGAAAGGTGGTCGAAATGTGTAGAAAGCAATGGCCAATACTTCGAATAAACTGTTTTTAACTTTTTAAAAAAAATGTTTTTTACTTTAAAAAAAAAACGCCCGGTACACCGTATGTTCTAACGACGATATTTATTGAGGTAAGGCTGGGTTCCTAATAAGTTTCACTGCTCGTTTTGCATCCTATCGAGTACATTTGAATGCGCTTGAACAAATATGGAAGTTGAAGGCTATTTGGAGACGAATGTACGCCTTGTAAATAGTAGTGTTTAGTCGCAGTGAAGTATCTTTTGCATCTCTCAAGGAGCCCCATCCATTTGATTGTACTTTTCGCAGCTTTAAATCTGTGGTCGCTCCAATTAACAGTCGAATTAATTCCCCAATACCGACTACGCTGTTCGTACTGCGCGCACCAAACTCACACCACCCCCTTCACGACCTATTCAAGTCAACTCTGATAATGGCGATGATGGCATCATCGTGTTCGGAGATTTTGATCCTTCACAACTCATTTGGGCTTTATCCGACGATCAACCACTCTTCACCTCCCAGCTAGACCTAATCTTTGCAACATACGCTATCAATACATCTACCTCACTCAGCCCCTTCCTCCGCAAATCCATAGACCACCACCACCCCGCTCTTCTCGTGGCCTTCTTCCGAGTCCACTCGCCATCGTCTGCCCCGCCTTCCAATAACTACGCCTATGATTTCCATATGGCTAATTTTCGCCTCATCAACGACTACCTAGGCCGCCTTTCTTTCAATTACGATCACTTATCCGTTGAAGATGCCATCACCCACATATACTAAAATACTTTACTCTATTTTCCTGTTCGTTCCCTACTCTAGACAAAGAACATTAACCTCTTCCCCATCCATGGTACAATTACAAGTTTCGTTCTCTGCATTACAAAAGGAATAAGTTATGGGTCACCTTCTCTCGGAATCGAACTATACCCGACTAGTCAAACTTTCTTGGCTATTACTTTCAATTCACAGAACTTTTCAATACCCTTTATCGCAACTATCTCACAAAGACTAACCTCACCTTAAAAATAACCCTAAAACCTTCTTCCACTTCATCAAACATAGACGTCGATCCGATGGTTGCCCCATATCGCTTAACTTGAACTCTCATACCTCGTCTGATCCTGTTACTATTGCTAACCATTTTCGCCACTCACTACAATCAGTCATTCACTAATGATCCCATTGTTCATGAACCGTCATACTACAACTATCTACCTAACTTTTTCCTCGGGGCCCTTTTCCGAAACTTCTTTGATCCACCCTTAATTGAATCTAGACCACTGTAACTTAAACACGCGATTACACCGCTATCCCTGCAATCCTCCTCAAGAAATACTCATCCATTCTATCTGCTCCCTTTTCACTGATCTTCAATCTCTTACTCTCTCAAGGCGTATTCCCCCACATTTGGAAAATCCCCCTCACCACCCTCACCCACAGGAAGGGTCCCGAAAAGTATGTCCCCAATTACCACCCTATCGCCAAACTGCCCCACTTTCCCAAAATTCTCGAAAGCATTCTATACGAATCCCTTAGTATTCATTGCAACCCTTTTATTTCATCTAGGGAACATGGTTTTCTCAATGGCCGATCAACTACAACCATTCTTATTGAGTTCACCTTCTTTACACTCTCAGCACTAGAGCACGGTAACGGGGTCGACATGGTCTCACCCGACCGCAGTAAGGCATTCGACAAAATCTCCCACAATCTAATCCTCTTCAAATTGTCTACCCTCGGCTTCGAATGTGGATTGCTGACATGGATTTCTTCCTTTCTGAATGATAGACTTAATCCCGTTCGATTCAGGTCCATGATATCCAAACCCTTCCTTGCCGCCTCTGGGATTCCTCAAGGTAGTCACTTGGGCCCCCACCTCCTTATACCTGCCACTAATGACATTGATAAGGTCATTGAGAAATCCAGCTTGTCCCTATATGCTGATGACACCAAGATATACAAGATTATTGAGTCACTACTTGATTGTTCACTGGTGGCATCAGATCTTGACGACTTCTCGACTTGGTGTGACAAAAATTGCTTTGTACTTAACATCGCCTTACGACAATCTATAACCTTTTCCCGTAAGCATATTCACTCATCCTTACGTCCCTATTGCCCTTAAAACCAACCAATAACTATTGTCTAATCTTTTCGAGATCTTGGGATCCTTTGCGACGGGGAGCTTAATTTCCTTTCTTACATTGATGAGATGATCCGGAAAACCAACTCTGTCCTTGGATTCGTGAAACTATGGCCTAAGGAAGTCTCCGTGCCGTACGTAACTTGATACCCTTACCTTACCTTCGTCCGTCCACTGCTTTAGTATGCTAGCCAGGTATGGTCCCCTTATTGCAAAACCCATATCCGTAGAATCGAAAGTATTCAACATCGCTTCCTTAGGTTCGCTTCCCCAGGGGTAGGATGGGAAAACCCCTTAATCCTCCCCCGTCCATTATCCGCCTCAAATTAATCAACCTCAGAACCCCTAACTTTCGTTACGATCAACTTAGAAATGCGAACGACTGAGCGAAGAGCGAGCGGGAGAATGTCAGAGCAGGCGAGAGGGCCGATGCTCTGCGTAGCGGTCGTGTGATTTTAGTAGTAAAGTTCTGTGTGAGTTGGTAGTGTCTGTTATGTCGTACAAATCACGTCGGGGTCACCAGTTATGGCGTTTGCGACGATAGTGAAGAACGTGTGATTCGGACTGACGCTATGACAGTTAGAATGGGGAATTGTTATGTTATCGCTATGGTATACGGCTCTGATGCTTTGCTTATTCGAATTACCTTTCGGTGTTCTTCACTATTCGCTTGTATATTGTGTGTGTAACTGTTAGAAACAGCACACTACTCCCTCCCCAGTCGTGTGCGAACGACGGAGAGAGAGAACGCCGGAGCAGGCGAGTGTGCCGGTGCTCTATGCGGAAGTCGTGATTGTAGTAGTAAAGTTCTGTTTTACTATGGGAAAGTGTGTGCTGTGTGTACAGATCACGTCGAGGTCACCAATTATGGCGTTTGTGACGATAGTGAAGAACGTGTGATTGAAACTGACGCTATGATGGATAGAATCACTAAAAATGTAACCACTGCTCAACCCATCAGGCCACTGCCGCGTGTACGAATTCCATTTCTAAACTCAAGTACATTCGACTGGTGTGGAAATGCTATGGTATACGGCTTTAATGGATGTGCTTTTGGTGGTGTTGTTCTTCAGTATTGGTCGTGTGTATCTGCTAGAAATGCCACAAGTATCTTATAGGCGGTACTCAGCAAAGTTATATCCCTATAGTTGCTGCACACTGTGATATCTCCCTTCTAATGTATGAGGCAAATTATTCCACCATGTCGACCTTCCGGCATCCCTTCTTGCTCCCCTACTTGCACCGCGATCTCATGAAATGCGTGATGTAGCGTTATCCCTCCTTGTTTGATTAGCTTAGCTGGTATGCCGTCGGCACCGGGGGCTTTATCTGATTTGAGCTATGTTATGCCTTTTACTGTTTCCACAAAAGGCACGCTTGGTGGCGGCAGCATTTGGTGTTGCTCTTGCATTGGTGGAGCTTCCAATTCTTCTGTAGGCAGACGATTTTTTTCCCAGGCACTTTTCTTCTGGCTCTGGGGCCTTTTTTTCAGATCTTCCGACCTCTTTGTATTTCTCCTCGCGTTCCCAGGTCCTATGAGAATGCTGGATTACCCAATACGCAGTATTCTTACGGTCAGTCCCTGGTTTGAACTCATCATCAAACCAGTCGCTCCGTTCTCTACGGCCACTGTTTAAGATGGAGTTGGCAGTACTAACGGCAGTATTCTTAAGGCGTGTCCATTTTTCTTCTACGCCCGGAATTTTAGCCCTAGAACTTACTCTCCCCCCACCGAGCTCTTCGAGGGCAAGTCTTAACGCATGACCAGAGGTGCTGCTGGTGTACTGAATGCGCAAGGGAGCCGTGTTGATCCGAATCTGATCCGCGGATGCAATACATCTCCGTAAGGCAATCCGCGCTCCGAAAACTATACCAAAAAGATAACGATCCCAGTCGACGTTGGCACCTCGGTACGTTCGTATCGTCATCAGGCTCGAGGAGTGGCGGCGATTTGTCAACACGTGGTCAATTTGGTTGCGAGTGGCTCCATCAGGTGATACCCAGGTGGCTTTGTGGATATCTTTACGCGGAAACCTGGTACTATTGGAGAGCAATTTCTTTGATGCTGCCAATTCGATGACTCATAGTCGATTGTCGTTAGTATTCTCATGCAAACTATGGGAACCTGTGTAGTGCCTGAAAACCGGCTCCCGACCTATTTTTGCATTCAAATCACCAAGAACGATTTTCACATCGTACCTTGGGCAGGCATTGAGAGCCCGTTCGACGGGCTCGTAGTATTATTCTTTTTCGTCATCAGGGGACTCCTCTGTATGTCCGTGAACGTTTATGAGGCTTATTTTCTTAACTTGCCTCGACCGCGAAGAGTGCATAGCCTTTCGTTAATTGCATTAAAGCCGATGATGGCAGGCTTCAGTTTTTTGCTGACTAGAAAGCCTACCCCGAGGACATGGTTTGCATGACAGCTGTAATAAATATCATACTCGTTTGTTTGAATAACACCACTCCCCGTCCACCTTATTTCTTGTAATGCTGTTATGTCAGCCTATATTTGGACAGGGCATCGCCTAGGTGCTCTGCAGCTCGAGCTCTGTATAGTGAGCGGACGTTCCATGAGAAAATTCTTGAGCCATTTTCGTTTCCGTGGTGGTCATTGTATATCCGGTCCATATCCGAGCTTTGTTAAATTGTCCATAATACCTTTCTTTTCCGTGCAAGGTTAGTAGCCCGGTGCCAACTTTTCTCAGGTTGTCGCTGCTTGCATTGGATCACTACTTGGCTATCCAGGTATGTCACGTGGAGCCTGCATGTCAACTTGGGTTGAAAAGGGACAAGGAGCGACCTAGGCCTCACCAGGTTGAAAGAAACCAGTGAATCAGTGACGTGACTTTGCACTGTAGGTTTGCCGCCGCCACCCCCCCCCCCCCCCCCCCCTGCCTATAATCAAGGCACTTTTCTGCGCGCTCTCTGTAGCAGCAGCTAACAAAATTACCTTAAATATGTTTATGTGTTTAAGTCCCGTACGACCGCCATGTAATCGAGTTGTCTAATGTCACGATTCGATGACATCTCGATGACTGACGTGCACCCGAAGGAGGTAGATGGAACGCAAGCAATCTGTTTGTCTAGTATGTTGCGACCTACGTTAACGGTCCGAACTCAGGTCAGCGAACCGGTTATCTACCCACTTCGAATCGGTTTGGCACACTCGAAAATCCCGTTCGCGCTGTCTCACGATTGATCAACCAAAGTTGCTCCGTCGGTATTCCACCTAAGCCAATGGTATTTCGGCAAGTTGCTGATCAGGACTTAAAGAGAGCCGTCACTCGAAGATCTTCGAATACGGTATCCGTTGATTCAGTTGAACTAACTCACGCCAATGGTTTGTTCGATTATTTTGCATCCTTCTCCGCGAATTTCTCCTCGTGTTCTGCGATCAAACTCCATCATCAGGTCTACCGAATTCTCGCATTTCTTTTCATCATCGTCCAATAAATTTTCATTACACTACGAATTGCATCATTCAACTCCCCGTACAAAATATAACCTAACGTGTCTCGAAGTCACACGGAACATCCCTGATGTATGAGTACGTAAAGGTCCGGTAGGTAGGTGGATTGCTTTAGGAGATGGAATTTTAGAGTGGACATTTTGAGGTTGAAATTGATAAAAATCATATTAGATATGGGCGTATATGCGTTTAATTGTGCATGTGTAAGTTCAACCCACGATTTTCGCTATTGCTAGGTTCGCACAATTACTGAGTAGGTTGGGTCCGACGTTCAGCCGACCGCCGAAATACCACTCCATTAAGCTACAAGCTCCGTGAAATTATAGGGACAAATCCTAAACCATCTTCCGGAGATTAGCTGAGTGGACCTGATCAAGAAGAAAAAAAAAAACATGCAGGCCACTGACAACATAACAGGTCACAATAGACAGTTTATAAACATACAATTCAGATCCGTCCTATCTATATAGCCTCTGGCAGTGTACCACATGGCAGTCACTTAGTCCCGCGTTTCTTAATACCAACTATAGTTCTAACAACGGTTTTTTTTTTGCCCTTACAATGTAATCAAATTCAGACTTCAAGTCAGCAGCCGAGCGTGGAATTGTGAAAATAAGGAGAAAAGATGAGTGATAATTGGACGTGGGGACAGAGTGAAACAACGAATTTGATAGGGCCAGTTGTGAATATAAGGGCTCCTCGATAGTATAGTGGTTAGTATACCCGCCTGTCACGCGGGAGACCGGGGTTCGATTTCCCGTCGGGCAGCCCCTGGCGCAAGACTAATGACCTTGCTCGGAAAGACAAATCATTATGGAAAATTTAACAAACATCAGGACTTGCTAATTAAGGCCAAGACCGGTTCCCGGTTGTAATGCCGATGATGATGGGTGGTGAATATAAGGTCTAGGTACCTACTCATGTTGTTTAAAACATTTGTAACTTGATAGAAGTTTGAATCTGCTAAGCGATTTATGATAACCCTTCCCTGATATGGGCGGGACAGCAAATATATAACACTGATCATTTGATAAAGCCCATTAAAGTTGTAAAAAGTTAAAATAGCCATAAACGAGGACTCATTCCTGGAGACACCCAACTCTAGTGTATAGTACTCGGTTGCATTAAGTGAGAGTTCATGTAAATCAAGATGTACTAATAAAAAAGAGGTGAATATTTTGGGAATTTTTATTTAATTTGAAAAATAATCGAGCTTGGAAGAAGTAAAAAAGCGCAATAAACTTTCCAGTCTGTTTGGATCGGAACACAGCACCGTCGGGGGAATTATCAGTAGACCGAATAAGATTGCCATCGCAGTGAACGCTAAAGTTTAGAAAAACTTAGATAAATGTATCCTTTTACATTTGCCCATACTTTACAATGGCATTTAAATGGTTAAAAAATCCTCTTACCATGTTTACGACAATAACTGTAAAGCATCCACTTACATTGATAATGCCATATTTTCCCTATCCTCTAGATAGCAACTCGAGAATTATATTTTAAACTTCCTCCATACTATAAACTTTAATAGCTTAACACGCAACTTCATTTAGTTTCATAACGCATATTAGCCTAATGAGATTTACTTCATTTCTATGGCACGGCAATAACCGCGTTACAATTCTTTAATAAAGAAAACGAAGTCATTTGAATACTCGGTTATCATCCCCTTCGCTTCACCTATGCTTTTTCCACGACCGTAATGTCTGTTCTGTCTATTTTGATAGTAGTCGGCATTCAGCAACATTTCATCCGCGGACAACAAAAAACTTCGTCTGGAAAGAGATTACCGGTAACAGTCTTTTTGCCCGCAAATTTCATTTGGCCACAACCGCAAACATTCTCCAGAGCAGCTATCAATCATCTCTGTCACTGTCCGAGAAAGGAATCGTGGCATCAAGACACAGTATTATTACTAGCCGCAACAGCTCAGCTCTGTGGCTAAATTCAGTAGCTAAAACCTAACCAGCTTTATGGACGACAAGGAGGTGTTTTTCTTTCCTTTTAATTTACGTTCAATGACTGGAACGATCGTCCAAACTGCCCGGCACCGCAACACTTCAATATCGAAGCTGCTTTGAATACAACTCCCAAATCGTTGCGGTCCCTATCGAGCTCCTTTCCAAATGCGGTTTGCACTTCATCGCAAGGCACTCTACCCGACCTTCTGTAGAGGTTTCTTGCCTTAAATCAAATTAACGATCAAATAAACATCTACCACTCATACAACTCAGGCAACTTTTGTTGCCGCCTGACTGATTTCCTTTTTTCTATTACCGGTTCTTTCAACACGATTTGAGGCTAGAACATCAAAGGGGACAAGCCGCATTCCGATTCCCACACAGCGAGTGTGGATCTATGATGGCCTGATGACAGGGCACGTCACCACAGTGATCGGTGTCATCCACGGTGGTTTGCTTCAATAAATTTGAGCCCCCACGAGATCAACGGACGAAGATCCAGAGTCCTACTCTCACGCCAACGTGAGTTATTGGAATATTAATTCGCAGGCATTCATAAATTGGCGGCGCAATTAATGGCCAGGCGACATGATAAAATCGTGTAGCTATTCAATCTGCGCCAGCAAATTACCAAACCGACCTAGCCACGGATTGGTTCCTCGGGGTATTTGGGGTTCTTGTACGTTTCTCGAGGAGGGAAAGAACTGTTGCTTGCACGCAATCGCTTCAAAAACAACTGTAGCCGGGTCAGGTGAGAGATACGCCGCTACACGATGCTGTAACGTTAAAATGAATCCTGTCGCGCGTGCAGACTGTGTCGATGACAAAACATTGAAATTATTGAATTCGCTAAAACAAAAAAAGGATATGAAATTAAAGAAGCGCAGACGGATCCGACGTTTTATCTGGCGGTAACACTAGTCAAGGAAATTAAATGAACATCAATTGCACGCACGCGTTTTAATGCAGGCGACTAATTTATTGTGGCGGTTAGACAGATGCGGTCCGAAGTCGTTCCCTTGTGGCACGCGATCGATAGCAGGATCTTTAGGGTGAAGTATCATGTACCCAGGATCGTGACTCTGGTGGTTCTTTACGGAGGGGGCACCGATTGTGGACAATTCGGTTTAGTCGAAAAGTGTTTCCTAAGGAAGTGGAACTTATCCGTATATAAATTGAAAGACTCAGTTTTTGTAATATATGTTTTAAGACATATGTGAGGCGATTCGTGCAAGAGAATAATGTGACGTGTTCATTTTTCTCTTTATTACTGAAAATGCTGCTTTTTGTTACGGTTTCATATAAAGGTGTATTACCAATTGAAGGTAAAGTGAGAAAAAGTTCAAAAGTGTTAGTACTAACAGTTAACTTGTGGCAGTTTCAAAAGTTAACGTACGCATCGATTTTTCCCGTACAGAGAATAAATATATTTGTATTCGAGAGCTATTATTTAGACGTGTTTTTACAAAAGGTGCTTTTACTATATAATACACAGAAATAAGTACAACGAGGAGAAAGGTTTTCGTATAATAGAAGATGTCACTAGCTATACAAATTTACGAGGTTTTGAGGATAGCTTGCCCAGAAAAGATATTGCAACGAGGTTTGTTTCTATGATTTGGGGACAACCATTCTTTGGATTGCAAATCATCTTAATATCGATTTAGTTTTGGAATTAAATATTTTGATGTCGGTATGAACTTTCGGTCCTTCATGTTTCAAGTTTCCCCAATTATATATATACTTTCTATAATTTAAAAAAATTTCAGCATGCGTCTTGTATTTATAGGCGAACCGCGCTTAGAAAACAGATTTTGAGGTAACCTTAGATGTCATGACGGAGTTCGAATGGAAGAAAAGAATCGATAAACATGGTCTATAGTATTGATGAGAAAGCACATCATCAGCCGGAGCATTCCATACTTGTCTTGCCTCTGCCTGAAAGTAATTTTTTCAGCGAATCTCGTATTTTGTACCTATGCTCTAAAGATGGAAATGAAAGAGTTGCATCAGGATCCTCAATTAAATATCACTGATAGTTCTTGCATGTAAATATGAGAACTCAATTCCAGTTTTGGACGAATATACGCATTGAAATGTATAATCAGGTCGGGTGTGAAGAAGTATCTCTTAATACATATATCATCATCATCATCATCGGCACTACAACCGGGAACCGGTCTTGGCCTTATTTAGCAAGTCCTGAGAATTGTTAAATTTTCCATAATGATTTGTTTTTTTCGGGCAAGGTCATTAGTCTTGCGCCAGAGGCTCCACGACGGGGAATCGAACCCCGGTATCCCGCGTGACAGGTGGGTATACTAACCACTATACTATCGAGGAGCCCCTTAATACATATATATGGCCATAAAATCCGCAGATTGAAGTTCCTCATGGTTCCGATTAAGAGCAGATTTAGTTCGAATACCGTGAATTCTTAATTCGTTAGCTTCGGCCATGACATCAAAAATGTGTTTATGTGGCGATTTCTCTTTGATCACAGGGGGCAACATTGGGAGGCTCGGTTAGATTCCCCAATAATATATTTTGTTAAAGTCGGAATTTAATTCACTGTGACTGTTTCTTTGCTTGATGATGAGGTTTACACGGGATGACCAAGTATGCTCGAATGAAAGGCTCAAGTTGCCAAAAATGTGATTTAAAGTAGGAGTATTGGACAAGAGATTGTTTATAGATTAGATAATAATGCTGAACCCTTGTTTTAATTTGTTGGAGGTATATTTGACGCCGTCCAGAACTGTTTGAATTGAACTGCGTGAAACATAGTAATTTATCTATTGACTCGGTATATCGTTAACTTCACAGGAGACCAACTTCTGCAATAAGACTCTTGGGGATTTTTTGTCTTTCGACGCGATCAGTTTGTGTTTGACAGCCGTTGAAAGTCTGTGGTGGTAAGAAGTATGGTGCCGATCATGGGCACGGATTCACTTTGTTCGGCACGATGTTGCTCAACGAATATCCAATAAAAGGCACTGGTGTTCCTTGTTATTTTTTTATTATTTACTGGCCTGTAGGAACCCGGAAGTTCATGACCTCACCGACTCGGGTCCGCCATTGTTCCCTTGTTCCTTGTTATATTAGTTTTTATTTATATTCTTTCTTTGTTCAATTGCACATTATCCAGTGGTGATTGTTTGTAATATTTTTAGTTGTTCTTGAATCAAAATATTTAGCAACACTGACGCAAATTTAGAATATTTATGTATTGATACAACGTGAGTTGGTGGCAACTAATTAATAGTTCAATTTTCTACGGACAGACTGTTATTCTTATAAACCCAGGAAGGGATCACGACACAATGTAACGATTGTAAAGGTCCGATTTTTTTTTTTTTTATCGAGCAGCGGCGTGACCTGGCACTGTGAAGTATGACTAGCGACTGCTCTAATTAGGGGTGAAATTCTGTGTTCTATTTTTGCACACAGAACAACCAAAAGAGATCACGCCTCTCCTCTCGCATTGTCACGCCCGTCGAAGTGTGGTAAAAAATCGGTTAATTGATAATCGACGAACATGAGATAATGAGAGAACAGAAACCCGATGTACGATGATCTCGGTGTGGGTTTGGTTGTGTGTGCTGGTATCAAATGCAGTTTCTGAGTACGACCTACTGCCCTAGTGTTACGGCGGTGGTGATCTCAGAGTGCATTGAACCGTATGGAAACAGAATTATGGGGGAGAGGAAATGTAGCCGGTGCTTTTCACCTGCGAAAAGAGATCATTGATCCCAAGCGAATGGATGATCTGTAGAAATTCTAGGGAAATAATACCGTGGGAAAAACGCTAAGGAATGCGGTAATTAGCAAGCCATTGAATGATGATGCACCTGCGTCGTTTGATTCGACTTGGTTGTTGCCAACCAACATGAATGGAATTTCCGGTGGAAATCCCATGGTTAGAGGAATGGAGTTGTCATATGGCAAAAAGGGTAGCTAAACTCAATTATGCATTATCTGCATAGGATAATGAGTTTAGCTCCTTTGGGAATACATGATATTTCAAGTGAATAGCATGATGGTGGGATAGGGGATAATATGACACGCTGAAAGCGGTCGAAATAAGGCGGAAATTGTGGTTGGAATTGTGGGTTGGTTCTCCATGTAATATAGAGAACCCACACAAGTTTGCTACCTCGTGAATTTTGAGTGTTTAAGCTGTGGATCGTCTAAAAGAATTACCTAATTACTTACATAAATACAAATTATTTACCAATAATCAATCGCCGATTAAAACGGTCATACTTATTATTAAACCAAAAAACGTATCATCTGGATGATAGTGAAATACATTTAAAACTACATACGTGTACATATTACTGGGCTATACTGCTTTGCCTTTTTAACTTAACCTGTAATAAGTGATTTAAGGCAGAAAAACACACAAACAAAAACAAAAGATATGTGTCGTGTAAGTGCCGATGGGTGTGCACGACAACAATAATCATATAACTATTCCTGCTAATCGCAAAGAGGTGCAGTGTGTGATTATCACGAGTGTTTGATTTGGTGTTGCAATGGCTGTGTAGTAAAAGCATTGACTATGGACTACAATGAAATAGGAAAACAAATAAATAAAAGAAATAATAGTAAAGAATATAATTGAAAAGGCAAACTAGCCACAATGAAAAGAATAACGTGAACGCCGACATTAAAGACGGATTCAAAAGGACAAGGCCATTTAAATAAAATTATCATGATGTGTAACAAACGCCGCCAATTTGATGTTGCAGAAGGAACAGCACATGGAGGAGGACAGTGAGCTCCCTTCCCCTTCCAACTATGACATGTATGGGGCAAATAATGATTTCGCTTCTCTTGCATCGTCCGAGTCTGAGGATGAAGAAGAGGAGATAAATGACTTGGAAGCAAAACATGCGGTGGCAAGAGCATGGCTAGAGGAGAGACGGCGAAAAAAAATACAGCTGCGCTCGAGTAGCAAAAAACTACCAAACAACAAGAAAGCCGAAGCCAAAAGTCGGCTACCATCAACAAACCAACAGAAAATATCAAAATAACATCGCTTCAAGCTACAGCAAGCAGCACAAGAGCAGCAGATCAACAAAAAATTAAGATGCCACCAATCAACACCATCGAAATTGATTGTAAGGAATTGGTAAGTCTTTGTAAGCTGGCTGTAGGTAACAATTTTTTAATGAAAAGATTAGCAGGCAACAGAGAATAACCAACCAGGCTAGAACACTGATAGACACAAATGCGTCGTACGCATGCCCCCACGGCAAGGAAGGAGTTTGTATGCGATTGCGGTCTATGCACCTGAAGAGCACCAACAGCACCAGAGCTCGAGACACTCTTTCGATGCTTACAATTGCACTCGGACACAAACTATTTTATCCTAGGTGGAGATAGGAGCGTCAAGCATAAAAATTGGGGAAATTATATATCTAATGCCAGAGGAGATCAGTTGGTTTGATCTGTATCATATAGACCTACTAGCTATGAAATATCCATCGGTTCCTAGAGGTACATCCTTCTTAGAAATCTTGCTTATTGACTCACGACTGAGACTACTTAACACCAACAGACGAAACAGTAACTGTTTACGGACAATTGAATACGACAGTGACCACTGTGTATTCACGGTAGTAAAAAAGCTTCCGAACGATCTGGCAGATCTGGAGGAATTCGTCATTCCGCGACCCTGGCACTACGGGGCAATGCGGTGGCCACGGTTCACCAGATCATTAACAAGAGAACTTCGCTCGAATGACCTCAATCTGGCAATAAACCGAAACCTGACAAATGACGAAATCGACAAATACATTCAACAAATGGACAAAACCGTAAAACGAAAAATGGACAAAACAACAGTTACAGATCACATAAACATGTACAGAAACACAACAATAAACGCACTCCACAAGAAAAAGAGCAAGATGCTATCGAAACTCAAACAATTACACAGACTGTTTACAGATAGACAACACCAGGAGATAATATCACTGAAATCCCGATTAAAAAACCTCCCACAATTACTTAAAGCTAATTATAGATTAGCAACAAATTTTTATTGGAACCACAGAATTCGAGCTATAAAAACTAATAACCGGAATATGTTCCCACAAATAAATAAAATATTCAGGAGATATAATCAAATCGAGATTCAGTGTCTCCAAATTCCAGGTACTAATGTAAACAAGCAGCTGCTAACCAACATTGGCGTAGATACAGAGAACGCTATCCTCAATAGTGAGCTCTTCGTGATCGGAGATCCTTTGGAAAAGGTGAACGCTGTAAGAGTTGTATTTCAGGAAATGTACAAGGTGAATGAAAGCATTCAATGAAATCACGACTTAGATGACAGAGTGTGGGGGTTGTGGTATTATGCCAACGTATGGCACGACTTCACTTTGAATCCCCCGACACTTGTTACTCCGAACGCACGTTGCCGAAAGAGCAGAAATAAAAGTCACTGTTTTAGTTATTTAAATTTTTTTTATTTTTTTTTATTTACAGCTCCAGTCTGTTTACCTGTATCCTTATTTAACTAGATGAACTTAAAACATACACAATATACAATTTTACACTCTAGGAATGGTTTTAAATTAATGCTTCTTCGTTTTATTTCGTTAGTTTTTTATTGTTGCCGAAATACGCGAAGCGACCTTTCGCCCTGGTGATTAAGATGTGACTCGTGCCGCAGTGTGCCTGCGTGCGATGGTGATTGAATAGCGACTGGAAATTAATATTTCATTCCACACACAGGACAACCAAAAGATACCATGCCTCTGCTCTCTCAACCTCACGCCCGTCAAAGTGTGAGTAACTTTTGTTAATAGGGTAATTGACGGACATGAAGAATGAGTGAACAGAAAACATGATATGCTGTGATCTCGGGGTAGCTTTGGTTGTGTGTGTTGGTATCAGATGCAGCTACTGACATGACCTGTTGACCCAGTGGTACGGCTATGGTCTAGCCGGAGCACATTTAACCGTGGAAAGAAATACGAATGAGAGGGAAACCTAGCTGATGTTACTCCCCTGCAAAAAGAGATCATTGATTCCAAGCGAATGGGTGATCTGAGGGAAAGTCGATAGGACGCCGCTGATGCTTGGGAAATAATCCGCGCGAGAACCAGACTCTAAGACGCTGAAATAACCCCAGCTATTTTGCTATGATGCAACAGCGTCGTTCGTTTAGACTTGTTGTTGCTAACCGACATTATGAGATTTCCGATGGGAAACTCATGGTTAGCAAAAATGGAGTTGCCGTATGACAAGAATGTAGCTAAACTCAATTATGCATTATCACCAAAGGATAATGAGTTTCGCCATACGTCCGTTTGACATGTTTTACAGGGGAATACATATAAAGGAAATGGGTAGCTATGACGCGCTGGAAGCGGTCGAAATTAGGTTGAAATTTTGGTTGAGATTGTGAGTTGG
Source organism: Microdon myrmicae (assembly GCA_963931805.1). NCBI lineage: Eukaryota > Metazoa > Arthropoda > Insecta > Diptera > Syrphidae > Microdon > Microdon myrmicae. The sequence goes on from OZ007497.1 coordinate 85,424,919, forward strand.
TTCTCATGTAGAATAGAGAAACCCCCACAGAGTTCTACTGAATCACCTGCATCTCCGAAATGAAATTTCACTTTGGCAATCGGAGAATTCGGGTTTTACCGAATTCAGTGACCATAATCTGTCAAATGACATGAATGCCAATGGTGGGGCTAATAGCCTTTTAATTACGAGGGAAGGAATCCAGAGTATCTTCGACTCATTAAGAAGAAAAAGTCAGTGGGTATAGATGGAGTACCTAACATCGTACTCAAGAACCTGTCCCCAATTGCAATAGATATATACACTGTCCTGTTTAACAACGCGTTGAATAATGCATATTTTCGCGCGCATTGAAAAACGGCAATCATACAGCCCATCCCAAAAAAACGGCAAATACTGTACAAACCCAATGAACATGCGTTCGATAAGTTTACTCCCAAGCATCAGTAAAGTATTTGAAAAGACGATTAACAAAGCTCTGCTAAAATGGGTAGATGACAACAATAATATTCCGAATAACCAGTTTGTCTTTAATGAAACCACACATGCCGCAGCTAAACTGGTCTCCGACATACAATGGAATAAATGTAAGAACCAATGTACAGGTGCCTGTCTGTTCGACTTGGAAAAAGCCTTTGATACCGATCGAAGGGTTATATTACAAACTCGTCAGACAGGGCATACATAAGTCTTTGCTATATGTACTTTACGATATGTACTTTACGATATGTTAAAGGACAGGACGTTCGTGGTCAAAAGTGGTAATGTGACCTCTAATAAAACGTATAATATCAAGAATGGCTTGCAACAGGGCGCGGTACTCTCTCCGATTCTTTTTAACATTTACATTAGCGACTTATTAGATGCACTTCCGTGGGCTATTGAGTACGCCGACGATCTTATAATTTACAGAGCAGCTCCGAAAGTTGAGATCATAAATAGTTTAATAGAGCGAGACTTCAACAACGTGCAGCGCTATTGCAATGACTGGAAACTTAAGATCAACTCCCAGAAATGTGAAGGCATCCTATTTAAAACCCCATTATATAAAGCCACGAACGACACAAGGAAAAACTGGCGAAAGCTAGTTATCGTGGGACCGCATGGAGATAAACTGGAAACCAAGAGTTTAGTTAAATACCTTGGCATCTGGCTAGATCAATATCTGTATTTCAACAGACATGTAGAGAGTGCTTTTTGTCAAAGCTAGGAACACTTTTGCTATGACAAGGAGGCTATTTCACAGTAGCCAACTTGACAGCAGGGTAAAAGTTATATGCTATATGACGCTAATCAGGCCAATGCTCATATATGGTTGTCCTGTATGGTTTAACATAGATCCAAGTTTGATTGAAAGGATTCGGGTCTTCGAAAGAAAGTGTCACAGAAGTTGTCTCAGATTATATCGGTCACCGGAATCGGACTATAAAAAGTATTATTCGAATGAGACTTTATACAATGAAGCGTACATAAGTAGGGTGGATAATTTTATGATTAAATTAATCAGAGGACATATTGCGAGAGCAATAATTTTCGGGGCTTATTATCCAAACACTCTGTACTATGAGAACGTGCGTCGCAACGGTTTTGTTCCACCAGAGGCGTTCCTTGATTTGGACATGAAAGGGCTTATAGAGGATAGATCCGGAGTTCCGCTGATCTACCATGTAAGTAGATCATCCGTAGACGGGCGATTGTGCTACGACCGGGAAGTCACGCGGACTGAAGAAGAGCTCTTGGGCTTCAGTAGATCGTCTGCGTAGGACCAGTTAGTTATAATATAAGATTATTGAGCTAGAATTCAAGCATCTTTTGTCTAGCCTGTAATTTAGAAGCCGCGAATATAAAATGAAAATAAAAAATGTTGTAAAAATGAAATGAAAAAAATGCCTTAGCGTCGTAAGAATTACTCTCGGGTTGTTGGATTTATGGAGATTTCAACAGTCACACATGCATATGCAATACCAAAAAAGAATAAAAAAATGAAGATGTAATAAGGAGTATAAAGTCTAGGTTGGGCATGTGGTTTGATTCCGAGTACCACAAGGCTATTATGACAAAATGTTAAACTTCTAAGCAATTATGTTAGATAGTCCAAAAGAATTAGGGCAATAAATGACTGTAATTTGCACATTAACCACAAACAGTTCTTGTGCGACTAGAAAGTGAGGTAACATGTATTACCTTGCTCCTTGTATGACTAGAAAATTAGACACAATATAATACATTGCTCTACGGATAGAACACATTTTTAGAGCTTTGTGAAAAGCATTGAATCCTCCACTATGTTATCCCTGCTATCGTCCATACTCCTGCGGCGGTTCCACTAACGCCACTGCCACCATTTCAACTTACCCTGAAATCTTCCTGCCCTAAAGCTTTAGTGATCTTACCATTTGTCGCTTATGCAAGCACATTAACTCCCCCAAGCATTCTCCAACCGATTTTATCATCTTTCGATTATGCAAATCGCATCCAACACCGCAAGCATTTTCCTCACCAAGGACGTTCACGCATTCAATGCGTAATATCGTTTTTCTTGGAAAACTCCGGTACGCCAGTACCGCATGTATCAATGCATCTCTGCATTAGCGACCCAGAACCGAATTTCCAATTAGTGTAGATATTCACACTAGAGTTCGACCGTGTCGTCGCCATAGATGCCATGTACAATTGACACAGATGGTATATACAAACCGTCATTGTATAACCATCTAATCTGCTTTGCAATGACTTGCAACTATCGATACAGCTGCAAGCACTTTACCCGGAAATGCTCCTTCGTTTGAATCTCCAAACAATCATCGACTTCGCGCATAGCCACCGGATTGAATTCAAAGCATAAATAATGCAAATATAGAATCCGTTTCCCACAAACGAATTTCCCTGCATATACAAATGCAAGCGAGGGATTCGTTTCGTCCACTAACCCATTAGCACATTTTCCCAATGGCTATTCGCCTATTTACACAAGGGCATCACTCCTCTAAGACTTTTATGATGCCCTCGTCCCATATTTGCTTTTAGCACATCTCTTCGTGCATCGTCGTCTATTTATTCACCCGCGACGCACACCATAAACCATGATCGCGCCGATCCCTTTGTCCTTGCCGCCTGCCTGCTTTGTTTTTCCATTGCCTTCGCGCATTAGTAAATATCGGTGATCAACACAGATCTGAACGATCACACACATACTACGATGGACTCCATTACGAGATCTGGTTTGCTATTCCACCAAGAGAGATCTTACGTTTCTCTGGTGGTAAGTAAAAACATATCCTTATAGGAGAGGATATCTACCACCACACCACCATACTCACTCCAAACGAGGGTTGAATCTTTGAGTATTATTACATCCGTCTACCACCACGGTCGTTGTCGCTCCCGCTCTCCGTCGCGCGGCGGAGAAGCGTAGATGTATCGCAGTCGTCTCGAAAGGGAAGTGTTTCATTCCGTTTAAAATTTAAAAAGATCAATTTAATATTAAATATAATTTCTAAGTGAAGTATAAAAATACTAACATGTTTAATAATGGCTGAGAACAAAGTGTTTTTTTTTACAAAGAGAATAAAATGGAATAAACAAAATCAGAGTGTTTCCTTTTCCTGTTGTGGAGTTTCGCTTGTTTTACTCTCCTGTGCTGCAGTTTCCGGGGTGTTGTCGTCATCCTTCCGCGTTTGATGAACAGTTTCCTTTCAGTGTTTGGCGGAACAGTTTTTGGAACCTTAGTGACAGTCGGATGGGGATAGGAGTGAACCGAGTGTCCGTGTTTGGCGCAATACTCCTAATCCCCCCACTCCAATTATTAACCTAAGAAACCGACTCGACTTTGTGTTGATTTTATATTTAACACTATTCTTTTGATTCTGCACCAGCTTCACATCAAAGTGAGCATACATAAGCACCATAACATGGGCTTTTGAAATTGTTATTTCTGTCGGAGCATTCAAGGACAGCATTATTCTGAAAACAACATTTCCTCACTAGATCATTGTATCATTGAATTTGATAGAGTCATGGCTTCAGACCTATTGCCAACAGTGCTCTTTTGTGAAGTCGGATAAGATGTTATCAGTCTCCATTAGGTGTGAAAGAACAAAAAAATAAAAAGATTTTTTTCTAAATTTTCTTTGTTTCAGTAAATAATTAATAAGGGTATCAAATGGTAGCCGAAGGGCAACAATCCCTGACATTATTCGCCTCAAGTTTAGGTTAGAGTGTCCGCAGGGGACCAGTTAGATCGGATATAATATAGATAAGCAAGAATTAAATCTTTTTTTTTTTCTAGCAAATAAATTAAATCTAAGAGAAAGTATCAAATAACAAATGTACATAAATTGCAAAAGTCTTATCAGTCTGGCTTCTTAATCCAAGTGATTCTGTATTTGGTCAACATGATTTCCAAAAACCTTAATGATTGTATCCCCCATGGGTTAGTATTTTAGCCCACTCTATTTCTCACTTCACATTTCCAGTAATACATATAATCTGGATAAAAGTCCTTCTGGCTTGTGGTGCGATAATAAATTTGAAACTCCAAACCACATGAAATGAAACTGAGACAAAATTCCTCTTCCGTCTGGAAAACTTATCAAAGAAACATGTGTGAAAACTTCTTTTGAGATCAAATCCACCTGAGGTCTCCGGGCTCCTAGACATAATCAAAATGAATTAAATTTAATACGGCTCGAAAGAACTGTCCAGGATGATTGATGCATTGCACAACCTTTCATTGACTTCCTTAATGAAACTCGGCCGCAGGGGATACTGGAATAATAAAATACGGGTATCCTTTAGAAGAATCAATTTTTTTGGTCTCTCACCCCTGAAGGATAAATTATGATTGATCCTGGAATAGTTAAAATAACTGGCCAATAAAAAGTATCACCACCCCCACCAATAGATCTAAGAATTACCATTTGTATCCTTTTTCCGGGAATCAGGTGCAACCAGGCATTCTGTGCGTTCAGGGATTGCCCCCACGGGACAATATCGGCAAATTTCATTAACAACTCTTACCGATGAAGCAGATCATCAAGGTGAATAAAAAATTATTATTATTAATGTAATTGAAGAAATTTTATTTGGAGCATAAATTTCGTCGAGAGCTCTCGAAAACGTCTTCGTCGACAGGATATTAGATGTAAACGACGTCTCAGCAGCTTCATCGCACCCCTATTGTACCCGGGCCAATCGTAGTCTGTCGTTTTAGTGATTACTTAGTGGAGTTACATGGATATGACATGTCGGTGGGGTTACATTACCTTCTGCCTTATATAATATATCGCTACAGTTTAAGTGCGTCGAATAATAATCATAAAAAAGGACGAACACGTCAAGAGCGACAATGTGGAAAATGAATCCGACGAATGTAACAGCAGTGCTTTGTACTTGGTTACGTAAGTGCCTCCCGAGACTTACAAGCTGTTCTGTGATTCCTCGAGAAAGCAACACAGTTGGGGATTTTCGTCGCACATAGAGTTCGACTGTGTCCTGACAAGTGCACAAAAGTGTTTCAATATCAAGCCGGTGTACAAAGATTCCAAGGATATTATTTGTAATAAAATAGAACCCGCCGAGCGCATAGCTTGTCATAATAATCATCGAATAAATTATGCAAAAATCGTCAGTTGATTGTGTGTGCGTGTATTTTGATCCTTTTTTCATATACCGGCCTGTTTGCCGCATTGTTGGCGTCGCTTTACAGGAGCCTCGCGTCTATTTGAACTCTAATGCAAAATGAAATCTCATTGTGATTATGTGCGCAGTGGAAGGTATTCCATTGTAGTGGGGGTGGGGATTTACTTCAGGGCAGGGAATTATTCTATTTTCGTGGAGTATTTGATGCTTTGCTTGAATGCTTGTTCACAAGGACAATTTCATCAATTGCATTTTTAATGAGACTCTCTCTTTTTTGTGGTTGTGTCGTATTATTAACTTATACATTCAGGTGAGGCTTTAGTGACACAGCACACAAATGTTTAATGAAATTCAGTTTCACAACAATTGAAAAACAAACCATTGTAAGCATTCGGTTTGAAACAAATTTTTGTAGATAATTTTTACTATCGTGGAAGTCATTTGTGTTATATGCTTATATGTATCCTGGCCATCTCAAGATCATTTGGGGTGGATGTCCATCATGCCCCGAATCTCTTAACGTTTAACTTTAGGTAGATGGAAACGTAATTGTACGGCGTGAGCTTTAACTGATTCCTTAGTACTAATGTGATCGGTTTTTCAATAGGGACGATATAATGTTAAAATATGATGGCAGCCATATTTAAAGTAGTAAAAATGTCACTAGCCGTAGTTCATTTTTAGTATAGTTTGATAATTGATCATGGCCAAATACACGCTTCAACAACGCTACAACAAACGTTATATTGCAAATAATATTCTTCGAATCTTTGTACACCGGCTTGATATTGAAACAATTTTGTGCACTTGTCAGGACACAGTCGAACTCTGTTTGATGAAAATCCGCAACTGTGTTGCTTTCTCGAAGAATCATAGAACAGTTTGTAGGTCTCGGAGGAATCTTTTTTTTTTTAAATAATCATTATTTTGGTCAAATCTTTCGGAAAACAATAAAATATATGCTGTATTTGCATTTTTAGGAGTTACAAAAAAGAATTTTTAATCATACGTTTTTGTTCTTAAGATATGTTGGCCATCTGAGTCCTACTGGCTTTTTGACACTGATCAAGTCTAGTTTTCAATTCTCAAAAACGCGGATTTTCTTTTATTACAAATAATAATTCATATTTTGAAATGACGTGTACTTGTTTGTAACTGGTCTATTGTTGTTGGATTAAGTTGTGGTCTTGTATGCCTGCGTATTTTCTTTTTCGAAATGTACGAAACAAATCACGAACAAATTTACGGTCTCCTTGTATTAGGCACCGTATCCATCGGACTTCTTATATATGTTACGGCCACAACCACCCATCCCATAAAACCTACCTCTTTGGAGCTAAGCTCCATCGTTAATCGCGCATACAGTAAATATCGCGATATCAAGTTGTTGCGGATTCGCCCTTAACACATTCGCAATTAAATACTACCTGTGGCACCACCTAAATGAGATATGTGGCATCACCCTAAACAATGACATTTGTGAATTAATTCTGTTGGTTGTCAAATGACAACCATTTTCCTTTTTTTATTTTTTTTTCTTTCTCTTCAAGTCAAGCCGCTAGTTAGCTCCAATCCTGGAAAATCTAAATAATCGCCGAAAATAAACTGTTTGTTATTACCTAAAACCAAACCACTTGGATTATTCTTTTGGTTGGGAAGTTCTGTTGAGAATTCCTTGTATATTCTGGATTTCTTTTCACTGGAGGTATTCGTTGTAATTTTTCACAATAATATCCCACTTCTTTTAGAACCATCATTACCAACGCCAGGAGACACCATCGTGTTCCTGAAATATCATCAAAGTTCGATCGAACATTAAAACGCCAGGAGACGCCATCGTTTCCTGACCCGTGTGTTCAGCTCTTGCCCGACACACATATACTTTTGGCCAGGAGACACCATCGTGTCCCTGACGTGTGTGTTCAACGCTTGTTGGACACACAAGTCAATATCAAACAAATTGAACTACACGTTCAATTTGCCCATATTGAATTTAAGGTGAATCCAAGACGTGAAAGAACGAATCATATGTTTAACACGCAGAATCCCCTGGATCCAAATCTGTGGACCAGATGACCAACTTTCAAGTAAAGTTGTTGAGAATCATAAATTGCACGTCTGCAAAAGATTTCAATCCAAAGAAAAAAATGAGAAAACCACTAGAAATGGCTGGTTTTCGAGATGTTGGCCGAGGCGGTCAGAGAGTGAGTTGGCTTCTGATTTTTGGCCGAGACAGTCAGGAGCCTGTTCGAGTTAAAGTGGTACAGTGTATCGACTTAGAAAATTGAAAAACACATGACTAGTAAATGTTATACAATAAGTTAAAAGAAATATTAATGTTGTTCGAGTTAAAGTGGTAGAGTGTGTCATCTGAGCAAATTCAAACAATGAGTAATATATGTTCCAGTTAAGTAAAAATAAAGATTAATGAAGGAAGAAATAAAGAACAAACAGTGTTTTATTTAAAGTGTGTGTGGTGCACAGAGTAAAGCATACAAATAAAAAACATATAGCTGTTATGTCAGAGCGAGAGCCGGGGTCCGTGGGGACCTCCTCATTGTCTCCTCCTCGTGATATAAGTTTCTCTGGCAACATCTCCTTCAACAGGTTGATGGACCCTGTAGCAGTGCGACAGGTGACCCTGTAATGTTGTGGCGGTTCCTTTGAACGCCACTACTTACCTTCTCATTAACCATTCGCAATCTTCCAACCTAGAGCATCCAAAAACGCTATAAAATAAGTATTGCGGCAGTTCCATTGAAAGCCACTACTTACCTTCCAACCCATAATGTGTAAACAATTTCCTAGTGCACTAAAACCCTGAAAAATTCCATATTTTGTACAACAAACACCTGAAATGCTTTAGATCAACAATCCTCGTTGATGTTAAACCCCATCAGCAACAATAAGTATTTTCCACAAGGAAAAGCAATTTGGTTGCACCATCAAGCAACCAACATTATCCGAACCATATCGATGAAATATCTCCTAATGAGTCTGCCACACACGTGAGTTGTAGTTTTTAGTGCTCACAGAAGATTAACTAGAGACTAGACGCCGAGGGAATGAATCGACTCTTCCTTCACACATCAACAGTTATTAAAAAACAAAACTCGGAATCACTCTTAGTTCTTCATTCAATTTTTTATTGTTTTCTTTTCTTTCCACTTGATTCATTGTCTTTATACCCTGTTTATTAGTTATTCTTTACTCTAATTACAATATGTTTCAATTAATGTTTTATTACTCCGTTTTTAATATTCTCACTTTACATCTATTAGTTTTAACTTATTAATCTTTATTCCACTTTTATCTTAATTCCAATAGCGTTCTAACATTCCGTTTCAACTGCTTTACATCGATTAGTTTTAATTTAGTCTTTAATCCACTTTTAACTTATTTCCAATAGCGTTCTCTGATTTCGTTTCAATTGCATTTCCTTCATACCTATTAGTTTTAACTCTTAATCTTTCATCCACTTATAACTAATTTCCAATAGCCTTCTGACATACCGTCTCAATTGCTCTTAAAGATCTTACTTCCGTCACCAACGACTGACTGACTCCTCACTTGTTCCTAATCAAAACTCGTCACCTCGGGGTCAACACCTTCCGATTACGATAATGCAATTTCATTTCGCAATGACCTAATTTCCGATTTTCGATTTCAATTCGTAATTGCTTTGTACTGTGATGTCAGCCAATATTTCTTCATTGATTTGCACCACATTTCAACATCCGCAATCGCAAATTGACCCAATTAATTTTGTGCAATTACTTTTTTTGCGATTAATTAATCGTGCCGAAATATGCAATTAATTGCTTTTCCGCGATTTATTAATCGCTCCGGAATATGCAATTAATTGTGTTTATGCGATTTGTCAATTGCTCTGAAATATGCAATTAATTACTTTTTGTAATGGTTATGCCGAATTGTGCAATTAATTGCATTACCGTTCTTGGGGTTGTAGGGGTTTTCAGGGCCCGAAGACTCTCGCATCATTATTAACCCCATAAAAACCCTATAAACCCCATATCTACCCTTAAGTCGAATCAATGGCAAGATCACACAACCTTGCCATAGTATTCACCACTGTCCTAAAATGGCTGAAAACAATTCGGTTATCCTCTTGGATAACCGTCATAAATATTCCATCATATCCGAGGAGGTTTTTCTCCACATTCGGCATTGTATACTTACCTCGTAGCTACAGACCCATCGACCGATCGTTCTATCGACGATATGCAGAGTAGCCACCGTTGACTACCTGCAACCGACTGTATGTCCTTCAAAAATACCACACACCCGTTGGAATGTTACCTTGAGCAGAATAAAAGATTACACATCCCCCAGTCTCCATGCCCATTAGCGTCCAAAAATACATGCCGGGCTATTTGCTGGCTTGCACATCTGCACTTACAATTACAAAAGAAAACGTTTTCGTCCAGGCGGCAATTTCCTACATAAACCATGTAGTCAAAAGATTCATGCTCTCAGGCAGCCTTGGGTTTTTGCCGATATTTTATCACCATCGTGGGAAAACCATTCTCATGATTTATGACTGCATTTTCTGCCAGCCTAAATGTCCGTCCCTCTAATTGACCAGATGTGTATTGGAATTTCCCTGGTACGCCAGAAGTATCCGATACTACAAGGAATGCTGAGGACGATTTCTCCGGAGTCTGTTAATAACCATTGCGGTACGCGCACCTTCCTTTCTCAGTCAGATACAATTATTCAAGGAGTCATCTTGTGCCGGGGAGACGAAGGATTTTCGAGTGTCAACATAGTTTGCCAAGAGTAATATTAGACGTTTATTTTATGTCACTACGCGTGTCCCATAGTTTGTCAAATGTAATGTTAGACGTTTATGTTATGTCACGCTGAGTATTCGCATAATTGTTTCGTATTATTCGATGTTACTTTGTTACAATGTACCCTATCAACGAACTTCCTGTGTAATCAAAATTTGAATTAATATGTAACCGTAACTTACTGTGAACAACTAATGATAATACACAAGTAATAAAAATATACAAACTACATTCAAAGTGAAGTGTTTAATTTTGTTCTCCGTTGCTGCCTTGAGAATCAACTTGTGTGCTGGTTTCTTTGTTTCCTTCGCGGAACGATTTACTACCCCATTTTCCGTGTGAGAACTGGTTAACATCGTCGATCGTTGGGTGTTTTTTAGTAAACCTGTGCCGTACGCCGGTACCATAATATAAATAATAACCTACAGGGTTATCCGAGTTCAGAAATGGATAGCGTTTTTTGATTTGAGTGCATCAATGAACTCATATACCTCATCTTTGTCTATGACGTCACTGATGCACTTAACACGTGCAGGAGATATTTCTTCTTTTCCTTTTTATCCATGCCCACATCGGTCGGTCATCCGATCGACAAATACATAATGGCATACGGCTGACCGCCCAAGGAAGTCGAGTTCTTCTAAATGGGAATTTACCAGCGAGAGTTCGACTTCTTGGAGATGCCGCCAAGATGTACACGATCAGCATAAATGCTGTACGCAGTTGCTGAATAAAATATCTACTTCGAGATAGTTGCACCGGCTGCAACCGTGCCAACTAATGTTTTCCTTACGAAATTCGTATATCCACGTTTCGCAGACACATAGACACACATCACAAGCAACCAAAAGGATCATCGTGTATGTGTCTCGCCCCCTTTTGCTGGGACCAATATATGGAAAATCATCCCCTTTTGGTTGACAGCAAGAGATGAAATTTTATTTTTTTAAATTGTTTTAATCGCGATACGGATTCCGTGGAGGCAAGTCGGGCCTCCACGTTAAACAAGCTAAAAGTCAGTCGAGATCGGGCGGTCAAACATGTAGAGTCACATTTCATCCCTCGTGGGAGTCGAACGAGAGCAGCATTTTGAGGTGTAGTTGTTTGTGCTGAACCGTTATTGTTTGACGGAATAACTTGTGATGTATTCTTAATCCAAAAGGAGAGGAACTTAAACGGAGTAATGAAGCTGTGTAGTATCTAAGTGTAAAGAAAATAACTATGTACATATCTTAAATATTACTAAACTTTGAATGGAGTCCAGATTTGAATAGTGAACACTACTTACGTTTATCTAAGAGTAAAGAAAATAACTATATATATATATATATATATATATATATATATATATATATATATATATATATATCTTAAATATTACTAAACTTTGAATGGAGTTCAGATTTAAATAGTATATTAAAAAAACTGAAATAAAAAGTTGTTTTCGACCAAACCAGTGTGTTTCATTTGGCTCCAGTTTTCGGCAACGGAAAGACCGGTATCTAGTGTAACGAAACTAACTCTGTAGTGGAATCTTCGTAGAATCAGTGCCAAAACAGGCACAAAGGCGATGAAAATACCCACAATGTCGGAACCAAGCCTTGGATTTGTAGCCTTCACATTTTAAAGAGCTGGGAGCAAGATCTCTTGAAACAACCGATAATAATTATTCGATTTTACTGTCACGGCAACGGGACGTATGGTCCAATGATCTCTTATTGAAGCCCGGCTAACGACCTTATGGCATGGAGAAGACGGTGCCGATTGTGGCGGGTATTATTCTGAGATGAAAGCCGGCAGTTTGATTTTTTTACATGACATGACAATTGGCCTCATCGCTGAGCACCGTGTGGGTAGAAATTTCGAGAGGCTCAAGCATCATTCGAATTAAGTTCATACTCGTCGAGATGGAAATTGCAACGTAACAATTCTCGCCAAACGCTTTTCTTAATATTGAGGACTCAGCTTCTTTTGGGAGTCGATTGTTGTGGATGTTCTTTTTCGTTAACATGGTGAACAATCTCTTGTATCCTCGCTGACTGCGGCCAACCTTCATTCACTGTTCTTTCTGTTGGCGCGGTTGTCTTAAATATTCCGTTCCATTTATAAGCAGATATTGAAATTGGTGTTTCACTAATGTCTTGTAAATCGATATTAGCACGGTATATTCATTTCGAATCGTCACAGAATAATTGTTTACACAATTCGTATGGACACGAAACACCCGTTACACTTCCTGACACATCTAAGGTCACAGTTACTGGCCCTGAACGTTTGCGTATTTCTGCCAAATATACGAAATAAACCGCGAATACAATTACGGCCCACCCTGAATTAAACAAGTATTATTGGGGTAAGTCTGGTCTACCGTCCGCTTATTATTCTTGACAAGAAACGTATTTGCCTTCTATTATGTTAGAATATACAACGGAAGATATTGCCTGGTTCGGACATGATAAGAAGGCATGAAAATCTGAAAAGCGATATCTGCACTATGGGTTCAGTAGTGCAATCCTTAAGAGCTATCCAAAACCATATTTCGCTGCACAATGAACGGCAAATTTGGCATTCCGAAAACAAAAGTTTCACCATCTTCAGTGAAAACAGTAGAGCGGATGCGCCGCTTAGAAATGTACACGCAAATATATTTGTGAACAAGAATGAACTCATGGACATCCTTAGATCCAGTAAAAATAAGAAATCCTCTGGAACAGATGGTGTTCCGAATACTGTTTTTAAACATTTGCCTCCGGAAGCGGTGAAAATATACACTACCTTGTTCAATAACGCTCTAATAATGCATACTTTCCAAGACGTTGGAAAATAGCAGTAGTCCATCCCATCCCCAAAAAGGGCAAGGACATGAGCAATCCCACCAATCTTCGCTCGGTTAGACTGCTTCCGAACATTAGCAAAATATTCGAGAAAATCATCAATAAGGCTTTGATAAACTGGTGTGATGAAAATGACATCATTCCGAACAAGCAGTTTGGTTTTATAGCGGGCACGACACAGTGCATGCAGCTACAAAACTTGTTTCCGATATAGAGCTGAACAAGGCAAAACGACAATGCACAGGCGTAGGTTTGGTTGACTTTGAAAAGGCCTTCGATACCGTATGGTTAGTAGGACTTGTATATAAGTTATCAAATCTAGGTTTGCGTGATTATCTGTTATACATCATTTACGGTATGATATGGATAAACAATTTGTGGTAAAATGTGGGGACAAAATCTCCAATAAAATTTTCCATATTAAAAATGGCTTACAGCAGGGAGCCGTGAATTCTCCCATTCTCTTCAATATTTATACAATGATCTAGTTGAGTCTCTTAATCATGCTATTGCATATGCCGACGATATTGTGGTGTACAGATCAGGAAAAAAAAAATCGATGCCATTAAAAGACTTCTTCAAGACGACTTCAACAAAATCAAACGCTTTTGTGACGATTGGAAATTGAAAATTAACTTACAAAAAACAGAAACCATCCCTGGCGAGCAAGGGCCTCCAAGAAAATTTTTCATGATTGTTTTTAATTTATTTTCAGTTTTCATTAAATTTTTTTATATTTTTTGGAATTTTGTAAACAAAATTTTTTTAAAGACAATTCATTTATCTTATGTAATTGATTATACAAATGTATTTTCAAACAAAAATATTTAAAAATCTTAATTGATTTATTCTTTTGATTGTTATTTTAAGCTACGATTTGAATTTCAAATCGCGCGCCAAATAACCGAAACAGCGCTTGCAAACTCGAGCTTGTTTATATAAACAAAAACGATTCATTTCAGTGTTTTAAGCAACACAAAACTATCTGTTGCTTTGTCGTTTGTCAAATTACATTTGTTCGTTGTTCTTAGAGAAAAAAAGAACGTTTTTTCAATTAGTGACGAATCTAGATGTTAATTAATGTGGAATTGTGGTATTGTGTGTAATGAACATATCGAAAACTACGCATTTGTTGAAAAAGGTAGGTTCTGTTTTATATTGTATCTTTCCACACAACACAAAAAACATCACCAATCAAATTGTCTTTTTTTGTTATCCAATAACAATAATGAAAGTGAGTTTGTATATTGTTTTCGTTTTAAATTCCTTTTTTAACTGTCGTTCAGTATTTCGAAATTTGTTTTGTTGTTCGATTTTGATTTTGTAAACTGATTTAGTTTTAGCTATTTCGATAATTTAACATTTCGGTTTTGTTTTTTTGATTTATTTTTGAGTTCGATTTTTTGATTTTAAACTTTGTTGTTTAATTTCAAATGCTGAATTTGATGTTTGCTTTTCCTATCAGAATGTTACGATTTAAGTATGTTTGTAGATTACATAATGCGGCTATCCTATCAGAGCGGGGCCCAAAAAAGAAAAATTGCGGATGAAAAGAAAAAACGAATTGAGACAGATTTATCGAAACTACCAAAATTGACGTCATTCTTCCAAAGTTCCACTGCACATGCTTCTTCATCAGCTAGTGAACAGATCGAATCTAGTAATGAAGATGTAAGAATCGAAATATAATTTACTATTGATATTTATAAATTATAACTTTCTTATAAAATATAAATTAAAATGTTTTTAGAGCAAATGTAATTCTTAAAACGTTTGAATTCAAAATTGTTTTATCAAATTTGCAGATTCAATCTGAAACAGAGCAAGTCGATCATCTCAAAACCTCTCAATCTTTGGATCAAGATGATGGATCAAACTCGCAGCGTGATGTTAGTCTGAACAAATACGAAGAACTCAGAGCCGCGGATTTGGGTACTTTTGAAACTGCAGCGAACAATGACAATTGTTCGAGCAATCCAGGCAAGTGGGGTGATTTCACTGACGATGACGCCAATTTTTGGGTCAATCGTGGTCCAAGCATGTGCCAAAATCATTCTGGACCGTTTGAGCCGTCTCGTAGATTTTACGATGCTGAAGGTAGAGCGAGATATTGCTCAGAAAAAACGTTTTTTGGAAGGAAGGCAAATCAAGAATGGTTCAAGCGCGAATGGCTAATTTATTCTCCCACGACTGGTTGCGTGTATTGGTTTGTATGTAAAATTTTTGCTTCCAAAGACAAACAAAACAAACTGACCAGCGATGGATTTAATGATTGGAAAAATGTTTCCCAATTACATCAACATGAGAATGGATCTCTTCACAGAGAATGTATGTTGACATACATTCAAAGGCGACAGAACTGCGTCGATGTTTCCGACAACCTTCAACTTGAGTACCAGAAAGAGAAAAATTATTGGAAAGATGCAGTGCGACGATTGATTCCAGTCATCATAACGTTGGCTGAACGAGGATTACCTTTCAGAGGCAGAAACGAGCATTTCGGCGTTCCAGATAATGGAAATTACTTAGGTTTACTCGAACTAATTGCACAGTTTGACCCGTTCTTAAAAAGTCACATTGAAAATTTTGCGGACGGAGGCAAGGGGAATCCCTCGTATTTATCAAAAACAATTTGTGAGTAGTTGATCAGCATTATGGGTTCAAAAGTAAGACATCACATTATACAAGAGGTCTTAGCCGCGCGATATTTTGGTCTTTTAGTCGATTCAACTCCGGATATCGCTCACGTTGATCAACTCAGTGTAGTTGTCCGATATGTTGCTAAGAATGGAAAGCCCGTTGAAAGGTTTTTGACTTTTTTAAACTTTGATAGCCATAGAGGTGTTGCGATGGCTGAAGTGGTTTTAGAATTTCTTGCGATTGCGGCTTAGATTTTAAATACTGCAGGGGTCAATCTTATGATAATGCTCCGAATATGACGGGTATTTACTCAGGTATGCAATCGATCTTGTTAAATCTCAACGAATTTGCGATTTATTTACAATGTGCAGCGCATTCGCTTAACTTAGTTGGAGAAACTCCTGTAAAGTGCTGCTTGTTTGCAGTGAACTTTTTTTCTATTGTACAATTATTGTACACATTCTTTTCAAGCTCAACCCAGCGGTGGGACGTCTTGAAGGAACGTATCGGAAACGAAAAGGTACTGAAATCGTTATCCCAAACTCTTTGGGAAGCTCATGCGAACGCCACTGAGGTATTTCAAAAATCTTTCAACGAAATCGTAGCAGCATTGTATGAAATTGCTGATGATTTAACACAAAAAAGTGACTGTAGACACGAAGGTGAATGTATCGCGAATAAAATTCAAACCTTCGAATTTGTTTTCATGCTTGTTTTGTGGAGCGATATTTAGAACAATTTTCGGGCAACGAGCAAAGCATTGCAGTCAGTAGAAATTGATCTGAAAACCTGCGCGTTAATGTACTCGTCAGTAGAAAATTTGTTCGATGAGATGAGAGATAACTTCGAAGTTTTTGAAAACAAAGCCAGATCCATTTTACCTGAGACAGATTATGCGAATGTTGCATCGCGAGTTCGACGAAGAACAAGACAGCCAAACGATGGCGATGCTCCAGAGGTTGCATTAAGTCCGCGCAACGATTTTCGTGTCAACGGTTTTTTGGTAATCATCGATACGCTCAAGATTGAAATCAACAGACGAAGCAAAGTTTACTTAGAGGTTTCGGAGAGATTTTCGTTTTTGGCTGATTTTGATTTGACCGAAAATGTGTATTCCAAAAAGATTTCCGATTTAGTTGACTTTTACTCTGACGATTTAGAAGAATTTTACCATGAACTCATACAGTTTCACGCTTTCATTAAATCAAAATTCCCAATGAAACTTAAGTTCACTCACTCTGACCTCTACGAAAGTTTGATTCAAGATCATCTTGAATTAGTTTTTCCGAACGTTTAAATTGCTCTTCGCATTTTTTTAACTCTTATGATCACGAATTGTTCGACAGAGCACTCTTTTTCAAAATTGAAACGCATCAAAAACGAGCAAAGAAGTGTTATGCGTCAAGAACGATTAGACATGCTAAGTCTATTGTATTGGGAGGACAGAGATTTTCGTCAAATGTAGAGGCAATCACCTTCGTGTACAGTTATTTTGCAGACATAAACGTCGAGTACTATTTGAACGGCTTAGAGAGATGGGAGCATCACTGGGAGAAGTGTGTAGAGTTACAAGGAGACTACCAGGTGTACCGGTGTGAAGTGAGCGTCAAGATACAAATGTATCGATAGGGAACGTTTGTTGTAAACGAGCCCTTGTATTTTTTTTTATTTGGTTGCTATGACATCTGTCAAACATATTTGGTATGCATCAAGTCATTGTACAAACAACATCTTTTTTTTTTTAATTCTGTTAAAAAGGTCGAATTTTGTACCAGAAAATAATGATTTGCGGAAAACATTAATTTTGTGTTTTCATTTGAAGAGAAGTGCTGCAGAGTCGCATCGAATGCTTGTCGAGGCTTATGGTGATCATGCTCTATCGGAAGCAACATGCAAAAGATGGATTAAGCGGTTCAGAGATAATGATTTTGATGTGCGAAATGAAGAACGTGGAAGACCACCAAAAATGTTTGAAGACGCCGAGCAATATTGGATCAAGATGACACTTTAAGTCAAAAACAAATGGCACAAATGTTAAATGTTGCACAACAAACAATTTCTGACCGTTTACAAGCTATGGGAAAGATCTAAAAGTGTGGAAACTGGGTGCCACATGAATTGAATGACAGGTAGATGGAAAAGCGAAACAACACATGTGAAACGTTGCTTCTACGACGCGAAAGGAAGTCAGTATTGCATCGAATTGTGACTGGTGATGAAAAATGGATTTATTTTTAAAATCCTAAACGCAAAAAATCATGGGTACATCCAGGAGAAGAGTCAACATCGACTGCAAAGCCTGATCGGTTCGGAAAAAAGACAGTGTTCTGTGTTTGGAGGGACCAGATGGGGGTGGTGTATCATGAACTTCTAAAACCAGGCGAAACTGTTGATGCGCAACGCTACCGACAACAAATGATCAATTTGAACCATGTATTGGTCGAAAAACGACCAGAATGGGCCACAAGACACGGAAAGGTAATTTTGTTGCATGATAATGCTCCGAGTCATACAGCAAAACTCGTCAAAGAAACAATAAAAGCTCTCGGCTGGGAAGTGTTGCCCCACCCGCCGTATTCACCAGACTTGGCTCCTTCCGACTACCATTTGTTTTCATCGATGGGACATGCATTGGCTGAGCAGCATTTCAATTCCTACGAAGAAGTCGAAAATTGGGTCTCCGAATGGTTTGCCTCAAAAGACGACCGGTTTTAGTGGCGTGGTATCCACAAATTGCCAGAAAGGTGGTCGAAATGTGTAGAAAGCAATGGCCAATACTTCGAATAAAATGTTTTTTACTTTCCCATTTAAAATTAGTGTTTTATTTTTAAAAAACGCTCACTTCATACCGGTACGTAACAAAAAAAACATTTTTTAAGAAAAAATGTCTTGTATATTTGTTAGGTCGGAAACTTTTCAGCCCAGCCGCTTATAATGGAATCTTGAATTCCAGACATTTTTCTATCGCCTGCCTAAGGGTAAATATCTGATCAATCGCTGATTTGCCCGGTATGAGGCCACACTGATATTAACCAATGATGACTTCAGGGTATGGGGCTATCCGATCTTATAGGATAGAAGCGAGTATCTTATATGCCGTACTCAGCAATGTTATAACCGTATAGTTGCTACACACTGTGATATCTCCCTTCTTATGTATGGGGGAATTATTCCGCGACGCCGCGTGATGTAACACTGCCCCTTCTTGTTTGGTCAGCTCAGCTGGTATACAATCAGCTCCGGGGCACTATTTGATTTGGGCTGACTTATGGCTTTTTCTGTTTCCTCAATGCTTGGGTGCTGCAGCATTTGGTTTTGGTCTTGCATTGGTGGAGCCTCCAATTCTTCTCTGAGCTGAACATTGGCAACTCACTGAAGTGGACTTCCCATCGCCCCAGAATGTCTTCAGGATCGGTGATTAGATTGCCATCTTTATCCTTGCAGTAAGTGCAAGGTGGTGTGTAACGCGTTATATTGCGGATTATTTGGTAGAACTGTGGCGGTTCCGCCAAACCGCGCGTCCCACTTACCTGAAAAACCCTCATATGTGCTACCCAACACCCTTAAGTTCGCTAATGCAATCACATTAGCACCTTAAATGCTTCACGCATTAAATAGAGCAATTTACAATCTAAAAGTCCTGTAAAGAATCTTTACCTCTCATGCATCTCTTCGCATACAAATTCCCTGTAAGAATTATTTCCAAACTTATCAGGTATCCCAAAACAATCCCCCTTGGCGAATTCCTGAAAACAAAATGATTTGGTTTACATACAATGTAACCACCACAACAGGGACCATAAACATTGCGTCGCCTATTTCCCGTCCTCACCAAGTGTATTATAAATCACCATACAAACACATTGGCTGGCTATCTACACCCAAGGGACCAAAACAGATATACGCATCTCGCGTCTCTTGGCACCAGTTAAAACCTACAACATAAGCAAATGCAAACAGGAATTCAATACCTACCCTTACCAGCGACGCCATAAACACAATTTCCCGGTAATCTAGCTAAAACCCATTAGCACATTTCCACATTGCATTGCCGCCTATTTATTTAGCCGCAATGCACATCTCAGACAAAGACCCAAATGTTCTCTTTGTCTTCTCATATTTCTGGATTGTTTCTCATGACTAGCGGCATTAAACAAACAGAAACCCCAATTAGCACCCAATGAGATTCGGCTTGTTTACTTAGCCGAACTCACATCTCATTGATGCACATCATTCCTTTTCTTGTTTCCAGATTCGTTCCCATGGCCTTGTGTATGAAAAAACCAATGTGATCTTCACTCACACATACACATACATTACCAAGTCCTTCTTCCTTGTTTTCACCACGAGAAAAACACTTTCTCTCTCGGGAAAACTCACCCCATTAGCGACTCGGCTCTGCACGAGCCGTTTATCGTTGAGTCCTTTACCACCCGCCGACCACCACGGTCGTGCCGCTCCCGCTGTCCGTAGCGCTGCGGACACGCGAAATTTCAACCGTGAGTCTAGTTTCTTTTATTTGTGGCGATGCGGTAAAGTCTTTTCGCTAGTACTGTGTGTACTTTAAATAAAAAAGTTCGCAGCAATGATATAAAATGAATAATAAATATCTAGACCTTATCCAAAACAATCAAGTGTGTTTTATTTTTCAATTGTGCGACCTGTGGCTACCTTCCCTCGGTGATGTCCGGTGATCAGACGATATGCAGCTTTCTCCTTTCAACTTCTGCGTTTCGGTAAGGTTTACTTTGTGTACTGACAAGTGAAGCACTACAGATCGTGCCCATCAACAGCGGAACTGTGTCAGTGATTTGTAGGGACGAGGTTGAACTCAGCGCCCATGTCGGTGCCACGAATTCGCCCCCCACAGAACTTCTGCGCACGGTGCTACTTTCCTCTATTTCAGAGACTAGATTTTTGTCTCAGGCACTTTTCTTTTGTCTGTGGAGTCTTTTTTCAGATCTTCTGAGCTCTTTGTATTTCTCCTCGCGTACGTGCGTCCTATGAGACTGTTGTATCACCCAGTACGCAGCATTCTTACGTTAAGTCGCTAGTTTGCACTCATCATCAAACCAGTCACTCCAATCTCTAGGACTACTGCCTAAGATGGAGTTAGGCGTTTTAATAACAGTATTCCTAAGGCATGTACAATTTCTCTTCTACGCCCGGCATTCCGGCCCCAGGACTTACTCTCCCTCCGTCGAGCTCTTCGAGGGCGAGTCCTAGCGTATGACCAAAGGTGTTACTGGTATTCTCATTGCGTAAGGTAGCCGTGTTGATTCGAACCTGATCCTCGGTGCAATCTTTAATTCTGCTCATCGGTATAAATCGTATCCGAGACAACGAAAGTAAATCCAGTTGTTTGACAAGTTAATCTGAGTCTTGGTTAGAAGATCGAGCTCCCATGCATGCGAATGTTGGGGAACGGCATTTGCATCTGTATTAGTGAAACCGAGTTCTCTGATATCACCAGTCTATCTTTATCTTAAGTGATAAAGAGTATTGAAAACCTCCCCTTGTGCTCCTTATTTTTACATTGTAGTAAACATCAGAACTAGTTTTTTTGGAGATAAGGTAAGAAGGCAGCCCATTTGTATATTTGTTCCCATGTCGTCCTTGTCATTCTTTTAATTACTCAACATATTCTTTTACTTTTCTACCAACTAATGAGTTTAGTTTGGAAACGGCTAGAACCGGAAGCGATTGCTCAATAAGTGAGTAAATAAAATAATATAATTAACTAACTTTTTATTGATTTTTCCAGTGGAGTGACTTTCTCAAGTAACAGATTTCTGAAGTAGATTGGAAATGAATATACATGGGTACAACATCTACAGACATGTGAAGCCTACATTTTCTTCAATAAACCTAAAGCAATGGAAGACTCTTGGTTGGTTCTTATCCAACAGATGGTGTTTTATCTAATGATTATCTGTGTCAAAGTTCTTCAGGATTCTACAAACGAATTTCTAAAATTGATTATTCAATTGCTTTTCCTAAAAAGCCAATCTGAACCATGTAGTCTCATCCTTCGGTACTCGCCCCATTCGCGTAAACAAAACAAATGATGAACAAGCGACGATAAGGCAAAACAATGGAGGCCAAGAGGAACAACAAAGAAGAGGAAACAAATCACATGATAAATAAAAAAGATGAAACATCAAAAAGTATTAACCGCTCGGTTCGTATGCACGAAAGCTCGGTAAAAAATTACTTTTAAAATGCAAACAACAGATGTGCTCGGAAAACACCCCAAAGCGGCCAAAAAGGTACCACCGGTGGCAGTAGCGGTAATATCCCCCTGCCCTGGCGAGTAAGAAGAAAAGAATTCCTCATTTGGTCCACAGGACTAAGTTCTGTGCTCCTTGGAAGATGGTATTTGAATTCACAGCCGGAACATGAAATATGAAAAAAAAAAAAAAAATGCAGTCATTTCTTTTGAATACAATTTATTATCATTATCCTTGTATAGCGGTGAACAATGAAAGCGATATGATGACACAAATGGCTGCCGGGATGTAACAGCAGGGAAAAGAAGAAGATTCATTGACATCGTCCTGGCAAGATGTTTCATTTGTTACCGATGTTTGCATGGGTTGGGAACTGTAAGGATATTTGTTACTTTTTTCTTCTCAGCCTGTTTTTCCCTTTCTTCATCGGAATTAGATAGATTACAAGAACATAGCTACGCGAGGGAAGCTTAAAAAGTGCTCAAACAATTTAATGCCACATTTATGCGAATAAGGATTACAACTGATGACTGACAGGACGAGAAGGGGAGTCAATTTGAAGTCCCCCCATTCGCACACACTCCACCCACAACCCTTTCCGGTTCTTTATTTAGAACTTTGGAAGGATGGCGGTATTCCCTATTTAACAACCAACGGACGTGATAAATGACCGACATTGCCATATTAATTGATCAAATCCAATGTCAGATTGAGTATATCCGCATCCGGATCCGGACTTGAAATCTGTTTGTCCATTCGTTCTGAGCAATTGGGAAATTATCCTGCGAAACAGATTGAAATTTGCATGTGGATAGACAAACACCCGGACACAGGAGTGTTTGTCTCTTCTTGAATTAGGGGGACTCTACACAACTTGCGGGAGATAGATTACCGTGTTTGTTTCGGCGTCGATTGCCATGAAACTCTTGCTACCCTAGTTCATTTTTACCGAGAGGGTGCCACAATTCGTTCGAAGTGGGTGAAATTGAAATCGGAATTGCAAATTAACAGAACCCTTACATCGGGTATATGGTAAGGATTAATTGACCACTCGAAGAATTGATTTATTGGCAGGACAGCATTTTTTCAAATGCTATGAATATTGTCTAAGTTTGAATTCTTGTTAAGGTGATATTGAAATTGACTTTAATACGAAAATTCGGGCATTCGCCTGAGTATTACGAGTTGAACTTGGAATAAATATTGTCTAAAGTTATAAGTTTGTTAGGGTTCATTATCAAATTATGTCTAGTTGTAATGTTAGGTGTGTTGAAGGACCCTCCTGGTATGATGAAGCCCGATGTTTTTAATATTTTTACCCAATGACAAGAGGCTCGACATATCTTCGCTGCCTGGCTATGGCACCATTCCGATTTAAAGGCCCTGTCTGAATCTTAGCCCATTTGAAGAAGTTAGCCAATGGGATGAAACTTTCGAACTCAATAATTTGGATACATTTGGCTAAAATCTATTTTGCAAATTTCATTACCAACTTTACCGGTCTTCAAACGATGATCGATTGGCATTACTCTTTGTTCCAGCAGCAAGTGTGGATTGCTATACAAAAGAGTAACGTCCACTTTACGAATATTCATATTATTAACATTTAAATTTTCAACAATTACATTACCAATATTTGCGACATTGCTACCATTCTCAACAATGTTTTATTATTAATAATGTTTTATTATTAGTATTTTTTTTTAGAAAGGACCTTTTCTGTATTATGCTGGTACTGTTTGGCGATAGAGTAACTGATTGACGGGTTGAATATAACTGAAGAAAAGAACGAGCAGAGGAGTGTCTGCAAATAAAGTACTACACTGCACTACACTACATCACACTACACTACACTACATTACACTACACTACACTACACTACACTACACTACACTACACTACACTACACTACACTACACTACACCACACTACACTACACTACACTACACTACACTACACTACACTACACTACACTACACTACACTACACTACACTACACTACACTACACTACACTACACTACACTACACTACACTACACTACACTACACTACACTACACTACACTACACTACACTACACTACACTACACTACACTACACTACACTACACTACACTACACTACACTACACTACACTACACTGCACTACAGTACACTACACTACACTACAGTACACTGCACTACACCACACTACACTGCACTACAGTACACTACACTACACTACACTACACTGCACTACAGTACACTACACTACACTACACTACACTGCACTACAGTACACTACACTACACTACAGTACACTACACTACACTACACTACACTACACTACACTACACTACACTACACTACACTACACTACACTACACTACACTACACTACACTACACTACACTACACTACACTACACTGCACTACAGTACACTACACTACACTACAGTACACTGCACTACACCACACTACACTGCACTACAGTACACTACACTACACCACACTACACTGCACTACAGTACACTACACTACACTACACTACACTGCACTACAGTACACTACACTACACTACAGTACACTACACTACACTACACTACACTACACTACACTACACTACACTACACTACACTACACTACACTACACTACACTACACTACACTACACTACACTACACTACACTACACTACACTACACTACACTACACTACACTACACTACACTACACTACACTACACTACACAACGCAATAAAACATTTAGCCGTTTTTCTTGTTCCCAACTGTATGTGAATTAATTATTTTTGGTTTAATGTCGAATATTATTGCAGAAAACTTGCAACAAATTTGCATCGTTATCGAGAAGGATTCAATAGTAAGTGATAAAAACCATAACACAACACAGCACAGCGGGTGAGATTGACACTTCTTGGAAGCGATTTTGTTTGGGGTGGCAGCATAGCGTAAGACGACACACTGGTAACACGTTTTAAATATTTTTCACAAAATGTGAAATTGTTACAAAGAACAGAGCATGACGATCTCCAGTAAGATACCAAATTCTGGAGATAGAATAGTCCCCAGTTCGGATCACCGGCGGGAATAGCTTGCGAATAGTTTGACAGAAGACCAGATTGTAACCAACTCGTCCACAGAATCAGGTCCCCTAACAAAATTCTGATAAAGTTCAACTTGTGACTCGTCGACCCTCATTGCTCAAGATACGACGTATCAGCGAGATTTTGTTTTAAAGGTGAAGTCTCCGTCTAATTAGACTTGCCAAAAAGGAAGAAGCATTAGAACTACATAACTTGAATATATATAAATTTACCGCCCGTTCAAAATTGGACTTAAGGGTCTCCGCCTGTTGCACGATGCAACTAATGAGGGTGCTTCATGATAATGTGTTTCCGAAATAAGTCTCCACCCTCTACACTCGAGGTGTTAGCTTTGTCACAACCGATTAGCTCAGTTTCGATTACGTTGAGCGGTGCCACAAGAAATAATCAGGCGAATTCAAGAGAACAGTACAACAGTACTGCTCTTGATCGGAAACAACATAAAAGCCCTAGGGAGAAGAGGAGCGATATAGCGTGGGTCGAGAACAACGAGAAGATAAATAACAACTGGTGTTACATGATTTTGGAGGCGTAAAATTAAGATTTGTTACATATATTGGCAGCGTATGTCCGCAGTGCTAGTTGTAACGTAATGTGGAAGAGATTGTGTTCCAATCCACCAGTTGTAACATAATAGATGAATGTTGTTACAATATTTTCAGTTGTTATATATTGAGATTTGGGTCCTGAGGGCTAGTTGTTATACAGCAAAGTTGTTATATATTATTATGGGGGCGTTATTGTATATATTATTACTATATGTAACAATATATACAATGTTTATTGTAACAATATATACAATGTTTAGATTAGCAGAGTGCCAGTTGGTCATATTATATATATAAGGATTGTTATATATGCCAAAATGTTATGTATTAAAGATGAAATGTGATATGTAAAGTGGTGTGTATGTTAATGTTGAATAAAGAAGATGTAGATGGCTGGGTGTGCCCGTTGTAATATTAATAATGCTGTATTAGGAGCCAGTGGTAAAATTAAATGTTACAGATGGTTTAATGTAAGGGAGTTGATGAGCGGTTGATAGTGATAAATAAAAGTCGATTATTCTCCATTCACCGCAAGTCCGGGGCAATGAGATGCAGAGTAACGGCCCGTTACGTGCAGTTAGCGGTCACCAAACCTGGCAACGGGGCAACCACGGTGAACTTTCCGTTCTTGCTCCTGGAAACGCCAAGTTATTCGTTTTCACACACCGCACTTACCTTTGTGCTATGGGAATTTATACCAGGTGTCGCCTCCTCCTGTCCTTGTGTGGGTGCGCCTCGGGTGCCAGCAATCCAGTCGGGAAACCAACGGGAAACTTCTCCAATAGAATTGAAACGAAAGGGTTTCTTCTCCAATCGAACTGTCTTTCGCAGACTTATTTATTTCACTCTTGGACACAGTTGAAAAACATTACTTTAGATTTAAATTCTTCAATAATTATACGTGGAACAAAGGAGCCTGTGGTGGTTTTACGAACCACACAAACCACTATAGGTCGAGATGTCGTCGTTCCACCAAGGAACATACTCATCTGTATCCAAACTACACGTGCCCACAGACACGTGTCCTCAAAAGTCCTCGTATCCACCTGAAATAAAAGGTAACATTCATCCTGGAGTCAACAACCCCACGTATCCACAGATACATGGGCCACACGTCCGACCAATTTTCCTACGCCTGCATGGCGAGCAAAGGACATGATCCACCATAGAAATTGTGCATCGATCCATCAACTGGATGACAACGACAAACATCACATCTCCGGCCATAAGCGAATTGCCGGAAAACCGATCCGTCGACAAAACCTTTGTCCCTGCCGCAATGTACTTCTCCTAAACAAAGGCCATTGCGGGGCAACATCAATAAACGAAAATGCTGTTCCTATAGGGCAAAGTAAACATTATCTCACGATCGCCTAATGTAAATCACACATTCGATTGTGTGCATAACCGATGCATCAGAAGTGTGAAATTCTGATCACAGAATGATCCACAGCAACCAGGCAATAACCTCCGAGTCTGTATGTGTGATCACGATCGTCCCTGGTGGAGAGATTCTCGATTGAGAAAAAGTCACCACCAGCGAAAGGGAAAAGAAAACTATGGATGAATGGAATCATCCCCAGGGAAGTTACCACAGTCTACATAGAGAACCAGAACGAGGAGGTTAGTCCGCGCAGCACGGCAAATCGAGAACGCTACGGTTCGACCCGAAGTTTAAACTTTCCGAATACGCGAGTTAACTTGAGTACCTGTGTGCAATTTAATATTGTCAATTTTTGCGCTGAAAACACTAAGTAAAAGGCTATATGCGATAAGCAAAAATTAAAATTGTATTCTAGACGATTAAGTTAAGACAAAAAATCAAACGTAAATATAATAGAGCGTTTCCAAAAAAAGGAAAGAATTTGTGTTTTAATTGTCGCTGTCATAGCTTTCCATTTGGAACAGTGTTCTGCGGAACACTCACAACCTCAACTTACGACCAGTGACCAAAAATCGTCGAAAGCCCACTACATTCGAAATTGATTGAATAAAATACTGTCTATTCACACCACTGCACATCACAGTGAAGAAACACCGCCAAATTTATTTGTTATCCTTACCGTTCCACAAATCGTCGACTAGCGACACTCTTTGAACACCGTTGGAGAGATACAAATCAACCATCCATCTTCTGAGATTTTCGATGTTTGTAACTTTAAGCACTTTAACTCCCACTGGTCAATACTTGCTAACAGACAAAAGTAGATTCGTCAAGTATCTAAGGAATGTGAGACTGTGGCGATTCCGCCAGATCCCACGGCTCGCCTTCC
Organism: Microdon myrmicae; assembly: GCA_963931805.1. NCBI lineage: Eukaryota > Metazoa > Arthropoda > Insecta > Diptera > Syrphidae > Microdon > Microdon myrmicae. The sequence continues at coordinate 85,452,975 of OZ007497.1, forward strand.
TGAAAAAACCCCCATAACCATAACCCGGGTCTGCACCAGCTTTCGCTAATGCAATTCGCATTAGCATCTTAGATGCTTCAAGCATCAAACAGACCCAATTATTTTAACCCTAAAATCCCTATAAAGAAAACTTACCTTCATGCATCCCTTCGCATACAATTTTTCATAAGATTTCTTTGTTTGCTTATTTGGTATTCTGAACCAATTCGGTACCAGACAAATACCATAAATATCGCGCCGTCTATTTTTCCAGCCGCGTCATATACCATTCATATACATTGCCTGGCAACCTTTTTTGTTTGTCTTACCAACAAACAACCCAAGCAGCTGCATATAATTAGCGCAATAGACGCTGAAACCAAATTCTCCAGCATTTCCTAATGCAAATATGAACCCGGTTTCTATTGCAGCCAGAGATGCCATAAACATTCAATTTGCTTTTAGCACCTTTTTCTCCTAACGTCGAAAATAGCGACGAGGCATCGTATAAACATGACCTTCATTAAAGAGCGAACCATTTGGTCGCCTTCCTTTTGTCTTTGCCGCCTCCCTGTTTCGCTGTTCCACTGCACGTGTGAATAGTGATCTCAACGATCCCACACATACCACCATGAACTGTATTACAAGATCTGGTTTCCTATACCACCAAGAGAGACTTTACGTTTTCCTGGTGGTAGGTAAAAAACGATATCCTTATTAGAGAAGATATCGTTTGAGTCCAATTACATCCGCCGACAACCACGGTGGTGCTATCTCCTGCTCCCCGTGACGACGCGGGGACGCATATATCCGAAGTCGAGTCGGGAAAGCGCGCTTTAATTTAAGTGAATTTTTATTCAGGTTTTGCATTTAATCAACCACGAAGTAACTATCGGTTAACTTCAACAAACCTTTTAATTAACAAGTAACAAAAACAAATGACTTTTAATTCATGTTTTGCATTTAATCAACCTTAAAGTAATTATCCATTATCTGCAATAAACTTTTTAATTAATAAACCATAGACAGTGCGTTTTATTTTTTTACCCTCCTGTGCTGTAGTTTCCGGGATGTTTTCGTTCATCCTTCCGCGTTTGTGAACAGTGTTCTTTCAGTGTTTGGCGGAACATTTTTGTAACCTTAGTGACAATTGGATGGAGGAGGAAGTGAACCGTGTGCCCGTGTCAGGTACTATACTTCCTCCCCACAAGACCACCAAATGGGAAGATTTGCGGGATTTTCTTGCATCGTTTCCATGTTCATAGAGTTGCTTTGGTAAATCTGGTGTTAGTGTCTCTCTTGGGCATAGGACTCTACATTCCACACACACGACGACACACAGTGGCCGAGCGCGGACGTGTTTTCGGTTCGGCGATCGAGTTGAATGAAAAACGTTGCTACTATGAGTCGCGAGTGGCTGAAGTGTTATAAAAAGACTATTTATAAACAAATAAATTAGAGTGATAGAAACGGTCAAGGCAAAGTAAATATAAATAAATAGAATAAAATAAAAGAGAACGAAGCCACGTGTTGTGACATACAAAACGAAGAACAAGTTTAATACAAAAAGTGTGTGAGTAACACGGTAACGGTGTGTTTGGCACTCGGTCGTCCAATACGTACATTACTGCGAACGGCAGACTTCGCCTTGCAAGTTCCACCAACAACTGCTTCTGGTGGTGGACCACCAGCACGGTATATAACTGTCGATTGTTGTCGTCCTGAAACAATTGCAAATGTAAGGAAAAAGGGAAACGAACACCTTTAGTTGGATGGACTGTTGACGGACCTCAAGAAGAATCCTCCAGTTAATGCAAAAAGAACACGGTGGTATTCTGTTGTGCCTTCAAGTCTATTTCTCTTTATTTTATTTATATCTATCTTTTTTGGAACTGTGTCTCTTGCTATGATTTACGACGAATGTCAGCTCATTTGAATATTATTCGAATGTCAGCTGTTTGCTGACATTTGTTATTTGTGTTGTCCTGACAGCATTTCAGTAGTGCCTGTGCCAGTGTTGCCAACGTGTGCTGCTCCGTCTCCAACACGCTGTTTACGTGTGAGTGCGCGAACATTGTGTGTGTGCGCGAGGCCACAATCTGTTTGTCCTTCACGCAAAAAAAAAAAAAGAATACTTTCTATAATACGGACGTAGATCCAAAAACAAGAAAAAAAAAACAATTAAAAAAAAGTGAGAACACGCGGCCCATAATATGGACGGAAAACAAATGGATGCCAAAATGGTAATTCGGAGAGGCAAAATACGGACCTAAACCTAAAGGTTAAACGCGTTAAAACAAATGAAAATAAGAATACAGACACGTCGATTGTAACCAGCAATGACAAAGACAACAGCCATGGTGCTCAGTACTCAGGGGCTGGAAACCAATTCAAAGAACTAGCTGTCAGCGAAACAAATGCAGACGCTAGCAATCAAATCGAGGTCCTCAACAGACTCGTCCATGAGATTATTCGTAAAAAAGAAGAACTGGATAGACAAATGGAGGAAGTTGTTAAAATAAAAAACAACCTGTCCCAGAACGAGCGAAAACCGAAAATGGTAGAACAACAACAGCAAGAACAAAGACAACAGCAACTCACGAAGGTAAAGAAAACACGACAAGATAAGGAAATTCAACAGCAGGAATCAAATCAACAACAACAACAGGAACCACATCAAAACCAGGAATCACACCAGCAGGACATATCTCGGCAGGAAACATCTCAGCAGGTGCCAGTCAAAAAAAGGGAGAAAGTACCTCCTATATACACTAGCTACATGGAGACAAAGGATCTCATAAAATTGCGTGAGTTGACATGCAAAACTTTTAAAACAAAACGAATAAAAAATTTTAAGATAAGTTTAACATGCGAGGATTTGGAAGAGTATAACAAAACTAAATCGGCATTGAGGAAATCGAAAAGCGAGTCGTACACGTACACCCCTAAATCAGAGAAAACGGTCTCCATGCTCCTCAAACGAGTTGAGCCTTCCTTTACTCCCGAAGAGGTGTTCGAAGCACTAAAAAGCTTCGAAAACGATACCTTGAAATTTACAGGTGTGAAACCATTTTCTACAGCAAATTCTAGAAATCGCAACCGTAAGTTGCCTTTCTTCATTGTGTCGCTAAGCCCCAATAGTAAAATTGATGGACTTTGATATATTAAATACATTAGTCACCAAACAATAAGTTGGGAGAGAATAAAGAAGTCCGACCGCGTATTGCAGTGTATGCGCTGTCAACGCTTCGGCCATGTGGCAGCGAATTGCAATATGCATTTCAGATGCGTCAAATGCCTAAACAAACATATCATTGGAGAATGTCCGTTGGGCAAAGAACAGCTTCCGGATAGAAATAAACTATCCAGTGTCCTCTGTAACAACTCAGGTCATCCTGCTAACTTTAGAGGTTGCCCTAAGTACCAACAACTAAAATCAAAGTTGGAAGCCAAAAAGAAGCAAGTTGAAGAAGAGAGAAGGATGAAAACTCGCTCTTACAACAACTTCGTGGCACCAAGTGTGTCATACGCCCAAATGGCAGGTGGACTAAAAAATGCACCAATCTTAGAACAAACACGTAATATCATTAAAACGCCTGCTCCAGACGCACAAACTGATATAACAGCAATATTACTGTCCATACAAGGACAGTTTGCTGCGTTTGATAAAAAATTCGAAAAGTTCGAAAAAAAACTGACGGAACAAGTGGCTCGAACGGACATTATCTATTCGACCCTGTTTCCAGACGAACCCACACCCATAACCCTAAAAATTATTGCTGTGAATGTTAATTCACTAATCTGCATGGAAAGAAGGGCTAATCTCAGCAATCTGCTGGAAGCTGAACGCCCGGATGTGCTTTTGGCTAGCGAAACTAAGCTAAATCAAAGGCATAAATTGGGCTACCCAAATTATAAAATAATTAGACGAGATCGTCCAAATTCCACTTAGGGAGGCGGGGTCGTTGTTTTAGTTAACAATGGTCTACAACACAAACTCGTCTACAGTAGAGACGTATACAAGTTCCAGGTACTAGAAGCCTGCGTTATATATATTCCTTTGAAAAGTCAAAGGCATCTATATGTGATCTCTGCGTATGCTTCCGAATCTCCACAGTGTCTACAGTTTATCCATGAACTTGATACCCTTTTTCGAAGTCTCAAGTTAGACTCGGAAAATAATTATTTCTTTATGGCGGGAGATCTCAATTCCAAGCACAGTAATTGGGGTAACCTTATCACAAACACAAGAGGCAATGCGTTGTTCGACTGGTGGCAAATCGAAAAAAAACTAAACTAGAATTGTACGCTACAAGTACGCCGTCATATCCAAGAGGAAATTCCTTCTTGGATTTACTGTTGCTCGACGAGCGAATACAATTATTAGATACGGATCTAACTACTCGAAATTGTCTTCGTACGATGGAGTACGATAGCGATCATTACGGACTTGGTGCTGTAATACATGTCCCAAACGAACATTCACTACTTGAGCAGTACAAACAGATACATTCTTTTAATTTCGGAAAAGCACACTGGTCGCGCTTTGATCGGATAATAAAAAAAAATTACGCTCCAATGGCATAGATCCACCAACTGACAGAAATCTTCATAATGACGAAATTGATCATTATCTTTCGACGATGAACAACATTGTTACTAATACAATGAATCGTTCTATCCCAAACGTGTCTCACATGGAGAGCTATACAAACCGGTACAGAAACGCAACGGTCGACGAGCTGTATAAGCAAAAGAGTATTCTGCTCTCTAAATTAAAACTGCTCTACAGACAATTCAGCGATCCAAATAGCCAGGAAATAAAAACAATTAAGTCATAAATTAAAAATCTTCAAAAACTGATCCGTGACAACTATAAATCAGTAATTAATGAAGACTGGAACAAGAGAATTCAAGCCATTAAAGCTAGTGGACCGAATATGTTCCCACAAATAAATAAAGTCTTTCGAAGGAAAGATTATAATGACATCCCATGTCTGCGAGTTCCGCGGACTCCCGAGAATTGTCAAAATCTGCTGAACGCAGGACTTACCTGGAACACACCAACTCTAACGAAGAGTTCATAATAGTCGAGGATCCGCAAAAAAGGCGAACTCAATTGGCGCTTGTTTCGAAGCAGTGTATAGATTGAACGAATTGGCTCATTCTAACCTTGACCTGGAAAATAGGGCTCTCCAAAAACATATTTCACTACGAAATGAACTCAACAATTGGCGTCTCTTAAGCCGAAGTTTCACTATCTTTAGTGAAAATAATAGAGTGGATTCCCCACTAAGAGATCTAAACACTAGCATATTTGTACACAAGCATGAACTGACGGGCATTCTTAGATCGATTAAGAACAAAAAATCTTTTGGAATAGATAGTATTCCAAACATTGTTATAAAGCATTTACCTCTTGAAGTAGTGAAGGTTTACACTATTTTGTTCAATAACGCTCTAAATAATGCATATTATCCAACCCAATGGAAATCTGCAGTAGTCCATCCCATCCCCAAAAAGGGCAAGGACAGGAGCAATCCAGCCAATCTTCGCCCGATTAGTTTGCTTCCGAACATCAGCAAGGTATTCGAGAAAATTATAAATAAAGCATTAACTAACTGGTGTGGGGAAAATGGCATTATTCCGAACAATCAGTTGGGTTTCCGTTCGCAACATGACACAGTTCATGCTGCGACAAAACTTGTTTCCGACATACAATGGAACAAGGCGAAGCGACAATGCACAGAGGCCTGTTTGGTTGACTTTGAAAAGGCTTTCGACACCGTATGGCTAGAAGGGCTGGTACATAAGTTATCAAATCTAGGTATGCCCGAATATTTATTATACATTATCTACGATATGATAATGGGTAAACAATTTGTAGTGAAATGTGGAGATATAATCTCTAACAAGACTTTCCACATCAAAAGCGGTCTACAACAGGGAGCAGTGAATTCTCCCATTTTATTTAACATTTACACTAGTGATGTAGTGGGTTCTCTCAACCATGCAATTGCGTATGCCGACGACATGGTGGTGTATAGATCTGGAGAAAAGATTGGTGTCATCAACAGACTTCTGGACGATGATTTCAACAAAATCAAAAGTTTTTGCGACGACTGGAAATTAAAAATAAATTTCCAGAAAACAGAGACTATCCTTTTCAGAACTCCGCTGTCCAGTGCATCAAGGGATACAAAACGGAATTGGAAAACATTTTCTATTGCAGAAAGTAATAATCTTCCTCTACAAGTAAAAACTGTAGTCAGGTACCTTTGAATCTGGCTTGATCAATATCTTTACTTTGATAAAAACCGATGCCATTAACAGACTTCTTCAAGACGACTTCAATAAAATCAAACGCTTTTGTGACGATTGGAAATTGAAAATTAACTTCCAAAAAACAGAAATTATCCTTTTCAGAACACCTCTTTCTACAGCTTCAGATACGAGGCATAATTGGAAAAACTTTTCCATTGTAGGAAGCAACAATCCTCCGCTGCAAATGAAAACTGTTGTCAGGTACCTTAGTATTTGGATGAATCAATACCTATGCTTTGATAAGCACATATCAGTTGCCCTCTCCACAGCTAAAAGTGCATATGCAATGACAAGAAGTCTGTTCCGAAATAGTATCCTAGATCACAAAGTTAAAATAATTTCGTATTCAGCATTTATCCGTCCAATATTAGTGTATGGTTGCCCGGTATGGTTCAACGTTTCCCCATCCTACATGGATAAGTTTCGCATGTTCGAGAGGCAGTGCTTACGTTTCTGCCTCGGATTACATAGAACACCCGAGTCTCAATACAGGAAATTCTATCCTAATAAGACACTGTTTGACAAATCAGTATTGAATAGAATAGACAATTTCATTATCAAAATTATTCGTGGTCACACTGCAAGGGCAATGTGCAGCGAAAATAATCTTATCTCGGGAGCATACTACCCCAATGACATGTATCTGGAGAATACATTCCAAAATGGGTTTGTCCCACCTGAAGCTTTCCCGTTCTTGGATAAAAAAGGGCTTATCCAAGACAAACGCGGAGTTCCTATTATTTACCACGCTTTTCGTGGTGCTAGGGATAAACGAATTCTCCACGATAACGATATCTCTAATTTTCCAGAGCGTCTGCGTTTTAGTATGGTGATCGGTGAAAGAGATAAATCAATAAAAGATCGATCCCATCCCAACTTGTGGTGGATCAGTGATGAAGAAAGGACTACACGTCCCCAAACATAGTATGTCTCTCAGGCGCACCGCTTTCCTTCCCCCTATCCCCAATTACCATTTATTTTTATTCTTTTTTTATTTTCGTGTTTAATTTTTATTTGTATTCCTTGTTTGTTTGTCCGTTTTGTTTCATTATTTTATTTTTTATTTTTGCGTGTCAACCCCCTATATGTGTAATTAAAAAAAAAATAAAAAAAAAAAAATTAAAAAAAAAAAATTACATGATGTAGAAAAAAATAGAATACATTAAAAAAAGAAAATATATCAATTATTATGATATGTTATAAAAACAGTTATTGTACTTGTACGCCGAAAGGCATAAGAAAATTAATAATGTATAATTTAGAGTGCTTGCGAAGAGCCAGTAAGTTAATGTAAGAGTAATATTTATAAAATAGAAATTAACATTTAGTCTTAAGTAAAATATGTAATTAATTTGTTAAATAAATGCGGATATAAAACAAAACAAAAAAACTCTACATTCCACACTCTATCTAATGAAATTCATCCGATAAACCTTCGTTTGATAAGAATGCAGAAAATTACAGTGGCTAAAAATAAGGCTTTTGAACAATAGCGCTCTAATCCCACAAAGATCAGTAGAACCAACTTCGTCAGAATCAGAAATGCTAGCAAAGGATTGAGATCGTGAAGAAGCTTGAGTGCACATTTGATTTGCTTCCGTTCTCGTCAGTGGCAAAGTTTATTAGCAATAATTTCGTTTGATGTCCTTTTCTTCGGATAGTAACGGGCAGCGGAACGCAAACCACGAATGCTAAGACAAAGTCAAAATGTTCGCAAGTCCATTTACCGCCAGTTCCACCTTGGATGACGGTGCCACCTGTGATTACCCCTGTTGCACAATGCAACTGCTGACGATGAGGTTGCCATATAATAATTTGTATTTGAATAACACGTTAAGTGTGAACGGTGTTTACGTGTCAGCGCGAGAACATTGTGACTGTGCGCGAGTTACGTTTTTTCTAAATTACACTTAAGTGAAATAATAAAAAAACAATTTTTTATATAAAAAATTATATTTTTATTTTAATGTATATTGGGGTCAAAAAATCGACTGCTCTTCGGAGAGACGCTTCTAAAACTGAATTTATTTTTACATCGAAATCTTTTCCTCCGTCTTATCTTTCTACGTAATGGATATTGTATTGCAATATGCTTAATCGACTATTTAATCCTCACTTGTCGTTTTCCGTACCTCCTTCAAGCTGGACTTTGTGACTATTAAAATCACTCTTCTTCGGAAATCAATCTTTGTCAGGTGCACCTATACCCTCCCATCCTAGCCTATTGAAGTTTACGAACTAGATCTCAATGCTATCGACCATATAATCGAGCTGAGTAATTGCGAGGACGACATTATCATCTTCGGAGATTTTAATCTTCCACAACTCAATTGGACTTTATCTGACCATCATTCACCCTTCACCTCCCACCCCATCTTGTCCAAGAAATGTCTTTTCATTGCTCGACTAGATTATTCTTGTCTTAGTCAGATAAGCAATGTTCGAAACCTTTTGGGTAGGCAGCTTGTTCTCATCATTACAAGAAATTGAGTGAACTATCTAAAAACCAACAATCTAAAAACCAAAATATGATCATCATAAAACAAAGTCCAAGCTAATTAAAACAGCTAATTAACTCAATCAGTCGTGAAAGCCTCCCAGATAGTACTGCAAATCGGGTCATTGTTACCAGCACTTCGACAAGAGTAAATTCATTATAGTCAAACACCAACAAATCATACATCAATAAGCCGTATTAACCTCAAACCCTGGAGTATCGAATGACACAGCGATATCATCTGGTGTTTCTGTTAAGTCATCGACATCCGCGTCAGCATCAGGTGAAGAAACATAAACATCATCAGACCAGCTGATTATGCAACCATCTGTAGGATTTAACTTAGTTATGTGCCGGCAAGGGCACGGGTTCACTAAGATTCCCTAACAAGTTCACTGTCTAACCGAATTACCACTTCACCAAATTGGATGAGTAAACTTGCCACAAATTTCTCCAAGCACTCTTAATTTACTTTCCTCCTTTTATGTCTTATGTATCTTGTCACTATATGCAGTAATCGACTGAAAAGTCAAAAAAAAAAAAAAAAACAACTGTTTCGGAGAGTTTGTCGGGATAAGAAGTATGATGCCGATCATGGGCACAGATTCACATTCTTCCCCACGTATAACTGCGGCGCCGAGGGGAAACAAACACAGAAACACCAACTGGTAAAGATGGAAATTAATTTATTTTATTTTTCTTTAATGATTTTACTCGCACAAATAACTTGATAACTTTATTAGTCTCTAAATTACTTTATGGTGAAAATATTCAACACGACTATTATTAGCAGAAAGACGACTCTGGGATGTGTGCGCGCCTCAGAGATTGATAATCGACTTCGAGCGGCGAATGAATTAAATTGTAACTCAGCGCCGTGACTGCTCACTATGATAGTTGAGGTGTGACTGACTCTACTTAGGGGTTAAAACATGAGCAATTGGATTTGCATGCCAAACAACCAATTGAGATCATCCTTACATCTGTGCTCTCTCATTCTCTCCGCCTATCGAGGTAGATAAACGCTTCAGTTAATTCGATAGCTGACGGACAAGAGAGAATGAGAGAACCAGAACACGAAGTGCAATGATCTCGAGGTGAAATTAGCTCTAGCATGCATGCCGCAATGCTATCCTGAAGCTGACCTAGTGACACAATTAGGATATTATGGTGATGTCAGCGTACGTTGGACTCTGGTAAGGGGAAATGTGATGAGTATGGAAGTTGGTTTGTAGCTATTCACCTGTTAAAAGAGATCATTGATCCCAAGCGAATAGAGTTAGGGATATAGTAATGTGTGAACCAAATTCGAAAAATTTGGAATTTCCCTAGCCGATGCCTGATTATGTAACCGCGTCGTTTGGTCTGGTCTTGGTTGTTGCTAAACGAAATGACTGAAATTTCCGGTGGAGATCTTATGGGTTAATGCAATAGTGTTGCCGTATGGCAAGAAAACACCGAATGCAATTGTGCATTAACCGAATAGATTAATGACTTCCGGCCAGTCTTCTTTTAGGGATTTATCTATTGTAGGTGGGATAGCCGACGGTATGAATTGGGATTGGGTTGACGCGCTGTTAGCGGTCGAAATAAAGCGGACATTGGGTTTGGAATTGTGGGTTGGTTCTCCATGTAGAATAGAGAAACCCCACAAGTTTAGACTTTTATTTTACACTATGGTTATCTAATTGTTAACTTTGATATGTTCAAGACACTGTTATTAACTTATATCTAGGTCCTATTAGACGCGCGTTTACAAAGGACTGACGGGGAAAGAAAAAGGTCTTAAAAAGTTAAGAGATGTATTCGCGACACTGTTCATGTATTAATGGGTTTTATTTGATAAATGTTTGACAGAGTATTTATGTAGACTTGAGGATTTAACACGCAAGGAGAACTCGCGCAGAGACTTTGTGTGTGCACCGTACCGTGCACACGCTACGGTGGATGGTAGACGACCCCACCGACCCATTCGGTGGTGGGTTTAAGACTCTCGGATTCAACCCTCGGTTTGGGGTGAGTTTGGTGGTGTGTTGAAAAGGAAATGAAATTTTCCTTTGGATCAGTGACCAACGGGAGAAGATCTCTAGTAAATAGATCCTAGCGAGGGGGCGGTTACCTACGCGGTGATCACTTCGTTTCTCCATGCCGCGACCTCATGGGGAGACGAACTATAGATAAGAAATTCAAACAAAGGGCATTTATGAGATGCGGTTTGCAGCTGAATAAATAGATCGCAAGACATTTAAGAAATTGTGCTAAAAGCAAATTAGATGCCTATGCTACACTATAGAGAATTCGGTTCTTGGCGGCTAGTCGCGAGTTGTGATATGCTTTGTCGGTCGGACAACAGGCCGCCGTGCATGCAGATAAGCCAGGGAAAATCACATGTGTCGCAGAATTCGTTGGCAGGCAGGAGCGCCGATATGTTTCCATGATTTATGGCGGTTACTTGGTACGGTAACCGAATTGTTTTCTTTTCAGGAAAATGATTAGATGCATTGATGCCTTTGCCTGTAAAGAATTCTTTCGGCGAATTTTGAATATGCATTGGATGCATGAATGTCCTTGAAGAAGGAAATGTTTGCAGGTTTGCAAAGGGAGTTGGGATGGGATTGTGGGTGGTTCTGTGGGGGTGAAGAAGTATTGCACCAGACACGGTCACTTGGTTCACTTTCTTCCCCACTGCACTCATCGATTGTTCCGTTGTAAAGAGAAAAGATGGAATAAATTAAAATGCACTGGCGTTGACTTGATGTTAATCCTTTTTTTCATTGGTATTGTTTTTTTCCTTCTTTTTTTACTTAACTTGTAACTTAGTATTGATATTAGTAAATTGTTTTTTTTTTTATAAATATTATTTTAAGACGAAACACTTCATTCTCGACACTGTGACCGCGGTGTTTCAAAAGTTGACTGTTATGATTTGCTTTCGATTATCGACTTTCTTGCGGCGAGATTGCCCGAGTGGTGATTGTAAACGACTTATGCTTGAACGCTCGATGTAGCGTGTATACGCGACGGTGGATATATAACGACTGACTGAATCAGGAATGAAATTCTGGATTTTTTCTTTTACCCAACGATCAGCCAATGGTAATCGCGCTCTCCCGTGTTAGCTTCAATTCTCGACTCTCATCGAGGTGGATAAGTACTTACGTATACATTCGAAGTCGATGGGCGTAGAAAGGATGAAGAAATCGAAAGGGAAAGTACAATAACCCAGGGTTGATCTTGCTTAGTGTGTGTGTATTAATACAGCGTCTGAGATGGTCCATCGACCTAGTGCTGTGATCGTGGTGATCTCAGAGTGCATTGCACTATGGAAAGACAGAATTGTGAAGGCGAGGAAAATGTTGTTTGCGCTATTCACCTGTGAAATGAGATCGTTGATCCCAAGCGAATGGGTGATCTGAAGAAAAGCCGAAGTGACGTCAAATTGGCTAGGGTAATTTATCATGCAAAACCAAACTCGAATAATTTGAAATTACCTCAGCCGTTGCATGGTTATGCAATAGGGTCGTTTGATTTGGCTTGTTGTTGCTAACCGACATGATGTGATTTCCGATGGAAATCTCATGGGGTAGCAAAAATGGAGTTGCCGTATGGCAAAAGGGGTAGCTGAATTCAATTCTGCATTATCTGCATAGAATAATGAATTCAGCTATGCTTTCTTTTACAGGCAAAATAGCTGAACGGTGGGATAGGGGATAATGTGGCGCGCTGTGGGCGGTCTAAATTAAGTTGGAATTGTAGTATAGAGAACCCCCACAGTTCTTTGCGTAAGGCTAGAGAACCCCCACACATCCTTTAAAACATATGTCATAGATAGGCAATTCGTTTCGGTTTTTGCTACGCTGTCGCGTGCATGTTGCGTAATGTGTGCGTTTTCAGTCAATTATGAGTGTAACAGTGTGGCTCCGAATCGTCAATACAAACACCACTGCCGAATAAGTAACTATCAACAATGTCAAAAGGCACCGGCGAACTATGTATTTATACTGTTCGAAGTCACTCGCCTACCCGAGCGGTCTGCTTTTACCCGCCTAACTCCTCCAAATCGTAGAGTTTAGTCGCCAGCAACATATGCATCAACGACAAGCTGTCGCGGCTGAAACTGTCATGATGCTCGAGCAGGCTAGCTTCCTCAACTGCATCAATCCGGCGGCTTATCCAGGAAATTATACAACGAAGTGGAAAGCCAAACTGCAGGAGAAGGTTCGGTGATGACTTTCGGTGACCCTCCCCACAGGTATTACACATATATTTATGCTTTTCCATATCCGCATCCAACATTACTGGAGGACAAGATTTGAACTTTTCAACATTTATTGAATCTTCCTTATTTTGCACCATCGAATACGATACTGACGCTGCGGATAATCTGAGGATGTTAGAAGGAAAAGTATGATGTGTGCCCTGCGTAGACAGAATTAATGTTAGAAGAAGGAGGTGTGATGTGTTCGCTGCGTAGACAGACTTAAGGTCAGAAGAAGATGTATGAAATGTTCGCTCAGTCTCTTAGGACAATTTGATTAGACCGTGAATTTATCAACATTAACATGACCTTTTTCTCAGCGCGCAATCAATATAGTTGCGAGTTTCAATAGACCTGTAATTGATGAAGTATTTCGATATATTGATGATAATAATTCCTGTCATATTTGTCAAGGACTAGAGATAGTGTTTTGTTCATAGGCGTTATGTGACTTGAATGAGCTGTTTTATTGGAATTTTCCCTTGTGCGCACTTCACCAGATTATCAATATTTTAGATGGAACCAATATCAGATCTATCAACAAAAACACGAGGTGACTAATACTAAATTCCCCAAATCACTTAATATTGGCTATCCCTGTAGTCCATGGTCAAATTAGGCATTTAAAATTCAATCTGGGCATATTCTTGACGCATTTGGGATTCCACACTTCTCGAAGCTTAAACAGCAATCAGCCCACACCCAGCTGGCTGGCCGTAGTGACAAGTATCTGACATAGAAATTTCCCACATTTCAAGATACCGCACCCGCAAAATGTGAAAACTTACGTGTCGCCACATAATATCCAATCAATCAGTGGCATTTCGTTCAAAATTCACTGTTGTATGGAGCTCACCTGAGCGCGGACATGTTAGGTCAGTCGACAGTCGACAAGTGCAAAGAAAGACAACGCTCCCCCATTGTATCAACGTTGTGATGCAGTCCGAAACCAGTTCGTATGTCCGCAATCAACGCAATCACATTTCTGTCGCTACGAGAAAGGACATCAGTTCTCTAACCACCTCGTGGTGGTGTGAATTTTGAATTTCGATTTTCTGAAAATCGCCTACGGCCCTTGGATGGGATCCATCAGTGGTGTTCGAGTCCTTGCCATTGTATCGAGGACATTCCCGTGGTCATTGTTTTTCTCGAACATTTTGGGTGATGTGTCGAAATACGATACACGTCGTTCGCAGGATGCACGCAATTATCATAGAGACATCATCATCGTGCTCGTCATATCTATTGACAGCCGATTTGGACAGTAAAGCAAGAAGGATGGGGATGCACAATTTATATGTCAACCCGATTCATGTTTCCTTTCAAAATGTTTGTTTAGCTGCGGACATCATGACTCAGGTTGTTGTGATTAATCACAATAACGAGTCACAATCGCACGACTGTATCTGCTGGCTGTTGACATTTCCTAAGTTCACCTAACCCCTGCCCCACTCAGCACGTTCGACTCCTGGCGGAGTGACATTGTTGAAATTTCATTTGAAGTCATCTCTTCGAGACACAAATTGAATTCGAATCCAATTTGAACTTTTCAATTTCACATGAGCAATAAATGTTGGTGTGCTTCGAAGGACGATAAGTGCCATAGCTGGAGGGCTTTATGACATGCTGCCGTATGCACATGAAAACTCTGGCTCCTGTGTAGTACACTGTAGTCCTTTGCCTTTGACGTAATGATAAATTTGAATTTCAGTTATAATTCGGTACTGCTTGAGTTTCTTTTGTCGAATACACTTGAGTTGTTGTCTCTCCTTTTCTACAGTATCCTGATCATGATTCGTCTTTTTTATTTTTCCTATGGTAGGAAAATATTGCCGCTGGCGCACAGGGTCGCAAACAGCGAAGTTTGAAGAGGACATTGAGTGTTAGACCTTTTAGATACTGTGCGTCCTTGTTGTTGATCCTTTTTCTGGTGCTTTTTCAGATTTATTGGAACACTTAGCAATTGACACCAGAACTTGTTTGCCGATGAAGGGAGAGGCACCATAAGTGGTTGAATCAAGTCGAAGGGCGTTGGATAACAATTGGATTAAACAACGGCTAGAGGTGGCAGTCATTAGGTTTTGTAAATTTCATTCAGGAGTTTGTTTCAACTGAAAAAAGGGGATTAGTGACGTTTGCCTGCGTATTGGTCTGGGTGAATTTTCTAAGGAAAATCTGTATTTATATAAAAGTAATTTCTGAGTTTGTGCTTTTTGTTCCTTTTTCAATTCAATGCTTGAATTCAGATACCTTTAAACGTTAAAGAACAGTTTTGACTGGTAGGAGAGGATGAAGCTAAAGAAAATATATACAATATGTATCGATATACCTTAGATTACACTGATAAGAAAACATACGATCAGGCAGGACATTCCACACTTATGCTGTTCGACTGGAGGACAATTCTCTAAGTTATTCTTACATCTGAAGTTATTTTTTAACATGAATTGACGAGCATTCTCCGATTGGTGGCTCGCGCTAGTTATTGTTAATATATTCTGTATGAAGAAAAAAATATTTTTTTTTCGGAGGCTATGCCTCTTCATTTTATTCGTAAAATTACAGGTCACTATGAACACTCTCTACAGTTTTTCTATGCGATTTATACTTAAATTATATTGTGACGCATATGACAATCAGTACTGGAATCTTCGAGAAAGTCCGAAACAAAGTACTAGATTATTTTAGGAAGTATTGGAAAACTGGAATAGAACATTCAAGACTATGGAACGGACGGAAACGATACACCAAATCAGAATGAGGAAAAACGGTATAAATACGTCGCAGCAGATCGGGAGTTGAGTTATAAGTAAGACAGTGAAGCAAGCGATAAGTCTCGAGTGAGAAGTAAGCAGTAAAAGACGCGATAAGTACGGAAGCGATAAGTAAAGAAATCGTTAAGTGTACGGTATAAGTAACGGTTGTATTAAGGACTAATAAAGTGTTATATTAATTCAAAATCGATTTAACGGCTCTTATTTATTTTAAAATAATTAATCCAGCGAACCCTAAGCTCGCAACAATTGGTGTCAGAAGTGGGATTAATTATTGTTTAAGTGAATAAGTGTGTGAAAGTGTGTTGTGACGATGTCATATCGACATTTGGAGGATCTTCGTGTTCCTGAGTTGAAGAAGGAACTTGAGGACCGGAATCTGGATAGCAGTGGACAGAAGCAAATTCTTCGACAGCGTCAGCAAGCAGCAATGGAGGAAGAGGGTATTGATGTCGACACATATGTTTTTGCGATTGCGCCAGACTGCCCGGATGGAGAAGAAACAGCGAGTCAAGATGGTGCCAATGTAACGGAGAAGAGTTCGCCACAGTTGGACATTTCGGAGATGTTCAGGATGATGATGATAAAATTGGACGCACAAGCTACAGATGTTAATGCAAAATTCGACGACCAAAATGCAAAGTTGGATGCCCAAACGCAGTGGATGAAATGTAATTTTCAACACTTTAAGGAAGAAATTCGAAACGAAGTAGAAAATCTGGATCTAAAAGTCACCGATGAAATAACGCGAATCGAAAAGAGACTTGAGTGTGTTGAGAGAAATAAGACATCGCCTAGCAATCAACATGACTACAAAGATACAAGGATGCAACCGCTAATCTTCGATGGTACGGGACCCTTCTCCGTATTTATACGTCAGCTTGACGTCGCGGCCAATTATAATAAGTGGTCGGATGGGCAAAAGTCAACGTCACTAATCTTGTCACTCCGCGGGGCGGCTGCAGAATTGCTACAAACCATACCAGCAGAGAAGCAAACTGATTTCCAAGCGATAAGAGACGGAAGCTAGGTATGGCGACAACCACATGCAGCAGGTCTACCGCATGCAACTGCTGAGCAGAATGCAGAAACCAGGAGAAAATCTGCAACAGTTGCAGGCAGACATTGAGCGATTGGCAAACTTGGCTTATACAAATATGACTAAAGAATTTCTGAACGAGGTAGCAATGGATGCATTTATAAACGCACTCCAAGATCGGGACTTCCAACAGGCCGTTCGTTTGGGGGGAAAGAAGACGATTAATGAAATACTGGCGTTCGCATTGGCATATGAATCTGTTAAACTGGCTACCAGGAGTACATATAGAGTCCGAGAAATGTCCGTCCAGGAACGTTCCTGCCAAAGAATCGGGCATGTACAACGGAGAGCCCCGAGACCTGTTATGAAGTGCTGGACATGCGGCGGAGTCGCCCACACCTCTGTTGACTGTAGGAAACGTCGACGAATGAATGAAACATCGAGTCAGAATAGTTGTTCATGCGCTTGTCATAAGAGGAGACTATCAACGGAACAACCTGAGGTGAAGAAACACATTGTACCTGTCAGAGTACTAAATGCGTCCGAAGAGCCAGTCGCAATAAGAAAAGGAGAGTTAACCGCAGAATGTGCACCCGTATCAATGAAAAGCTCAATTCAGCACGGGAAGGTGCATAATAACGCTGATGTTCTATCAAGAAGACGATGTAAGCCAGATTTTAAACATTGTCATAAACCGGAAGAGGAAGAAGAGGCGTACGACCTGCGAAATGTACAAGTAGAAGTACTAGATGGGTGGACGAATGAGGCTATACGCGCAGCTCAACTTCAGGATGAAGATATGTCGCTAATCCTGGAACACAAAGAAAAGAACGAGCGACCAACTTGGAAAGATATTTCCGACCAGAGTGGAACATTTAAGGCATATTGGGCACAATGGAATTCCTTGCTGGTGGAAGATGGTATTCTTAAGCGTAAAGGGGAAGCCGCGGACGGAAAATCCCATCGAATGCAGATTCTAGTCCCACCATCAAAAGTGAAAGATGTTCTAACAGAAATGCACGACGGAGCCTCCGGTGGACATCTGGGAGTTAATAAGACTCTTTCAAAATTACGATCTCGATTTTACTGGCTTCACATGAGAGATGACGTCGAGTCTTGGTGTAGGAAGTGCACAACTTCCACTGCGACCAAAGGACCAACAGCAAAACCAAGGAGCGCTATGAAGCAGTACAGCGTGGGTGCCCCTTTCGAGCGAATTGCGATTGATATCTCAGGACCATTTCCAAAAACCAACGACAACAACAAATACATGTTGGTCATCATGGATTACTTCAGCAAGTGGGTGGATGTCCTTCCAATTCCAAACCAAGAAGCAACAACCGTCATTGAGCAGCTAATCAATAATTGGATCAGCAGATATGGAGTTCCTGTGAGCTTCATTCCGATCAAGGCCGAAATTTCGAATTACAGATATTTCAAGGCATCTGTGCGGCACTGGGCGTAAGGAAAACCAGGACCACACCCTTACATCCGCAGTCAGACGGAATGGTCGAAAGTTTCAACCGAACAATGAAAGAGTACTTATCGAGGGTCGTTACTGATCACCAAAGAGATTGGGACAAATATGTACAAACCTCTCTCATGAGCTATAGATCGGCTAATCACGATACGACGGGCCATTCTCCAGCAAAAATTATATTTGGACGGGAGATATGATTACCAGCCGATCTGCGATTCGGAATATCTCCAGACGCCATAGACAAGACCGAAGACTACGTAGCCGAATGGAGAAATCGCCTTGATGACATTCATCATTTGGTTCGAAAGCAAATCAAGGTGTCCAGTGACAGGATGAAAACAAGGTACGACGTTCGAGCCAAGGCATCCGGATTTAATGCAGGCGATAACGTGTGGCTTTATAACTCATCGGCAAAAAGGAAGATCTCCGAAGTTGCAGCAACATTGGGAAGGACCGTATAAGATTCTCACAAAAATTAACGACGTTGTCTATAGGATTCAGCGAAGACCGAACGCCAAAATGAAAGTGGTACGACTTTTGTTAACCCAGGAAATCAGTGAACTGAGTTCGGGACGAACTAATCTAGGCGGAGGGTAGTGTGACGCATATGACAATCAGTACTGGAATCTTCGAGAAAGTCCGAAACAATGTACTAGATTATTTTAGGAAGTACTGGAAAACTGGAATAGAACATTCAAGACTATGGAACGGACGGAAACGATACACTTAATCAGAATGAGGAAAAACGGTATAAATACGTCGCACGCAGATCGGGAGTTGAGTTATAAGTAAGACAGTGAAGCAAGCGATAAGTCCCGAGTGAGAAGTAAGCAGTAAAAGACACGATAAGTACGGAAGCGATAAGTAAAGAATACGTTAAGTGTACGGTATAAGTAACGGTTGTATTACGGACTAATAAAGTGTTATATTAATTCAAACTCGATTTAACGGCTCTTATTTATTTTAAAATAATTAATCCAGCGAACCCTAAGCTCGCAACAATATCTTAACCTAGGAATCTCCTAATGTGTTTTTAATGACTCAACGTATAGATACATATGTTTTGCTTCTTAGCATTTTATTTTGGGTTTTTTTGGATCTAGGTAAATGATGTCTAGACACAATTTTAGTGTTAAATATTTTAAGAAATGAATAGGAAACACATTCCTAGAAGATCGTAAAAATGCAGACGCTAGTTGTTGTTAGATGAATTTCTTATTTCAAGGTGAACGTAAGGATGCATAGTGGTTGGGTGATTCATACGTTAACTCCTCCCTCCGTTAAAATACAATGTCCCAATTGTTTGTTTATGGGTTGTAACTCTAGTAATCTGTTATTAAATATTTTTTTTGATTTTAATTTATCTTATTTAGTTTGTATTCAGTATATATAGTATGTTACAAAATATACGAAGAAATATTATAGTTATAAAAAGGAGTATACAAATTATAATGCTTAATACTGGATTATCTTCTAACGGTATTATAAATTTAGTCTTGAGTTTGAGTATAGTATATTATTAATTTCTATTTCTATCTTTTTTTTTTTTTTTTTTTTTTTTTTGTAATTTTATTGTACATTCATTAGTTCCAAAAATTGTCTTATTACATACTACTGTTTCTGGCATGATTTGAACAATCCATGGAATGTATCTAGGGCTAGATTATCATTGGGTAGTTGACAAAGATTGTATCTTTCTTCCTATTTCTTTCTTCTTATTTCTAATAACGTTGAATGAACTCTCTCGATATTTGAATTGGATGTTGAATGGGCTACTGGGGCAAGTATATGTGTTATTCCTCTTTGTTTGAGTAAAAATTCGGTTTTTATTCCTTTGAGGATTGGTGCGTTATCAGTCATGATTGATTCGGCGAAGGGAAATATTTGAGAGATTATCTCGTCGATGACTACTGTTGTTCCAATTTCGTTTGGTATATTACGGATATACAGATATTTGCTGTTTGTGTCTATTGTTGTTATATATATTTTCTTCTCTAAATAGAATGTGTCCATCTGTAGACTTTTTCCTACTTTTGTTGGGATAGGTGTGGGTTTTATTACTTGTTTAATCGGGTGTCTTTCATATATACAGGTTGAACAAACTTCGCAGATTTTTGTTTCGGCTTTGCACATTTGTTTGAATGTGGGCCAGAAGTATTTTCCAGATATTTCTAAAACGTTGTTTCGATAGTTTCGATGAGCTCTTTTGTGTGTTTCTTGAACAATTCTAAGTTGTTCGTCCTCATTTATTACATCTATTACAGAATTTGGTGCGTGAACGATTTTATCGCACTTTAGGTTTTCTTCGACTATGTTTGGGATCTCGTGAAATGTCACTTCATCGCAATGGATAGCGTTGGTGTGGTTCGAGTTTATAATCGTTTTTAACACTCCAATGATTCCTGATAAATTACTGATTTTTAAGTGGAATCTTTTGTAATCCGTAAATGTTGTTTTGTGTTCTACTTTGTCTTCTTCCGCAAATTCTATGAATATCTGACTTTTAAATTGATTTACTGGTTTTGCAACGCTTTTTATTTTGTAGACTGGTGAAGTATCCACTGAATGTACCGAGGATGTTGATGAATTATTTATCTGTTGTCTACTTAATGCGTCTGCGACTATATTTTCTTTGCCAGGCTTGTATACTATTTTTGCTCCATATTCCTCTATCCTATTTTTCCACCTTTTTATCTTAGTATTTGTATTCTTTTCGGACACTGCATAGGTCAGAGACTGGTGGCCTGTGAAAATCGTTAAGTCTGATACTCCCTGTATGTATATTCTTAGTTTGTCTAGTGCAAAGATTATGGCTAGCAATTCTTTTTCATTTGTTGCGTAGTTTTGTTCTATCTTTGATAATGCTCTAGAGACGAATGTAATCGGTCGTTTTTCTTGAGATAATACTGCGCCAATCGCTGTGTTTGATGCGACAGTGGTTAGTTCGAATGGTTTGGAATAGTCTGGTTGCGATAGCTCCATGCATTCTTCTAAATGTGCTTTCAGGTCTTCAAATGATTTTCTTTCTTCTTGATTTAATTTTATTTTATAATTTGTACTTTCTTTCTGTGGCACCATTTGAACGGTTTTGAGTAGGTTCGTTAGGGGCTTTGCTATTATGGCGAAGTTTTTTACAAACTTACGGTAGAATCCAGCTAGGCCAAGGAAGGCACGTAGCTCCTTTAGGTTTGTTGGCTCTGGGTATTTTCTGATGGTCTCAATCTTTTCTGGGTCTGTTTTTATGGATTTGTGGCTTATTATATAGCCTAAAAATTTCACATAGTCTTTAAAGAAATGTGATTTCTCTTCTGAAATCGTTAAGTTAGCTTTATGTAGAGCATCGAATATTTGTCTGAGATGGTTCATATGTTCATCCCGAGTTTTCGAGAAGACAATTATGTCGTCGATATATACATAACAGAATTTTGTTACAAAGGGTCTCAAAATGTCGTCCACACAGCGTTGAAATATCGCTGGGGCGTTTTTTAATCCAAACGCTAACCCATTATATTCGTATAATGCCCCATTTACAGCAAATGTCGTTTTCTCTTTGTCTTTTTCGGCTATTAGTATTTGGTGAAATCCCGACTCTAAGTCCAATGTGGAAAAGACTTTTGCTTCCCCTAAGTTTTGGATTGTATGCACAATGTTTGGCATTGGGTACATGTCGTTTATAGTATGAAGATTTAATTTCGTATAGTCATTCACCATTCTTTTCTTTTGTGTGCCGTCTGGGTTTAGTCCCTTCTTTGGAACTATCCAAATAGGTGAGCAGTACGGGCTTCTCGAAGGTCTAATTATTCCACGGTATAGTAAACTTTCGATTTCTTTGTTAACGAAGTCTTGGTCGGCAATCTTATACGGGTATTGCTTAGACCAGATTGGTTCGTCGTCTTTTGTTTTAATTGTCGCGATGATGCTTGTCGTATAGGGTAAACTTTTATCGACCTTTTTATTTCTGTTCATTAATGCGTCTATCTCCCTTTTGTGTTCTTGATCCTCAATAGTATAGTTTAGTTTCTGGTTTTCGTTATTCCTATTGTCATATTCGGTCTTTAGTATCATTGCGTAAAAATCAATTTCTGCTTTTAATTTCTTTAATCCCTCTAGTCCAATAACTAAATCAAATTCCTTCAAATCTTTGAGCTGAAAAAATTCTAATCTTTTCCCTAAAATGTGAATGTTTCTTTTTGCCTCTATAATACTTCTTCCATGGAGAGTTTTTGTATATGTTTGTTTTATTGGAACTGAAAAGCTATAGTATTTTTGCAATAATTTTGAGTTGCACCGGAATCTATTAAAATTGAATACTCTTTTTGAGTATCAGGGTTTTTTAAACTTAAACTAGGCAACCCATTTTTTAATATAACAAAAGATTCTTTAATGATATCATTTTTACTTACATTATTTGCTATAGAGTCTGCTTCTGAGGCTGGCGTTAGGTTGTTGATCAGCTGTTGTTCCAGCTCCGTTTGGTGGGCCTGTTGTTGGAATTGCTGGGGTCTTCTGAGTGGATTGTTTTGCCTTGCTGTTCTGATGGTAGACCTATCCACGTCCATGGGTTCTGGTTGCGGTTGATTTCTGCTGTTGTTATAAAGCTGTTGCTGTCTCCATCCAGGTCTGATGGTCCGGGCTTCTCGGAGGCCATGGGATATCACATCTGCGAGAAATCAATTTGTTAGGAAACATTACTTTCTTCTTCTTCTGTAATATTGTTTTACACAAAAAGCACGCTGTTGTCCCGTGAAGCGCTCCATTGTGGCGAAAATTGCATGAAACGACGCACAATTCCTCCTCGCTCGCGGGCGCCTCCCTCTAACGGTTTTTAAGAAATCAAGTGTTGCCATTTGCAAAAATGTATGGCCCACCCGATATCTTGGAATTTCTCTTTAACGATAGTAGGCACCACTAGTCTTACGATGTCTGTATTTAATTGTACTTTGTTAGAGATTCCCGATTAATATATCATGTTGAAGTTGGTATTCAACGATAAAGAGGTTCGACCAGGATGGTCAAGCATATTCGAATGAGTATGAAAACGAAATGGGTGAATTGTTATATGCATAATAGACAAGATATTATAGCATCTTGCAACGAAATGAAAGATGTATTTCGAGCCAATGCTATGAAACAGCTAAAATCACATAAAAAGATTAGAACCAAAGCCTCACCACATTAGGCCACGGGCGTGTATAAATGGAGATGTATTTTTTCTTGCCACATGATTGTTTATAATGAGAAATAGGGTGGGTGAGAAAACAGAGTCCACCGAAATACTCGGATTAGTTTAGTTCAACGGATTTGATACATTTTCGAAGGGCTCGAATTTCACGTAATCATTAAGATAGTCGTTTGATTCTAGATGTTTGGAAAGTTGACGACCACTGAAAGTCTCAATAAGTATCGACAAATTTGATAATTTTTTTTTTTTTTTTTTAGTTTTTAAACCACATTTATTTTTCTAATTCTTTTTACATGTATAATATTAGGAGTAAATGTTAAACGGTCTTCTACAATCACAGTCCTTAAATTAACTTACTGGCTCTATGCGAGCTCTGTAAATTACACATTACAAATTGATTTTTATTCATGCCTTTCGGCGTACATCTTTTTTTTTTTCTTATATATATAGGAAATAGGTAATATATTAGAGAGACTCCTCTATATGTATACATTATTATTATAATTTTCATTATATATATATATATATATATATATATTTTTTTTTTTTTTTTTTTTTTTTTTAATTTTTTTTTTTTTTTTTTTTTTTTTATTATTATTTTTTTTTTTATAACAAACAAAACCTTCAAAACGAAACGAGAAGGTAAATAAAATAAAATAGAATAGCTACAAAGTAAGTAATAAACGTAATGGATGTAGCTGGACAGGGGGAGGGGGGGCCAGAGGAAGGTGAGCGTTGCTCTTGAGAGGCATACTATATCTGAGGAAGTGAAATCCTCTCCTCGTTGAGAAGCCACCACCATTTGGGAGATGTTTGATCTTTGGCTGATTTATCTCCTTCACTGATCGCCCTGCTAAAACGCAGTCGCTGCATGAATTGTATCATGTCGGGCTCGAAAGCCAAACTGGTTCTTGGGGATGATATCGTTTTCATCACACCAACCTATCAGTGCTTTGTTTATAATTTTTTCTAATACCTTACTGATGTTGGGAAGGAAGCTGATCGAGTGGATATTGGCTGGATTGCTCTTATCCTTACCCTTTTTGGGGATAGGGTGGACTACTGCAGTCTTCCAATGGGTTGGATAGTGTATATTGTTTAGAGCGTTGTTAAACAAAGTAGTGTATATGTTCTCTGCTTCGCGAGGCAATTGTCTTAGAGCCACATTTGGAATGCTCTCTATTCCAGATGATTTCTTATTTTTTATTGATCTAAGTATGTTTCTAAGTTCATCCTTGCATACAAACATATTTGTATTTTCATTTCTGACGGGAGAATCGGTTCTATTATTTTCGCCGAATGTGATGAAACTACGGTTTTCGGAACGCCAGTTGTGAAGTTGATTGCGCAGCGAGCAATGTCTTTGACGGGCATTGCTTTCAATTTCAGTGTTAGCATGAACTAATTCGTTAACTCTGTACACTGCTTCGAAACAGGCTCCAATTGAATTCGCTTCCTTTTGCGGATCTTCGACTACTATTACTTCATCATTGGAGTTGATGTGCTCTAAGGCGAGTCCTGCGTTCATTATCTGACAATTCTCGGGAGTCCGTGGAATTCGGAGACAGGGAATGTCATTGTGATCTTTCTTGATTTGTGAAAACATGTTCGGTTCGTTTGCTGGAACAGCTCGAATTCTATTGCTCCACTCCTCATTTATTACTGCTCGGTAATTATCCCGGATCAGTTTTTGAAGATTTTTAATCAAGGACTTGATTGTTTTGATTTCATTGCTATTTGGGTCACTGAACTGCCTATAGCACAATTTCAGCTTTGAGAGCAGGGTGCTCTTTCGCCTATACAAAGCATCGATAGTTGCATTTCTGTATCGGTGGGTATAGTCATCCATATAAGTTACTTTGGAGATGGAACGATTCATTGTGTTAGTAACAATATCGTTCATAGTTAGGAGGTAATGATCGATTTCATCATTACGAAGGTTTCTATTAGTCGGTGGGTCTATGCCAATGTTGCGTATTTCTCTTTTTACTATGCGATATAAATGTGGCCAATGTGCTTTTCGGAAATCGAAAGAGTGTATCTGGTCGTACTGCTCAAGTAGATAGTGCTCGTTGGGCACGTGTATTACGGCTCCGAGTCTGTAATGATCGATATCGTACTCAGTTGTGCGAAGACAATTTCGAGTAGTTACTTCGGTATCTTGTAACTGAATTCGATCATCTGTCATAAGTAAATCCAGGAAGGAGTTACCTCTTGGATAAGACGGTGTACTTGTAGCGTACAATTCTAGTTTATGCTCGATCGCATTTGTTTGCCACAAATCAAGCAAGGCATTGCCTCTGGTGTTCGAGGTCAGATTACCCAAGGCACTGTGCTTGGCGTTAAAATCACCCGCCATCAACAAGTTATTGTTTTCCGAATCGAACTTGAGACTTCGGAAAAGCGTATCGATTTCACTGATAAATTGGGTACCTTGAACAGATTCAGGAGCGTAAGCAGCGACTATATATAGATGCCTTTGACTTTTTAGCGGAATGTCTATAATGCATGCCTCTAGCACCTGGAATTTGTGTACTTCCGTGCTGTAAACGACCTTATGGTGAAGACCTTCCTTAACTGAGATAGCGACCCCACCCCCTCGAGTAGAGTGTGGTCGATCTCGTCTAATTATGTTGTAATGTTTGTAGCCCATTTTGTGCCTTTGGTTTAGTTTAGTTTCGCTACCCAAGAGCACATCTGGGCATTCGGCTGGGAGCAGATTGCTTAAATTATCCCTTCTTTCGATGTGGATTAGTGAATTTACATTCACAGCTATAATTTTTAGGTTTAGTTCAGACGGAGGGTTGAAGATTTTGAAGTGGAGAGTTATTTGGAACAGGGTTGAATAGAGAGTATCTATTCGTGCTCTTTGTTCAGTCAGTGTTTTTTGAAATTCGGCAAATTGTCCTTGCATGGTTAATAACATTATTATGATTTCTGAATGTGCCTCTGGCGCAGGCATTCTTCCATTACTATATGAATGTTCTATGGATGCTGGTTGCTTAGGGGCACCGGCCATTTGTGCATATGACACACAAGGAGCCACGAAATTGTTGTAAGAACGAGTTTTCATTTTTTTCTCTTCTTCAAATTATTTCTTTTTGGATTCCAATTTCAATTTCTTTTGTTGAAATTTAGGACATCCTCTAAAATTTGCAGTGTGACATGTATTTTTACAGAGGACACAGGACAGTGTTTTCTTATCTGGAAGCTGTTCCTTGCCCAAGGGGCATTCACCAATGATATGATCGGAGAGGCACTTTACGCACCTGATTTGCATGCGGCAGTTCGGTGCCGCGTGCCCGAAGCATTGACAACACATGCACTGCAATACGCGATCGGCTTTTCTTATTTTTACCCAACTTATTGTTTGGTGATTGAAGTATTTGATGTATCAACTTTACTGTGATACAATAAAGTGATACAATAAAGAAAGGCAATTTGCAATTGCGTTTTCTGTAGTTGGCGGAAGAGAAAGGGTTTCACACCTGTACATTTTAAATTGTCGGTTTCGACATTTTTTAATTCCTCGAATACCTCCTCAGGGGAAAAACATGGATCAACGCCTTTTAGGAGCATGGAGATTATTTTCTCCGATTTCGGGGTGTACGTGTAGTACTCGCTTTTTGTCCTACCCAAGCAGTCATTACTTTGCGATAACCTTCCATATCATCGCACATTAATTTTATTTTAGAATTATTAATTTTTTTCGTTTTGAAATTTTTGCAAGTTAACTCACCTAATTTTATAACGTCCTTTGTTTCCATGGACGTAAGTACTATAGGCGGCGCCTTTTCCTTTTTGTTGGTTACGATGTGCTGGTTCTTTTGCTGCTGCTGCATCTCCTTTGTTTGCTGCCTTTTGTTTGCTTCCTCATGTTGTTGTTCCTGATTTTTCCTTTGTGTTGTTTTATTTTCTTTGCTTTGTTGTTGCTGCATTAGGTCTTTTAATTTGAGGATTAATTCTTTTTGTTTCTTCAGTTCCTCTTTTTTGTTGTCGATATCCGCAAGGAGTTTGTCCAGTTCCACTGTATCTGTTTCCGTAGCTGTGATATTGTTGTCTTCATCGTTGAATTGGTTGCCTGCTTGTGTATTCGCTTTTCTTTCCTTTTAAATTTTCTTCGCCGTCTGTATTTGGCTTGCGTCGCTTCGTCATAAGACCCGGCTGTCGCTCGAGTCGGCGCCGTGTCATTGCCAAATGTGCGTTTCTTCTCTTTGTTGTGCCGATGATGATGCTCGAGTAGGTCCGCACTGCTCTATGTCACATTGATTGTTTTTTTTTTTTTTTTGTATGCCCGGTCTTGATGACGGCGGCTACACTGTGTGATAACACACAAACTCACACGCGCGTTCGCACACACACTGTGTGTATAATGCGCACACGTACTTACACTGAACACGTACACACTACACCGTTCAATATTTCGCAATATGCTATACAGCCGTTCTCAGTGACGGCCACACTGTTTGAACAATTCACACTTCCGCACACACGTGCACACAATAAAAGGACGCGGGACAGGACGATCGGACGATCCGTACCATTCGAAGGTTAGATGTGGACTTAAAACCACAAAAAAAGTGTCATATCGATGAATTTCTAGTGTGAAGTAATCCACACCAAAAATCATGAGGGTTGTGTAAAATTAAACTCAGTGCCACTGTTGGAAAACCATCCCAAGCCTCGCACACTCTTGGTCACCAGAGTCACACATACCCACAGCCGTCAACCCCATTGCTACTGCAAAGAACCCAAACGAATCGCCGTTCATCTCTTCCATTGATTATAAATACGCGATCCAACAAGCGTATGACAGTTCTACAATCCACAACCAACACGAACATTCCCAATCGTGGGGGCTGTTCCACATCATCCTTATCCTCATCGCTTATATACAATACCATCAAAAGTATACGGTCCGATTCTGAAGCTGACTGCGTGATATCGACAACCGAATGCGACCCTCGTCAACTGATCGCATAATGTTTTAACTTCGTACCACCTGCACACATTTCGTTCCTTTCTTCCGCACACTCGAAATCAAAGCATGGTGGATCCCCGCATATGAACGAAAAGGCTATTGCGATCGTGTTAGTTCTCTTCTCTAATATCCGCAGTACCCAATCCGATAATAGCGAATCCAACAACAATTTATCATCATAAAGGATTCAAGCCACTAATCATGTTGGATGTTGTCGGTGGGCTGTCGGGATCACTTGTAGAAGTATTTGGCAGAAACAGTAACTTAGAATTAGATCGGATGGTTGAATAGTTGATGGTAATCGTAGTGGATTTTTCGAACGATATAGGGAGGTGCGAGTTTTGTAGACTAGTTGCGCCGCTCACATTAGATTCTAGTCGAACGTTTTCTCTTATTTATTAATCAAATGAACCATTTGTAATTGAATATTCCATTTGCTGCCTAGAGGGGAGATTAGTCTTGAAGTGCTCCAAAGACATTCCCCGGTGGTGTGTTGTAACTGATTTGTTGGTGTGACAGTGGTAGCAATTTGCGTTCGATCATTGCAAACAACTCCTAGGTCTGTGGAAACAATGGAACGTGTTATTAAAATAGTGAACTGAAGTGCGACATCATATAATGAGATAAGTGCAGAATGGATAATAATTGCCAATTGGAAAGGATCTGACTGGGACCTGGGAATATATCTACATTAAAGTGCCTGCCCTTACAGCTGTTATATACCGAAGATGGCGTGAATAATAAATACGTTATGGTTTATGTGTTGATTCTAACATATAATTTACGTACTGATGAACGATGTATTATACGCAAAGTTTTGTCGTTTGTTAGCATGTTAACATGATTGTGAGTGAGAGCGATATTCCGCGAACGGCGCATTCTTGGACAACCAGAAATGCATCAAATGTGCTCATGGACTCTGGAAATCCAACGAATGGTCAAATAGATAGTTCCTCAGACAGATTTTCCTCTTCTTGAGCTCATCAACCGAATAGGTGTGTGATGTGAGTTTGTGGGGGTGAAGAAGTATTGTGACGATCATGGGCACTAGTTCACTGTCTTCCCCACGATGTTGCTCGACGAATATCCATAGTAAATTCCAGCACCAAAAATGAAGAAATGAAATGCACTGGTTTTGGTTGAATTTTTTGTTATTTTTATTTTATACTAAGTTTATTGATTCGTATGCACTTATAAGTTAATAGAAGTCCCAATGGTGGAAACATGAACAGCAGAATGTAAGGCACATCAACACACTAAGAGAGTACGCCACGGTGGCGTTTCCGCGAGATGAACCTGTATGCATTCTAAAAACCGAACAATAAAAACTTGCTGACCGAATGGAATTGGAATGGATGTAATTTAAAATAGAACTCGTTTTAACTCTTTAATGGCGGTGGTTGTTAGTACTCAAACTGCCGACAGACACGTCTTTCCTTGTGCTTGTGGTGCTCGTAGCGTGTGCACTAGTGTGCACATGCTGCGGTTGTTGAATCGCGACCGATCTGTTGGATGGACTGTCTTGGAAAAGGGATTAAGTTGGGTAATTTAAGTTTCACACTTGACAATCAAAAGAAAACATACTTCTGCTCTCTCATTGGCACGTCCGTCGATGTGTGGTGGATAATCGGTTAATTGATAATCGACGAACATGAGAGAATGAGAGAACAGCAACACGATGTATGATGATGGGTGGATTTGGTTGTGTGTGCATGAATCTGCGTAGTTCTGAGCATCACCCATTGACCTAATTCGGTGAATATGGTGATCTCAGAGTACATTGAACTATACAAAAGACAGAACTATGAAGGAGAGGAAAATTAAGCTGGTGCTATTCACATGCGAAAAGAGAGCATGGATCCCCAGCGAAAGAAGTGTCTGGAGAAGGTGGAAAGGACGCTGACTTGGCTAGGGAAATCTGATCATGGGAACTAACTTAAATGCTTTGATAATTTCCCCAGCGGTCGCAAGATTAAGCAACCGCGTCGTTTGATCGGACTATGCCGTTGCTAACCGAAATGATGCGATTTCCTGTGGAAATCCTATGGGTTAGCGAAATGGGGTTTGCCGTATGGCCAAAAGGTAGCTAAACTCAATTATGCATTATCTGCATAGGATAATGAGTTTAGCTATGCTATGAGTTAACATGTTTTACAGGTGGAATAGCTTATAAGGAGAATGGGTAGAAATAACGCGCTGAAAGCGGGAGAAATAAGGTATAAAATTATGGGTTGGTTCTCCATGTTGTGTAGAGAACGCCCACAAGTTCACCATCAATCCTATCACCGACTTCAACTTCCCAGCTACCCGACTACTAGAGTCTTTCCGGTGAAGAACATTCGTGATGACTTTCGGTGACCCCCTCCATAGGTACTTTCTTAATGCTTCTACTTTTCTAGATCAACATCCGTCGGAGCCGTCGCAAATCCCAACGATCCCTCGGATCATTCCAACCCATGCCCATAGAAACTCATCACCCATCGTAACATACAGTCCACTTCATATCATGTCAGGTAAGCGAGATTGTTTCTAAACAGCCACAAAGTCGGATTCACGTGAAGTAAATAAGAAGGTAATACATTGCTCAAGGGACTTGCCAACCCTTTTCTAGGTTTTCGCATATCGTGTTGACCTCAATTGAAAAGTATACACTTGATTGGAATGCAACATGTTGGTCTAAGTATACCGCAGAGTACACGTGCACAAGCAAGTGGTGAATTATATCTGAATTTTTCAAATCGCGGACCTCTCAAACGTACCCAAGGTGACAATAAAATCAAAGAGCCTCACAAAGCAAAAGAAGGAACAATCAACCCGAGGCTCCGCTATACCTCGAAGTAATATCGGCTTCAAGAATAAGGCAAACAATCATAAAAACAAGATTTCATTAGGAAGTGCACAAAGAATTGCGCCTCTGCTGTGAGTAGCGTGGTTTTTTAATCCCCGTGTTTTTCTTTTTTCGGATGCTTGATGTTTGGCGTGGCGTTTAATCTCCCACCAGTGTAAAAATACATTGAAATGATTCCATTTCAACACGACCCACAAAACGTTATCCTGTCAACTACCCCCCAAGCAGCCGACTGCACTTGGTAACCTAGGGGGATGAAACATTTAGTGAGAAGTTGCTTAACAGCATTTTGTTTTGTGACTTCCTTTTTTCGCAATCTGTCTCAGAGGGGTGACATTTTTGTTTGGGGATTGTTCTAGTTGCTGATTGTCCTGTGATGGGTTTCTCGCCTTAAGGTAGGCGAACGCCCCATATCCCGGCAGATTGGATTGGCTTTTAATGTTTCCTGGGAGATATCTTAAGAGTAATTGTTTCACTTTCGTTTTTTGACAGCAAGCCAGAAGTTCACCAGTTTTAACTGCTTAGCGATTATAATTCCATTTTTATCGCGCCTAGTACCTGAATGTACAGAAAGTTTTGAGGGTAAGAAAATGTCTCGAAGGACTCTCAAGCGAAAGATGGATTTATTGTAATGTTTAGCACTTTGACTATCTAAAGAAGTCCGGATGGTATGATAGATTTGGAGTTATTCTCTGGCTCATGAAATTTTTATTTAATTTGGGATGCTGCGTGAAACTTATTCGCGTGTTCCTACGTCGGCAGTATTTAATGAGATTTAAATGATCCGGAAATGGGATAAGGAATTAAATCATATATATATATATATATATATATATATATATATATATATATATATATATATATATATATATATATATATATATATATATATATATATATATATATATATATATATATATATATATATATATATATATATATAGATATATATATATGCATATATATATAGATAAATAGATAGATGGATAGATAGATATAATTATATATATTAGATTATATATATATGTATATATATATATGGTTTTTTAAATATTTATTACAGATTTCGCGCCGTCGGGAAATGAACCGCAAATTGGTGCCATCCGTCCGATTGTCTTGTGGAGCACATATAGACCGAATTGCGAATTTGCGATCGGCAGGTTTCACACGTTTCTGATTCTAACAATATTGGTTCTGTTAAGCTCGTTGGGATTGGAGTGCTATTTATTGCGGCTGGAGTGGAATTTTTTATCAAACCAAGGGTTATGAGATGAACTTCGTTTGATGGAATGCGGAATGTAGATCTCCATCCTGAGAATATTAATTTCTGTAACCGACTGCGCGGGTGCTTAAACATCGGAGTCTCCAAAGCATACCTACGACCACGGAAAGGATACGAATACGTCTCGCAAATCGTTAAGTTAAGGACTTAGGCGTAGCCGGGAGAGCCGGAGAAGACCCGATGAATGAGCATTATGCCAGCCAGAACCCTGTGCTCCCCAAGGGTTCTGAGGTTGATTAATTTGAGGTTCATGTACTGGGGCAGGATTAAGGGGTTTTATCATCATAGCCCTCGGAGAGCGAACCGACGAAAGCGACGTTGAATACTTTCAATTCTGCGTTTATGGGTCTTGTGATAAGGGGACCATATCTGGCTAGCATATTCAAGCAGTTTGGCGCAAGGCTAATAACCTTGACCGGAAAAACAAATTATTATGGAAAATTTAATAAGCCTCAGATTTGTTAAATAAGGCCAAGACCGGATCCCAGTTGTAGTGCCGATGATGGTGATGATAGTCAAGCGTCCACTGCGAGAGTAAGGTAAAGGGATCGAGTTACGTGGGGGTCAGAGAATTCCTTAGACCATTGTTTCACCAACCCGAGGGCAGAATTGTCTTTCCGGATCCACTCGTCAATGTGAGAGAGGAAGTTAAGGTCCCTAAGCAAAGGATCTCCAGGTCTCGAATAGATTGGACAATGGTTAAGGGTTGGATATGAAGGGAATAGGGACGTGGGGATGAGTGAATACGCTTACGGGAAAAGGTTATAGATTGGCATTTTAATATTATATTAAGTACAAAGCGGCGCAAGACTAATGACCTTGCCCGGAAAATCCAAATCATTATGGAAAATTTAACAAGCCTCAGGACTTGCTAATTAAGGCCAAGACCGGCTCCCGGTTGTAGTGCCGATGATGATGATGATGAAGTACAAAGAAATTTTTGCGATACCAAGTCGAGAAGTTGTCAAGGTCTGATTGCAGAAGTGCAGAATCAACAGTTGACTCGATGATCTTGTATATCTTGGTGTCATCAGCGTATAGGGACAAGCAGGAATTCATAATGAGATTATCAATGTCATTAGTGGCAGGTATAGATAAGAGAGGGCCTAGATGGCTATCTTGGAGGACCCCAGAGGCGGTAAGGAAGGGGTTGGATATTATGGATTTGAACCGAACCGAAAAAGCTCTATCATCCAGATAGGAAACAATTCGTTTCAGTAATCTGGGTACGAAGCCGAGGCCGGTTAATTTGAAAAGGATAAGATTATGGGAGATTTTGTCGACCTTTACTGTGGTCGGCCGAGACCATGTCGACTCGTTACTGTGCTCTAGTGATGAGAGTGTAAAGGAAGTGAACTCAACGAGATTGGTTGTAGTTGGTCGGCCATTAAGAAAACCACGTTACCTTGATGAAATAAAAGATTTGTAACGAAAACTTAGAGATTCGTATAGAATATTTTCGAGAATTTTGGTAAAGTGGGGCAGTTTGGCGATAGGGGGGTAATTGGCGACATCATTTTTGGGACCCTTCTTGTGGATGGGGGTGATGAAGGAGGTTTTCCAAATGTGGAGGAATACGCCTTGAGAGGGTGAGAGATTAAAGATCAGTGAGAGGGGAGCAGAGAGAACGGATGAGCATTTCTTGAGGAGGAATGCGGGGATACTGTCAGCACCCGGTGTAATCTCGTGTTTAAGTTGCAGTAGCTTAGATTCAATTAAGGGCGGATCAAAGGAGTTGTGGAGATGGGCCCCAAGGGAAAAGTTAGGTAGATAGTTGAAGTACGACGGGTCACGGACAAAGGAATCATTAGTGAATGACTCATTGAAGTGAGTGGCGAAGAGGTTAGCAATAGTAACAAGATCAGATGAATTATGAGAGTTCAAGGTAAGCGATATTGGGTAAACATCGGATTGTTATGATCCGGCGCCGTGCTTCCTCCAATGAGCGAAAGTTAGCTTTATTAGGCGTAGTGGTTGTAGGGCTGTGCAGACGATGACAACTGGACTCGAACGACGGGTATGAAAAGAGGGGGCTGGTGGTAGTCAATAGATGTAAGGACGATGGGGCTGGGTGAGACATATGTATTGATAGGGTCTGTTGTAAAGATGAGGTT
Source organism: Microdon myrmicae (assembly GCA_963931805.1). Classification (NCBI taxonomy): domain Eukaryota; kingdom Metazoa; phylum Arthropoda; class Insecta; order Diptera; family Syrphidae; genus Microdon; species Microdon myrmicae. The sequence goes on from OZ007497.1 coordinate 85,487,733, forward strand.
CAGCTGCCTGCCCAAAAGGTTTCGTACGTTACTGACTTGACCGAGGCAAAAATCATCTAGTCGATCAATGAAGAGACATTCCTTGGCAGAGGTGGGGTGGAAGGTGAAGTGGGATTGAGCATCAGATAAAACCCAATTGAGAAGTGGAACATTAAAACCTCCAAAGACGGTGATATTGTCTTTGCAATTACTCAGCTCGATTATGAGGTCAATATCATTAAGGGCGATCTCGTAAACTTCAATAGGCTAGGATGGCAAGATAAGCACATGACAAAGATTGATTACCGTGGATGAATGATTTTGACTGTCACAGAGTCTAGTTTGAAGAAGGTAGGCGATAAGTGACGAATCAACAGCGATGAGCACTCCTCGGCTGAGGCAAAAGACAGCGGCGTGATTGAGGACGTTATCTCGGAAGATGGTGATTGAGGGTGGAAACAATTCCAGGCTATGAATGCTGGGGATTAAGTTCGTTTTGCTTAAAGCGAAAATGTCAACAGGGAGGGCCTGGGAGCTTTTCAGAATAGATTGGGTCTTTGAGGGAAGACCTTCTACGTTCTGATAATACAGTGTAATATGTTATATGGTCCGTTTTAAGAGAGGGTCGGGAGGTAGAAGTTTAGGAACGAAAAAAAAAGTTGATTTCGGCCGTACTGTGTTGAAGATGTGGTAACGTTCTGGAGTGAATGAAGTGGCCGAAAGTTTTAAAGTCATTCGACACTTTATAAGGGGATAAACTGAAAATTCGTGGGATTTTACGAATAGTTTGCGGAGACTGGGAACGTCAGTGGGTAAATATTCGCGTTGAATAGAGAGTTTGACACTGGTTTTGGTTATGCCTTCATAGCAGACAGAATCAAATTTGGCGTGGATATATGCTAGAAAGAGATGAATATTTTCATGTTTTTCTGCCTCTAAGTTTGAACAGTGCGTAACGGCAATCAGATGATTAGAAGCTAAGCTGTGTGATTTTCACTGAGAGAGGGATGACGAGGGATAATATGGCTTAGGGGTTTTGAGGCGTTAAGAAAGCTGAGGTTAGGGTTAAAAGAGACTATTAGGAGGAGGTTTGAAGGAAAACCAATTTTTAGCAGACGGATACCTATACAAGACTATCTTCTTTCATCTGACGAAGAGGATATCAAGGAGATCAAAGCAGAAGGTAATAACTGTAATAACAGCTCGTTGATAAATAAAATAGTTCAAGGTGACAAGATTCCTGCAACGAACCAGCGGACCACAACAACAACAACAGCACAGCGGCCGCTCAACGGTCGCTCTAACCCAATCACGCTCTAACCCAATCACAGTAAGTCCCACATATTTAATTAATTAAATTGTTATATATAAAAACATAACAAATTTGTCGGGTTTCCTCTTATTAGGCGTAACAGAGTTGTTTTGATTTCATCGGCGTGTGGGTAGTGTGCTTTTGGGTAGGGCAATACGAAGAGTGCAGTTGGTATTGGGGGTAACCATTGGCCGGTTGGTAGATTTAGGAGGGAGAATGGGGTCGGACGTGATAGCGGGTCTGGAAGATCGCCTGCATGGTAAACAGCCATGTCGATGAAAAGTTTTGGTTGGAGTCTTCTTGAATTAAAGTGAGAGGGTCGGGACGTTTACGAGTAAATGTAATGAGGCGTTGGTTGACGAGGCAGAAACCTTTTCCTAAACTTCGACTGTACGAACTGAGATGGATTTAATCTCATGAGCTTAGCCGCTAATCAGGACCACCATAAGAGTGAGGTCGTTTTTCATATCACTCATTTTGTCGACCAGTCCATAAGGGTTCCCCTGATACAATGAGCAATGTAGGGGGAGACAAACATTTTTTGAGAGGGCATTAATACTTCCTATTATGTCTTTGGACTGATCTGAGGCCCTGATTTCCGTTACAAGATCTAACCGCCCTAAGATCACGAATCGCCTTTTTAATGCATTGTTATACGTCGACTTTTAATGAATTGGCGGTAGGGGCAATAAGGCTTTCAACCCGTTTGTGATGGGTTTTTGACGATTTGTAATAGTGATCGGAAGAGGAGGCAACCCCCTCAGCCGATCTAATAACTTCATCTAGTCTAGTGAGCTCTAGTAGACCTTTTTTCTATATAAATGAAGACCTTTGGGAGTTTGGCTGAAAAACTCGCTTAAGCATTTAATCGCAAGCAACACATGCGACGAGAAGGTGTTGTCATATGCATCGCAGAAGAAAATGAAGATACGCGTTTCCCGGGGTCCGTGCAAAGATTTATGCAAGTCTCTGAAGCGATACAGTGTTGTGTGCTACAACGGTTCGTTTCCGTGCTTCTCGTATTACCGAGGAAGAGAAACGAACGATGGAATCCTGTGTGGATTCCTGATGATTGTTGGTGCTGAGGGGGTAGATTTAGTTGATGTGCCGTCACAGGTTTACTTTTATCAGTAACGCGTTCACTAACACACCCGGGGAGGACGGTACCACAGATGACCAACGCGACCAGTGTTGCTACCCGAAGACAAGTTAAATCGTTGAAAAGGTAAAGGCAATTAATGCTCCATAGAACTTGGTTTTTACTATATTTCACTTCGAATTCTTTCACAGGTTTCATAAGAAATTTTGGTTATACTATAATAAATTGTTTCACACTGAATATTGTCTTTGATGCTCGTTCTGAATCGTCCTTCTTCACAGGATTCCTAACCTTGACTCTTCGTGTCCTCTTTCAAAATGCGTCTCCAGGCAAGTTACCTTCTCACTTCGAAAATTCAAATCCTCAAATATCTTTATCTTCTTTCGAAGGTCAAGACGCATCGCCACTTATCGTTTGATTCTTTCTTGGGGTTTTTGTTTGTGTTAACCATCTGGCTAATGCAAAGAAGAGTTTTCGTGCATTTCAAATGGGTACCACAAGATCCGTGGAATTGGTTGTTAGTTTAGGATCTGGGAATCCGTGTCTATTAGCAAGTCATAAAACATCTGGTATGCGTTTTGATGTTTGTGATTGCAAGAATTGTGTGTTGGCGTATCGAATAGATATGCTTTTGTTTGGACACATGCACTTTTAGGTTTTGGATCTTGTAGGTTTTTTAGGTGCTAATTGCTTTTAGCATAAATGGAAAATAATGCAATATGCTGTTTGATGTTAGGAAATTGAATCGAACAAATGCATTGAATTGAATAAATGCATTTGAATTCAATAAATGAGAATTTGAACGTTTAGTTCAATTTGGTTTGACATTGAATTCAATGTTATCTTGGGGATATGAAATGGATTTCGTTATAGGTAGGATTTGTGTATATGTGGGATGAAAGTGTAATGTGGGAGAAAAATGTAATGTGGGAGAAAAATGGTAGGGCTTCTTGGAGCACTACAACGGTCAGGTTTAGCACAGCTTTCCATCTTACTTGGGGAGAAAACCATGCATAAAGGAGAACAACCGGAGAGATAGAGAAGGAAAAATACTGTAAAGAGAGGGGAAGAAAAAGAAAGCCTATTAAATCGAATGATTGAAAAAAGTGAAAGTCAACGACCTCGCACGTGATTCGGACGCTCTAGCAGTAGAGTTCGCGTCGATCACTTTTCACCTGTGCCAAACCTGTCACACACTATCAACTCGACAGATAAAATAGATTTTTTTTTTTTTTAATATCATTTTTTATTTACTTACTCGCTCGACAAAAATGATTAAACTGTAGCTTATGTTATCTTATTTCTTAACATACTGGTCCTTTGCGGACTCTCTTAGTTGCATGCCTACGCTTAAAGCATGAAAATTTGTCTTTCGACATTATGATTATTTTGTTTGCATGCATTTTTGCGGAACTTAATTAGATACGAAGAAAATGAAGACAGAAAAAACTTTGTTTTTGTTATTTTTTTTACCTTAAAGCTAATTCAAATACTAAACTAACAATTGATTTTTTTGTTTTTTGCTTTTTAATACCTTAACTCCATCCTAAACCGAACATCAAACCTAAATTTTCGAAATGCTAAATCTATGTAAGCTTTCCGCTGTTTGTTGGGTTTTTTTTTTTTTTTTATTACTATTATTATTATTGCTTCCCTTTTTTTCCAGTTTTATAAGGAAACTGGTTTTTAATTATCACGGTAATATCACCTAACTTAAATACTAAACTAATTTTTTATTTTTTTTTTTTTTTTTTTTTTTTTTTTTTTTTTTTTTTTTTTTTTTTTTTTACCTTAACTCTATCCTAAACCTAATATCAAGACTCCGAAATGCTAAATCTATGTAAGCTTTCCGTTGTTTGTTGGGCTTATTTTTTTTTAAATTATTATTATTATTATTTTTTGACAGTTTTATAAGGGAACAGGTTTTTAATTGCCACTCAGCCACCAAAATCTCTGGTGTTGCGTATTCGTGTCGTTTCGTTCTTTCTGTGGTACTGCAGACGATCTTCATCTGTGTGCGCAACTTCTCGATTATAACATATTCGTTTATCTATACCCGACCGACGTACGTGATAAATCAACGGTATAGCGGATTCATTTTGTATAAGGCCGTTCATGTCAAGACTAAGGAATGCTTCCGGTGGAATAAAGCCATTGCGACGTACCCTCTCATAATACATATTGTTTGGGTAATATGCACCAAAAATCAAATCGATCTGTGAGCTCATTGATCTCGCAATATGCCCTCGGATCAGCTTGATCATAAAGTTATCCACTCTGTTTATATTGGCCCCACTGTACAACGCTTCATTGGGATAGTATTCTTTGTGATCGGCTTCAGGAGTCCGATGTAAGTTAAGACACGTCCTGAGGCATTGCTTCTCAAAAATCCGAATGTTTTCCATTAAGCTAGGTCACACATTAAACCACACTGGAGGTCCATATATGATCATCGGTCTGATAAAAGCCATGTAGCATATACCGTTAACTCTGCTGTCAAGTTGACTACTATGAAACAGTGTTCTTATCATAGCATACTTTTTCTTTGCCCTGGCCAGCGCAGCCTCCACATGTTTGTTAAAATATAGTTACTGATCCAGCCAGATGCCTAAGTATTTGACTACATTTTTGGTTTCCAGTGTTTGTTGGTGTGGTCTCATAATATCTAGCTTTCGCCAGATTTCCTGTTGTCCCTGGTAGCTTCAGCCAGTGGTGTTCTAAAGAGGCTGGTTTCACACTTCTGGATATTGATTTTGAGTTTCCAGTTGTTGCAGTATCGCTGAACATCATTGAAATCCCCTTGTAATAATTCGTTAATGATTTCAATTTTTGGAGCTCTTCTATATATTATCAGATCGTCTGCATATGCAATAACCTGATAAAGAGACCTCATCATGTCGCTAGTGTAAATAGGAAAAAGGATCGGGGATTACACCGCACCCTGTTGCAGACCGGTTTTTATTTTGTAAGTAATGTTGGAGGTCACATTGCCAATTTTGACGACGAATTTCCTTTCATTCAACATGTCGTATAGTATATATAGTAATGGTTTATGAATGCCTAGTCTCATTAGCTTGTAGTTATAACCTTTCTAGCCAAACGGTGTCGAAGGCCGTCTCCAAGTCAATCAAACAGGCACCTGTACACTGTTTCAGATTTTTATTCCACTGAATGTCTGAAACCAGTTTAGCTGCGGCATGTGTGGTTTCATGACCAGCTTTAAAACCAAACTGGTTATTTGGAATAATATTATTGTCCTCAACCCATTTAAGTAGAGCCTTGTTTAGAACCTTCTCGAATACTTTACAGATTATGTGGGTTTGTTCTGTCTTTCCCTTTTTTTTGGTAACGGTTGGATGATGGCCGTTTTCCAACGTACTGGATAGTGTGCGTTGTTCAGAGCGATGTTAAACAAAACTGCGTATATGTCAATTGCGATTGGAGGAAGATGTTTGAGTACTATATTGGGTACTCCATCTATTCGAACTGATTTTTTATTTCTTAATGATGCAAAGACGCCATGGATGTCTTCACTAGTGATCAAAAGGCTGTTGGCGCTTTCGACAGTGATCTCGGCGTTTGCCGTATTTTCATTACTGAATTCGATAAAACCATGGTTTTCTGGTCGCCACTGTGAAATGTCATTTCGAAGATGACGATAATTCAGTAGAACTCTATCCTCCAAGTCTTGGTTGCGGGGAATTACTTCATTTGCCTTCTACAGTTCTTGAAAGACGGCCCCTACAACATTCACTTTCTCCAAGGGATCTTCAAACACAAAAACTTCGTCATTTAGGATGGCGTTGTTTGTGTCTATGCCTATATTTGTCAGCATTCGTTGGTTTTCGTCAGTTCGTGGTATTTGGAGACACTGAATCTCGTTTTCATTACTCCGTCTAAATATTTTATTAATTTGCGGGAACATACTAGGGCTGTTGGATTTTACCGCCCGAACTTTGTTGTTCCAATACAAATTTGCTGATAGCCTATAGTTGGCTTTTATCAGCTGTTGGAGATTTTTTAATCTGGACTTCAGTGATATTATCTCCTGGTCGTGCCTATCAATAAATCGTCTGTACCGTAGTTTTAGTTGCGACAGAAGTCTCCTTTTTTTTCTGTGTAGTGCGTTGATTGTGGCGTTTCGGTACATGTTCATGTTCCCCGTAGGTATGGTTTTTGGTATTGTTTTGCCCATAGTTTGTTTTATGGTTTCGTCCATTTTTTGTGTGTATTTGTCGATGTCATCGTTGGATATGTTTCTGTTGGTAGGAGGGTTAATATCTTTTAAGCGAATTTCTCTTGTTAATGTTCTCGTGAAACGCGTCCATCGCATACCCCCATAGTTATAGGGTTGCGGTATCATACATTCACCGAGTTCGCTTGGTGTTTTTATCACGATTGATAATGCAGAATGTTTGCTGTTATACTCAATGGTGCGTAGGCAGTTTATATTTTATCAGATAAAATAGAATATGACTGGGTAAGTGGACGGTAGATTGGGAATGGGGAAATTGGGATTTTTTTTTTTTTGGTTCCTATCAAGGAACCGAACAATCAATTTGGATAAGTACTGTGGGTATTTGCACGGTTTAGAAGAATTTGTTACTCAGAAATGTCCGGAGCTCGTCAATTGGAAAGTCCCATCACGGCAACCCGAGACCACATACAAAATACTATATTTAAAAATTTTTGTCTCGGATATTATTGTTTTTTTAGAAACCAATGCCACAGTAGATTGTTGTAAAATTTATAATTAGTAATCGTACGGGGTTCGAGTTCCTGCATTACTTTCTAAAAACGGGTCTTAGACATGTAACATAGAGAAAAAGTCTTCAAGTACTGACGCGAGTTTCACAATTGTATATCTTGTAATTGTTTAAGTAATATGATTTAAAACCGCATATTTAAAAAAACATAGTAAATGTTTTTTATGCGTTTCTTCTTCAATTTTTCTATATAACATATCCATATTTTTATACATATGCCATATTTTATGCGTCTTTTTATGGGCTATTCTATAGAAAGAATCTGTCCCATAAAAATAGGCATGAGTGTATTTATTTTGACACTCATTTATTTTAATAATACGAGTATTTAATTCTCCCTAATAACCTATTTGCAGGCATTCACTCTTTTTATCTTGTCTCGCTCTTCTCTTTCCACTTTACACCCGCTACAATTTTGTTTGTACTGCTTGCTTTAAAATGTTGATACCATAGAAATTCTTACTCCTTTAACGAGTGCTTACTGGAAATTACTAGTAAAGAATACACATAATTTACACATAATTAATAGATGTAACATTCACATTAAAGGAACTTTATTTGAAACGAGGCATTGAAAGCATTCCTGCTATTGAGAGCAGTCTTGGTATGAAACAATACGACATTTATTTACTGACTTCTAGCTATTCATTCTCAAGTTTTGAAATTCCCATTTTTCTCCTGAGTAACGATAGTGATGAACACCATATTTCTTAAAACTTAGAATTTACAAAGTTACATTAAGTCAGTAACTTACAGATGGCTTCAACATTTCAAGGACTAACATGGAAAGAGGTTGTAAGGAAAAGTGTCCTGGTTGCTTTACGTTTCAAATTTTGCTTTCTGTTTTGACGCCACGAAGCGGGTGAGCACATATTTAAAATTCAATCGGGATACATCAATTGCAGGAGCAATGTGGCTCGAAAATGTATGTTATACTGGTCACCCCACTTGAACTTGAGAAGGTAACGTTAGCGTAATTGTATGCATTTCAAAGTTGCAAGAATGTGGATGAAGTATCAGCGATGTCCTGTTGTTAAGAAATTTATGATATTTATTCAGGATGGAATAGTTGCAAATCAGCATATTGTTATTGTGTAAAAAGAGAAATACAGACACTGAATGGTCTCTGTAAAAGACACTGAGTAAGTTTATTTAAAATGTTCATGTGTCAGCTTACTTTAATTGAATTGGTATTGTATAGGTATTACATATATTTTCCTCGAGGAAAAAACATATGATCGGGCGGTTAGTTGGTTTTAGGATGAGTACGTCTTCAGACATATACTGCTTTAGCTAACAGTTAACCTATTTGTGAAATGAATTCGAAGTGGGGAAGAGGAACTTGCTGATTTGAATTTGGCACTCTGAAACGCAGATTGTTCCGGGGATAATAACGAAGGGCATATTTGAGAGTACTTTAGTCACCACCATGAAGTGAAGTGGACGAGGACGGAGTGACCGTTTACCATCGAGTCGTACTTTTCTACCAGTAGCTCATCTCGTTCTGGGGAGATCTGCAGTGACCAGCATATGGCAGTCGCCTGAAGTAGCTCACGGCGAATTTTTTTATGGGGTTATTTGAAATCACACGTCGGGTCGTCGCTGGATCCTGGCTCAGATAAAGAACATCATTCCGCAAACTGTTAATATCACCGTCGACCTGTTCGAAACAAACAAATGAAATTCCCGAATTCGGTTAGCACAGTGTATTGACAATAATGGAGGCTATATGCCTGATATTAGCTTTAAAACTGTAAAAAGTAAACAAATAGAATTAAGCCGATACCTGCATTAATTTTTTTAACTGAAAACTTTTTCTGTCCCACTCTGTACAAGCTGTGAAAAGTTACTTTAGTTTTAGTTTGCAACCACTTTAAGTCTAAAGGACGCAGAAAGCTGAGCGGTTAAAAACTGACGAACAATCATGTTACCAAATTTCCAAAATAAGCAATAGTTGCAGCCATATTTTCTGGGCGGTTTACGTCTAGGGTGTTTGGCAACGAACCCTGTGCTAAGACCACAATATGAGAAGTTCTGTTAAAAATGTAAATTTTCTCTTCCCTAAGTATGCATTCAACGATATCAGCCTCAATTTAGTCGAAAATATTATAAGTAAATCAAACAGCAGATGTCATTAGCCACATGCGGCTATGTGTTTTATTGGGGATGCATTCGAATGCATGTTGCAATAAAACTTAAATGAACATAACTTCACACCTCTGCACTCTGTTCTCGCTTCCAATTGCCTTGCCAACTGCAACGACCCATAATCCCAGGCTCTATTGAATTTCGAAAATAGAAATTGAATCCAATTAACAACATATGCACTTCTTTGTGCATTTTGTATGCAGAACCTTGTTGGTATCACAACCAACCAACCCGGTTACTTGGTCCTTCCTCCTCTAGTCCGTCTATTTTTCAAAAGATGTACATCAGCTGAAAATTGCATCCTCATCCTCTCAGTGTGCAGAGGCGACTTCTTGCAAGCTGTGCGAAAATACTGGTATTATCAATAATAATAATTTTGTTAAACACTCGAGGACGAACAGAAAAGTGCATCTATAGGATACAGAACGTGCATTCGTCGTTCCTATGATGGTGTCCAACTAGTCAGCCCTTACATGTACCGTTTTGTGCTGAAATAATGAAAATATTGCAATTGCATTTTGTTTATCCTGCAACCGAGACCAAAGTATGTTGTCCAGCTACTGCTGCTGCTACTACAACTCTCGGTATGGTTTGCTGGGGTCCATCTCTCTGCTGTAAATTGATGCAATTTGCATCACCCGAGGGTGTCCTGACACACATCAGGTAGCCGCTGGGCCCATGCACATAAACACCCACCCAAACCTTCAGTAACAATGGGCAGACAATGATTATTATGTTGATGATGATGGGCTTGTGAAATTGTGAAATTGTGAAATTGCACTCGTACAAGGATCCGAAAGGATGTCTTTTTTACTATTAACTTCGCTGACACCGAGTCGCTACACGCATGCAGATGTGTATACACATATTTTAATTTTATTGAGCAATTAATTAAATACCTTTCAAGGACTGCCAGGCGTGTTGGTAGATCTCTATCGAAGGAAGTAACTCGACGATATTGTTATTATTTTTCGGTTATGACTTTGTTTTCATCGTCCTTGTAAGGACGGTCGTGGTAAGAGGAAAGCTATGTTAATGCCGTTATGTAGCTCTCAACAATGTGATCTGACTTTTAACGAATTAGCGACAATCAAATTAATTGGCAATTTCTCTAATGCGCTCAAATCGACCTGTAATCGACAATGTATACTTTAATTGAGCTGCAGTACTTGCAAGAGGATTGCTTCTTTCTACTTAAAAACCCATTGGAAACTTATTGACGGTACGATATGATATTTTAATTAATGTAAAGCAGTATAGCGTAGAAAGTGTTGGTGTACAGGTTGTTGCAATAAAAACTTGTGAGCGAAGGTTTTTACCCCAATAGCGATTGGATCGTTAAATGTGGCGTTTCAATAAAATTACTCCCAACGACTACGACACATTACATATAGATGCGAGATCCAGCGAGCAGGCGGCAGGTGGCCGGTATTAAATGTTGGACTATGTAGTGCTAATTTTAATTTTTCATTTTTACAACATTTTTTATTTCCTTTTTATATACTTAGTTTCTAAATTATATGCTAGACAAAAAGTGCTTAAATTCTAGCTTAGTTATATTACATTATAACTTACTGGTCCCACGCAGGCTCTCTAAGCTAAACATTGCATGACTATTGTATAATTGGCCTTTCGTGTATGTGGTTGTATTTATGACTATTTGTATGACAAAGAAAAATTGGGAAAACATTGTGTCGAATTTTTTTTTTGTTTTTTCTTGAAATCTAACTTACTTCTATTTTTTTTTAAATTTTATTTAAAAGAACTTAACTTAAATCTTATACTACCCTAATTCTAGAAAAGCTAAGTTTAATATTATCGTCCCGGTTTCTGTGGGAGATAGCCTGTGGCGGTTCCGCGAAACCCCACAGCCCACTTACCTGAAAAACCCCCATAACTACATCCCAATCGGCATAGGTTTTCGCTAATGCAATCGCATTAGCACCTTAAATGCTTCACGCATCTAGGTTATCAAATTTATATAACCTAAAAGTCCCTGTTAAAGAATTCCTGCCTTTTCATGCATCTCGTCGCATGCAAGTTCCCTACAAGAATTCTTTCCATTATACAGGCGCATAAAACTAAAACCTATTCGGTACCTTCGGTTGCCAGGCAAATTCCAACCTTCCCACACCTGCACCGCAATCTCTCCGCAGCAAAATCATTTCTTTCCCAAGAATAGTTAATGTTTTCAATGCATTACCTGGAAATGCCTGCAAAGAATTTTTCCTACATGGACATTCATACATGTATCAATGCATCTCTGCATTAGCGACCCAGAACCGAATTTCCAATTAGTGTAGATATTCACACTAGAGTTCGATCGTGTCGTCGCCATAGATGCCATGTAAAATTGACACAGATGGTATATAAAAACCGTCATTGTATAACCATCTAATCTGCTTTGCAATTACTTGCAACTATCGATACGGCTGCAAGCACTTTACCCAGAAAAGCTCGTTTGTTTGAATCTCCAAACAATCATCGACTTCGCGCATAGCTGCCGGATTGAATTCAAACCATAAGCAATGCAAATATAGAATCAGTTTCCCACAAACAAATTTCTCTGCATATACAAATGCAAGCAAGGGATTCGTTTAGTCGGCCAACCCGTTAGCACCTTTTCCCAATGTCTATTCGTATATTTACACAAGGGCATCACTCATCTAAGACTTTTATGATGCCCTCGTCTCATCTTTTCTCTTACCACATTTCTTCGTATTTAGACGCGATGCACTTCATAGACAACGATCTTCTCGATCCCCTTGTCGTTGCCGCCTGCTTGGTTTGTTTTGCCACTGCCTTCGCGGATGGGTAAACAACACAGATCTGAACGATCACACACATACCACCATGATCTCCATTACGAGATCTGGTTTTCTATCCCACCAAGAGAGACTTTACGTTTCTCTGGTGGTAAGTAAATACATATCCTTAGTGGAGAGGATATCTACCACCACACCACAAACTCACCCCAAATGAGGGTTGAATCTTTGAGTCAAATTACATCCGCTGACCAGCGCGGTCGTGCCGCTTCCGCTCTCCGTCGCGCGGCGGAGAAGCGTAGGTTGTGTCGAGAAAAAAACGCTTCAACTTTTTTAAAATTTATAAGAAATCACTTTAATATTAATAATAAGTTTAAGTACACCTGGCTGACTTTCTAACAGACAACTTGTCTCACAGTTTTGCTCGTGCTATTTATCTTAATCAACCGTTATTTTCACAATAATTTTCACAATTTAATTATCATTATCTTGTTTTCTTTGCCTCGTTTTTCGCATACAAAAATTTGAACAAGTGTTAAAACCGTTAAGTTATGGCCTCTGGGCCACGTGTGTTAAACAAAATTAAGCGCAAACGGTTGCGTTACGACCCCGTTATTGGAGGCCAAACTCCTCCCGATAAACTTTTAAAAGTGAACAATAAAGTTCAAGAAAAATCTAAAATGTGTTCAAACACTAACTTTTTTCAACCACTTCAGAGTCTGATGGAAGACTCTCCTGAAATGGATCCGACCAATGACGAACAGTGCACAGAACTTCCTAAAGAAACCGTTCCACCAATTGTGGTATTAAAAACAACTAGTGCTCAAGTGCGTGATATTTTGAACAACATTAAGATAGACAAATACTTAATCAAAAACATTTCGCTTGGGCAAAAAATATGTGCCCCAACAATGGACATATATAATAAAATCAGAGCCGAACTCTTACGGTTAAAATGTGAGTTTTTCACCCACTCACGTAAGGAAAATCGTACATTAAAGGTAGTGTTATCCGGACTAGACTTAATTAGCAACGATATAGTGAAAAATGAGCTAATTGCACTCGGGATTAAGTGCCTAGATGTTAAAACCATCACATTAAATCCGTCAACAAAAGCCCGGTACAAACACTACTTGTACATCGTCTACATTCAACGCGGTACTGTTAAATTAAACGAACTAAAACGGAACTACTCCACCCTGTTCAAAACCATCGTTCGCTGGGACTTTAAAAAACATAATCCAGGTAAGGTCACACAATGTCACAATTGCCAGCTTTATGGTCACGGCTCGATGCATTGTCATATAAATAGCTTCTGTGCAATATGTTCGGGAAACCATAAAACATCAGACTGCAAAACGAATGAGGTCATCAAGTGTGCAAATTGTAGTGGGCCACATAAATCCACCGATCCAGAATGCATAAGCCGAAAGCAGTACATAGACATTCGCCGCAAATTATCCCCACGTGGACGTGGTACAGGAAATACAACGAGTGACATACAGCAGCCAGTGGCCGGCCGATTATCCATTGATAATTTTCCTCCACTACCCCGATCTGTGCGTCAACCTTCACTTCCTTCATCTACCTGGGCTTCTGGCCTCCATCAAACCCAGCAACCTTCCAACAGTGATAAGACACACACGAAGAAAAATCCGTCAGAAACATTAACTAATGATAACCTGTTCTCATTTAGCGAGATAAACTCTCTTCTTAATGAAGTTGTAACCAAGCTTAGTGCTTGTCAAACCAAAGCTGACCAATTTAACGTCATTACTTCATTAGCTATTAAGTACATATACTCGGAAAAAACATGTTAAGAAACTCTCTTAACATCATAACTTGGAATGCGAGAAGCATAAAAAACAAAAAGCATGAATTTTTTAGTTTCTTGATAAATTTTAATATTGACATTGCACTTGTTTCAGAAACCTGGCTCAAACAAGACATTTCTTTCTCACATCAAAATTACATTTGTTATCGCCTAGACAGGGTACATGCTAGTGGTGGAGGTGTCGCCATTGTTGTGAAAAAATGTATAGAACATTCCTTGCGTCCTTCATTGCACCTTAAGTTAATTGAGGAAATTAGTATTGATGTAACATTTAGTGACAACTCCAAGGTGAGTCTTTTTTCGGTCTATTTCCCTGGAGGAAATGGAAACATTGAGAAATCTACTTACTTTAAGCGGGATCTGCAAAAATAGTATAGAGTCAACACTCGAAACAAGGTAATTATTGGTGGTGATCTAAACTGCAGACATCAGTCGTGGAATTGTCTTAGGGCAAACAGCTGGGGTAACATTTTACTAGATGTTGCTGAATCCAGCCCAAGTTTTTCCATACTTTATCCACTTCTCCCCACCTATATCCCAGCGAGTGCTAACAAGAACCCCTCAACTCTTGATCTATATATCACTAATATTCCAAATTACTGCACAGTGCCATTAACTCTAAATGCGTTAAGTTCAGACCACCTTCCGATCAGCCTCACAGTGAACCATACAGAAGTTGTAAATCGTACCAGTTTATACCACAACTATAACGCCGCCAACTGGAATTGTTATAAATCATATATAAACACGAACTTGGTTCTAGGTGATACCAGCCTAAATTCTATAACCTGCAGCGAGCACATTGATATCCTATGTAACAATTTTGTTTCTGTTATCAATAGAGCGGTCGATCTTGCGATACCTAAATATTCCACTGCTCCAGTTGATAAGACACCGCTTCCTGAAAATATCTTACATCTGATTAGGCTACGAAACTCTGAAAGAAGAAAATGGCTGCGTTATAGAATCGATTGTTTTCTAGATAATGTTAAAGTCTTAAATAATATCATTAAAAACGAAATCTCAACATATAGGAACAAGTGTTGGAATAAACACCTTTCCTCTCTTGACAAAGCAAGCAAACCGTTCTGGAAAATATCAAAAATTATGAAAAAGAGAGGGTCAAGTATTCCTCCGTTTAAAGTTCACGACAAGTTGTTTATTTCTTCAGTGGAGAAATCGAACCTACTTGCTAACACGTTTAGTAAGAACCACTCCATATCTATGCATCTAAGCGACGCGTATACTGAAGCTGAAGTTGCTAACACTATCCATGTACTTTCTCAAACACCAGCTGAAAGTACTTACGCAACTAATATCAGCAAAGTTAAAGAATTGATAAAAAAATCGAAATCAAAAAAGGCTGCGGGTCTCGATAATATTAACAACAAATTAATCAAAGCACTTCCACCTTCTGCAAGTAACTATTTAACGTTCATTTTCAACGCTTGTCTTAAGAATTGTTATTTTCCGGACTGTTGGAAAACAGCAAAAGTAATACCTATCCCGAAACCCGGCAAACCGAAGAACAGCCCCGAAAGCTACAGACCTATTAGTCTACTTAGCTGTCTAAGGAAGCTCTTAGAAAAAATCATTAAGGAAAGGATTGATCGTTTTGTGGAAGACAATAACATCTTGCCAAACTTTCAGTTCGGTTTCCGTAGTGGTCACAGCACAATCCACCAAGTCTTGCGCATTAAAAACCACATAGCTGGTAAATTCATCGACAAGGAGTCAACGGGACTGGTTCTTCTAGATATCGAAAAAGCTTTTGATACGGTATGGCACGATGCCTTGATTTATAAGCTACTAAAACTTAAGCTGCCAATACCGCTTATCAAAATTATCCAGAGCTTTCTTCGTTCGAGAAAATATGTTGTGAGTTTAGGAATCGACATATCCTCTACTCACCAAATCCACCATGGTGTACCCCAAGGCTCGGTCCTTGGTCCCATATTATTTACATTGTTTGTCGCAGATTTACCATGTCTAGGTGAAAACATTCAGGTAGCTATGTTTGCCGATGATACAGCCATTTTCTCTTCGGGTGCCTTATTCACTAATGTCTACAACTCTTTGCAAGCAGCTCTTGACAAGCTAGCAGAATATTACAGCAAATGGAAAATAAAAATAAATGGTAATAAAACACAAGCTGTCTGGTTTTCGAGATGTAGGAAACACTGCTACCTACCAAAACTCAATATGTGTGCAGTTGATATTGATTGGTCCGAAGACTGTAGATATCTAGGTATTATTCTAGATAAAAAACTTATCTTTCAAAAACACATCACTACCACAATTGACAAAATAAACAAAGTCATAAGAGTTATGTATCCATTAGTGTGTAGAAAGTCAAAGCTTAGCATCGAAAATAAAATTATAATATATAAAACCATTTTTCAAGCGATACTCCTGTACGGGGCCCCTGTATGGTGTAATTGTGCTCGCACACACAAAATAAAATTGCAAAGGTGTCAAAATAAAATATTGAAAATGTTGCTGAATTTGCCATGGCATTATTCGACACATGAACCACATGCAAACGCCAACGTTAAACCGGTAGAGTTCCTTATTGACAAAATTAATCAAAACTTCTTCGTCAATTGTTCTTTTTCTGACAATGTTCTCGTTTCCCGTCTTGCGTTATCCTAAATCACTACATATGTACTCTGTCTATGAAAATTATATCGAGGTCATTACTATATAAAATAACCGGAAGCTCGTGCAATATTAGTCTTATGATTCAAATAAGGGTTTTTTCTTGTAGTTTTCCCTTAATTTATTATTTGTTATTCATAAAAATTGTGCTATTGTCGTTATATAGATTTAAGATTATAGTTGTAAAGGAATTGCTATCCTAAATCTCTTAAGAACTAGTTGTAAAATATACCATAAATGTAATTATCTACCAAATAAAAAATTGAATTGAATTGAATAAGTTTAAGTGAAGTATAAAAACCTAACATATTTGAATTTGGCTGAGAACAAAGTGATTTTTATTAAGAGATTTATCTTTAACAATTTTAAAGATAATAACGAAAGCGTCTCTGGTGGAACAGGGCCGTTGCGACGCACGCTCTCAAAGTACAGAGTATTTGGATAATAAGCCCCGAAAATTAGGTCATTGGACGAGCTTATTGCTCCAGCAATATGTCCTCTGATTAATTTGATAATAAAATTATCCACACTATTTATGTACGCTTCAATATATAAAGTCTCATTTGAATAATACTTTTTATAGTCCGATTCCGGTCTCCGATATAATCTGAGACAACTTCTGAGACACTTCCTTTCGAACACCCGAATCTTTTCCATCAAATTTGGACCTATGTCAACCATACTGGAAAACCATATATGAACATTGGCCTGATTAGCGTCATGTACCTTAGAACTTTCACCCCACCATCAAGTTGGCTACTGTGAAATAGCCTCCTTGTTATGGCAAAAGTTTTCCTAGCTTTGGCCAAAGCAGCCTCTACATGTCTGTTGAAACACAGGTATTGATCTAGGCAGATGCCAAGGTATTTAACTAAACTCTTGGTTTCCAGTTTGCCTCAATGCGGTCCCACGATAACTAACTTTCGCCAGTTTTTCCTTGTGTCGTTCGTGTCTTTACATAATGGGGTCCTGAATAGAATGCCTTCACATTTCTGGAAGTTGATCTTAAGTTTCCAGTCGTCGCAATAGCGCCGCACTTTGTTCAAGTCTTGCCGTAGTAACTTTTTATGATCTCAACTTTCGGAGCTGGTCTGTAAATTATGAGATCGTCTGCGTACGCAATAGCATGCTGAAGGGCATCTAATAAGTCGCTAATGTAAATGTTAAAAAGAATCGGAGAGAGTACCGCGCTCCGTTGCAAACCATTCTTGATATTATATCTTTTATTAGCGGTCACATTACCATTTTTGATCACGAACCTCCTGTTCTTGAACATATCGTAAAGTAAATATAGTAGGGGCTTATGTATGCCATGTCTGACCAGTTTGTAATATAAGCTTTCGATCCAGATGATATCAAAGGCTTTTTCCAAGTCGATCAGACAGGCACCTGTGCATTGGTTCCTACATTTATTCCATTGTATGTCGCAGATCAGTTTAGCTGCCGCATGTGCGGTTTCATAACCCGTCTTAAAGCCAAACTGGTTATTCGGAATAATGTTATTGTCGTCTACCCATTTTAGCAGAGCTTTGTTAATAGTCTTTTCGAATACTTTACTGATGCTTGGGAGTAAACTTATCGAACGCATGTTCATTGGGTTTGTACAGTCTTTGCCGTTTTTTTTTGGGATGGGCTGTATGATTGCCGTCTTTCAATGGGCGGGAAAATATGCATTATTCAATGCGTTGTTAAACAGGACCGTGTATATATTTATTGCAATTGGGGACAGGTTCTTGAGTACGATGTTAGGTACTCCATCTATTCCCTCTGACTTTTTGCTTCTTAATACCCTGGATTCCTTCACTCGAAATTAAAATGCTATTAGCCCTACCATTGGCATTAATGTCAATTGACAGATTATCGTCACTGAATTCGGCAAAACCGGGATTCTCTGATTGCCAAAGTGAAATTTCATTTCGGAAGTGCAGGTGGTTTAGTAGAAGTCCGTCCTCCAAGTCATGATTTCGGTGAATGCTTTCATGTACATTTCCTTAAAGACACCTCCCGCAGCGTTCACCTTTTCCAAAGGATCTTCGATCACGAAGAGCCCATTATTGAGGATCGCGTTCTCTGTATCTATGCCAATGTTGATTTGCAACTGCTTGTTTATGGTATCGCGGTACGTGGAATTTGGAGACACTGAAACTCGTTTTGATTATTTCTCCTGAATATTTTATTTATTTGTAGGAACATATTCGGGTTATTCGTTTTTGTAGCTCGAATTCTGCTCTTCCAATACAAATTTGTTGCTAATCTATAGTTAGCTTTAAGTAATTGTTGGAGAATTTTTAATCGGAATTTCTGTGATATTATCTTCTGGTCTTGTCTGTGTGTAAACGGTCTGTTTAATTGTTTTCGTTTTGATAGCAGTCGCCTTTTTTTCCTGTGGAGTGCGTTTATTGTTGTGTTTCTGAACATTTGCATTGATCGTTTTATGGTTTCGTCCATTTGTTGAATGTATTTGTCGTTTCGTCATTTGTCAGGTTTCTCTTTATTGGCAGATTAAAGTCATTCGAACGAAGTTCTTGTGTTAATGATGTGGTGAACCGTGGCCTCTGCATTGTAGCGTAGTTGTAGGGTTGCGGGATTAGAACGTTCGGAAACTTTTTTACTGCCGTGAATGCACAGTGGTCACTGTCGTAGTCAATTGTCCGTAAACAGTTTCTCTTTCGTCTGTTGTGGGTTAAGTAGTCTCAGTCATGAGTCAATAAGCAAGATATCTAAGAACGATCAACCTCTAGGGAACGATGTATATTCCGTAGCTAGCAGGTCAGTTCTATATTATATATGATACAGATCTAACCAAGCAGCCAACTGATTTCCTCTGGTATTAGATATACAATTTCCCCAATTTTTAACCTTGGCGTTCATATCTCCACCTAGGATAAAATAATTTTTGTCCGAGTGCAATTGTAGGCATCGAGCTCTGCGATAAAGTCGTTATGTTGGTGCTGTTCAGGTGCATATGCAGGGTCGTTGCGCCAACATGGACGCGAGTTCTACTACCAACCCACCACGTTCATTGTCACAAACGATTGTTCCGCTGCCTGCAAACGAACGATCAGCAGGAAACAAAAGAAATAAAACTCACTGTTTTAATGGTTAAGTACAACTTTCTCCTTCTTTTCCTTTTCCTTTCCTTTTATTCACAACTAATCTTAATCTATCTAGATTGACAACGAAACGGATGCAGAAAAAGACAATATAAGACGATGCATACTACTTGTCTGACATTAAACCTTTAATCGATAACGGAATTATACTGGAGGCACTAGCAGGCATCATCATCATCATCATCATCATCGGCAACTACAACCGGGAACCGGTCTTGGCCATATTTAGCAAGTCGTGAGGCTTGTTAAATTTCCCATAATGATTCGTTTTTTTTCCGGGCAAGGTCATTAGTCTTACGCCAGAGGCTTGTGGCGGCTCTTGCGAACGCCATTACTTACCTGTTTACCCACCACCAGGTAGCCCCCGTTTCGTAAGCGTCATGCTCCGATAAATCGTGTACTTACCTGCATTAGCATTTCTAACAACCAAAATGTCTGCTGATACGAAAAGTGTATCAGCAATAACAGGCATTCCCCACCATAGAAAAACTTAAAATATCTAAAAGCACGACATGAAGACCAAGCGCAACGTAGTTGCAGAAGCATGAAACTCTATGTCGTAAGCAAACATGGGACGCCTGCACATCGACCTGGTAAAAACACCAACCAACGATCTGATATAGCAGAATAACCATTCAACACATTATGCGGTTGCGCAAGCCTGCGACTAATTCCCAGAATTACCAAGCAGGCGCGCAAACAAATGAAACCTACAACGCATGCCCTTAAAAGGACACATCTCAACCAATACAAATACGAGAGATACAACGCATGCCCGTGTAACTGCATCAAGTCGCACGTATGAGCAATACGGGCGACCCTTGATATAAATACGTACAATGATCGAACCACACACAATAGCGCCCACCACTGTGCACATAACGAATAATGTACACACAGGCAGGGGTACGGTGTGGCGACCAACATGGATGACGGCTCTTGCGATGACTTGCACAGCCGGGGCAATGGTGTGATCACATCCGTGGCTGTGTGAGAGATTTCATCAAAGAATTGATCTCCGCATGAATTGGTTCGCGGAGAGATGGCCGTTGCTGTGTTGGTGCACCAAATCAACCCCTAAGGTATGAGAGACACTCAGCGAGAGTCAGTGAGTAGACAACCAGAAAGAAAACGCAATCGGTAGTGGATACGGTGAGGACAAGTTGTCTCGAGTGAAAAATAAAATAAAAGGAATCCAAAAAATTACCAGTTTGAAATTAAAATCAGTTCACACAAAATTAAACCCCTTTTGTACACCCTCAAACTATTGTTAGGAATACTGTGACCAAACTGAAATATAAAATAAACGGAATCGAAAAAAATTACCAGTTTGAAATTAAAATCAGTTCACACAAAATTATACACATTTTGTACAGCCTAAACCTATTGTTAGGCATACTGTGACCAAACTGAAATATAAGATAGTGTGAGATTGGAAAAATACAAGTTTGGACAGTGTAACATTTAAATACTTCTTTTGTAATAATATAAAGATTAGTGTAACGTTTAAATACTGCTTTTGTAATAAGATAAAGAATAGTGTAACATTTAAATACTTCTTTTGCCATAATATAAAGAATAGTGTAACATTTAACTACTTCTTGATTAGGGTAACAATTTAAATGCTTCTTTTGTTATAATATAAAGAATAGTGTAACATTTAAATACTTCTTTTGTAATAATATAAAGATTTGTGTAACGTTTAAATACTGCTTTTGTAATAAGATAAAGAATAGTGTAACATTTAAATACTTCTTTTGCCATAATATAAAGAATAGTGTAACATTTAACTACTTCTTGATTAGGGTAACAATTTAAATGCTTCTTTTGTTATAATATAAAGAATAGTGTAACATTTAAATACTTCTTTTGTAATAATATAAAGATTTGTGTAACGTTTAAATACTGCTTTTGTAATAAAATAAAGATTAGTGTAACGTTTAAATGGGGGGATGGGTGCGAACATACAGGGCAAAGTCTCTGATTGCCTTCAACCCGGCGAAGGCCAGGACGATCCTTGTCCCTGTTCAATCCAAGTTGACATGCAGTCTCCACGTGACACCCCTGGATAGCTACTTTGACACCCGCCAAGTAGGGAACCAATGCATGCAGCGACATCGTGAGAAAGGTTGGCACAAGGCTAATAACCAGGCCCGTAAAAATGAATTATTATGGCAAATTTAACAAGCCTCGGCTATGGACCGGATACACGACGACGACCACGGAAACGAAAACGGCTAAACGATTTAAGGATTTTTTCATGGAACATACGCTCACTATACAGAGCTCGAGCTGCACAGCAACTAGCCGATGCCCTGTCCGAATATAAGGCTGACATAACAGCATTACAAGAAATAAGATGGACGGGGAGTGGTGTTTTTCAAAGAAAAGAGTATGACATTTATTACAGCTGTCACGCAAAACACCATGTGCTCGGGGTAGGCTTTCTAGTCAGCCAAAAACTGAAGCCTGCCATCATCGGCTTTAATGCAATAAATGAAAGGCTATGCACTCTTCGCGTGCGAGGCAAATTTAAAAACATAAGCCTCATAAACGTTCACGGACCTACAGAGGAGTCCCCTGACGACGAAAAAGAAAAATACTATGAGAACGTCGAACGGGCCCTCAATGCCTGCCCAAGATACGATGTGAAAATCGTTCTTGGGGATTTGAATGCGAGGGGGGGAGCCGGTTTTCAGGCACTACGCAGGTTCCCATAGTTTGCATGAGAACACTAATGACAATGGACTACGAGTCATCGAACTGGCAGCATCGAAAAACTTGGTCGTTGCGAGTACCAGGTTTCCGCGTAAAGATATCCACAAAGCCACCTGGGTATCACCTGATGGAGCCACTCGCAACCAAATTGACCACGTGTTGATAGATCGCCGCCACTCTTCGAGCCTGATGACGGTACGAACGTACCGAGGTGCCAACGTCGACTCGGATCAGTATCTTGTTGGTACAGTTTTCCGAGCGCGGATTGCCTTACGGAGACGTATTGCATCCACGGATCAGGTTCGAATCAACACGGCTGCCTTACGCAATGAGAACACCAGCAACACCTTTGGTCATGCGTTAAGACTCGCCCTCGAAGAGCTCGACGGAGGGAGAGTAAGTCCTGTGGCCAGAATGCCGGGCGTAGAAGAGAAATGGACACGCCTTAAGAATATTGTCATTAGTACTGCCAACTCCATCTTAGGCAGTAGTCGTAGAGATCGGAACGACTGGTTTGATGATGAGTGCAAACTAGCGACTGAACGTAAGAATGCTGCATACCGGGCAATGCAGCAGTCTCATAGGACGCGGGTACGCGAGGAGAAATACAAAGAGCTCAGAAGGACTGAAAAAAGACTTCACAGACAAAAGAAAAGTGCCTGGGAAAAAAATCTTGACTGTGAAATAGAGAAAAGTAGAGAGCGATGTCCGCACCAGGCGCGGAAGTTCTACCAAATAATCCGCAGTATGACGCGGTACACACCACGCTGCACTTACTGCAAGGATAAAGAGGGTAATCTGATCACCGATCCTGAAGGCATTCTGGAGCGATGGGAAGTGCACTTTAATGAATTGCTAAATGGTCAGCTCACAGAAGAATTGGAGGCTCCACCAATGCAAGACCAGGACCAAATGCTGCCGCCACCAAGCATTGAGGAAACACTAAAAGCCATTAGACAGCTAAAATCAAATAAAGCCCCTGGAGCTGATGGCATACCAGCTGAGCTGATCAAACAAGGAGGGACAGCGTTACATCACGCAATTCACGAGATCGTGGTGCACGTATGGGAGCAAGAGGAGATGCCGGAAGATTGGCGTCGTGGTATAATTTGCCCCATACATAAGAAGGGAGATATCACACTGTGCAGCAACGATAGGGGTATAACATTGCTGAGTACCGCCTATAAGATACTCTCCACTATCCTACAAGACCGGATATCCCCATACGCTAAAGCCATCATTGGTCAATATCAGTGTGGCTTCATCCCAGGCAAATCAGCAATTGATCAGATATTCACCCTTAGGCAGGCGATGGAAAAATGTCTGGAATTTAAGATTCCACTATATCATCTATTTATAGACTTCAAGGCCGCCTACGACAGCATAGCCAGGGTAGAACTATATAATGTCATGAGAGAATTCGGCATTCCAAATAAATTGATACGACTTTGTAGGTTGACCATGACCAACGTAACTAGTCAAGTAAAAGTAGCGGGATTGCTGTCCAAACCAATAAACATCTATAATGGACTCCGACAAGGGGACGGTCTGGCCTGCCTCCTCTTCAACCTGGCGTTGGAGAAAGCAATCCGTGACTCTGGCGTTACAACAAGAGGGACTATTGTCACCAAGTCCAGCCAGATACTTGCCTACGCAGATGACATCGACATCATCGGTAGAACCGAATCGGCGGTACAGGAATCCTTCACCCAGATCGAGCAGGCGGCACAAAAACTGGGACTGCGCATTAATGAGGGAAAAACCAAGTACATGGTGGCAACTTCTGCGAAGAGAAGACCTAACGTTGGTCAAACTATCAGGGTAGTGGAGCACGAATTTGAAGTAGTGCAACTTTAACTTTAACTACCTTGGGTCAATAGTATCAACCGATTACAATATGGAAGAAGAAATACGCGAACGGCTGATTAAATCCAACAAAGTCTACTATGATCTATCAAGGCTCTTTAAATCCCGAAATTTATCCAGAACATCCAAGCTACTACTGTACAAGACCATGGTCTTACCAGTACTCATGTATGGATCCGAGACCTGGATGCTTAATAAAAGGCACTCTGAACTCTTAGCCGCGTTCGAGAGAAAGGTCTTAAGGAGAATTGTTGGCCCCGTATGTGAGGGAGGACGATTCCGGAGACGCTACAACCATGAGTTGTACGCAATCTACCTTGAAGCTCATATTGTAAGAAAAATCAAGCTCGGTAGACTCCGGTGGGCGGGACACCTAGCTCGAATGAGCGAAGAGGACCCTGCCCGGAAAGTCCTTTGTGGCAGGATGTATGGAAGGAGACAGCGCGGCAGACCTTGTCTGCGATGGAGGGATGGCGTAGACCAGGACGCCCAGAGCCTGGGAGTGCTAAACTGGATGACATCGGCTCGAAATCGGGACCGGTGGAGAGATTTGTTAAATAAGGCCAAGACCGGATCCCGGTTGTAGTGCCGATGATGATGATGATGATGATGTAACGTTTAAATACTGCTTTTGTAATAAGATAAAGAATAGCGTAACATTTAAATAAGATACATTGTCGTGTCGACAATATTAAAAATAGTGTAACCTTTAAATACTGCTTTTGTAATAAGATGAAGAATAGTGTAACATTTAAATAAGATACATTGTCGTGTCGACAATATTAAAAATAGTGTAACCTTTAAATACTGCTTTTGTAATAAGATGAAGAATAGTGTAACATTTAAATAAGATACATTGTCGTGTCGACAATAATAAGAATAGTGTAACCTTTAAATACTGCTTTTGTAATAAGATGAAGAATAGTGTTTTGGCAGTATTTATGTTGAGCACTTCGGCGGTGTCCGCCAATCACTGTCCGAAGTGATATCCACACCGGAGCACCAATGGAGTGAAATCAATTGTCCAAAAAAAAGAAACACTGAGGGTTATTTTATTTAACTACTGTATGTTTTTTTATTTTCGGCACGACCTAGTCGTTGGTAAATATGGTTCGTTGATTCTTACAGGTATCCTTATCATTATTACAGTATTAAACTTAGGCACAACCTTCGCGTTCACTTGTATTTAGTTAGGCCGCTTTACAATCTTTAACACGAAACCACTGATTGGCATGACCATTTTAAACGCACTCGGTACAATTTCAAATAGCAAACGCCCAATTCTTTAAATCTCGTCTCGCGTATCACCTCCTCGTCGGGGTTCCCGGATTGCCTTCCTCGGTTGGATGCTCCATATCGACTGACTGTCGGCACACACAGATATCCAGATTCCAAACTGGTATCTGTATCTGTACGGAAAAATTTCTCTATTCGATCTGCTAACAGAATTCCGGTAATCTCTGTTAGCAGCATGCTATTTCATCCCGGATGTAATTTTCTATTTTCCTGAAAGGAGAAACTCATTGACGCATACATCCTTATATCATTAACACCATCCGTGGTGGTGATCGAAGTTCGGATCGACGGTTGTCGATCATGTGCCGCATCTATTTGCATAGCACATCTGGCGCGCGGCCGAAAGATATACTGCAATTTGCATGGATGTCTGGTTCATGGGTTTTGTTTGACTTTTGTCAATACGAGGGTTGCCTTTTATATTTCGGGATTAGAGAACAAAAACAAATATTGATCATGGAAAATCACTTTATTGTTTTTTTTTATATTTATATTTACTACACCAGGGTTGCCAAATCCCGAAACATAAGAGGCAACCCTCGTACACCCAAAATCCATTAGATCTTTCTAATTGGTGTGAAATACAAACAGACACCGTGGGATAGGAGTAGTTCCCTTGTAGGTTTTAAATCTCATACATTTTGAAGTATCTTGTTGAGATAATTACGGTTGCCGTTTCTTTTGTTGCGTGATAGTTTTGGTGGTCTTTGTGGTAGACCACCCGCACGTGCGTCCGTTATTCGGAGAATTTGCTGGTGATAGCGAATCCTTGTAACATCGTGTAGATGTTCAGGATTTTCGATTGTGCAGTGTTGGAGTGCGGCGCATTTCAATCTTTATAAATAAGATGAATGAATGCTTTTACCTTTGTTTCAGGTATGTTACACTCGGCTTGTTGCTTGATATTGAAAGCTTTGGGACGTTCAGTTCCTTGCTTCTTTTTATATCGGTTCGCATTTTGCAGCCTCCTATGACCTTTGTTACAGGTATTGTAATGACTATTGGCCGCGTGTCTGTGGGCACGTGTGCTGCCTTATCAGGTAAGTAAGTTTTTTGAAGGTAGGAACCTTACCTGCGCGGAATTGTGCGTTCGTAGAACGCTACCGTGTGCCATTTAAATAAGATACATTGTCGTGTCGACAATAATAAGAATAGTGTAACCTTTAAATACTGCTTTTGTAATAAGATGAAGAATAGTGTAACATTTAAATAAGATACAATGTCGTGTCGACAATATTAAGAATAGTGTAACGTTTAAATACTGCTTTTGAAATAAGATAAAGAATAGTGTAACATTTAAATAAGATACATTGTCGTGTCGACAATATTAAGAATAGTGTAACCTTTAAATACTGCTTTTGTAAAAAGATGAAGAATAGTGTAACGTTTAAATACTGCTTTTGTAATAAAATAAAGATTAGTGTAACGTTTAAATACTGCTTTTGTAATAAGATAAAGAATAGTGTAACATTTAAATACTTCTTTTGTCATAATATAAAGAATAGTGTAACATTTAAATACTGCTTTTGTAAAAATATGAAGAGTAGTGTAACCGAATAAATATTTGCTTTTGTACTAAAGTCTTAAAGTTAATTTTCACATTGTTTCTCCTCCATCTAAGACATCGGTGCACGATCTACGGACGGACCCGGTGCAGTGTGGGGACGTCTTGAGGAACCCGTGTCGAAAATACGAAAATATACCCCATAGGCTCCCCGATGGGGAAACGAGCCCCGGTCTCCCGCGTGACAGGCGGGTATACTAACCACTATACTATCGAGGAGCAGGCATCACTTTTTATTAATCGCGCGCTTACTCGACTCGCCTAAGTATTTACGCGTCTCCGTGTGCACCGGAGAGCGGAAGTCAGCGCGACCAGTATGGTCAGCAGATGGAAAAGGACTTCGCGATAATCAGGGCGCGCGGCTGATTCTCTAACAAGGGACCTTTTTTGGTGCATTTTCCTTGAGAGAGAAAGTCTTCCCTTCCACTAGGGAAATGCTTTACCTACCACAAGAGAAACGTAGAGTCTCTCTTGGTGGAATAGCAAACCAGATCTCGTAATGGAGATCATGGTGGTGTGCGTGTGATCATTCAGATCCGATGTTGTTTACACGTGCTCGAGGCCAATGGAATAACAAGCAAGCAGGCGGCGAAGACAAAGGAAGAAACGACCAAATGCTTCATTCGGTAATGGGGGTCATGTTTGCGCTGTGCGTCGTCGCTATAATAGACGTTGGGAAAAAGATGCTAATAGGATTGGTGGCAGAAACGAATCCCTTGCCTGCATTTGTATATACAGGGTAATTAGTTGCGGCTGAAAAAGAAATTGAAGATTGTTTGTTAGTGGGAAAACAAACGATGAGTTGGATCTTATGCATGTTTACATGCGTAGGAATATGGTTTATGCATCTCTGACTAGTATAGGAGCCGAGTTCTTGTTTATACTAGAAAATGCTAGAGGATTCGGTTCCGTTGATAATGATTGGGATGCGGGAATTGTTTGTCGATTGGACAAACGAATCGCGGGTCGGTTTATTGCAGCTGTAAAAACAAGCTGTCCGACATAGCATTTTAAATGATAACAAAGGGTGCCGAATGACTTGGTATTCATGGTGCATATGCACATCAAAGAATTATTTTTAGGAATTTTAACTAATTCGTTGTATGCATTAAATGTCCTTGTAAAAGGAAATGTTTCGGGTATGCCGGGTGGAGATTGCGGTGCAGATGTGGGAAAGTTGAAATTTGCCTGGGAACCGAAGGTACCGAATAGGTTTTGGGAGTCCTGAAAAGGTAGAAGAGAAATCTTGCATTAGTGAAATTAGGAGATTGGGTGAAAGTAATGGGGGTTTTCAGGAAAGCGGAACCGCCACTTATAGACCGCAATCGCATTGAAACCCCTTCCTTGCTGAAAGGGCATGGGTACGATACAGGCTTCCAGCACCCGGAATCTGGAATCTGCGCGCTTCCCCACTATATATTACTTTATGATGGATTCCTTTTCTAATAATGATTGGGAAGCGCCACTACTTTTTCCTTCCGGCATCTCTCTTCTAGTCGGGCTCTTGCCACCGAAAGTTTCGCCTCCAATTCATTTATCTCCTCTTCTTCACCCTCAGACTCTGAGGATACAAGAGAAGCGAATGAGTTATTTGCCCAGTACATGTTAAAGTTGGAGGGGGAGGGGAGCTCACTGTACTCGTCCATTTGCTGTTTTTCTCCATTGTTAGTTTCGTGGCCTTACTTCGGGTCACAATGTAATTTTTCGGAGCACCTTTCCTTTTGTGTGTTGCCGACTTTTTTTCTTCGTCCGTGATCATGCTGATACTTTCCGGTTTGTTTTCATTTAAAAAAAAACTAAGGCGAGCACCTACCTGCACGAAGCTCGCTGCGGCTCATTTTCTCTGTCACCTAAACTCGAACTCGCCTAGCGCCGATTAAGGGGCAGTAACCTTACACTCGGGATAGATGATGATTTAAAAATCAATTGCTTGACGAGCGATATATTGTTTGTTTTGTTTTTCACGCTTGCGCCTGAGGTAATATTTTTTTAATTGATTGTTAATTTGTTTTTCGCATCCCACTGAAGTGATTTTTTATGCACTTTTATTTATATTTTATTTAATGCACTGTGTTGAATGTTGGATTTTCACCTTTATTCTTCGTTTTGTTTTTTTGATTTATTTTCGAATATTTTGATTATTTTCGTTTTATTAAGTTTGTTTTGACTATTTTCATTACTGTGAAGCAGAAGCGCTTTATTGTGTCACACAAGATAAACACACTTTGATCAACTTTTGTTTCGCGAAACTATCTTATAGATTGGTTTAAGAAGAGAACACACAACTCCTTTTGACGTGCCGCTACGAGGTATGGATTTTTCGCGTAGTCGAGTTTATCTATACTATATTCTCGAATTTAACAATATGTTGAAATACCCGACACTGTTTATACACATGCACACTCGAGAGGCAAGACCGCACGTTCTTTCTCACTGACGACTGATTTGTGACCGACTATGTAGTGCTATGTAGTAGTGGGTCAATAATAATATTATTTTTATTATTTTTTACGATGTAATTAATTACACAATAACTTAATTCTAAATAGCGCTGGCTACTAGGGCTTTCGGCTATGGGTCAATAATAGTTTATTGAAGTAATGCCTGCCTTACACAAACGAGGGGATCTGATTGGCAACTTTGACGTACTGTATGATTTGTATCTGTCTCTAATAAAATGTGTTTCAACCGGCGATGGTTTTCATATATATGTAGATCTAAAAGTTGTATACAAATTTTGGTTAAGTCTTAGCTTGGTCGCGAACTCACGGGCTCCGTAGTATAGTATAGTATATTACGGTATAACACTTTAAAGCCGCTACAGTTCTCTTGATCGGTTTATTTGGTTATCATTTATATCAAGTAAGGGACAGAAGAATTGTCACAATATAATTCAATTGTAACTATACTAACCTCAACTCACTTTTACAAATTTTAGGGTTTCAGAATATCCATTTTTGTCGTTTATGCATTCAGTAGCATAGTTCTCTTTCAAAAATATTTCTCCCAAGTTCTGGGAGTGATTAATCAATATGAAAACTAACTATGACTAGGTCAACCACGTTTTGGAATCCTTAGAGTTATAGAGCCTGTAGTTAAATATTGCCATTCATGAATCTATTTTTTTTTTATATTTTATTTCATTTTGCTTACGAAATGCGAATCCATAGCGCTGAGGCGGTGCCCTGAGATACCATTTCTCAACAGCATGTCTATCTTATTTGTACCAAAGAAACATTTCTGGCTCTCCACCCTGTGCCGTTAAACCAGTCACAAGCCCAATAAATTATGGCTTACTTAAATCTCAATTAAGTTTGATCTCGATTGCAACTCTTATTGTGAAACTTACCCGCATTTTGCTGCAAACTGTCAACTTAAGATTACTTGTAAACCGTTGAAAGATGACGGCAATTGAGCACACGATATTCTCTCAGCAATTTGAAATATATTCGGACAACCTTTTGTCAACAGAACCCCCTGAAACAGTTTAATAAGTCTTTAATCGTCTCAACGAGCTACAATTGCGAAAAATTTTCTCAGGAAAAACTCAACACATATAATGGAACAACTATCGTTCTAGATTTGATACCGAGTGACTTTTTCCTCTTCCCAAAACTGAAATTGATGCAAAACAATTTTTGACTAGGAGTAGAATTAGTAATAAGATTATTGCTCTTAATAAGTTTAACAATAAGAAAATAAACCCTTTTTTCGCTGGCAATGTATCCATGAATATATTATATAGGTTTCAGGACTTCAAAGAATAGTCCAGTGCCTTTGATAGCCCTCTGACTATGATTGATTGTAAGCTTAAGACCAGAATGTCCTCACATAATTTAAGTCCAAGTGGTGCATAAAAATTGCAGACAGTGAAGTTGCTGGACAATTCTGGACTTCCAATAATTTTCTTTGTGTGGTAGTGTAGCGTTCTAGGAACACACAATTCCACCCAGGTAGGGTTCCTTCCCTTCAAGGAACATACCTAACCTGAAAACGTTACACGCGCCCACAGACGCGTGCCACTAAGTTCGCTAGGGCCCTGAAACATTCTGTAGCGTTCTACGAACGCACAATTCCGCCCAGGTAAGGTTCCTACCCTTCAAGGAACATACTTACCTTATTCATTACACGTGCCCACAAACACGTGTCACAAAGCTCCTAATCATACCTGTAACAAGGGTCATAGGAAGCTGCAACAATGTTGAACCCGATATAAAAAAAAACAAGGAACTTAACGTTTAAAAACTTTCAATATCGAGTCAACGCATCCATTCATCGTATGCAAAACCAATCCCAGAATACAGGTCATAAATCTTCCATCCTAAACATCAACGCGAGGTTTCCCAATGCAATACCATTTTCGGTAAATAGACCGAACGACGGATGCATACGCTCGTAGCTAAATGCAATTAGCGCCTAAACATGGCACACTTGCGCAAACAATCTATTCGTTGCCCCACTGATTAGCATGCGAACAATCGTAAACTCTAAACACTATCCCAGATAGATGTACGATGGGAAAGGAAAAACAAAGCCTTACATCCCATAATCCGAGTACACATCCGAAAGGCAGGCGAGCCTTTGCCGCATGCCAGATGTGCGGCATCCGATCCGTAAACAAAGGAAGAAGCGAGATACCGACCACCAACATCGAATGGTGATAATGACGATGATTAGGTAACATGTCTCCTTCCAGATCCTGTGGGAAATTCTCCTTGTGAGATGAAAAGGAAGATGGTATGCTGCTAACAGATACTGTGGAAAATTCTGTTAGCAGAGGAAATGGGAAATTTTCTCCTAGCAGATACAGATGGACAATTGGTATTGTATGTATCGGGGTATTGTTCAGACAGTCAGATTTCAATCGTCAACGGGACGACAATTCTCACGTTGAGGAGGTAGTGAGAAACTAAATGTAACTCGTTTTTAGTACCGTATTCCTAATTTTTTTCAATGTATCCTAAGCGAGTTAACGTGTGTTTCGTTCGTGTGGCTAGCTGCGTTCGTATAAAATATTGTACAGACCATGTATAAGAAACTCCTATGTGTAACGTTAAAACACCAGTGTGATTAAATAAAAAAAGTAAATCCAGAAACGATCTTCATGTTTTATTTGTGCTGTTCGCTCGGCGGATTCTTTGTGTGCTAGTAGTGTTTTGGCGGAACGCTGCAACCAGGACCTTCAACCGAAGGAAGAACAACATCCGACAAAGTTAATAAACACAATAACCGAACCAAAACATACCGCCAAACTTCACCACAACGTTGAGCCCGACACGAAAAAGTAAGGAACTGAACGTCCCAAAGCTTTCAATGTCAAGCTCAACATGTCGATTGTAGCATACCTGAAACAAAGGTAAAAACCATACTTTCATCCGGCTCCCTAGAGAAATTCCGAAAGATCGAAATGCATCGCATTCCAGCTCTGCACAACAGGAAATCCTGAACATCTACACGATGTTACAAGGAATCGCTATCGTCGGTAAATTAGCCGACCAGCGGCTGCACGTGCGGGTAGCTGCCATAAAGACCACCCAAATCCGTCAAGCAAACAAAGGCAGCGACAACCTATCCGCTACCAAATTGCAGGCAACCGTAATTATCTCAACGAGATAATTCGGAAAATTTATGAGGCTAAAAACGTACAAGGGATCTATTCCGATCCCACGATCCCTTTCGATTTTCACACCCATTAGAAAGGTCTAATGGATTGTTAGTTTTAACCGAAAGAAGTTAAACAAAACCATGGACCGTACGTCCATTCAAACTGCATGATATCCGTCGGCCGCGCGCAAGATGTTTTGTGCAAATAAAGGCGGTGCAAAATCGACGGCCGTCGAACCAAATTTCGATCACCACCACGGATGGTGATAATGACGTTTAAGGATATATGCGTCGATTGACTTTTTCCTTTTCAGGCACCGAAATTACCCATGGGCATTAATAACATGCTGCTAACAGAAATTCGGAAGTTCTGTTGCAGAGCAAATAGGGAAATTTGTCCGTATAGATACACATACCAGTTTTGAATCTGGATATCTGTGTGGGCAGACAGGCAGTCTACTTAGAGCATCCGTCCAGATGTTTTGCTGTTGTGGGGGATGTTCCTCAGGAAGCGCGTTTTCTTGTCCTGAAAAGGACGTTGGATCTCTTTATTGATTGCTCCTGGAACAACACACTTCAGCAAGGATTCGTTGCCGTGCTGCCTCTGACCCAGAGGGAAGAGCAACGTCCTGATTGTTCGTGGGACGTAACCTAGGGGATAGTGTCCTTATACCCTGCAACCTCAGTACCGGTTCATGTACCGTTTTCTTTGGAGTGCTCCTGGTATATATATAAAAAGAATCATCCAACGTTGGGTGCCAGCACAAAATTTCCAAAGTAGTGAAAGAAGTTTTTTATTTTGGATTTAGTTTTATTGATTTAATTTGAATTTGAAAATAACTGCTCTGTGGCAGGAGGATCTAGATACTGCGGACTCGAGATCGTTTTGCTATCCCTTTATAAAGGAAAACACTTCGAAAATTGTATCCCAAAGATACACATTTTCGTACAACAATCTCGATTTGTTGGGTATTTCGAGCGAGATGTTGTATTTACACAAGATAAGAATGAATTCTTACGAAACTATTACGCAGATGTGTGAATGTATCTGCTTTTGGTTTTTGTTTGTTTTCCTGAATGGAAAATTTTCAGATAGAGATAACGATCTCTGAATTTTGAATTTTCATGATGCCGTGGAGCAAATTTGAACAATAAACGAATATTAGATTCGTTTATTGTGAATTTTAATTTTAATTCGGATTTTGGATTAAACTTCGCCGTGGGGGCGTTTATTGCGAATTTTGGATTATGTTTGGATTTTTGTGGGTTTTGATGGGTTTTTTGGTTTTAGCTTAAAATAGCTAGGATTTGTATGTAGGAATGGGGGAAAAAGGTAGTAGGGCTTTTTGGAGCACTACACAGAGACGAGACGTTAGGGAACCCCATCGAGGAGGTATCGGCGATGCGAGAAACGAAAATTCGAGTAACGTGAGTCGTGAGTTGCAATACGAGTAGAACGGAAATATAATCGTGTCGTTTAAGAGAATCGTTGTGTGAACAAAACATTACAAATTGTAATATTAAAATCCGTAATCTTTATAAGTAGTAAAAGAAAACTCAAAATTAAAGCAAAACATTTCGCAGTGTTTCATTTGTGTGATCGTCTCCGTGTTCCACTTGTTTTAATTCTTTTTACTGCAAACGTTGTTCGGCGGAACACCGCAGTCATCAATACCCGGCCTAAGGGCAATCTACAAACATCCGCGAAAGTAGCTCACAAAGCTTGCCGCAGGAAATGCTTGTAAAAGATATTCGTTGAATTCGTGGCTCCTCTCTAATACTCCAAAAACCCAACGTAAACGGCACAATCTCAAATGAACAACTAATTATCATTTAAATTAACCTTTGTGGACAGTCTCAAACCCTCAATAAATATCGATGTCCATGCCACGACGTTAGTCCTTTTCATGCTTCTCGAGTAACTTTGGCTATCCTCTTGACCGCTGTTTCTAGTCGTCCACAATTTGCATATTGTCCATGGTGGACAAAGAGTAACAACACTCATGCATTTCTCCATCATTCGAACGTCATGTTAGGCACTTTGGAAACGGTCATTAAGTCAAAAGCTAAAAGGACCACTTGCGCTGACTCGCCTACTGGATGTTTGGTATTTACTTTTCGGCAGGACTACGCCCGCACTACTGTCAGTTCAACAGGACATCGTTTAATAATACGACGGGTGTTTATTTATATTTGTCTTCTCCATTGCTGGCGGCAGACCATTCCGTGCCAACATTGACTCTGATTACAACCCCAGTTGATGGACGGACGCTAGAGTGTTCCACCTCTGAACTGAGGGTGCGAGAGTGATTTGTGTTGATTTTATCCATTGCGCTGGTATCGATGGCGCAGCAGTCAGAAGTCGACAAAAGTTCAAACGATTCATGTGAGTTTTGTATACATTGGCTTACTTCTTCCCTTTCTGCCAATTTCTACCACTTCTCGACCGAAGGACGTGAACGCGCCCTTTGTTCGACTTGTTATTTGCATTTAAAGCTTTGCCAACAGGAGTTCATGAACGAAAAAAGTACATAATCACGTATACGACACATACTCCAGTTCGAATCATATATTTCATCAAATTTTACCGAATTCCCTAAAAATTGTTTAATCTGCATTCGCCTGCTGAACAGGAATATTCAGATCCTGCTCTGTTGATTTGGTCTCCATTTATCGTCTTTTGATTGCTTTGAATTCAAACAATTCCAAGAATGCAAATAGATTTAACGAGGAGATCAGAAAGGATGCGGCTAGAAATCATAATAACAATAATACTCGCAAAAAGGATAAAAGAACAACCTAAACGGTCATGAATAGATCTGAAGGATTTACAAGGAAATTAATTTTTCAGTTACATGCGAAGGATGAGCAGCAAAATCGATTTTCCTCAGGCACCCTTTACCTTCCTATTGGTAGTGCTCTTTATACGGGATGATATGATAATGAAGTACATCAGGATATCTTGATCAAGGATGCAATTTAATCGAAAGAGGATTTGTACCTCGTCTCTGGAAAGGAATCACAGGCAAAAGAATCGAAAGAAACAAAGATTGCATTTGAGAGGCTTTTGTTAAAGGATACTCAATGAAGATTGGGTTCGTAATCCAAGGCTTTATAATGCTCGTGATTGGAAAATTATTTATCCAGACTTGCCGTTGAATATCCTATGAGTAAATAACAATAAAATTGGGCGGTCTTCATTGATGTTTAAAAAATGTTGTTGCACGGGATATTTGGGTCTCTCAACGAATGGGTTCTTCAGAAAGGCTTCCGCGGCTTTGTGTTTGTTGAGTAGACTTGCAGTTTTTTTTTTTAATTTCTTTTTTAATTGTTAAATAATAATATCCTCGATTCTTTTCTTTACCAAAACAAACTTATCTACAATAGTAAATGGGACAAACAACAGATCTAGGAATATTCCTCAGTGAATTGGTTTTTTTTTGTTTTGTTTTTTTTTTTCCTAATGTGTGGATGTGATGTAATCATTTTTTAATTAATTATAGTAAATATTGGCGCAAGGCTAATAACCTTGCCCGGGAAAACAAATTATTATGGACAATTTATCAAGTCTCGGATAAGCACCGGATACCGGTGGAGATACTTGCTAAATAAGGCCAAGACCGGATCCTGGTTGTTGTGGCGATGATGATGATGATGATTGGTAGTAAATAAAAACAACATAAGGCGGGACATTTCGGGACATTGCGGGACACATTTTTCTCTTTTGTGATTGTGTCTCAGATATTTATTATTATTATTAGCTATTATGCATATTTAAAGGTGCTCATAAATATTTTTGTGTTAATTAAAAACAAATTAAGGGTCTCCAATTACTATGGGGGCGACCCGAGGGGTGTGTAACAGCAGGGCCTGTATCCAGCTTTCCTAATATTCGCTTCTTATCGGAAAAAAATCTTGAAGCTGGCTTAGTCCCACATATTTGTCATTGGAACCTACACACCTAAAACATATTGATCATTTCTCATTACAGGAGTTTTTCATACAACATTACTGGGATCACTTAACGTGTCATATGAGATGTTGTATGTGTGTATGTATTACTATGGGAGACTATGGACTTCGACTGATTTTCTATGGTGTCCAAGGTAAATCATCATCATCATCGGCACTACAACCGAGAGCCGGTCTTGGCCTTATTTAGCAAGTCCTAAGGCTTGCTAAATTTTCCATAATGATTTGTTTTTTTCCGGGCAAGGTCATTGGTCTTGCGCCAGAGGCTCCCTGACGGGGAATCGAACCCCGGTCTCCCGCGTGACAGGCGGGTATACTAACCACTATACTATCGAGAAGCCAATATGAATAACATACACAAAAAATAGTACGGACATGAAAATGAGATTCGTAGCAGGATTATGATATGTATTGTAGTCATTGAGGATTTTATGTTATTGGGATTGTCCTTGCAATCATCAAAAAACCTAGAACGTTTACTATTTATTTTCAGATGTCTGAAATAATGCATAAAAACGATTGAGACGTTATTTTTTTGGTTATATTTATTTTTCGAGATCATTTTATGGTTTTATTAGATCTACGAGGAAAAATTGGCATTCCCCTCACTTGGTTATTCAGTTTAAGGAACATCCACGAAGGATAATTATCCTGGCAGAGGATTTGATGTTAGAGTGAAGGTTTCTTTTAATGTGTGAGTAAATTGAGCCCGTTGGTTCTTACCTTCTAGTGGATTTGTTTATTTATATTTGAGCAGGTTTACCAGAGTATGTTCATGTTAAAGATATTGATCAATAAAAAAATTGACGAACTAAGGGTTGCATTTTACCTGATTACCACAATGAAGGACGGCGACCCATTTCGCCTTGATTTTTGAACCATCGCGGCCTGAGATGAAATTTCTCCTCCGTGTCCGCATACGTCTCTAACCAGAAACCAACTATCCTTGCACTTAGCGACTCCCAGGTAATAACTGATACAAATATTTCCGAATTTAATCTACTTGGATATAACTGAGCGCCTCTATTCTTTTCACATCGTGGTCTAGCCACACACATAGGAAACGACAATGCGTATCAGCTTCTGCTACAATACAGACCCTGCTCCCATCCAGAATTTAATTTCTCGTGGCTAAATATTCGCGTTCGTAAGCTTATAATACTGTAGTGCTCCACGAGGAACTACCATTTCCCGCCCACACACACACTTCATATTATTATTATCCCCATACACATCCACCTACTATATCATGCATCTATAGCATTTTGGTACGATAGTGAAGAACGTGTAATTCGAACTGACCCCAGGGCGGCTAGAATCACTAAAAAAATGGAACCAATGCTCAACACATCAAGCCACTGCCGCGTGTACGAATTCGATTTCTAAACTCAAGTACACTCAACTGATATGGAATTGTTACGTTATCGCTATGGTATACGGCTCTGATGCTTTGCTCATTCGAATTTCCTTTCGGTGTTCTTCACTATTTGCCTGCATATTGGGTGTGTATCTGTTAGTAACGTCACACATCCATATCCCCAAACTAACAATCCAATGTTCAAATATCAAATCCTTCCTACAAACTAAACACCACAATGCATATCTTCATATGCAGACAAATCCATGTTCCTACAAATCCTTATCTTCATTTGCATTCTAGCCAGATGAGCATATTCTACAAATATATGTATGTCCCATTCCTTTTCTCCACCACTCGACTCCAGTCGAAGTACATTTCGAAATCCTGCTTGCATTTTGACGCATTCACGATACCAAATCCCGATAAGATTTTGTCTAAAAGGGCGATGAATTTCAGATTCGAGGATCATGCGGTGAGCCTGGACACTGCAAAAGCTTTTGACACGACTTGGATCGAAGATCTCGTTTTTAAATTTTGAATACTGGCATCAGTAGAACGCTATGTAGTATCATCTACTAGTTCGTTCGAAACAGAACCTTCCAAGTCAGAGTGAATGGAAAGCTTTCTAGAACGTTTTCACGCCGCTGCAGGTGTACCACAGGGCTCCCTTCTAGGCCCCATCTTATTCAATATTTACACCTCCGATATTCCTCGCCCTGTGGACGGGAGAATAAGCCAGATATGCTATGCGGATGACGTCCTAGTGTACACGTCATCCAAAGGCCCTAAACTCGGAACAAATCGACTCAACCGTCACTTGGATGAACTGTATCAGTATTACAGTCGATGGAAAATTCGACTTAACCCATCCAGAGCAGTCGCTATAATTCTGAGTAGTAAACATTTCCAACCTACTTCTCGATATTCACAGAATATTCGAATAAAAATGGGAGATACTACGATTAGACCGCAGGACAGGATGAAATATCTTGTGGTCATTTATACCCCAAAAATGAATTTCATCAAACATGTGACCCACATTCTCCAAAGGGGCCTCGGTCGGTCTAAGCAACTGCACAACATCTTGAAGTGGAGCAACAAAGTTGACACCAAAGTTAAACTTCTCTGCTATAAGCAGCTAATCGAATCAGTTCGACCTCATTTTACATAAGTAGCACACCATGAGCCAGATTCACTTCTCAACGCATACTGTTGCCGTGCACTCCAGGAGTTAAACGCAAACAAATCCGCTGGTGCTGAAAGCATTCCCCCAGTTCTCTTGGAGAGATGTTCCTCTTCAGTCTCTAAGCCACTGCAGAATCTCTTCCTTTTATTACTTACTTTATCTTATCTTATTATTATAGATGGCATGGAACGTACATTCCCAAAAAATGGCGACAAATCGTCCCCCTCTTCTTACGGACCCAGAACACTAACTTCTATTCTCTCTCTCGAATGTAATGGAATCACTTATCAACCGTCAACTTTCAAAGGGGAAGGGATTCCATCAACTACTTCGGCGACAGCAAGGTTGTTGTATTGGATATTTCAAAAGCGTCCGTCAGAGTTTGGCTCCTGTCCTTTGGTCAAAATTACGTTCCTATGGATTCCCTGACCTAATGGAAAAAAGGCAATCTTTCTGGCCGTTCAATTCAAGTGGTCTTTGATAGTGTCCAATCTGCCTCCCATCAAATTAATGCAGGTGTTCCCCAAGGTTCGGTACTCTTACCCACTCTCTTCCTCATGTTTATAAATTATCTCTTCTCCATCACCCAGAACCCAATTCACTCGTTTGCTGATAGTAGCATGCTGAGTATCACATACTCATACGAACATTCCCGACCAAACTATTCGCACCTCATTACCAATCAGCAGGTTATGCTTGATACATTTAATTCCGATCTCAACAAAATATATAAATGAGGATTATCTAACCGAGTGGAATTCAATGCCTTAAAAACTTAATGTTGCCTCTTGTGGTCAAAGGTGAATCTCAAAATAAATATACTGTCTATAAGCGGCACTTGCATCGACGAAGTCAAGGAACCATCGATCCTTGGCACTCGAATTAATTCGACTCTTAATTGAAGCGACTGTATATTTGAAGCTGCGAAAAGTGGAGTCAAATGTATAGGGTTCCTTAAGAGATGCAAAAGATACCTCACTCCATCCAAACTGGCCACTATTTACAAGGCGTATATTCGTTCCCAAATTGAGTTCAACTCCCATATTTGGTCAGGCGCATCCAAAACTTTACTAGACCTGCTCGACAGGATGCAAAGACGAGCAGTGGAACTTATTGGACATTCAGCTGGAAGTCGTTTAACTCCGTCATTAGAACATAGGCGCAACGTATCATGCCTATCTCTTTTCTTTATTTAATACCACCGTCGTTGCTCAAATGAATTTTTTAAATGTCTTCCGCCCCTTCAGACATATCCCCGTGATAGCCGTTAATATGTGAATGCGCATCCATTCTCTCTGCGATCGTCGAAGTGTGTAGACGCGTCCTACTACTGCTTTTGAAAAATAAAAGTGAAAAGAAAAATTAAAAGAAAACACGTGTGCGCGTGCAGACATAAATGTGTGACCGTCATTAGGAACGGTCTGTGGCCGAACAATAGTGTATCGTGTATAGTGGTATAAGTATAAGTGGAAAATTTTGGGAAATTTCTGCGCGACATTTTAAAAATTTAAGTAAAATTGGTAAACCAAAACATAAAATCAGCGACCGCATCCGGAGTTTGCGTTCGCAGATGCTGGTCAGCGGCCCCAGTACTGCCGAGCTACCTAAAAAACGAAAAAAAAAAAACTACTCACAGTCCTCTGAACGCACCGAAGAAAGTAGCTACAATGGCTACTCAACTAACAACGGAATACCACAAAAAAAACGATGACGCGATGGAAACAATAAGGATACTAACAGCCCAAATGGAACAACTACAAGAAAAAATTCGCTCTCTTCAAGCGCAAACCAAAACCAATGTCGACGTCCCCATGAAGGAAGTTCCTCCCCAACCCAACTCATTAACATTCAACAATAACCCATCATCATCGAATACCTCGCCACCGCCCCAAGATACCCACAAACCAGAAGACCACTGGCAAACAGTTGGACAGAAATCTGCAAATAAGGTGAGACCACCCCCAATCTATATTAAAAATCCTAATAGTACCAAAGAAGTCATCAAGACGCTTGAGAATGCCCTTGGACACAGAAATTTTACCACGGACTCAAAAGGATCTTCGATCTCTATCAAGACGATGACTCTAACGGATCACGACATTGCAATAAGAAAACTCTCAGAGAACAAACACGAGTTCTTCACATTCCAACATGCCCAGATGAAACCAAAAACATTCATCATAAGGCACATTGATCCAGCATGGACTACCGAGGAACTTACACTCGAAATCTTGAGGATATGCCCGTCAATGAAAATCCACAGATTGGACTACTTTCAAACCCCACACATGAGGGAGAATAATATTAGGAGCTTGCGAATCATACAGATCCCACCGAATGGTGATGTCACCCAACTTAAACAAATAAAATATTTGTTCACACACAAAATCACGATCGAAGAGCCACATAAACAGAGCATTCTCCATTGCAAAAGGTGTCAAGGATCAGGACACCTAGCAGTTGCGTGCCACCTAAGTGCACGATGCGGAAAATGTGCCGAACAGCATATACCAGGAGAGTGCAAAGTGAACCCGCCTGGCACAGAACCATCAATAATTCAGCAAACAAACGCCGATGGATCAACATCCACGAAAAAAATTACCATAACTTGCTGTAACTGCGGAGGCCCACATCCAGCTAGTTTTTCACAATGCCCCGAAAAGCTACGGATTCTGGAGAGACGTTCGTTACATACGGTAACTAATACGGCCAAACCAGATGCAACGAAACCCTTATCACCACAACCATCCCATCTCAGGGGGTCAGGAACATCATATGCAGAAATTACGAAAAGTTCCCGTAGCTGCCCGAAATCTCAACAACCCAACCCCAACGTTCTCAACCTGGATATCTTGGGATACATCAGGAGCCTGGAGACACTACTACCAACCTTAAAACACAGTTCCGAATTGGAAAAAAAAGGTCAGATCTTAAATTTAATAACTTCCCACATCCTTTCCCTTAACGTATAACTTAACCCTTATCTGCCTCAACTCAGAGTCCATTTATTCCCACACCCGTAGACAACACCTCCGACTGTTTGTTGAAAAGTTCTCCCCAGATATTCTTCTGCTTTCAGAAACTTGGCTGAAATCCACTTCTCGAGTCTACATACCTAATTACACATTTGTGTCCAACCCACGAACCTCTGGCCCTCATGGAGGTACGGGAATCCTAATACATAAAAAATTCCAATTTACTGAGATTAGATTTGCTAATATAACTAGTGTCGAATACACGGCTGTTAAACTTTTCTGCCGAAATAATAAAGTACTGGTCTTGTTCTCCATATACATTCACCCTTCTCGTGAACCAAACTTCCCTAGTGCAGTCATCTCACAAATAATCCAACAGTCTCTGCCAGCACCTTTCATAATAGGAGGAGACTGGAACGCACGACATTTAATGACATCAAATGCAACAAATACGGCTGCCAACTCCTTGATCTCCTCCGACTTCATCCATATGTCTACGCAGACTGACCGTTGCAACCTACTCGAATTTGCAGCTCAACCAAGTCAACAATCGATTTCTTCCTAAAGTCTACAGATAGGTATTCATCTAATCCTCCCACAGTATCCTTCACATTCCCTTCGGATCATGGCTCTGTCCACACCTTGGTTCAAATTCCCTCGCTTGAACCACTCTACATTCTGAATCCTATTCCAAATTTCACCAAAACAAACTGGAAAAAAGTCAATAAGGATATTGCTGCTAGCTTTTCAAAATTTTCTTTACCGGAATCTTCTAACCTGCCCCCTACACAAATTGACCAAGCAGCGGCCCAAATAGAGCAAATACTGGGAAATGCTCTCTTCAGCCATACTCCCACTATCGTTCCTCATAATCACTTAGGAAAACCCCTACCCAACCTACTCACAAAATTATTACGTATAAAAAAACAACTCCGACGAAAATTGCACACTAGCTACTCACCTTTTATTAAACAACAGATCCAGCTATTGACCTCCCTGATAAATGGACAACTAAAAGTTTTCACTAATCAGACCTACACATCCACCCTAAACAGTATCAAACCAAATCGCGATCTATTTAAAAACATAAACAGACTAACGGGTCGCAAACTCAAGCCTCGAACAGATTATCTTATTCACCCAACTAATAATAACATCGTCCAGTCGGACACTGATATAGCAAACTGTCTCGCTGAACATTTTTGCAAAGTCCATAAGCAAAACGATACCCTCCCAGTAACAAATTTCCACGATACCGTGAACGATTACATTCCACGCTCACTGGAGCCATCCCTCACACCATTTATTACTGAATTCACCGAAACCAATAAAGCATCACACCCCGTAGGAATCGACACATTCCTAAGCCTTGAAGAACTATCCGAAGTCATTACTTCACGTAACAATAAAAAATCGACTGGCCTAGATGGAATCCCTAACCTCCTATTCAAAAGACCCCACCCAGGCAACTTGCTCCCGATTCTTGTTCTTCTCAACCACATAATAAACGCTTCACATTTCCCTAAAAGTTGGAAAACAGCGGTGATCGTCCCTATTAGCAAATCTGGGCCCTCCAAGTACCCGGATAACTTCCGTCCGATATCGCAGCTAAACTCGCTTAGCAAGATTCTTGAATGTAAAATCTACAAAAATCTTCTCTCATTTGCCAGGGATAACTCCCTCATTCCGAACTCTCAATTTGGCTTCCGCTCACAACACTCCACTTGTCATGCTCTCTTAAAACTGACACATGATGTGACGACCCACCTCCAAAACCAATCCCCAACGGTATGTGTCTCCCTAGACATAGCTAAAGCATTCGACTGTGTCTGGATCGCAGGACTGTTATACAAACTTCATTCAATGTATGGATTAAACATCCACTCCACAAAACTTCTCGCTTCTTACCTCTCTGATAGAAAGTTCATGGTGAAAATAAACTCAACTCTATCGACACCTTATAGCATAACCGCAGGAGTTCCTCAAGGATCCATCCTCGGCCCACTACTATACCTTCTTTATACATCAGACGCACCGCAGCCACTGTTACCCAATACAACAATGCTCAACTATGCCGACGACACCTTAATTTATTCAAGCAACAAGCTTGTCAAGGAGGCAAGAAACTGTATTAACAGATATCTCCCAATCCTGTCAGCCTACTTTACCAAGTGGAGAATTCAACTAAATCCAACCAAAACTCAGCTCATAGTTTTTAAAGGCAGAAACGCGAGTTGTACAAACAACACTATTCGCTGTCATAATAAAATCAGAATTAAAATAAATAACAATATAATTAAACCCTCCAAAACCTTAAAGTATCTAGGTATAACCTTTACCAACAATCTGTCATTCTCCGCCCACATTAAAAATACGATTCGTAAAGCCACAACCCAACTGAACCTCTGCAGAAAAGTCATGTACAAACCGAATGGTCTCTCTCCCAAAGTCAAATCACTTATCTACAAACAAATAATCAGACCCACTCTCACATATGCATGCCCGATATGGTACCATATTACACCCGCCCAAATGGAGAAGCTACGCGTTTTCGAAAGGAAATGCTTCAGACTCATCACTGGCCTCAACCGACATCCTAACTCCCACAAATATTACAACAGTAGTTCGCTCTACTATGCCG
Source organism: Microdon myrmicae (assembly GCA_963931805.1). Lineage (NCBI taxonomy): Eukaryota > Metazoa > Arthropoda > Insecta > Diptera > Syrphidae > Microdon > Microdon myrmicae. The sequence goes on from OZ007497.1 coordinate 85,532,589, forward strand.
CCAATATTGAACGTATAGATCGACGCTTCCTCGAGCTGTCCATCAAATTTATCGAAAATCTTCCCAATAATCCCAATCCGATAATAAATGCGCTCACATCGACTCCGTCAGACAACCGAACTGCCTACCCGAACTGTCTCCACACCAGAACCCTCTTCACCTTTGGCAGGTTGGTCAACAACTCCAATGAGATTGTATACCACAATACTGAACTCTCACCTCACCAGTTTAAATATTGTAATATACAACCCTTCTCTAATATCTTGCGTTTCAATGACCAATCGGAAAGTGTTCCCCCAACCCATATCCCCGACTGATAGTACCCACCCTAACCCAAATCCTACCCATCGACCACTATACCTCCCGCCCCACCCTACTCTAACTTATTGTAATAATAATAGATTTAATAATTAGATAAGCTAGGCTAAGCTGAGTTAAGTTAAGTTAAGCAAATTAGTTATAGGTTAAGTAAATAATTATATCCTGGTTTTCTGACCTTTTCCAGGAAGCTCCACCTACTCCTATCTTGTCCACCCATGAAATATGTAACTTTATAATAATGTTTGAAAAATGTACTAGCAAGTATGTGTAAACGATTAAAGCTAAGCTAATTATAAGTTATCTGTATTACTTATTGTAACAAATCATTTATGGTCAATAAATACAGAAATGTAAAAAAAAAAAAAAAAAAAAGTGAATGCGCATCAGTTCACGTTGAAAGTGAACTTCTGGCCCACTAATAAACATAGAGAGTCATTCTTTAGCCGAGCCACACGAATGTGCAATGCTCTACCTAATCATACGTTTCCTCGTCGTTATAATGTCCAGGCCTTCAAGACCAATATACATCGATACCTCCCTTCCTTATGTACTTCCTCCACATACGCTCGCACTGTGCTCTGACATTTAATGGTACTTCAAAGACCCCTTTTGTGCGAGTGTTAGGGTACAGAAAAGGGGGAATGGGTGTGTTGTGTACATTTCGACAACTAACTTTGTAAGAAAGTATGTTGCTATCAAGAAGCTTCGAGTTAGGTGTGTCCGATATCTACACACGATATCTAACTACTTCGCAGTTCTATTCCAAATAATAAGAAGACACAACCCGAGTCACAGAGACACAAACGCGAAGCATAAGACATGGAAAGCCACTATGCTTGATGAGGCCGTGCTTGACTTCATGATGCAGAATCTAAAAGTGGTAGAATTTTCAGTCGAAGATCAAGCGGTCCAACTAACGGAAAACTTGACGGATGCGTGCGATGACTCTATGCCAAAAAACTCACTGTAATGAACACTTCCAGGACAATACTGGACGAACGAGGAAATCTCCAAACTTCGGGCCGATATCCTTAAAGTGCGACAAAAAAAACTGCTTAACAGAGGAGGATACCAGTACGGAATGTTCAAAAAAAAAAAAATTTGGAAAGCTAGAAGACAGCCGAAGAAAGTCATAAAAAGTAGTAAAAGTCCAGCTTTCAAGAAGCTAATAGAGGAAGTCTAAAATAACGTTTGGGGTGGTGCTTATAAATGGGTCATGCGTCACCCATTTAGGTGGCATACGAATGCATGCAAAAACTCTGTACTGACGAGCCCCAATCATCTGTACAATATACACCAAACGCCTAAGAAAAGGAAATTTTCCAAAATACTGAAAGGAGCTGAAGCTAGTCCCGACACCAAAAGGCAGCGGGCCACCCCAAGAATAATCATCATACGGTCCCACGTGCTTGTTAAGCACAGCTAAATTGTTCTATCTGTTTGCTCATACTTTTTTTTCTCAGTTTTGTTCTCTACTAGTTTCAGTCCAGCATTTGTGAGCCAATCTCGAACCGCTTTTAAATCTGATTCGATTTCACACAGGTTTCTTGGAGGGTTTTTGCTGTTATGACAATTGCTAAATCGGCCGCGATCCCTACGATATCTACTCCTGGTGATTTATTCAGGTTTAGTGCTCCGTCGTATTTCACGTTCCTAAGGATTGGTGCGAGAACTAGGCTCTGTGGTAATTATCTCTTTGCATGTTGTTTTCTTGAGCCACTATCTGTATTATATATTGGCCCCCTGGTTGTGAAGTACGAGACCGCGGCCTTTAGGAGGTGTACCCTGTTGATGCAGTGCATTCATTATGTGTCTCCAACCGGAGTTAAATGGATTCTTGACGTCCAATGTCTTTAAAACAAATAACAGGCGCCATAAAACGAACTGCACGTTCGCCTAACCACCTAACAACATAGAGGATCATAAATGTGCATTAGCACTATCCTCTATTGATTTTTCCTTTGTGTTTCCTCTCGATTTCCCACAGAAGAGATCCTTGCCCATTCGGCTAAAACAAACAACAGGCGCCATAAAACTAACTGCACGTTCGCCTAAGCGCCTAACATCATAGAGGATCATAAATGTGCATTAGCACGATTCGCTATTGATTTTTCTTTGTGTTTACTCTATCGATCCCAATTTGGGAAAGATAAAGAAACGAAAATGGGTCAGGCAGAAAAAAGGAGATATTCTTTTATCTGCAGGACGAAAGAAAAGTTTTCGTCCGATGGGAAAATGAAATTAAGCTGAGCGAAGGAAAAATCTAAGAGAGTTGGTTTTTGAGTTTCGGCCGGGACGGTGAGTTCGGGAGGTCTTGGTTTGGTGTGAGAAAATAAATTGTATATGTATATTAATTAATATTGAAAAATAAAGTTGACTAGTAACAGATTTTCTAAACTAAAGTGTATGTGACAATTAATTAAGATTGACTAAAATAAAGTTGAAATAGTATAAGATTGAATGAACTAAAGTGTATGTAACGGTTAATTAAGATTGACTAACTTAAAGTTGACTAGTAACAGATTGACTAACTAAGATGTATATCACTGTTAATTAATATTGTAAAAAATAAAGTTACAAAAGAAAAATATGGGTTTGATTTCAAGGGGTATCCAAAGTGTATGTGGTATTTGAAGTGAGGGCGATCCACTGTACTTCTTTTCCGTCTGAAACCGCACTGAATACGTGAGAGTTCTCTCTGTCCCTTATACTGCTTCAGTATTGAAGGGATCACGGTCTCCAATACCTTTCCGGATCGAGCAGAATACTCCTAGCTTCTTTGAGCAGATCAATCCTCCTATACACAGCTCCCATATGGGCTAGAGCAACCGGCTACAGCTCATACATCAAGGCTATAGAATCCGTCCAACGAAGAGGTAACTTGAGAATGTGCAGAATCTACAGAACGGTGTCCACTTAAGCGGCTGTAGTGATCGCGTGTCAGTGCCCCTAGATATAGAAGGGGGATCAGTGGCAGAGGTATACAAGTTGTGGCAAATGATCGCATGACACTCCAGCACATTCAAAGCCGAACTCGCGACTATTCGAGAACGAAGCGTTGGCCAACAGCAACAGAAACGGGACATACACGTCGCAGGAAGATGACACACGCAATGATATCGAACATCAAAGAGTGGACAAATAGACCACACGGTGTGGCAGACTTTCGCATGCCCGAATGGCTTACAGGACATGGATACTTTGGACAATGCCCGTACAGATTCAAACGCAGGAAAGACCCACACCGCTGGTTAAGCAAAGGATGTATAGAAAACGTGGGACAGATACTAACCGAATGCAGTAGATTCCATGGGAAGCGCAACGGTTCAGTAGAGGCAACCAGTGTAAGGTCATTAATGCTAAGCTCAAGCAACGGATGGAAGCTCGCCAGGGCATGGCTCAACAACACCATGTAGAACCCCCGCAGACTACAAGGACCGCAACAACTTTAGAGGCGTTATATCGGGTTTTCCAATAGGGACTTGACTATTTTGATTTTAATTTGTGAACGCACCCTTTCACTACTCATCGAACTGACACTGTCAACTTATTCAGTAAACTCAACATTTCCATCATGGTTAAGTACACGAACGAACAACGTCTGCACCGTATAAAAAATTACTGCCGAAATTTGGAGTCGGTGACTGCAACTCCTCTATAGTATAGTGTTAGTTAGTATACCCTACTGTCACGCGGAAGACCGGGGTTCGATTCCCCGTCGAGGTGCCCCTGACGCAAGACTAATGACCTTGCCCGGAAAAAATAAATCATTATGGAAAATTTAACAAGCCTCAGGACTTGCTAAATAAGGCCAAGACCAGTTCCCGGTTGTAGTGCCGATGATGATGATGATGATGACCGGAACTTTAAGAGCGTTAACTCCAATTTTCGGTCGTAATTCTCGCCCTAGTAGACAGGCAATAAAAAGTTTAGTGCAAAAATTTGAGTCCACATATTCGTTGTGTGAAGTTGCCGTGCCAGTAAGACTAACGGGTTGGTCAAAGTGTCGAAAATATCGCTGCCGTTCAAGCGTCCGTAGCAAACGATCCAAATCAGTAATTCCACTGCGTTCTCAAGAATTGGGCATCGCCCAGACCACTTTATGGCGAATTTTACGTAAGGATCTTGATTTACACCCATACAAGATCAAGCTGACTCAAGAATTGAAGCCGATGGACCATTTGAAGCGACGTATGTTCTCCGATTGGGCTCTGGAAAAGATGTGCCAAGATGATGAATTTCATCGCAAAATCATCTTCAGTGACAAAGCTCATTTTTGGCTCAATGGGTTCGTCAATATGCAAAATATGCGTTATTGGTCGGGTGAAAATCCACATGTGCTTCATGAATCGCCACTTCATCCACAAAAAATAACTGTTTGGTGCGGTTTGCATGGCCATCGTTATCGCGCCATGATTACCGATTATTTTTGGCCCGAATTGGAAGATATGGACTTGAGCGACATGTGGTTTCAACAGGACGGTACCACAAGCCACACAGCATACGATACAGTCGATTTATTGAAAAGTAAGTTTGATGAGCGTGTTATCTCAAGAAATGGGCCAGTCGGTTGGCCGCCTCGTTCAAGTGATTTAACGCCTCTAGACTATTTTCTTTGGGGCTACGTCAAGTCATTGGTCTATGCCAACAAGCCGACGACCTTGGAAGAGCTCAGAGCCAGTATTGAACACGAAATAACGGCAGTTTCGGCCGAAATGTGTGGCCAGTCATCGAAAATTTGGTCCAACGAATCGACCGCTGCAAACGTGCCCGCGGTGGCCATATGAACGAAGTCGAGTTGCATTCATAAATGTTTTGATTGTACTCCAAGCCGATAATAAAGTTTTTGAAATATCTCAAATGGTTTGCGTTTTATTTAAAAAAAAAAAGTTGTCGAGTCCCTATTGGAAAACCCGATACTTCGACTCTGCTCCCGGAAAAAATGTCGAGAGGTGGTACCCGGAATAGCACACATGAATGGGATTGCAAAACAGAGGTGGGTTTAGTTCGTAGGCGCTGCCTGATAACAGAGAACGTAGTAAATCTGGCCACCTGTATATTTTGAAAATAACCACCTCCAGGCTGCAAAGGAAAACCAAAAACAAGGAGTCAAATGTCCACCTTCCCTTCTATCCTATTTATAACCCCAATCCTTACTTTCCTGACAAATCCGCACTATAGGTTTATATCATGGTGACAACTTCTGAGAAGAGAAGACCTAACGTTGGTCAAACTATCTGGGTAGTGGAGCATGAATTTGAAGTAGTGCAATCCTTTAACTATCTTGGGTTAATAGTATCAGCCGATAACAATATGGAAGAAGAAATACGCGAATGGCTGATGAAATCCAACAAAGACTACTATGGTCTATCAAGGCTCTTTAAATCCCGAAATTTATCCAGAACACCCAAGCTACTACTGTACAAGACCATAATCTTACCAGTACTCATGTATGGATCCGAGACCTGCGTGCTCAATAAAAGGCTCTCTGAACTCTTAGCCGCGCTTGAGAGGAAGGTCTTAAGGAGAATTGTTGACCCCGAATATGAGGGAGGACGTTTCCGGAGACGCTACAATCATGAGTTGTACGCAATCTACCTTGAAGCTGATATTGTACGAAAAATCAAGCTCGGTAGACTCAGGTGGGCGGAACACCTAGCTCGAATGAACAAAGAGGAGCCTGCCCGGAAAGTCCTTTGTGGCAGGATGTATGGAAGGAGACAGCGCGGCAGACCTTGTCTGCGATGGAGGGATTGCGTAGACCAGGACGCCCCGAGCCTGGGAGTGCCAAACTGGATGACATCGGCTCGAAATCGGTACCGGTGGAGAGATTTGTTAAATAAGGCCAAGACCGGATCCCGGTTGTAGTGCCGATGATAATGATAATGATAGGTTTATATCTATACTACATTTAACCCTTGTCTACGTAAAAAAATTTTTTAAGTTAAAGTCTGATTGTTTTAGAGACCAATATTTTGATTGGATATTATTTAAAGATTCTGTTCTTCCCATATTATGAAACCATTACAATTGTGTTTTGCATTGTGCAACCTAAGGGGATTTATTACCCTACTGGCATCAATAGATACTACATTAGTTCGTTTTTCTTGTTTTATTGTCAGAACCTAGTCGTTACAAGTTACATAACTGACAACGTCCACTAATGTGTTTATCGAACGTTTTTGGAGCGATTTTAGTATCTTTTTATGGGAAGCCAGCCTAACTTATATTTTACAACATGCACCTACTACATTTATTGATTACCAAGAAAAACTAAAGAGAGTAAGAAATGCATCAGTCAGGTAGAGAGTACAAAATAAATGGTGTTAAAAGTAAATTTTGAATATGTAGGGATGACAAAAACCCTGCTAATGCGAACATAAACTGTACCAAGTCAGTATTTGGACGCCCGTGTTTACCAGACTTCATATGCTCTACCAGGCAATATCTAGTGAACACCAATCTGACTTCGCAATACCTAGGAAAGACTATAATCTGCTACGCAAATGACTGTGTGTTGTCAGTTGCAAGGACACGGGGTCCCTACATCCTCCTCAGTTAGCGATGTCTGAAAAAGAAATGCTTTCTAATTTAAGTAGAGAATTATTTGGAAACGAATTACTAAATCAATATATAGAGTGTAAAAATATTTATGTACCTCTAATCAATCTTTTGAAGAGATTATATACATGAGCATGATAACGAAATTTGATAGCACACCATTAACGCTTTCTATCGCCCATCCGATTTCCTTGTCCGACTTCGTTTTCGCTTTACGTATATAAATGCTCGTTTGGTCGTAGACTAACAGACGAAGGGATTAATAAACTAAAATATAACAAAACAACAACCACACGCGATGAATACTTATTTCAATCCTAACAAAAGATCCCTATACAAGTCCTGCAGCCCCCCAGATTTGTGGGTAATAAAGTCTCAAGAAACGATTTGTTGATTGGCAAACACATCACCGTTTCGCACATGTGTCTGTGGGTTCATGCACGACCGTTTGCTTGGCTTTCGTTCTCCCCATCAGTCTCTAAAAGCAGAAACGTCATTCTGAAGCTTAAGAGTAAACCCCCAACTGTCAAGCAGTCCATTGACCGTGTTATGATTATATTATGGAATAAAACACATGTAAGGCTCAACATTTTTAGGGTGACAGCAACTCGATACTATTTCACATTTGTTTGTTAACAAAATACACGTTGCCCATGTTTTGCTACCCCTGCCCCAATTTTTGGGTGACAGAGATTGAGGGAGTTTGATTTGTGTTGCTTTTGCACAATGCGCCCGAAACTTGAATGGAACTGAAACCGAATAAGACAGGAAATCGCTGTGTAAACGAATTTTTGTTATTATTGTTATTGTGTCTGCTGGATGGGCTCCCCCTGCAAATGTTTGCCTGTCAGGTTGCTGGGCACGCTAGATAGGGGATAGGCAGCATTGTGGTGCACAAACTTGCTGTTAATGGTGCACAAGTATGTTGTTGGAGGGGATTGCACTTTTCTATGCTTTCCAGTTGCGAACACCCAAGGACATTTACTGACCAGTATAGTCGCCCCAAACCGATGTCCATAAATGCGTCCTCCCTTATAATACCAGTGAATGGAGTTGTTAATAATTTTATGGTGACGATTGGAAGCATGTTAACGACATTACCCCCAACTTTGGTCATCCGGCTGCAAGTGAATGCATCTGCGGAGAACAATGGAGGCATTCGAAGCAGAATGATATGATTTGAATAGTCGGAATAGACCATTTGTGGCTTTAAATAAACGGTTTATCGTCGATTTTGGATTTTAAATCCGACGACTTGTCGTCTCAAAGAAAGGGTCCATAATACAATATGCAAGTGTGTACCTTTTGATTTTTATCCGTTTTTATTTTGCCCTCACAGTATGTGGGGCCAAAGCAATGTTTTTATTAGATCTCCTCCAATATATTGAAGTACATCCATGACTCCCCGGTCTTGTCGCTATTCAATTATTAGTTAGTTGATAGATTTTGTAATAGGTTATCTGGTCCTGCTTTCACCTTTCAAATTTTATACTGACAAGAGATAAAACAAAAACAATTGAAGCCAGATCTCCTTTAATATATATGAAACGCACTTACAAACCATTATTTAAGGTATCCTTAGAATTTAAAGTCTATTGTGAATTGGGGAATGGGGGAGCATAAGGAAAGGGAGCTTCAGTATACATCGGTTACGTTAGTGGGTATTATAATGATGAAGAAACATATAATCAAACGAGAGTATTCCCAATTCGTGCTGTTCGGCTAAAGAACGATTATTTGCGTTGATCCCAATGTCTGAAGTTAACTTTCAGCACAAACATACACGAATTGTCTGATAGATGGGACCCACAGGAAAATATTTGGATATTAAATGTATTCAAAAGGTAGGTTGAGCAACAATCCTGATAATGCTTACAAAGACGAATTAGAAATGATACGTTTCAAATACGCACTAATAATGGAATTAAAAGACTTGCATCTGGGTCCACAATGAGTTGCCCTGGTAGATTTTCCATCCTATAGATCATATGCAGTATAGTTTTAGATGTACCTGATTAAATATGGCAATTATTTTAGAGTTTTCGATAAATATATATCTCATAAATTGCAACTAGGGTGGAATGAAGTTGTAGCGATTTGCAACGATAGTAAAGAGAATGTGATTCGCGCCAACGCTATGACGGATAGAATCACTAAAAGATACACCCCATCGGAAGTGTTTTTTTTTTTTCATTTTTCCAAAAAAAATTTAATTTTCTTTTTAGATTCTAGTTTCTAAGTTACACGCTAGACAAAAAATGCTTAAATTCTAGCTTAATTATCTTATATTATAACTTACTGGTGCTACCCAGACGGTCTAAGCTAAACATTACATAACTATTGTATAATTTGCCTTTGTGTGTGGTTTTACTTCTGATTTTTTGTCTAACAATCAAAAATTCGAAAAACTGTGTGCCAATTGTTTTTTTTTTTTTTGTTTTTACTTAAAATGTAACTTAATTTTTTTTTTAATAATTTGATTTACTTAAAATAACTTAACTTAAATCCTATACTACCCTAATTCTAGAAAAGCTAAGTCTATGTAAGCTGGCTGACGATACTGTTATTCTACCGACATTGGTATCCAGGTCTTTATTTGCCATTCAACCATCAGAACTGTTGATGCTGTTTAATATTATCGTCCCGGTCTCTGTGGGAGATAGCCCTACTGAAGCCCAAGAGCTCTTCTTCGGGGTGTGCGTGACTTCGTGCACAATCGCCCGTCTACGGATGATTTACTTACAGCGGAATTCCGGATTTATCCTGTATAAGCCCTTTCATGTCCAAATCAATGAACGCCTCTGGTGGAACAGGGACGTTGAGACGCACGCTCTCATAGTACAGAGTGTTTGGATAATAAGCTCCGAAAATTGGGACATTGGGCGAGCTTATTGTCTCGCAATATGTCCCCTGATTAATTTAATCATAAAATTATCCACCCTATTTATGTACGCTTCATTATATAAAGTCTCATTTTAATAATACTTTTTATAGTCCGATATAATCGGAGACAACTTCTGAGACACTTCTTTTCGAACACCCGAATCTTTTCCATTAAATTTGGACCTATGTTAAACCATACTGGACAACCATATATGAGCATTGGTCTGATTAGCGTCATGTAGCATGTAACTTCTACCCTACTGTCAAGTTGGCTACTGTGAAATAGCCTCCTTGTCATAACAAAAGTTTTCTTCGTTTTGGCCAAAGCAGCCTCTACATGCCTGTTGAAACACAAATATTGATCTAGCCAGATGCCAAGGCATTTAACTAAATTCTTGGTTTCCAGTTTATCTCCATGCGGTCCCACGATAACTAACTTTTGCCAGTTTTTCCTTGTGTCGTTCGTGGCTTTATATAATGGGGTTCTAAATAGGATGGCTTCACATTTTTGGAAGTTTATCTTAAGTTTCCAGTCATCGCAATAGCGCTGCACTTTGTCGAAGTCTCGCTGTAGTAAACTATGATCTCAACTTTCGGAGCTGGTCTGTAAATTATGAGAACGTCTGCGTACTAATAGCATGCGGAAGTGCATCTAATAAGTCGCTAATGTAAATGTTAAAAAGAATCGGAGAAAGTACCGCTCCCTGTTGCAAGCCATTCTTGATATTATACGTTTTATTGGAGGTCACATCGCAACTGTTGACCACGGCCTCCTGTCCTCTAACATATCGTAAAGTACATATAGTAAAGGTTTACCATATATATGCCTCGTCTGACCAGTTTGTAATATAACCCTTCGATCCAGACGGTATCAAAGGCTTTTTCCAAATCGATCAGGCAGGCATCTGTGCATTGGTTCCTACATTTATTCCACTGTATTAGGCACGACCAGGAGATAATATCACTGAAGTCCAGATTGAAAAATCTCCAACATCTGATAAAAGCCAACTATATGCTATCAGCAAATTTGTATTGGAACAACAAAGTTCGGGCGGTAAAATCCAACAGCCCTAGTATGTTCCCGCAAATTAATAAAATATTTAGACGGAGTAATGAAAACGAGATTCAGTGTCTCCAAATACCACGAACTGACGAAAACCAACGAATGCTGACAAATATAGGCATAGACACAAACAACGCCATCCTAAATGACGAAATTTTTGTGTTTGAAGATCCCTTGGAAAAAGTGAATGTTGTAGGGGCCGTCTTTCAAGAACTGTACAAGGCAAATGAAGTAATTCGCCGCAACCAAGACTTGGAGGATAGAGTTCTACTGAATTATCGTCATCTTCGAAATGATATTTCACAGTGGCGATCAGAAAGCCATGGTTTTATTGAATTCAGTATTGAAAATACGGCAAACGCCGAGATCACTGTCGAAAGCGCTAACAGCCTTTTGATCACTACTGAGAACAGCCATGGCGACTTTGCATCATTAAGAAATAAAAAATCAGTTCGAATAGATGGAGTACCCAATATAGTACTCAAACATCTTCCTCCAAGCGCAATGGACATATATGCAGTCTTGTGTAACAACGCTCTGAACAACGCACACTATCCAGTACGTTGGAAAACCGCCATCATCCAAAAAAAGGAAAGACAAAACATACCCAAAAAATCTGCGATCGATCAGCTTGTTAGCGAGTATCAGTAAAGTATTCGAAAAAGTTCTAAACAAGGCTCTACTTAACTGGGTTGAAGACAATAACATTATTCCAAATAACCAGTTTGGTTTTAAAGCTGGTCATGAAACCACACATGCCTGTTTGATTGATTTGGAGAGGGCCTTCGACACCGTTTGGCTCGAAGGGTTATATTACAAGCTAATGAGACTAGGCATTCATAAACCACTACTGTATATACTATACGACATGTTGAATGAAAGGAAATTCGTCGTCAAAAGTGGCAATGTGACTTCCAACGTTACTTACAAAATAAAAAACGGTCTGCAGCGGGGAGCGGTGTTATCTCCGATCCTTTTTAATATTTACACTAGCGACCTGATAAGGTCTCTTTGTAGCGGTTCCGCCAACCCCTACGGTCTACCTACCTGAAAAACTCCCATAACTACTACCCTACTCCCTTAAGTTTGCTAATACAACAGTATTAGTACCTGTAAATGCTTCACGCATTATATAGATCACCATCTATAATCTTAAAATCCCTATAAAGAAAACTTACGTTTTCATGCATCCCTTCGCATACAATTTCCGTAAGATTTCTTTGTTTGCTTATTTGGTATTCTAAACCAATTCGTTACCAGACAAATTCCTGAAAAGAAAAACCTTCGGTTCACATATCATGTAACCATTCCAGCCAGAGATAATTATCATGGCGTCGCCTATTCCTACCTTCATTCATGTATACGATAAATTTCTTTATGTATACATTGGCTGGCGACGTTTTTCTCCAAGCAATAAAATTCCCTGACTCGCACAATGTGCAACCCAAAGCAAATACGCATTCCGCGTCTCTTGGCATCAATTGAAATCCAAGCATAAACAATGCAAATAGGTATTCATACGTACCCTTACTAGCGATGCCATAAACACCATTTCCCAGCAACCTAGCTAAACGCAATTAGCACATTTTCACATCGGAACATCGTCTCTTTGTTTAGCCGCACATGTTCCAACAAAGATTTCATTGGCATCTGACGATTTCGGTTTTATTTGCTTTACCGAAATCGTATCCCATGAATGCTCTTTATTCCCTTTCCTTGTTCTAGGTTCGTTTTTCATCCATGAAAGGACCATGCACACATACCACCACGATTAGGATTAGCGAGTGATCTCTGCGCGAGATAATCACCAGGAGTCTTATTCTAATCGTCGAACGGATCGGACGAGCCGTTCATCAATCCCTGTAGGGTGTGCACGAAAGTGCACACCCTCGAGTGCGTCCCTTCCCGGAGTCGAGTGCGTTAATTTCCCCTTTAGTTGTGAAAAGTGTATAATATAGAACTATTAATGAACGATAACACTAGTGTCGCCATAAACCAATAAAGCTAGCTATTATGAGACCACACCAACAAACACTGGAAACCAAAAATGTAGTCAAATACTTAGGTATCTGGCTGGATCAGTATCTATATTTTAACAAACATGTGGAGGCTGCGCTGGTCAGGGCAAAGAGAGCTTATGCTATGACAAAAAGACTGTTTCATAGTAGTCAACTTGACAGCAGAGTTAAATTTATATGCTACATGGCATGCGTATGCATGTAACTTAGAGTCCGCCAGGGACCAGTAAAATAGGAAATAAGATACCATAAACTAGAGTTTAATCATTTTGGTCTAGCGAGTAAGTTAATTATAATAAGAGGAAGAAATAAAAAATGATATAAAAATGAAAAATGAAAATTATTCCACTGTATGTCGGAGACCAGTCTAACTACCGCATGTGTGTTTTCATGACCTGTCTTAAAGCCAAACTGGTTATTCGGAATAATGTTGTTGTCTTCTACCCATTTAAGAAAACCTTTGTTAATAGTCTTTTCGAATACTTTACTGATGCTTGGGAGTCGACTTATCAAACGCATGTTCATTGGGTTTGTACAGTCTTTGCCCTTTCTTGGTATGGGCGATAGCCGTTTTCGAGCGTGCGGGGAAATATACATTATTCGAGGCGTTGCTCGACACGACCGTGTATGTATATATTGCAATTGGGGGCAGGTTCTTGAGTACGATGTTATGTACTCTATCTATTCCCTCTGACTTTTTGCTTCTTAATGAGTCGAAGATACTCTGGATTCCTTCCCTCGTAATTAAAAGGCTATTAGCCCTACCATTCGCATTAATGTCAATTGCGAGATTAAGTCACTGAATTCGGTAAAACCGCGATTCTCCGATTGCCAAAATGAAATTTCATTTCGGAGGTGCAGGTGGTTTAGTAGAGGTTCGTCCTCCAAGTTGTGATTTCGGTGAAAGCTTTCATTCACCTTGTACATTTCTTGAAAGACAGCGCCCACAGTGTTCGCCTTTTTCAAAGGATATTCGATCACGAAGAGCTCATTATTGAGAATCGCGTTCTCTGTATCTATACCAGTGTTGATTAGCAGCTGCTTGTTTACATCAGTACGTGAAATTTGGAGACACTGAAACTCCTTTTGATTATTTCTCCTGAATATTTTATTTATTTGTGGGAACATATTCGGGTCATTAGTTTTTATAGCTCGAATTCTGTTGTTCCAATACAAATTTGTTGCTAATCTAGAGCTAGCTTTAAGTAATTGTAGGAGGTTTTTTAATGGGAATTTCAGTGATATTGTAGCGGTTCTTTAATACATTCCCAAAGAACCGTCCATCCTCTTAAATGAACCAGCTTCCAAACCCACCATACCTACCTGCAATTTTGGGGCAGCGTAAGCTACCCTTCATTCTCTTTCACCTGAAAGTTAAATCTTAAGGCATGCATCACATTGAATTTTTCCGTTTATGATCCGTACCATATCTCCATCGGCTCGGCGTGTCAGCAATTATAATAGATAAATACTACCTGGCCAGCGTAATTGTTGACATGGCTGAAGCCGATGGTTTCTTGCTACGGTTCATATCCATTTATTGCCCCAGTCCCAAGGTTCGCAACACTTGCGACCAATTTCCTTTGTCGGTTATCTACCGATTATGGGATTTGGGCACTAATATGATTGACGTTAGACAATCATAACCCAAATCATGCTAACGATGCTCCGGCCTGTAAAACAAACAAAAGCTACCACAGCCTAGGTCATAGGCGAGCAAACCATCGGTTTGCATATCGCCACGAAAACTCTATAGCCTACAATGGCATTAGCATGAACGCCTAAGTAAACACGATGTGCATATCATCGTGACCCTTGAAATAGCGTTTTTGTGTATCTTGAAGCAAAAACCTATTTCGTTCTCAGGCGCAGGTCATCAAAGATTTATGGCCCCCGAAATAGCGTTTCTGTTTATTTAAGACACAGAAACCTATTTCTCCCTTCGGCGATTTTTCGCCATCGCATATCTCTATAATACCAATTCATTGCACCAGCCCATGTTTATTTAGGTGCATTTTCGTCGTTGTCGATATACAGGCTGAAGGGCAACGTACATGTCCCATACGGGCACATATAGAATCCTCCCACACCAATGTAATCCACACCGTGAATCTGGCAGATATGGATGGTTTCTAGGAGTCAGATTGTAGCTGCCAGGAGTATCAGAGGTGTTAAGACGTCGGAGCGTTAAACATTGATAATTAATAATTTGTGCCGGGAAAGTCTTCGTATGACTATTTGTATTTGCGCGAATACCGCGGTGTAAGAAATTATCTAACGTCTATACAATAAAATTCGTGTGAAACGGTTCATTAAAGGCCGCCTTTAAAAACCATTAAATGTGACTTAATTAAATCTTATTTTTTATTAATAAAACAAACATTAAATCAACGAATTAACACCAGTGTTTCTTGTACTCATCAAATTCTTCATCGTCGAGCGGTTCCAGTGTTTACCTGGTTGTTCTTTTGTTTTCCGCGGTGGTGGTTTTTTTTATGGAACTCGCATCCTTGCTCATGCCAACATAAATAAACCCACAATATTATCTCCTGGTCTTGTCTGTCTGTAAACTGTTTATGTAATTGCTTTAGTTTTGATAGCAGTCTGCTCTTTTTCTTGTGGAGTGCGATTATTGTTGTGTTTCTGAACATGTTTATGTGATCTGTAATTGTTCTTTTGGGAATAGTTTTGTCCTTTTTTCGTTTTACGGTTTCGTCCATTTGTTGAATGTATTTGTCGATTTCATCATTTGTCAGGTCTCTGTTTATTGGCAGATTAAAGTCATTCGAACGAAGTTCTTTTGTTAATGAGCTGGTGAACCGTGGTCACCGCATTGTAGCGTAGTTGTAGGGTTGCGGAATCAGATCATTCAGAAGCTTTATTACTGCCGTGGATGCACAGTGGTCACTGTCGTAGTTAATTGCCCGTAAACAGTTACTGTTTCGTCGGTTGGTGTTAATTAGTCTCAGTCGTGAGTCAAAAAGCAAGATATCTAAGAACGATCTGCCTCTAGGGAACGATGGATATTCCGTAGCTAGCAGGTCAGTTGAATATCCTATATGATACACATCTAACCAACCACCCTACTGGTTTCCTCTGGCATAAGATATATAATTTCCCCAATTTTTATTCTTGGAGTTCATATCTCCAGCAAGGATAAGATAGTTTTTGTCCAAGTGTAATTGTAAGTATGGAAAGAGTGTCTCGAGCTCTGCTTTAAATAGGTTATATTGGTGCTCCTCGGGTGCATAGATCGCAATCGCATACAAACCCTTTCCTTGCTGAAGGGGTATGCGTAGGATACAGGCTTCCAGCACCCGGAACCTGTGCACTTCCCCACTATATATTACTTTATGATGGATTCCTTTTCTAATAAAAATTGCGACACCTCTCCCTTGAGAGTAGTTAGATCCGATCCGACGCGGACATAGCCGATTGCCTCGCTGATCACTTCTCAAAGATCCATCAACAAAATGATACCCTCTCAGTACCTAATTTATGAAATACCGTAAACCAATATCGGCGCAAGGCTAACAACCTTGCCCGTAAAAATAAATTATTATGGAAAATTTAACAAGCCTCGTCACTTGCTAAATAAGGCCAAGACCGGATCCCGGTTGTAGTGCCGATGATGATGATGATGATGTAAACCAATATATCTCACACAGATTACCCACATCTTATACTCCTTTCATTGGGGAATTTAACGACACAAATAAGGCGTTACATCCTCCAGACCCCAGCACATTTCTAACTACAGATAAACTAATCAAGTTCATTAAATCACGACTCAACAAAAAATCGACCGGTGTAGATGGATTACCACACCTTCAATTTAAAAGACTTCGCCCACCAAATCTACTTCCCATTCTCGTTCTTCTTAACCATATCATAATACCATACTGCTCCACATTTCCCAGAGAACTGGCAAATTGCGGTAGTAACTCCCGTTAAAAAGTTCGGGGGTTCCAATAACACCTCCAACTATCGTTCGATATCTTTATTGAACACCCTAAGCAAAATATTGGAATGTAAGATCTACCAAAACCCTCTCTTGTTTGCCAATGATAACGCTCTCATCCCTAATTCTCAGTTTGGCTTTCGTGAGCGAAACTCTACTTGCCATGCGCTACTAAAATTTACACACGATGTCACAACTGGTCTGGAAAACCAATGCCCTACCGTATACATATCTCTCGATATTTCCAAAGCATTTGATTGTGTCTGGATCTCAGGAGTTCTTTATAAGCTGCACTGGTTATTTGGCCTCAATTCCCACATCATAAAGCTCCTAGCATCTTATCTTTCTGGTAGGAAATTCATGGCCACAATAAATTCTTCCCTCTCACAAACTCACAACATAACTGCGGGAGTTCCCCAAGGATCCATTCTCCGACCACTTTTATATCTTCTATATACATCCGATATTCCCCAACCTCCACCTAGTGTTGTAATGCTAAATTATGCTGACGATACTTTAATCTACTCTAGCAGTAGATTTGTCAAAGCGACAAGAAACCCCGTTAACAACTTTCTAACGCAGATCTCAGGAAGGGGAAATTCTGCGATATTGGCAAGTGGGAACTACCACCCCTCAAATACGATCCCAGAACAAATGTCCAGGCTGAAATAACACTGCCAACTTGCTGCAACTGTGGAAAGAAAAGACATCCGGCCAGTTACAGGAACTGTCCTAAATATAAAGAAATAATACAAAGATCCAAGGAGACTCGAGCTAAGCAAACAGCCAAGTCAGACTTCGGAAAACAGGCCACACAAAACTTCATGCAAAATGAATTTACATTCGCCGACATGCTAAAAGGCCGACAAACAAAGACTATAAACATTCTCCCAGCTCCTTCCCCTCAAAAACAAATTCACGCCCCTAAGCGAGCCGCGGTAAAGGCCAACAGAACCCCACAAATTCAAGCTGCTGCACAAAAGCCTCCCAGGGAGCAATCCTCAATGCTCGAGAAACTACTCAGTTTCTCCCGCCTAATTGGGGATATTCGACCCCGATATGAAAAACTAACAACCGAGACTGAGGGGGGTGCACTCCTTTTCACCGCATATGCAACACATACCCTCCAAAATGGACCCCAAAACTAAAGTTATCCTCATAAACGTCAACTCCCTTGTTTCGCTTTCAACGCGTGCGATAGTCTCCGTCTTCATAAAGAATAGCCGGGCGAACGTAGTTCTTGTAACCGAAACTAGGTGGCATCCATGTATTCCCAAACTTTTCCATAATTCGAAGAGATCTAACCCTCACTGGCGGTCCCAGCATCAACGGACGTGCCACCTGTAAACTGGTTAATAGCGAACTTCGCCATAAAGCTATTGAACTCCCACGTTTTGAGTCCATAGAGGTCTCCGTGGTTGAATTGCATCTAGCTAACAACGGTAGAGTGAATATATACTCCGTGTACCATTCACATAAAACCAATAATGGCCCCATTAATCCCGAAGGTATCGGCAAATTAATAAAGTCTTCGGGGCATACACCCTTCATCATAGGCGGCGATTTCACCTCCAGGCATCCTCACTGGAACAACTTGGTCTCTTGCCCAAACGGCACAAAGTTGTTTAAATAGTACACTGAAAACGGTGATGCCCTCAACTTTGAAATAATTGCACCTACGATTGGTACCCGACGTAACTCAATCCTAGACATCTGTATTGTGCTCAATGAGTTAGTTCCCCAAATCACTCCTCCCCAAGTATCGGCGGGTGTATCTGACCACAACACCGTGACCATATTCATCCGCAGCTATCGAGTATCACGGGCCCATATCAGATACATACCCGATTATGGGCCCACAAATTGGGACAACCTCAATATCACATTGAAAGAAAAACTCTACCAAATCTCTCTTGCCACTGACAGATAATTAACGCTGCAGCACGACATCACGAAATTTTAGTTGAAACTTCTGAGACTCATGTTCCGAAGTACAAACTTGAAAAGACTTATCAGATTCCCTTGACGACTTCACTCTTCGTCCCATCCGGGAGCGTAAAAAGCAGAATGAGATATCGTCACCGCTTTACCCAAAGGGAGCCATTATTGCGATCCATCACTCACAATATTGGTACACTGATAAAACAAAGAATCCAAAACAATCGTACCCGACAATTGGAAGACAAACTGAAGGGTATTCAGATGGACCAGAACGTTTATAAAAATGTTAAAAAGATATGTGGCGCTTCCCGTATCACTGAGCCAATCATGCACAACAGTGTTGTTGTTAATAATTACACCAATAAAGCAAATATCATCGGAGAGGCCTTTGAAAATAATCACAGGATTATTTATTATTACAACATGTCGTACCGCTCGTTGCGAAGGCTTTCTGCTTTATTCTTTATAAAGCTCTCCATTCTGTTCAACCATGCCTACAACACGCGATACTTTCCCCAACCTTGGTAATATGCCGTTGTCTGCCCAATAGCAAACGCTGGGGCACCAACATAGCACTGCTCAAGCTTTCGTCCTATTTCGCTCCTCACCTGCATCAGCAAAATATATGAACAGTTCATATCATCATCATCATCATCATCATCATCGGCACTACAACCAGGAACCGGTCTTGGCCTTATTTAGCAAGTCCTGAGGCTTGTTAAATTTCCCATAATGATTTGTTTTTTTTTTTTTTTTTTTTTTTTTTTTCGGGCAAGGTCATTAGTCTTGCGCCAGAGGCTCCCCGACGGGGAATCGAACCCCGGTCTCCCGAGTGACAGACGGGTATACTAACAGCTATACTATCGAGGAGCGAACAGTTCATATACGAGAAGCTAAATAAGTTTATCAGTGCCAGGAACCTAATACCTGATTTCCAATTTGTATTTAGAAGAGCGCGCAGCACCACCATGGCGCTCAACAATATTTCAAAACCAGGTCTGCGTGTGCCTCTTTAATAAGCAACCCACCATTGCGGTGAGCCTGGACGTTGAAAAGGCTTTTTACACAACCTGGATCGAAGGTCTTGTTTTCAAATTACTGAATACTGGCCTCAGTAGAACGCTGTGGAGCATCATCTACCAGTGCGTTCTAAGCTATCCCGAACTTTTAACACCGCTCCAGGCGTACCATAGGGCTTCATTCTAGGCCCCATCTTATTAAATATCTACACCTTAGATATTCCTCGCCCTGCGGGCGGGAGAGTAAACCAGATATGCTATGCGGATGACGTCCTAGTGTACACGTCATCTAAAAGCCCAAAACTCGCAACAAACCGACTCAACCGTCATCTGGACGAACTGTATCAGTATTAGAGTCGATGGAAAATTTGATTTAGCGCATCCAAAGCAGTAGCTATCATTCTAAGTAGTAAACACCCCCAACCTACTTTTCGATATTCACAGAATATCCGAATACAAATAGGAGGTATTACGATTAGACCACAGGACAGGATGAAATATCTTGGGGTCATATATATCCCAAAAATGAATTTCATCAAACATGTGACCCACATTCTCGAATGGGGCCTCGGTCGGTCTAAGCAACTGCACACCACCCTGAAGTGGAGCAACAAATTTGACACCAAAGTTAAACTTCTCTGCTATAAGCAGCTAATCCGATCTGGAATATCATACGCCTTTCCCATAAGTTCCTATAGCGTTTGCTACGATAATGAGGAACGTGTGATTCGGACTGCCGCTATGACAGTTAGAATCACAAAAAATTGAACCAATGCTTAACACATCAGGCTACTGGCCGCGTGTACGAATTCGAGTTCTAAACTCAAGTACACTTAACTGATGTGCAATTGTTATGTTATCGCTACGGCATACGGCTCTGATGCATTTTCTTATTCGATTTTCGTTCGGTGTTCTTCACTATTTGCTTGTGTATTGTGTGTGTATCTGTTAGAAACGCCACAGTCCTCCATGTCATCGGCCCAAATGGAAAGACTTCGGGTTTTCGAAAGAAATTTTTTCAGAAGATACACCCACCACTCTAGAAGGCCTGACGGCCGCCATTACCCAAACTCTCAACTATACGAAGGTATCTCCATTATTCCTATCGACGAGTACTTGATACAATTCGCATATAAGTAGCTCGAAAGCATTCAGAACAGCGAGAACCCGTTTGTACGAGTCTTGCTTTCTTGACACTTTTCTCTTTCGATCTCTCCGGATCCGACCACCACAATTTCTTCTTCGGTACACAACTGAAGAATGCCCCTGTGGGTATTGATATATGTACCGGACATGGGCACTAGATCCTATCAACTCCCCTACACTTACCGTTCATTTCACTGTAAATTGTCCACAAAAACAAACCGAACTTCAAGCATGCAGAAAAATAAAAATGCACGCAGGTATTTAGTTATTAAGTGTTCTTTATTTAAATTTGCGTTATGGCATCGGCACGTTCGCATAACACGGGACGTTCACAATATTAATCACTTTATCCTATGACGATGGACGCCTACACTCCTCCAGGTTCGTTGAAAGTTAATAGAAAGTTCACTTTAAAAAGAACAACGGAAAGTTCACTCAAAAAGAACAACGGATGTCTTGACGATGACTAAAAAGAAACACTGTACTCCAACTCGCACTCTAGAATTGCGTATCTTGGCCGTGTTAAGAATTTGGCTACTTTGTAACGCGGCTGGTGAAAAAGTATCATTAAGCGGTGCGACCGTCCGCTGTGGTGATAAAAATCTGACTCGACGATGCAACTCACATCCATCAGTTCGATGGCCGCGAATTGCATAGATAAGGAAGGATTCTATATGTGTCCGTATAGGACAAGTACAATGCCTTGCGATGAGGACGATGATCGGTGGACACCTGATCAAACAGAAGTGCGATCGTCGGGGGCTCATACTCATACATCGTTGGTGATGTATGCCAGAGATCGAAATAGATTTTTGTTTCAAAATAAACAAAAACGCTATTTCACAGATCAAATGGTGGCACACATGATGTATATGATGTGCCTATGATACAAAAGGGGTCGTCATGGTATTTGCCTAAGATTCCTTGGAAACACCGATGTAGGCAATATCCAATCTAGCCATATGGCTCCGGTGCACAAGGAGGCACATTATTTTGTTGACATAAGTCAGCAGAAACCTCGTTGACGGCGGCAAAGGGTCAGGCTGGATGACTATATGTTTGATAAATATGCGGGTAAGCAAAACGCACAGTGAGATACTGTATGTTTACTTTAGATCTCAGGCGGGTCATCATAGGCATGGCTGGAGTATGATTGTTTATGGTGAAACATATTAGTGGCCAAATCCCATGATCGGTAGATAACCGATAAAGGAAATTGGTCGCAAGTGTTGCGAACCTCGGGACTGGGGCAATAAATGGTTATGAACCGTAGCAAAACCCGTCGGCTACGACTGTGTCAACAATTACGCTGGCCAGCAAGTATTTATCTATTATAATTGCTGACAACCCGAGCCGATGGAGATATGGTACGGTTCATATAATAATTCAATGTGATGCATACCTTCATGAGGTTTAACTTTCAGGTGTGATGCTGCAGGGGAGCTTACGTTGCCCCTAATTGCAGGTAAGTACTATGGGTTTGGAAGGTGGTTAATTTAAGAGGATGGACGGTTCTTTGGGAATGTATTAAAGAACTGTGGGGGGTTTTTCTATTCTACATGAGAAACAACCCACAATTCCAACCAACATTTCCTACCTAATTTCGACCGCCTTTCAGCGCGTCAAATCAACCCCATTTCCCCCTACTTACCGTTCACCTGTAAAGCATGTTTCCACCAAGGACACATAGCTAAACTCATTGTACCACGCAGACAATGCATAAATGAGTTTAGCTTACCTTTTTTGCCATACGGCAACTCGTGTCCATGTCGATTAGCGACAACCAAATCCAGCCGGACGAAGTTGTCGCATCATTGCAGATCCGCTTGGGAAATTTATCACCACATTCGATTGAATCACGTGATAATATTTCCCTAGCGTTACTTCGGCTTTTCTCCAGACACTTCATTCGCTGGGGATCAATGTTCTCTTTTTGCAGGTGAATATCATCAGCTCAATTCCCCTCTCTTTCTCAGTTCTGTCTTCGTATGGATCAATGTACACTGAACTCACCATACTACCGAATCAGGTCAACGGGTTCCGCTCAGAACTACATTGATTCATGCACATACAACCAAATCCACCCCTAGGATAATCGTACATCGTGTTTCTGTTCTCTTATTGTCCCGCTCCCTTCGATCATCAGATTACCGATGTAACCTACCACACATCGAAGGACGTGGCAATGAGAGAGCAGAAGTATGTTCTCTTTTGGTTGTATCCAATTTCTTCCCTTTTCAAGTCTGTCGATTAACGTGTTTAACCAAGGGAGGTGGTGTCGCTAATTGCCGCCGCGTGTGCATGCGCATGCCCACGCTCGTCCGCGGACATCCTACTTTTATGCGAAATAAGTCGTTTCAACCAGTACGTTGTGTGGTTGAAAGTGACGATTAATAATTATTAGAAATATTATCTGAGTTATGTGTTGTGTGACCGCATCGGAATGTTCTCACTAGTGAATATTTTCAATAAATAAAAACGCTTGCTGGGAGTGCTATCTGTTATCTTTCTTATTGATTACTTTGGTGTCTTAACTCACTTATTCGAATTAGACTTCAATCGTTTATTTATCTATCCACTCGAAGGAGATGTCGTCCAATATGCGCATCGGATTCGGTACAACCAGGAAGTGGACGTGCGTCCCATAAATGTTTACAATTACACCTTCCTCAATAAAGGTGAACATAAATCGATGCCGCATTTTGAGAGACGAATGGCTATACGACAATCCTGGGGTTACGAGCAACTCTTTTCTGACGTGATTATTCGAACAAATTCTTCCCACGGATCGATGGGAGATATAAGGAATACGTGCTATACGCTGGCACATCATCTATCCTTATACCCCCACGGAACCGCCACACCCCCTCCTAACAATATTCTTTTCTATAATAGAGGATTGCTGGACCCATCCCATAGGGTCTACTCCTGACACACTACAAACACGCACGCACAGTACAAGACAGCACAAACACACATACACACACATGGGCCCAACCGTAGATTATCAGACGCCAAAGACGTGATCTGCGTTTAGTACCGCTGTAGTGCTCTGAAAAGCCCTACCATCTCCTTCCCACACACCTACATCCAAATCCTAGCAGTAATACACTAAAACCTGAAATTCAATCAAAACCCGAAAAAACCCAACCTAGACTCAAAATTCGCAATAAACGAATCAAACATCCGTTTATCGCTTAACATTTGCCCCCACGGCATAATTTAAACTAAAAAAAACAAATTAAAATCAAAATTCACAATAAACGAATCATATATTCGTTTATCGTTTTGCATTTGCCCCACGGCATCATCTAAATTCAAAAACCACAGATACGTTATCTCAATTTGGTAAAATCCATCAAATTGAACAAACAAAAACCCGCATTCCTTTACATATCCACATCTGCACAATAGTTTCATAGGAATTCAGGAAACTGAATCCTTATCTTAAATAAACACTCAGCTCACAGCAGCTCACTCGGGATTTTGGTATCAAAATGTATATTTTTGAGATACAAAATCTCGATTTGGTTTTATTTATAAGGGTGATGAAATTCGTATTCGAAGATCAGTCTCAATTGGCGTTCTAGGTGTAAGGACGCCAGAAAATGAATTTACAAATCAAATTAAAATTTAATAAAATGAAAAGTATTTTTAATTGATCCTGGCCGATTCCCAGGACCATATTCGATCGGAAGCTGCTCTTCCCTCAAGGTTTGAGGAAGCACGGCAGCAACCGCAACGGGTCCCCTCACGAGCTGTCCTAAAGAGATCCCTCGTCCTTTTCAGGACCAGACACGCTCCCTGAGAGAAGGACCACAACACCGCACTCAAGACCCACCGGTCTTGTACGATTTCTTTCCCACCACCCCCCACCCAAATAGTTAGAGAACACTTGAACTAACCTTGTCCACACTATCCTTAGATACCTCCTTCCCCCTTTCTTTTCAGATATCTTGACACCGAGCCGAACAGCCTCACGCATGTGGGTGATTCGAGTTAACGCAAGATGACCAGAAGCCAGAGACAAGATGAAGGACACATTTGTCCTTGTCTCCCTAAAGTCGGCTTCTCGCCACTTTTTTTTCGTTTGATGATCAGTCAAAATCCGGAGGCCAAGACTAGTAGTTATAAGTCAAAATAAAAGTTCATTCCCACTTTTGAAATTGTTGCTGAATAAACTAAAACATTGAAACCAAGGACTATGTTTATTACTTGACGTACCGCATAACGTATGAATCTATAAGGATACCGTCGGCAGAGTACTCAAGGAAAAGAAAGCTGGGTGGGCACTCTCTCCCTACACCGCCCACACTTGGACGCTCATCCCTTCAGCTGGGACAGATACCCACGCTAGCAGGTCATTAAAAACAATCCCAACCTATCATAAAAAGTAACATTACAGCACTCAGAGTTCACTTTAATTCAGTTCCGAAGAACGATTCGGCAATTCGTTTGTCTTCAACAGATGGTGGTCAATTTGGTACTGCAATTAGAATATTAATTAACATAGCATTTCTACTTCAGTGAGGAATAGTTGAGAATAATAATTCGTATCCTATACTTCACCGCTCGACCGTTTTTTCCTGGTTGGGTGTCCTCGACGGCACAACTCTTTGGCACGTGCATTTCTATAGTAAAGTTCATTTCTAAATTAAAGTTCATTTCACTACTCAACAGAAAAGGTATGGAACTCCTTTCGAGAACGAGTATTTTAAGACCTCTGCAATTAGCTTCCACGGAAAAAATTCCAACTGCTTCCTATTCGTATCTGCGCTGTTTTACTGCTTCTCAGAAATGTATTAAGAAAAACGCGAATAGAAATAACGCTGAGATGTCTTGTAAGTTTTTCAAAAAGAATGAATTTGATGGGGAACGTAGGTTCATTAATATCTCGAAAAGTGTTATCCTTTTTAAACACTGCTTAGAAAGTTACTTGTAATATGGCTTACGGAGTAAGACAATAATACTTCTAGAGATATCACACTGCCTAGGTTTAGAATATTCAGTTACATACAATTGCCTCCCGTCTCGAACCGCACGATAATGATTTGCATTTGTACCCAAAAAGTTACTGAGCATACGTGTAGTCACGTGAACTCATGGATAAAGATTAAGACGTTTATTTCAAAAATATAACAGACATTAAAATAATCAAAATAGGGCTATTCTAAAAATATAGGTAATGTACGTAAAACAATAATGATCTCCACCTCATTTCTCCCCTCTTACCCCTTCTTTTTGGGTGGTTCCTTTTCGATTTCACCGAAAATGGGATCAATTTTGGGTGGGTCGAATGTAAATTCGGGGAATTTTTCCAATTCGCTCGGCTCTTTAGCACCGAATTCTTTTGCTGCCAACTTGATGTCCTTATCTAATTGCGCCAATATTTCTGGAGTCGGTTCGACCATTTTACCTCCACTATATCGAAAAACTTATTTATATTTATAAATACAACAAAATAACTGATTTCCATACCTGCTTTTGTTGCGATATTCATCGGCTTTTTCATGAAATAATTTCACAAGATCACTGGGGTGTATATCATTGCAAGTTGTTGTCCTGAAAAACCCTCTTACACATTTCCGAATAGTTTGGGAATTTTGCAACACTAATAGATGCTGAATCGGTAACATTTTAAAAAAAACCTCTTAATAAGATTACAAATATTTGAATTAGCTTCACGAAATTTTTGCGTTGGCAAATTTTATTTTTGACAATCTCCTCTCGGTGTTTTCGAAATACCGCACAAGTTAAGCAATTGATTTTTAAAGTCAATTTTTCGAGATATTATTCAATGAAACTTTCCGCTACACCCGAGTTCATTGGGTGTGTGGATACGTGGTGCTATATTGGGAGTAGAACATCAAGCACATCTGACCCAGAGGCAATGGGCGCTTTTGAAAACTTTTTAAATAAATTTTCGGCATGTGGAATAAAAATAAACACTGAAAAACCGCGAATTAACTTTTATCTGAAGTTATTAAATAAATTTGCAATTTTCGCTTAACCAGCTGTGCTCTTGTTCGCGGATCCTCCGAATGGTTAGCTGGGTCTGATTCAATAATTCAATTGGGTGCACTGGTTGGACAATATCGATGTGTAAACGCCTTGTGCATCAACGAGGTTGCGACGCATTAACTCACTGGTGACTACATAATTAAATTATGCAATCTGTTGTCATGAAAGAGTGTAGGATAAGTAGGCTCTTTACAGATTCCAATAAATTAACCAGCCTTTGAAATTGTGAACTTGGTAATGATCTGACAAAGTTGAATTTACGTATAGTTGAAGGTTTTTTCCGGGGGGATGGGTGCGAACATACAGGGCAAAGTCTCTGATTGCCTTCAACCCGGCGAAGGCCAGGACGATCCTTGTCCCTGTTCAATCCAAGTTGACATGCAGTCTCCACGTGACACCCCTGGATAGCTACTTTGACACCCGCCAAGTAGTGAACCAATGCATGCAGCGACATCCTGAGAAAGGTTGGCGCAAGGCTAATAACCAGGCCCGTAAAAATAAATTATTATGGCAAATTTAACAAGCCTCGGATATGGACCGGATACACGACGACGACCACGGAAACGAAAACGGCTAAACGATTTAAGGATTTTTTCATGGAACATACGCTCACTATACAGAGCTCGAGCTGCACAGCAACTAGCCGATGCCCTGTCCGAATATAAGGCTGACATAACAGCATTACAAGAAATAAGATGGACGGGGAGTGGTGTTTTTCAAAGAAAAGAGTATGACATTTATTACAGCTGTCACGCAAAACACCATGTGCTCGGGGTAGGCTTTCTAGTCAGCCAAAAACTGAAGCCTGCCATCATCGGCTTTAATGCAATAAATGAAAGGCTATGCACTCTTCGCGTGCGAGGCAAATTTAAAAACATAAGCCTCATAAACGTTCACGGACCTACAGAGGAGTCCCCTGACGACGAAAAAAAAGAATACTATGAGAACGTCGAACGGGCCCTCAATGCCTGCCCAGGATACGATGTGAAAATCGTTCTTGGGGATTTGAATGCGAAAATAGGTCGGGAGCCGGTTTTCAGGCACTACGCAGGTTCCCATAGTTTGCATGAGAACACTAATGACAATGGACTACGAGTCATCGAACTGGCAGCATCGAAAAACTTGGTCGTTGCGAGTACCAGGTTTCCGCGTAAAGATATCCACAAAGCCACCTGGGTATCACCTGATGGAGCCACTCGCAACCAAATTGACCACGTGTTGATAGATCGCCGCCACTCTTCGAGCCTGATGACGGTACGAACGTACCGAGGTGCCAACGTCGACTCGGATCACTGTCTTGTTGGTACAGTTTTCCGAGCGCGGATTGCCTTACGGAGACGTATTGCATCCACGGATCAGGTTCGAATCAACACGGCTGCCTTACGCAATGAGAACACCAGCAACACCTTTGGTCATGCGTTAAGACTCGCCCTCGAAGAGCTCGACGGAGGGAGAGTAAGTCCTGGGGCCAGAGTGCCGGGCGTAGAAGAGAAATGGACACGCCTTAAGAATACTGTCATTAGTACTGCCAACTCCATCTTAGGCAGTAGTCGTAGAGATCGGAACGACTGGTTTGATGATGAGTGCAAACTAGCGACTGAACGTAAGAATGCTGCATACCGGGCAATACAGCAGTCTCATAGGACGCGGGTACGCGAGGAGAAATACAAAGAGCTCAGAAGAACTGAAAAAAGACTTCACAGACAAAAGAAAAGTGCCTGGGAAAAAAATCTTGTCTGTGAAATAGAGAAAAGTAGAGAGCGAGGTCCGCACCAGGCGCGGAAGTTCTACCAAATAATCCGCAGTATGACGCGGTACACACCACGCTGCACTTACTGCAAGGATAAAGAGGGTAATCTGATCACCGATCCTGAAGGCATTCTGGAGCGATGGGAAGTGCACTTTAATGAATTGCTAAATGGTCAGCTCACAGAAGAATTGGAGGCTCCACCAATGCAAGACCAGGACCAAATGCTGCCGCCACCAAGCATTGAGGAAACACTAAAAGCCATTAGACAGCTAAAATCAAATAAAGCCCCTGGAGCTGATGGCATACCAGCTGAGCTGATCAAACAAGGAGGGACAGCGTTACATCACGCAATTCACGAGATCGTGGTGCACGTATGGGAGCAAGAGGAGATGCCGGAAGATTGGCGTCGTGGTATAATTTGCCCCATACATAAGAAGGGAGATATCACACTGTGCAGCAACTATGGGGGTATAACATTGCTGAGTACCGCCTATAAGATACTCTCCACTATCCTACAAGACCGGATATCCCCATACGCTAAAGCCATCATTGGTCAATATCAGTGTGGCTTCATCCCAGGCAAATCAGCAATTGATCAGATATTCACCCTTAGGCAGGCGATGGAAAAATGTCTGGAATTTAAGATTCCACTATATCATCTATTTATAGACTTCAAGGCCGCCTACGACAGCATAGCCAGGGTAGAACTATATAATGCCATGAGAGAATTCGGCATTCCAAATAAATTGATACGACTTTGTAGGTTGACCATGACCAACGTAACTAGTCAAGTAAAAGTAGCGGGATTGCTGTCCAAACCAATAAACATCTATAATGGACTCCGACAAGGGGACGGTTTGGCCTGCCTCCTCTTCAACCTGGCGTTGGAGAAAGCAATCCGTGACTCTGGCGTTACAACAAGAGGGACTATTGTCACCAAGTCCAGCCAGATACTTGCCTACGCAGATGACATCGACATCATCGGTAGAACCGAATCGGCGGTACAGGAATCCTTCACCCAGATCGAGCAGGCGGCACAAAAACTGGGACTGCGCATTAATGAGGGAAAAACCAAGTACATGGTGGCAACTTCTGCGAAAAGAAGACCTAACGTTGGTCAAACTATCAGGGTAGTGGAGCACGAATTTGAAGTAGTGCAATCCTTTAACTACCTTGGGTCAATAGTATCAGCCGATAACAATATGGAAGAAGAAATACGCGAACGGCTGATTAAATCCAACAAAGCCTACTATGGTCTATCAAGGCTCTTTAAATCCCGAAATTTATCCAGAACATCCAAGCTACTACTGTACAAGACCATGGTCTTACCAGTACTCATGTATGGATCCGAGACCTGGGTGCTTAATAAAAAGCACTCTGAACTCTTGGCCGCGTTCGAGAGAAAGGTCTTAAGGAGAATTGTTGGCCCCGTATGTGAGGGAGGACGATTCCGGAGACGCTGCAACCATGAGTTGTACGCAATCTACCTTGAAGCTCATATTGTAAGAAAAATCAAGCTCGGTAGACTCCGGTGGGCGGGACACCTAGCTCGAATGAGCGAAGAGGACCCTGCCCGGAAAGTCCTTTGTGGCAAGATGTATGGAAGGAGACAGCGCGGCAGACCTTGTCTGCGATGGAGGGATGGCGTAGACCGGGACGCCCAGAGCCTGGGAGTGCTAAACTGGATGACATCGGCTCGAAATCGGGACCGGTGGAGAGATTTGTTAAATAAGGCCAAGACCGGATCCCGGTTGTAGTGCCGATGATGATGATGAAGGTTTTTTCCATCTGCAGTGTAGGTATTCATTCTTTGTAAATATAGAAGATGAGAGTAATTGTA
Organism: Microdon myrmicae; assembly: GCA_963931805.1. Classification (NCBI taxonomy): domain Eukaryota; kingdom Metazoa; phylum Arthropoda; class Insecta; order Diptera; family Syrphidae; genus Microdon; species Microdon myrmicae. The sequence continues at coordinate 85,563,113 of OZ007497.1, forward strand.
GGTAAATCTCTATGCCTAAATCCCAGTTTTTCTTGTTTGTCATTAAATGATTTACGAGCCTAGTTTAAATTTTCTTCTCATTTTACAACCAAACCTACGAAAACACAGAAATTGATAATAAAATCTAAAACTAGAAACAAGAAATGTAAAATAATACTTAAATGCAGAGGAAGTGATTCGGAATATATTTCAACATTTTTCAGTAGGCTGTCGCGTAAGAAGTATACGTTGGTTAAGTGCGATATGATAGCCAAACAAATCGGGCAATGATGTAGTGAAGTAATTATTATAACTGCATTTCTTGAATTGTTAGGTAATAACGTACTGTCTGTAATAACTTAGAGAACACATCGACTGCGGCTTACGTTTTATATATTATTATGACGCCTAAATCGTCAGGCTGTCCAAATCAATTGATATCTTGGCATACAGATTTTTAAATATAAAGACCCCTACCTCTTTAAGTGTGCAATCCTGGTTTAGGTAGGAGTTTTAATCATTCCATGCCTCGAAATGCCACAACCGTTTTTAATCGATCAATCCAACGACTTTTACTTCAACTTTTAATAAACCGGTTTCAAGTGGCGACCAATCTTAGGGTATGCGCTTTGAAATGTATCCATTAATGGAAGCCAATCTATTCTCTGATATAAAGAGAAAAAATTGTTTCCTTGATTTTTAATGTTTTTTATTATGACGACCTCACTCACTTTGAATCTCCTTGCGGGGGTTTTCCACTCGATCTGCAATAGTTTCGCTCTCAGCTTCACTTCTATTACTCTTTTTTCTAATATTGGTATTGTCGTAATAAAAATAATATTCTCCTATAGATATTCCTACGTCGAATCATTGCAACTTGCCAATGTTTAATCCACACATCCGGCTCAATTGATGATATTTTAAACTTCAGCGACTTTAATCTGACACTTGTGCTGGGCTCCATTGGATAATCAATTCTTTTTCATTACCTGCAGAACTTGGAAGACATGATACTTACTATTTACGTAATTATTTAATTGTTTTGTATTTTTAAGTGTATATAAATGTATACTTTACGAAAAAATAACTTATATAATAGTTTATGGAAAAAAAAATTCCCTTTATTTCAAGACAATATCTAACATTCGCGGACTGTCTGATTTGGCTCAAATATACAATATATACTATAAAATATATACTGCTATTTCAAGAGCAACTTCATAATATAACACTTATATAAGTCCTGAACACTATTGAAGAAGAACTTTTTTTATCACTAAGGAAGTATTGCAACGATAAAAATGCTTGGTCCGGCCTATAAAGTAGTGTGGGGGTTCTCTATATTACGCGGAGAACCAATCCACAATTACAACCCAATTTCGCCCGCTAATCGTGCACCACCTCAACCCCAATCCCTTTCGTCGGCTATTTCACCTGTAAAATGTAGCTACCTAAATGACGTATAACTGAATTCATTCTTCTATGCAGATAATGCATAACTGAATTCAGCCCTTTTATGCCATATGACATCAATATTCATTGATCACATGAAATTTCTACCGGAAATCAAAAATCTCATGTTTGGTTAGCAACAGCAAAGTCTGAGCAAACGACGCTGTTGCTATATAGCGAAACCGCTTGGGTAATATCAATTTTTTTTTAGTTTTGTTCTCACGCTGATATTATCCCAAGCCATCGCACGTCCTTCGAGCTCCCCCAGACACGGCTGTTCGCTGGGGATTATTAAACTCTTTATTCAGGTGAATAGCATGAAAAACATACTTGCCATTCCACCTCATTTCCCCTTTTCGGAGTGCATTGCACTCTGAGAACAACCCCATGCCAAACTGGGTCATGCGGTTGTGGCGGTTCTGCCAAATCCCACTGTCTACTTACCGTAAAATATAATATAACATCCAGCCAATTTCCTAACTTGACTAGTGCAATCGCATTAGTACCTGAAAATGCTTCACGCATCATATATATCAAATCTATAATCTTACAGTTCCTGTAAAAGAAAACTTACAACTCATGCATTTCTTCGCATATAATTTTCTATAAAAATTTCTTCCTACTTTTTCAAGAACCCCAGGCAAATTTCAATTTCCCACACCTGCATCGCAATCTCCACCCAGCATACCTGAAACATTTGCTTTTTCAAGGACATTAATGCATACAATGCGTTAGGTAAGGTTCCTGGAAATAATTCTTTAAAGTATGGCATTATGGATCCCAAGCTAGTCCGCACCCTTTGTCTGTGTTAAAATCCTATGTCGGACAGCTTGTTTTTACAGCTGCAATAAACCGACCCGCGATTGGTTTGTACAATCGCCAAACAGTCACCGCATCTTAGGGATTATCAAGGAAACCAAATTTTCTAGCATTTCCTAATGCAAACACACGTAAACATCCAAGTTGGGTTTAGCACCATTTCCCGGATGACTAGCGGTTTATTTATTCAACTGCAATGCACATTATCCCATCCTCGTTTCCGGTACATTCTCATGGCCTTGTGTATGAAAAAAACCAATATGATCTTCACTCCCACATACACATACATTGCCAAGTCTTTCTTCCTTGTTTCCATCACAGAGAAACACTTTCTTTCTTGGGTAAACTCACCCCAAAACGATTGAATATTGTTGAGTCGTTTTCCATCCGCTGACCGCCACAGTCACACGCCTCTCCTGCTCTCCGCCGGCTGCGGAGATGCATAAATATACCCGGAGTCGTATTCCGAACTTGTCGAACTCTAAATTGCTGTCGATCGGTGGGCTTAGTAAAAAAGAATTTATAAGTGCGAAAAGTAACTTTATTTGAAAACAATAAAAACCAATTGCAATAAATAAAAACAGTGTTTTATGTGACTTTCTTTTTTGGTGCATGTCTTGTGGCGAAGTTTCGTTTCTTGTTGGTGTTTTCTTCGGTGCAAACATTTAGTGACGATTCGGTTGGCGAACTCTATCTTCGTGATGCTGGTGGAAAGAAGTGAACCGAGTGCCCGTGCCTGACACGATACTTCCTTCCCCACACGGTCACCAGTTGGTTTTGCTTTCGCTGCATGAGTAAGCAAACCAACCCCGAGATCATCACGCTCCCCGTTTCTGTTCTCCATTTTCTCTAAGTCCATTGACTGCTGGCTAAATTCACAAGAGTTTATTCACCTCGATGGGCGGGGAAATGAGACAATGCAGATCAGAGTGTGATCAAGATTGGTTGACCGCGTGGCTAGAGATAGAAGACAATTTTCATCCCTTGTTTGGGTCAGTTGAATATTAACCACTGGAGTGTGCACATAATCGAGTTTTACGTGAGAGTTTTGAGTTAAGTTTTTCTTCCGTTTGATGAGGCGAAAAAGTCGAGTTTCAATCACAGTGGAGTGCGGATTTAATTTAAAATTGAACAACTTCAAGTGCAATTAATAAGATACGCGAATATACTAAAGTTAATGGGTAAACGTGTTTCCTGTGTTGCTGAACCATAAATCAAACTCGATGGTGTTAAGAACCACTGAGAACAATAAAGATATCAGAAAAATCCATTGGAAAAGGTGCCGAAGTGCTTGTTACCAATTTGTAAATTGATTAAATTTTCTCTTACATCGTGTTTCGGAATATTATGACATTTGTGTATTAAATCATAAAAGTTTACAACAATCTGGTGTATTCGTAAAACTAAACAGGAAGACTACAATAAAAAAATAAATATCACCAGCAACGACCCAGTGTTTTATTTGTCTTGTGATTGGTTTCCTGCAAACGGCGGCCCTATCGATCGTTGGGGACAATAGTGAATCTGTTCCCGTACCGGCACCATTTACTTAAACCCCCATAGTAGATGTTTGGTGGCTCTACGAACCACACAAGCCACTATAGGCTGAGATATCGTCGTTCCTCCAAGGAACATGTGGGGTAGAAGTAGGTGCCTGACACGACACGGGTTCACTTCACTCCCCAAACAATCTAAAAGTTCCGCAAGGGAGCACCACAAGAAGAAACGTTCACCAAAAGAAAGTTCCAACACACACGAATGAAGATAAGAATGAAAAATGTCACCATAATAAAACACTTTATCTTGGATGTAGGTTGTATATTATTTTGCTTTTGTGTACTATTATTTGTTTGCTTACGATAAGTTTTAATTATTCAATTGCACAATATCCTATTTTACGTACAGCTCGATGACAAGAAATAGTTATTAAAAAAAATGAAACGGTGCGAAATAAATTATGTGAATGTTTGAATTGACGTTAACTAAGCGACGATTTTCTCTCAACTGTGCTTTTGCAACGGACTCGACATCGTACGATTAAGACTCGATTGTCTCTATGGCGCGTGCGTACACTTCGGGTGATAAAATCTGACTCTCCGATGTAATCAATATCCGTCAGATTCACGGTGGTCGGTTACATCGGTGTGGGAGGATTCTATATGTGTCCGTATAGGGCAAGTACGATGCCTTTCAGCCTGCATATCGGTAACGACGAAAATGCACCTGAATAAACATGGGCTGGTGTAATGAATTACAGGCATTATGAGATACGCGATAGCGAGGATCGCTGAAGGAAGAAATAGGTTTCTGCGTCCTAAATAAACAGAAACGATATTTCAAGGTTCAAACGGTGTGATGCACATTATTTGTGGTTTAAACGATGCTATATGGGAACATCGGCTGTTTACATAATCGCCCCAGACATATGCCATTGCAGGCAATATATTTTTCTGGCGATAAGCAAACCGAAGGTTGCTCGCCTATGGCCAAGGCTATGGTGGCTTTTGTTCACTCTAATTAAATGTAACATGGGTATGATGGTCAGGAATTTGACTTGCAGACGTGCAAGCGTACGTCTCACCCTGGGGAAACATGGACAGGGGTTGGTAAGTAGCATAAACACAGTGATGCTACTGTGTGTTTGTTTGTTTTACAGGCCGGAGCATCGTTAGGCATGATTTAGGGTATGAATGTCTAACGTCAATCATATTCGTGCCCAAATCCTACGATCGGGAGATAACTGATAAAGGAAATGTGTGTTGCGAACCTCGGGACTGGGGGCAATAAATGGTTATGAACCGTAGCAAAATCCATCGGCTACAACTGCGTCAACAATTACGTTGGCCAGCAAGTATTTATCTATTATAATTGCTGACAAGCCGAGCCGATGAAGATATGGTACGGTTCATATAATAATTCAATGTGATCCATGCCTTGATGAGGTTTAATTTGCTGCCCCTAATTGCAGGTAAGTACTATGGGTTTGGAAGGTGGTTAATTTAAGAGGATGGGCGGTTCTTTGGGGATATATTAAAGAACCACCACAAACATACTCACCTACATCCAAACTACACGTGCCCACAGACACTCCACCTGAAATAAAAGGTAACACCACTGGGAGTCAATAACCCCACGTATCCACAGACACGTGGGTCACAAGTCCGACCAATTGTCCTACGCCTGCACGCCGATTGAAGGACACAACAAACCAGCAAACATTGCCTTACCAAGGGCATTTAATGCATCACCCAAATTCCCTGTAAAGAATTCTCTAACAATCATGCATTCAACGCATCGTCCTAAATTCCTGAAAAGAATTCTGTACATCATACAGGCATCGTAAATTCGAAAACCTTATCGGCGCCCATGTTAGCCAGCGTTCCCTGGACACGTGCACAGCACATTTCCCTGGTTCATCCATGGCCTTAGCAGCCTTATGTCCTACCAACCACTGCAATCTACGCATCTTGCGTCTAGCCGCCACGAATTGAATTCTTCAGCATACAAATGTACAAACAGCATCCGACCCATGCCGCCAGGAAACATACGGTATACAATTACCATTGTATACCGAAATCCCTTTTAACACCATTGTCCTAATTGCGTCGCAGGCTATTTACGCAGCTGCACAATGTATTCTATGATGCCCTTCCTTCCTTCCTCTTCTCTCAATTTCGTTTTCCCATGACCTTCGTTGCATGAGAAAACAATGGATCTATTAGCACACGTGCTAAGATCAAATCGGAGAGATCCTCGCCAATTCACCACCACATTCTCTCGGGGAATGAAAATTCACCACGGTTACCTCGAGGTTAATAGTTACAAATAAAAAAAATATATATAAAACACTTGTTCCTTTTTTTTTATTCATCCCATGATCTTCCGCGGGATGTTTTTTATTTAGATTATAATTTATGTGGGAGATCTGTCTTAACTACAATTTACGAAGAAGACCTTTCTTCACGGAATCTATCTTGAGACTGATTTATATTTATATTTTTTACTTACAATAATAGAATGTACCTCAGGTAGTTACAAAACGTCTACCTGTTAATAGGTAATTAGGCACTTGTTTGGCACCCGCTCGTCCAATACGTATGTGGGGGGGTTTCTCTATTCTACATGAGAAACAACCCACAATTCCAACCAACATTTTCCACCTAATTTCGACCGCTTTCAGGGCGCCATACTTACCCCTTTCCTTTATATGTATTCCCCTGTAAAACATTTCAAACGGACGTATAGCTAAACTCATCATCCTTTGCAGATAATGCATAATTGAGTTGAGCTACATAAATGTCATACGGCAACTCCATTCTTGCTAACCATGAGTTTCCCATCGGAAATCTCATAATGTCGGTTAGCAACAACAAGTCTAAAAGAACGAAGCTGTTGCATCATAGCAAAATAGCTGGGGTAATTTCAGCGTCTTAGAGTCTGGTTCTCACGCGAATTATTTCCCAAACATCAGCGGCGTCCTATCGACTTTCTCCCAGATCACCCATTCGCTTGGGATCAATGATCTCTTTTTGCAGGGGAGTAACATCCGCTAGGTTTCCCTCTCATTCGTATTTCTTTCCACGGTTCAATGTGCTCCGACTACACCATAGCCGTACCACTGGGTCATCAGGTCATGTCAGTAGCTGCATCTGATACCAGCACACACAACCAAAGCTACCCCGAGATCACAGCATATCATGTTTTCTGTTCTCACATTCTTCATGTCCGTCAATTACCCTATTAACAAAAGTTACTCATACTTTGACGGGCGTGAGGTTGAGAGAATAGAGGCGTGGTCTCTTTTGGTTGTCCCGTGTGAAGAAAGAAATAGGAATTTCCCCCCTAATTCCTTCAGTCGCTATTCAATCATTACCGCGGTCAGTCACGTTGCACCGCGCCAGAAGTCGCTTGTCGTTCATCATCGCGCAAAGTCACGCCGCTGCTCGTCTTAATATAATTTCGGGATCAATAAAGCTATCTCATAAATGTTGTATTAATTGTCAAAGTGTACTTTTACAATAGTTACCCTTCTGTGTAAATACAAATACGAGCCCTTACTTAACAAATAAAAGCCAGGTTAAGCAAATTAAATAGTGTTAATTATTCAATCTTTTCTAACTGGTGAACATGTCTTTTGTCTAAACATCGTTGGGGATAAAGTGGAAACCGTGTCCCTGTCCGGCACATCAACTATACCCCCACACGTATATTACTGCGAACGGCAGACTGCGCCTTGCAAGTTCCACCAACAACTGCTTCTGGTGGTGGGATATATCGTCCGCTGGTGTACAAGAAGCTCCTGGCATCAAAACACTGATTCCTGAAAACAATGGCTTATTTAGTGGAAAGTGAACCGAATACCTTGCTTGAACTCCAGCAGAACGTCTTGGTCGACTCTTCAATGAAACGCGTTTAGTATTATTGACTAAATCCTCCTTTATTTGTACTGATTAACTTTGATTTCTATAGATTCAATGGATTCCGAACTGTCTCTTGAAGAGGGATTTACGAAGAGTGACAGCTCATTTAAATATAATTGAAATGTCAGCTGTTTGCTGACATTTGTTTGTCATGACGGCATTTCACTAGTGCCTGTACCAGTGTTGCCATCGAGTGCTGCTCCGTCTCCAACAGCACTTAACATATAATTAAATTATAACGACTTTATAAATATGACTAATTCGTCTAAAAGATGAGATGTATTCATTCTGTTATGCTTGCGTTATGTTCATGCCATGTTTCTGTTATGGCTATGTTATGCTTATGTTATGCTTATGTTATGTTTATGTTATGCCCATGTTATTCTGATATGTAACAGTTAATCCTTGAGCACAACTGTCGCGATAAACATTCGTAAATTAACGGTCAAGGAGGGCAGTTCCTTTTTTTAACGAGGGAGTTAAAAGAAAAGTGAATCAAACACCGAAGGCCGCGCGTGTGTCCGAAAGTTGCAAGTAACGTGTGCCACGTGAATTAATTAAATGTGATTCGGTCTTGTATTTTTAATGTCTACCTGTTAATAATTTACCTGCAAAAATAAATGTAAACAGTACTCGAGTGTTCTTCCCCGGTCCTTTTCTTTGTACCCACTGTAAACGATGCATGATAAGGAAAATAAAAAAAGAAACAATAAAAAAAATTAAATAAACAAGTTCTCTCCGTGTTTAATTTGTGCGGTTTTTTTTCGCTCCAGTGTGTTGTTTCCCTTTTGTGGACAGTGTTCGGCGGAACACGACATTCAACTCACAAAAATCCGCCAAAGATGCATCAAAACCTCCTCCTGGCTGGAAGCGTGCGAACTGGTATTATCCTGGCGGAACACAAGACACGTCTGGTTTATACACTTTGGTCGCTTGTGGTCGATGTGAGTAGGGTCTTAGAAAATATGTACACCTCGGCCGGTTTTTCAAAAGAGGCAATTGAACATAATTCGATAACTAAAAAACAAGTCTACGACACAGTCGGAAGGCGAAGAAATCATCATCTTGCAGCTGAGCCGGGAATCCCGGAAAAAATATGTTGCATGTGTTTGTTTTTATTTTTTAGATTTTAGGAATTGAATCAATGCGACAATTGAACGTTTGGTTCAATTTGTTCAACATTGGATTCAATATTGATTTGGGGATATGAATGGAGTTATAGGAAAGAAGGTGTAAAATGTATGGGGGAGGGAAATAGTAGAGTTTCGTGGAGCACTACGCTATCACATCGCTTGGTGAACTTTTTGTTTTTTTTACAAATACTACCATGGGGACTGTGCCTCGTGATATTATTTCGTGGAATTTGATTTATTTGCCATTAAACTGAACCCACCAATTTGCGGTGAAACGGCACTTACATTTTTGTACCAAAACTCATTTTTTTATGATTGAGAAAACTGTGGAACTTCCTCACAGCCCGAGTGTTTCAACTATACTATAGAATGTTTCAAGAGCGAACATTCACAATTATCTAATAACATCTCAGGACGTTAGAAAAGGCGTTAACTTCAAAAGGCTCAATTGTTGACAGTTGACGTCCGAAGCAAATGTTTGATCATATGGAAGTAGCTAATTCTTTTCCAGTACCAGTAAACTCACTACATCCTTACATTGGCTTGGCTAGCATTTGATTTGCTTCACCGCCGTTTGACCACAATCGTTTACACATTCAGTCGGCATCCCTTTAAGGAATAGGTTGATTTGATTCCCTTTGGACAAGGCTTCGCAGATGGAAATTCCTCCCCCCATATTTTTTTGCGTCCATCCATATGAGACCGAAACATCAAGGTCTTTTTAAATCCAGCTTTATGTGGATGGTTCAAAACTGTTTTGTGGTCGATATTTAGCTTCTAAACGATGTTTTCAGCGGCGGGCTTGTGCTAGGTGTGCTTTAACATCGAAAATACTGGAATAGGATTAACGAAACTAAAATCGCCTATAACTGGTCGTGACAGTATCGAGACCCTAAACGCCATGCACAGTTTTAGCCGAATGGCTAAAAAAGCAAAGTTGTGAAATACTTTGTTCAATTCCCTTTTGTTACTCCCCATAACTGAGTCCAGCTGTCTAAAAGTTGTGAAGGAACTTTTTTGAGTGCAGAATGTCACTTTTCCAGCTAGTATGAGTCTGAATTTGTTTGATCGAGACTATACGATATACGAGGGTTGCCTCTTATGTTTCGGGATTTGGCAACCCTATCGTTGCAATCCGGCAATTGACAGCTCTGTCGTAAAGTTGGACATTTTTGAGGTTATACGCACTCAGAACGTTTTGACATACGAGCGCTATTTGTGTTGTTTACAGTAACTTAAAAGATTCATCTCGGCCGAAAAATGGAATTAAATCGTCAACATTTTCGTCCGATTATTTTTTACAACTTTCGGCGTGGATTAACTCAGCAACAGTGCATGGATGAACTTAATTCAATTTTTGGCGATGAAGCTCCATCAAGGACCAGTGTTTATCGATGGTATGGTGAATTCAATCGTGGTCGTAGTTCACTCCAAGATGAATTTCGTGAAGGTCGTCCAAAATCAGTTGTTGCTCCGAAAACCATTGATGGTGTGCGCGAACTGATATTGGAAGATCGTCATGTGACCTATCGTGAGATTGAGACAACCTTAGGCGTTAGTGGGACCAGCATACATTCAATATTGCATAAACATTTGACTGTCAAAAAAATTTGTTCGCGTTGGATCCCACACAATTTGTCAATCGCCCAAAAAAAGGCTCGTGTCAATTGGTCGAAAGAAATGCTCAAAAAATACGGTCGCGGTGCTTCAAAACACGTCTATGACATCGTGATAGGTGATGAATCGTGGATTTACGCGTATGAGCCCGAAAGTAAACAGCAGTCGACTGTCTGGGTGTTTCAAGATGAGCCAAATCCAACAAAAGTTGTTCGCGCACGAAGCACTTCAAACAAATGGTCGCCTGTTTTTTCGGAAAAACTGGACATGTCGCAACCGTACCACTAGAACAACGCAGAACAGTCAATTCTGAGTGGTACACAACCATTTGTTTGCCAGTTGTCTTCCAAGAAATCAGGAAAAACAACCGCCGAAGACGGATCACTCTTCACCACGACAATGCGAGCTCTCACACATCGGCTGCGACAACTGCATTTTTGAGCACCCAGAACATCGATTTGATGGGTCATCCGCCGTATAGTCCTGACTTGGCACCGAATGACTTCTTTTTATTCCCGTACTTAAAAAACAAACTGAGAGGTCAACGTTTTTCGACACCTGAAGAAGCGGTTGCTGCATTCAGAATGCATGTGTTGGAGATACCTCAATCAGAGTGGCAAAAGTGCTTCGACAATTGGTTCAAACGCATGCAAAAGTGTATAGATCTTCATGGGGAATATTTTGAAAAACAATAAAGTGATTTTCGATGATCAATATTTGTTTTTGTTCTCTAATCCCGAAATATAAAAGGCAACCCTCGTATATGTGACTACAGCTACCTATCAAAAATAAACACCAAACTAATAGTCGATTACATTAGGAGATATATTTCCTTCACAATACAGTAAGACACGGTGTCTCGTTACAACAAGGTATTTATTTTTTAATAACCTAATTGCCTTGAACAGCGTCATTACTTTGTATATGTGGAGTAGTTGGACGACTTACTGAATGGATGCGTTTATTCAATGCGGATAAACTTATTCAGAAAGCTGTTTCGAAAATTGTGCTGCATTAATTCGAATAGAAAGAAATTGAGGCTAGTGTATGGAAATTTTTTTGTGTGCTGTTTTCCTCATTTCGCGACTTCTTAACCGCAACATAAACTCAATTGTTCGGGGACTAATTTATTCCGCTGCACATATACCACTTAGAGTGGTTCCAAATCTTTTTGATATCCTTTCGACTGTCTGCATGATATGCCAGTTTCACTTACTCAAGCTATGCAACGCACGCTGCCACCTCATTCGATTTTCCTAAGCAAACAGAGCAAATACTCGGCAAACATCATTACGTCGCCCAGTCGCAATTGAAAATGAACTCTGAATTCATTCAAAAAGTCCTCTTACTGGAATATGAAAAGCCTATTTTAGTTGAATGGCTTGCTTCTTATCCTTTCGACATGAGAGGTTGTCGGCCTCTATGGTGTTATTGCGCGTCCCAACTTGCAATGTATCTCTATTTGTTCTCTTTGGTATGATTCATTTATTCTATCTGTATATCATTTCATTTGAGGACACTTCAGTTGTGTGCTAAATCCACTAAACACATATCCTTTTCACAGTCCTTTAATGCAAATCCGACGTACAGATGCATAAAATGATAAGAACGAGGCTGCCACCTTCAGGCACTCCATCATGTGGGCGAATGATTTTTGTTGAACACACCGTGTGGACTTTTCCTTTTCACTCACGCAAATAAAACAAAAAAATCCAAAAAAAAGAAGACACGACTGCAGTGAAGGACTCGCAAAAACGCAATGCATTTTAGATTCAGTGTAAATATTTCTTATTCCTATGGGGGAAGTCGGAGGTGTTGGTGTGTTTCGATTGAAACTGACTCCGGCATGCAAATTGGGGTAAGAAAAGGATGCAGATCGTGAATAAGAAAAACCTATGAATATTCATTCTCATCTGTGTAGAGATGTACATGGATAAAGTGCTGAGTTGCTGATGCCACGGGCTGGATGGATGCATTTCGAGCCAAGTAAATATTCACGCCAGCCATGTCTATTGGGGCGGAGAACCTAAACTTCAGAAATTTTCACTGCTGTGCATTTCATTTTCATGATATGAATACTCCCACGTATGTTTCCTTGCTACGGGGTGGTTAGTGGGATTTACTTTTGGTTGCTGAAGACAGTTCTTCATTTTCACAGTGTGTAATACCCAAAGGATAGGTCTTACTCCATCGACCACAATGGGTAAGGGTGCATTTGGGTCAGTCAAGCTGACGTCGTAAGCTGTTGAAATAATGAGATGTGTTGCATATTATGCTACCTAGTGTTACTTCTGAACAAACGTACCACCTCCACACTATAAATCCCTTGACAACCAAGTCATTCAAACACTCTTGGTTGTTTTCAACTAAAGTCCTTATTCGTCGACTTTACCCTCGCATTTCAATTACGAAATTCTCGAATTACTAAAATAATTATTTCTAGTCAAAACAAGATGTTCCCTTTTAAGAATTGTCTACCACCTTCTGAGATATCAGCCATTACATTGCCAGTATGTCACCGGGGCAACAAAACTTATCAGGCTTCAACCTGAAACACTCTATCAGACATCTAAGGGCGCATCCATTCTCGGTCGTACTCACTAAATGAATGAAATTAAATTCTCGTAATTGAATCATTATCAAACATTTTATCTGTTCATTTACATCGAAATTAACTCGAAGTAAAGAACTCCATTGCGTTCTCTCAGTGTCTCGGGCTGGACTTCCCCCACCCCTTATGGCTTTGCCATAATTACTCCCAATTTAATAAGAATAAAAGATTCCTGACATTCCATTCGGTTCACTGCTGGAAACTGAAATTGTAGCTAAAATTTCAGCAGGATAATAGAAGTACAAAGACGAAGACGCTTCAAAAAAAGAGCGCACACAAAAGATTGAAACCGCCCCACATCGCTCGCTCAAATAACATCTCGACCCTAATGTTTTAATTTCTCATTCGCACCCTTGTTCGGGGTCGATACAGAACTTTGCCCTGTCTTTCGTCAGCGCCGTTCTTCTGCTGACAGGCTTCCTTTGGCTTTTTTCTTGTGTCTTAATTTTATGATGTTAAGGATCATTAGAGTCGTGAAATGGGCCACCAGTGGGCCAGGACTAGGACCAGTAGGGTTCACCACCATTAAAAGGAAAAGGAATTATTGGATTAATAAACATAAAAATCGCGCAATTCTTCGTTCATTCGAAGAATGAGTTGTGACCGCGACGGGGCTGTTGCGGCATGAAGATCCAAAGCAGAGCCCCAAATGAATATGAATGACCTGATGTTGCGGGTCATTTACTGAGCGAATTGGGCGACATTTCCGTTAAGTAATGGCATTTTGATAACAATAAAAATTAGAATGGTTTCATGGGAAAAGAAGCAGGATGCCGGGTAGGAGTCACCCAAGCCAATGCAAAGACAAAGATTCGTAGAACTTCAACAGAGGATTTGCACTAGATTTGTGTATTGAACTTCCCTTCTGTTGGGTGTGGATATTGTTAGCGGATGCATGGGGAAATTGATGAAAATTGGAATAACACACTACACTAAACTAGAGATATGTGAGTTCCTCTAAATGTATTAAGAAAATCAGGAAAGTGTTTTCGATGTGTGGTCAGGAATAGATATTTGTGGATGCTTTGTACTGATTCACATGATTGAATCTCCCGATCTCAAAGCTTTATTTTCCTTGAACTTTCTTCTTTTTTCATATTTATTGAAGAAATAAAATACTAAATAAGTACAATTCTAAATGAATTACTAATTCTAATTTTACAACGCTTTTATCTTTCGAAGTTTAATGTGTTGGCTTTTCCGGAGCACTTTTCATTACAGAATTAATGTTTTCTATTTTTGATTTCTGGCAAGCAATATAGTCTGTCTGAAATCATCAATATATATAACTCAAACTTTTTATTTTTGTTTTTAAATAACGTTTTGGTTTTTCGATTTGTTGTAATTTTTCTTAATTCAACAAATCGCCCCAATGGGCAAAGTCACTGATGGCTTTCAACCCGGCGAAGGCCAGGACGCTTCTTGTCCCCGATCAATCCAAATTGACATGCAGTCTCCACACGACACCCCATGGATATCTACTTTGGCACCCGCCAAGTAGTGAACCAATACATGCAGCGACATCCTGAGAAAGGTTGGCACAAGGCTAATAACTGTGCCCGTAACAAAGAATTATTATGGATAAACTAACAACCCTCGGATATGGACCGGATATACGACAATGACCACGGAAACGATTTAAAAATTTACTCATGCAAAGTCCGCTCACTATATAGAGCTCGAGCTGCACAGCAGCTAGCCGACGCCCTGACCGAATATAAGGCTGACATAACAGCATTACAAGTAATAAGATGGACGGGGAGTGGTATTATTCAAAGAAACGAGTATGACATTTATTACAGCTGTCATGCAAAACACCATGTGCTCGGGGTAGTCTTTCTAGTCAGCCAAAAACTGAAGCCTGCCATCATCGGCTTTAATGCAATAAACGAAAAGCTATGCACTCTTCGCGTGCGAGGCAAGCTTAAGAACATAAGCCTCATCAACGTACACCTAGAGAGGAGTCCGCTGACGACGAAAAAGAATAATACTACGAGAACGTCGAACGGGCCCCCAATCCTTGCCCAAGATACGATGTGAAAATCGTTTGTTGGTGATTTGAATGCGAAAATAAGTCGGGAGCCGGTTTTCAGGTACTACGGACGTTCCCATAGTTTGCATGAGAACACTAATGACAATGGACTACGAATCATCGAACTGGCAGCATGAAAAGACTTGGTCGTTGCAAGTACCAGGTTTCCGCGTAAAGATATCGACAAAGCCACCTGGGTATCACCTGATGGAGCCACTCACAACCAAATTGACCACGTGTTGATAGATCGCCGCCACTCCCCGAGCCTGACGACGGGACGAACGTACCGAAGGGCCAACGTCGATTCGGATCATAATCTTGTTGGTATAGTTTTCCGAGCTCGGATTGCCTTACGGAGACGTATTGCGCCCGCGGATCAGGTTCGAATCAACACGACTGCCTCATGCAATGGGAATACCAGTTATACCTATGGTTATGCTCTAAGACTCGCCCTTGAAGAGCTCGACGGGCGTAGAAGAGAAATGGACACCCCTTAAGAATACTGTCATTAGTACTGCCAACTCCATCTTAGGCAGCGTTCGTAGAGATCGGAGCGACTGGTTTAATGATGAGTGCAAACTAGCGACTGAAGGTATGAATGCTGCATACCGGGCAATGCAGCAGTCTCATAGGACGCAGGTACGCGAGAAGAAATACATAGAGCTCAAAAGATCTGAAAAAAGACTTCACAGACAAAAGAAAAGTAAAGAGCGAGGTCCACACCAGGCGTGGACATTCTACCAAACAATCCGCATTATGACGCGGTACACACCACGCTGCGCTTACTGCAAGGATAAAGAGGGTAATCTGATCACCGATCCTGAAGGCACTCTGTAGCGTTGGGAAGTGCACTTCAATGAATTGCTAAACGATCAGCTCACAGAAGAATTAGAGGCTTCACCAATGCAAAATCAAGAGCAAATGCTGCCCCCACCGACCACTGAGGAAACAGTAAAAGCCATAAGACAGCTCAAATTAAATAAAGCCCCCTGAGCTGAAGGCATACCAGCTGAGCTGATCAAACAAGGAGGGACAGCGTTGCATCACGCAATTCATGAGATCGTGGTGCACGTATGGGAGCACGAGGAGATGCCGGAAGATTGGCGTCGTGGTATAATTTGCCCCATACATAAGAAGGGAGATATCACAGTGTGCCGGAACTAGAGGGGTACAACATTGCTGAGTACCGCCTCTATCCTACAAGATCGGATAACTCCATACGCTGAAGTCATCATTGGTAAATATCAGTGTAGCTTTATTCCAGGCAAATCAATACTCACCCGTAGGCAGACGATGGAAAAATGTTTGGAATTTAAAATTCCATTATATCATCTATTCATAGATTTTAAGGCCGCCTACGAAAACATAGCCAGGGCAGAAGTACATAATGCCATGAGAGAGTTCGGCATTCCAAACAAATTGATACGACTTTATAAGCTGATCATGGCCAACGTAACTACTCAAATAAAAAAAGGAGCATTGCTGTTCAAACGAATAAACATCTTTAATGGACTCCGATAAGGAGTCGGTCTGACCTCCTCCTAACCTGGCCTTGGAGAAAGCAATCCGTGACTCTGGCGTCACAACTAGAGGGACTATTATCACAACATTTAATGTCTGCTCGATACTCAATTTTGTCAATTTTCACAAAAACACACATCGACTCACTCAAACGACTGTCAAATAAAAACTACGCATCCAAAATGGCTGAAATGTTGGTGAGTAACTGTCAAAAGTTGCACAACTACGTTCACTAGCTTTTATTGACGAGTGCTGCTATCTTCACGTCGAGGTCGGAAACCTTTCTGTCCACCCTCATATCACGCTATCACGTTTGGAATCACTAAAAGATAGAACCAAAGCTCAACGCATCAGACCACTGCCGCGTGTACGAATTCGATTGTTATTCTCAACTACACCCAACTGATGCGGAATTGTTATGTTCTTGTGCTCTGCCGGCCTGCTTCTTGGATTTTCTTGCGGTGTTGCTTTTCTCATCGCAAAATTGTTCATGTTACCTCGGAGATGGTGCACTACTTCTTTAAAGTAAATTTGAGACGCACAAATTAACCTAGAGTTTCGTACTTCAGTCGAAGCGCAGTCAGTTGAAATACAAATAGTCAGAAAGTAAAATACAGCCATTCTAAGACCAATGTGCATCAATACTGCTTTTCCCCAGCCCTTCTTTTTTCTTCGCTCTCCCTGTGCATTAATATTGAAGCAAGTTACAAAAATCATTTTGTATTTTATAAAGGAAAATGCCATCGTGCCAAACACCTTCTCATATGTGGTTTATTCTATGCTTTTTATACAAAACAGATTCCACAGTCGATTTTTGGATGCCACTTTGGTTTTAATAATATTTATCGGTTGGTATTTGACGGCCGTAAAGAATGGTCGAAAACTGTTTATTACAAGAACAGGATGAATTAAAAACGAAAATAATGTCAACAAGTAGTAATATCGACTTGCCCTCATGATCCCCTACTTTGGTCCTTATCAATTTTTTTCTATGAGGGTACTTAGAGGAAACGATATCACCAACCATAAGCTTGATGCTCAAAGACACCATTCGAAATTGTTGAAAAAATACCAGAAGTCTGTTAGAGTCCATTGTAAGACTTGACTACCATCAGTAATTGATCTAGTCAATAACCTAAATCAGGCCAGACATGGCATTAGGTAGACTTCGTAGAATCGATGTTCTCTAATCAAATGAAGCCCCGTAGCCACGAAAATCGCGTACTAGCATCATATTAAGAAACTTCTTCGATCCCCGATTACCTTGAGAATATTTGCAATTTGAAGTTCACTCACATCATTTGAACAAGGCGTCGTCCTCGTCCGCTATTTCTTAGGTCTGCTGCCGAAGGATCATTTTTTCTCCCACAACTCTCCCGACAAACAATCATTCGATGCTGAAATTAGCATAAATCACACTCGGATCCGGGAGTATGGCAGATGAACAGAAACAACAAGACGAATAAAATAAATCCCCCACTCGCTTCCATATTGATCTTCGAACTGCTTCCATTTTGAATGAAGTCCATTTCGAAGGACAGCAGCCACTCGAGAATTGTTTTTCTTTTTTTTTCATACTTTAACATTCTTCCTCTTGTGTTTTTCTGGTTGCTTTTTTGGATCGGTCCGTGTACCACGATCTGTCGGTCAGGGTAATTTTGAAACCGCCTCTTTATAGTAGCCTACTACTGCGGAAATCCCTACGATGGGGTACCTTACGCTCAAGTCCCTGTGTGATTAGTATTCAAATCAAGATCCTCCCGCTGTTGTTAGACTGGCTGCTGCTGCTGCTGCCGGAGTAATCAGTTATGGTTCTCCGGACTTATGTGCAGAGATAATTTGCAGGTACGTTGGCTGGAGTATACATCTGTGTGAGTAGAGCGCTTCAAAATCATGCCTAGAAGGCACATTGAAACATGGGTCCTGTTCCATTCGTCTCCTGTTGTACGTCATGTCCATGAGTCTACTTTGCATCTTAAGAAGCTATTTCTGCTGCAACAGCACGAGCACAATTGTACTCCGCACTTGCATATCGGATCTGAAAATGCCGCATATGTATCAGAGACGGAATCTTCGGAGCAATGCGGTTTCCTATCAGCGGTAGTTTATGGTAGCCAGATAGTGGCTGCGATAATCGTGGCTTTTCAGTGTCGTGCCTTGGAGAGTAGGTGATCTAGCGCAAGTTCATCCTCCTTCATAAGCGTATTGAGCCAATCGTCTGATCGTTAAGTATCATGTGCTGACCTTGTTAACCACACTAAGTATCTATTTATTTACTTCGCTTCACGATCGGCGATTTGAAGTTAGTCGGCTAATGATTGTTATTTGAAAACTTGAGCAGCGTTTCGATAATATTTTTATTAGTACTAGACGAAATTGCAATAAGATTATTTGCAAAGGTTTGTTATATGAACTTTTACATTACTCATATTTAGAGATCTACAATAAGTCAGACATGTTCGCTACACCTACAACTCGAACGACATTTGACAATATACATTGAGTACGTTGTGTGCCACATTAAAATGAAAATATGTTTTCAATTGCACGTTGCGTAGCATAAAAACCCCCTGAGTGTACTTATGATCCATAGAAAGAAAAATAATTAATCGAAGCTACGCCACTTTCGAAGTTTTCGTAAGTTTTAAGCTTTAAAAAAAAAAACCAACGAAAGGATCACGTTGACCTGAGTTTAGTTGGCTATCAAAACTCGGTATAGTTGCTGGGTAGAAGTGCTCTGGGTTTAACAAATTGTTATAAATTGTACTTCTTTCAACAGGTTTCTTGTATTCTGTGAATAAAATTCAATAAGCAAAAAAAGGTTTCTTTCATTTTTGTGCTAGCGATAATCAATCAAAGCTGATGAAAATTCTTCAAATTATCACAACTGGGTTATAAAATAAAGTAAATTTATTATTAAAATTAAATTCATCATTTTGCTCCATTGAACTTTATCATTACATTTAATATTTACAATCGTGGAAGTGTAGAAAGTTGCGGAATCGGAAGTAAACATTAGAGCATTTGGGCCCGTATGATTGGTAATGCCACTTTATAGTATAAGTGTTGGGAAGCGAACAGCTAATCGGAAAGTGTCGAATACAACCACAAAATCTGTACTGCTTTACTTTACTTTACTGGTCTTCAGTTGTGGAATTTGTATTTAGAATTTTTGAGGCAATTCCAACAGACACACTCAAGCAGAAAATCGTAGTGCAGAGCAGGGCACACAAGTAAATCGAAAAATGTATCAATATTGTATACCAGAGTAATTAAATACAGCAAACATACTCGTATACCCACTGAAAACCCACACGGGCAGTCACTGTGTGCGGACGCGGTTTTTCAATCGCTCGAGGTGAGAAAAAGTGACATTTGGCTGAAAAGAAGAGGAAAAAACCCACTGCCTGCTTTTGTTCTAAATTCTCCATACTGCGGGTTCGAATCGCAAAAAAAAAATAAATTCGGTTAAAATTCACAAAACGCGTTATTTTAAGTAAACGCAATTTTATTTTAAGTAAACAATTTACTGACATGCAAAAAAATCCGGTAGGCGTAGGTGTGATGAGCCCACATTACCATCAAAGATGAATCTGTGGCGGTTCTTTAATACATTCCCATCCTCTTTAAATTAACCACTTCCTCTTACCATACCAAGCCATGGCACTTACCTGCAATTAGGGGCGGCGTAAGCTCCCCTGCAGCATCTTACCTGAAAAGAAAACCTACCCGACGACATCCATACATTTTGAATTTCCCTGGTTCATATTCCATGAACCAGTTCATCTCCTATCGGCTCGGCCTGTCTTCAATTACGATAAACAAACGCTGGCCAGCGTATTGTTGACATAGCTGTAGCCGATATTCTTTCCATAAGCGCAATTGTATATCGCGCCTATACCCGTAGGTCCGCGACAGTTGCGATAATTTCCCGTTATCGGCTATCAACCGATCATGAATTTGGGCATGGATATGATCATGGCTTAGGTACCCTTACCATTGCCATGCCTATTATGACCCGCCTAAATTAAACATACAGTATCTCACTGTATTCGTTTACTTACCCGCACATTAACCCAAACATATAGCCATCCAGCCTGACCCTTTGCTGCCGTCGACGAGGTTGCTGCTGACTTATGTCAACTCAAATAATTTTCCTCCTTGCGCACCGGAGCCATACGGCTAGATTGGATATTGCCTACATCGGTATTTTCAAGGAATGTTAGGCAAATACAATGACGACCCCTTGGTAACATAGGCACATCATGTACATCATGCGTGCCACCATTTGATCTGTGAAATAGAGTTTTTGTTTACTTTGAAAGAAAAATCTATTTCGATCCCTGGCATACATCATCAACGATGTGTGGGTACATCGCCGCAGCCCCCGATCATGGTACGTCTGTTTAATCAGGTGTCCGCCGATCATCGTCCTCATCGCAGGGCATCGTACTTGTCCTATACGGACACATATACAATCCACCCCTATCGATGCAATTCGCGGCCATTTGACTCTGATAGATGTGAGTTGTATTGTGGAGTCAGATTGCAACCCCCGTCGCGCACGCATACGCTAAGAAGTCATATTTTATCGGTCAACCGGAGTGGTCGGGGTCGTATCCTCAAAGCTTAATTCTAATTAGCGTGCAGGACGTTCTTATTGTTCGAGACTTGTAATTGAGGAATGAAATTATAATGAGTGTTGTGTTCAGCTTGCAAATTCAATTTACAGAACAATTGTAATTCTCTAACGTAATTATAACAAGTGTTGTGTCTAGCTTGCAATTCAACTTACAGAACAATCGAGATTAATCATTGAGAATTGTAATTGTCCAGTGGAAGATACAGTCGAAAATAAACGTGTAAAAACAAAAATAAAAGAGCTTTGACCACAATCAACTTCAGTGCGTTTTTTAAATTCTTTTACTGTTTATTCCTTATTGAGCGGCGGAGTAGTCTCCTGGGACAGCCAGTGGTGTGTTTGGTGATTTGAGTCTTCAGCAGTGGTCTTTTGCTCAACCTGCGTCGGTGCCGACGCCCCTAGAAAAACCCACCACAAATCTTTCAAGAAAACACCGACCGGGAAAAACTGGACAAAGCAGGATATACGCGTCATTACGTCGAATTAACGTTATATAAACAAGCCACGATACAAATGGTCATAGGAATGCGAAACAACATAAAATGGACTTCGTCCCGCTACAGGAGATCCGACCAATTTTACCTAATAGTCGAAAGCAATGGATTCACACTTGTTTATGAAGGGACCGAAAAACATGATCTCGGAACTAGCTTCATCCTAATTAATAAGATCACGCCCCATGTAACAGATATGCAATTCATTAAGGGTCGAATGTCGGTGCTAAGAATGTGACAGTTCCGCCAAACTCCACGGTTCCCCTTCCTGAAAAACCCCCATAATCATCACCCAAGACGCATAAGTCTTCGCCAATGCATTCACATTCACGCATTATATAGATCAAATCTATGATCTTTAAGTCCCTGTAAAGAAAACTTACCTTCATGCATTCTCTTCGCATACCACTGCTCCTTAAGATTTATTTATTAGCTTACCAGGAATTTCCAATCCATTCCGGCATCTACGTCGCCAGTCAAATTTCCTTGGATGAATTCCGGTAAACAAAATAATTCGATTTACATACATTGTAACCTTCATGACAGGGGTCAAAAATACTGCGCCGTCTATTTTCCCAACGTCGCCAAGTAAATTTCCTTACGTACACATCGGCCGGCGACCTTTTTCTTCCAGCAATAAAATTCGCTAACTCGCACCATGTGCAAATCGAAGATTGCTGGTCCTACATAGGTTCCTGCGATACCATAGACAATTCATATCGTTTGTGGTATCCGAATCACAGTTTCTATTTAATGAGCGGCAGCTATTTATCTAGCCGACCCTCATTACCGAACTATGCATCAGGTCATATTTCCCTTGTCCTTTAAGTCGCCGAATCTTTTCCCTCACGAACTAGATGCATAAACAACTACAAAGCCATTAGCATCCGACGAGATGCAACTCGTTTGTTTCAACAAACACACATCTCTTGGATGCCCATTATGCCCCGTCCTTCAATTTCAGGTTTATTCCTATGGCCTTGTGTATGAAAATGTTATCTTCACTCACACATACACATTCATTGCCAAGTCTGTCTTCCTTGTTTCCACCACAGAGAAACATTTTCTTCTTGGGCAAACTCAACTCAAAACGATTAAATATCGTTGAGTCGTCTTCCATCCATTGACCAGCCTGGTCACACGCGACCTCCCGCTGTCCGTAGCGTTGCGGACACGCATCCTGTACACCTCATAGTCGAGAGTTTGTTATTCACCAGAGTGCTAGTCGCGAATCAAGTTTTTTTAGTCGCCGCAATTATAATAAAATTAAAATTAGAATGTGTTAAATGTGACCAGTATCTAAAATTGTAAACTGTATGTAATCGAGAAACTCACCGCGACTACTGCCTAGCTAAAAAAAAAACAAGAATAATAAACTAAATCAGTGTGTTTCATTTTCTGTGCCGCAGCTTCCCGTGTGTTTAATCTCCTTTTCCCTGGTGATCTTCATTTTGTATTCGGTGGAACATTTATGATGGAGGAGGAAGTAGAACGGAGTACCCATGCAGGTACATTACTTCCTCCCCACAAGAACACAGGGCTCGTGGAACAATTATCCTCTTCCTATCTATCCATCTACCGACGAAGAAACAAAGACACGCATTGTGAGACCCTAGAGGAAGTATATATTTGATGGATTTTGGAAAGAAAGATATGTTCCAACCAACTATGGTAAAAGGAGGACTGCATGACGTCTCAAACAATAATGGAATTCGAATTATCTCGTTTGCAGCGTCAAAAGATCTGATAATGAAAAGCACGATGATCAAGCACAAGCAAATCTATAAACTCACATGGATATCACCCAGCGTAATGCGTAACCAAAATGATGAATCGGGTCGCAGCAAACCGACATGGCCAGTCATGGGAGACGAACAACAAGATCGACATTGATAAACTAAAAGGCCTGCACAAAAGGGCTGAATATCAAGGCGAACTGACGAATAAATTGAGCATCCTAGAGTAGTGAGGACGAGGAAACCAATAATATGAACACTGAATGAACATCGAGCTAGGTAAATGCCTCAGAGCGATTCACTTAGAAAGATATGATGAAGTCAACGCATAAAGATACGCGACGATTCGGAAAGAGAGAACGAGACTTTTCAAACGATAAAACCGCGAATAGGAGGGGAATCGAATCGAAAAAATATAGTAAATGCCAAAGCGAACAACAGCAGGGGAATATATACCGGCATAAATTCGATTAGAAACGGGTACCGATTGAGAGACAAAAAAATTCGAGACGCAAATAGTTGCCAGGGCACAGAAACAAACAATACCGTGACAAGGTGGAGGCAATACTTTGAAACCATACGTAATGTGCACCCCATTCAACCATAAATAAATGTTCCAGTTGTACATACAGCCGCACCATAGGCTCGAGAGTCCTCCCACGAGGAAGTAGTACACGTAATAACGCGACTGAAACACAACAAGGCAGACAGAGCTGATAGCGTACCAGTGGAACTTATGATGCATGGAGATGAAGCAACCGCTCCACCAATCAACACGGAAAGTTATCCCTATTTCTAAAAAGGGCGACAGACCTGACTGCGAGACCTATAGAGGAATATCATTGCTTCCAACTACACACAAAGTACCAGCAAATGTCATTCTGGTGAGAGCCGTACAATATGCAGAAGAAATGCTGGGATATTACCGGTGTGAAATCCCCAGGAACACATCTACAAGTGGCTAAGTGTTCACAGTAAGGTAATTGTTGGAAATGAAGTGAGAATGCTGATAGGCGATCCACCAACTTTTCTTTGAGTTCAGAAAAGCGTACGACTCCATCGCAAAGCAAACACGATGTCATATTGTAGTCGAGTTGGGAATCCGGAAAAAATATGCCGCTTTCATTCAAATCTGCATGAACGAAAATAGAGGAAGATTTAGAATAGAAAACCACCTTTCAGAACCATTTGAAATCTGTGATGGGTTAAAGCAGGGGTATGGTCTCTTACCATGTCGTTTCAACTTTATGCTCGAGTATGCCATCAGAAACATCCTGAGAAAGGTTGGCGCAAGGCTAATAACCAGGCCCGTAAAAATGAATTATTATGGCAAATTTAACAAGCCTCGGATATGGACCGGATACACGACGACGACCACGGAAACGAAAACGGCTAAATGATTTAAGGATTTTTTCATGGAACATACGCTCACTATACAGAGCTCGAGCTGCACAGCAACTAGCCGATGCCCTGTCCGAATATAAGGCTGACATAACAGCATTACAAGAAATAAGATGGACGGGGAGTGGTGTTTTTCAAAGAAAAGAGTATGACATTTATTACAGCTGTCACGCAAAACACCATGTGCTCGGGGTAGGCTTTCTAGTCAGCGAAAAACTGAAGCCTGCCATCATCGGCTTTAATGCAATAAATGAAAGGCTATGCACTCTTCGCGTGCGAGGCAAATTTAAGAACATAAGCCTCATAAACGTTCACGGACCTACAGGGGAGTCCCCTGACGACGAAAAAGAAAAATACTATGAGAACGTCGAACGGGCCCCCAATGCCTGCCCAAGATACGATGTGAAAATCGTTCTTGGGGATTTGAATGCGGAAATAGGTCGGGAGCCGGTTTTCAGGCACTACGCAGGTTCCCATAGTTTGCATGAGAACACTAATGACAATGGACTACGAGTCATCGAACTGGCAGAAAACTTGGTCGTTGCGAGTACCAGGCTTCCGCGTAAAGACATCCACAAAGCCACCTGGGTATCACCTGATGGACCCACTCGCAACCAAATTGACCACGTGTTGATAGATCGCCGCCACTCTTCGAGCCTGATGACGGTACGAACGTACCGAGGTGCCAACGTCGACTCGGATCACTATCTTGTTGGTACAGTTTTCCGAGCGCGGATTGCCATACGGAGACGTATTGCATTCAAGGATCAGGTTCGAATCAACACGGCTGCCTTACGCAATGAGAACACCAGCAACACCTTTGGTCATGCGTTAAGACTCGCCCTCGAAGAGCTCGACGGAGGGAGAGTAAGTCCTGGGGCCAGAATGCCGGGCGTAGAAGAGAAATGGACACGCCTTAAGAATACTGTCATTAGTACTGCCAACTCCATCTTAGGCAGTAGTCGTAGAGATCGGAACGACTGGTTTGATGATGAGTGCAAACTAGCGACTGAACGTAAGAATGCTGCGTACCGGGCAATACAGCAGTCTCATAGGACGCGGGTACGCGAGGAGAGATACAAAGAGCTCAGAAGAACGGAAAAAAGACCTCACAGACAAAAGAAAAGTGCCTGGGAAAAAAAATCTTGTCTGTGAAATAGAGAAAAGTAGAGAGCGAGGTCCGCACCAGGCGCGGAAGTTCTACCAAATAATCCGCAGTATGACGCGGTACACACCACGCTGCACTTACTGCAAGGATAAAGAGGGTAATCTGATCACCGATCCTGAGGGCATTCTGGAGCGATGGGAAGTGCACTTTAATGAATTGCTAAATGGTCAGCTCACAGAAGAATTGGAGGCTCCACCAATGCAAGACCAGGCCCAAATGCTGCCGCCACCAAGCATTAAGGAAACATTAAAAGCCATTAGACAGCTCAAATCAAATAAAGCCCCTGGAGCTGATGGCATACTAGCTGAGCTGATCAAACAAGGAGGGACAGCGTTGCATCACGCAATTCACGAGATCGTGGTGCACGTATGGGAGCAAGAGGAGATGCCGGAAGATTGGTGTCGTGGTATAATTTGCCCCATACATAAGAAGGGAGATATCACACTGTGCAGCAACTATAGGGGTATAACATTGTTGAGTACCGCCTGTAAGATACTCTCCACTATCCTACAAGACCGGATATCCCCATACGCTAAAGCCATCATTGGTCAATATCAGTGTGGCTTCATCCCAGGCAAATCAGCAATTGATTAGATATTCACCCTTAGGCAGGCGATGGAAAAATGTCTGGAATTTAAGATTCCACTATATCATCTGTTTATAGACTTCAAGGCCGCCTACGACAGCATAGCCAGGGTAGAACTATATAATGCCATGAGAGAATTCGGCATTCCAAATAAATTGATACGACTTTGTAGGTTGACCATGACCAACGTAACTAGTCAAGTAAAAGTAGCGGGATTGCTATCCAAACCAATAAACATCTATAATGGACTCCGACAAGGGGGCGGTCTGGCCTGCCTCCTCTTCAACCTGGCGTTGGAGAAAACAATCCGTGACTCTGGCGTTACAACAAGAGGGACTATTGTCACCAAGTCCAGTCAGATACTTGCCTACGCAGATGACATCGACATCATCGGTAGAACCGAATCGGCGGTACAGGAATCCTTCACCCAGATCGAGCAGGCGGCACAAAAACTGGGACTGCGCATTAATGAGGGAAAAACCAAGTACATGGTGGCAACTTCTGCGAAGAGAAGGCCTAACGTTGGTCAAACTATCAGGGTAGTGGAGCACGAATTTGAAGTAGTGCAATCCTTTAACTACCTTGGGTCAATAGTATCAGCCGATAACAATATGGAAGAAGAAATACGCGAACGGCTGATTAAATCCAACAAAGCCTACTATGGTCTATCAAGGCTCTTTAAATCCCGAAATTTATCCAGAACATCCAAGCTACTACTGTACAAGACCATGGTCTTACCAGTACTCATGTATGGATCCGAGACCTGGGTGCTTAATAAAAGGCACTCTGAACTCTTGGCCGTGTTCGAGAGAAAGGTCTTAAGGAGAATTGTTGGCCCCGTATGTGAGAGAGGAGGATTCCGGAGACGCTACAACCATAAGTTGTACGCAATCTACCTTGAAGCTCATATTGTAAGAAAAATCAAGCTCGGTAGACTCCGGCGGGCGGGACACCTAGCTCGAATGAGCGAAGAAGAGCCTGCCCGGAAAGTCCTTTGTGGCAGGATTTATGGAAGGAGACAGCGCAGCAGACCTTGTCTGCGATGGAGGGATGGCGTAGACCAGGACGCCCAGAGCCTGGGAGTGCTAAACTGGATGACATCGGCTCGAAATCGGGACCAGTGGAGAGATTTGTTAAATAAGGCCAAGACCGGATCCCGGTTGTAGTGCCGATGATGATGATGATGATGATGATGCCATCAAAAAGGTACAGGAGGACAACTTGGCCGGATTATCCCTGGGCGGAGACAACCTAGCGCTATCATATGTGAAGGGCATCGCTGTTCTGGGCGATAATCTAGAAACTGTAAGTAGAAACAGCAAAATCATCAAACAAGCGGCAGAAGAGGTGGGCACAGAAATAAATAAACAAAAGACAAAATATCACTGCAAGATCAGGTGGACCTCAACGAACACATGTAATCATCATGGGAAAGATATACGAGAATATTAAAGAGTTTAAATATCTAGTAACAACATTGAATGATAGTAACGAAATCTCATAGAAAATCAACAAAAAGTTGCATTCCGGCAACACTAGTCGGTACTCTTTTTTTTTTTTACATTTCTGTATTTATTGCCCATCAATAATTTTTACAATAAGCAATACAGATAACTTATGATATTTTAGCTATAATTGTTTACATGTACTTACTAGTACATTTTTCAAACAATATGATAAAAGTTATATATTGGTTATGGATTAAGATTTTAGTGAGTAGAGCTTCCTGGAAAAGGTCAGAAAACCAGGATATAGTTATTTACTTAACCTATGCTAATATACTTAACTTAACTTAACTTATCTTAACTTAGTCTAGTTACCTAATTATTATTGAAATAAGTTAGTGTGGTGTGGAAGGGGGTAGCATAGTGATCAATGGGTTAGTGAGGATATTGTCAGTCAAGGATGTGGGTTGGGGAACTACTTTCCGTTTGTTCGTTGAAACGCAACATATTGGAGAAGGGTTGAATATTACTATATTTAAATTGGTGAGGTCAAAGCTCTGTATTGTGGTGTACAATCCCATTAGAGTTATTAACCAACCTGCCAGAGGTGAAGAACGTTCTGATGTGGAGACAGTTCGGATAGGCAGTTCGGTTATCTGACGGAGTCGATGTGAGCGCATTTATTATCGGGTTGGGATTATTGGGAAGATTTTCGATAAATTTGATGGACAGCTCGAGGAAGCGTCGATCTATACGTTCAATATTAGCGGCATAGTAGAGCGAACTACTGTTGTAATATTTGTGGGAGTTGGGATGTCGGTTGAGGCCAGTGATAAGTCTGAAGCATTTCCTTTCGAAGATGCGTAGCTTCTCCATTTGGGCGGGTGTGATATGGTACCATATCGGGCATGCATATGTGAGAGTGGGTCTGATTATCTGTTTGTAGATAAGTGATTTAACTTTGGGAGAGAGACCATTCGGCTTGTACATCACTTTTCTGCAGAGATTAAGTTGAATTGCGGCTTTGCGAATCGAGTTTTTGGTGTGGGCGGAGAAGGACAGATTGTTGGTGAATGTTATTCCCAGGTACTTTAAGGATTTGGAGGGTTTAATTATATTGTTATTTAACTTGATTCTGATTTTGTTATGGCAGCGTATGGTGTTGTTAGTACAATTCGCATTTCTGCCTTTAAACACTATGAGTTGCGTTTTGGCTGGGTTGAGTCGGATTTTCCACTTAGTAAAATATGCAGAGAGATTCGGGAGATAGCTGTTAATACAGTTTCTTGCCTCCTTGACAAACTTGTTGCTTGAATAAATTAAAGTGTCATCGGCATAGTTCAGCATTACTGTATTAGGTGACAGTGGCTGCGGGGTGTCTGAAGTATAAAGGAGGTATAATAATGGTCCGAGAATGGAACCTTGAGGAACACCCGCGGTTATACTGTATGGTGTCGAAAGAGTTGAATTTATTTTCACCATGAACTTTCTATCAGAAAGGTAGGAAGCGAGAAGTTTTATGATGTGGGTGTTTAATCCGAACATTGAATGTAGCTTATAGAGCAGTCCTGCAATCCAATGCTTTTGCTATGTCGAGAGAGACGCATATTGTAGGGGATTGGTTTTGGAGATTAATTGTCACATCATGTGTCAGTTTTAGCAGAGCATGACAAGTTGAGTGTTGTGGACGAAAGCCAAATTGAGAATTCGGGATAAAGGAGTTGTCTCTAGTAAATGAGAGAAGATTTTTGTATATCTTGCATTCCAAAACCTTACTAAGCGAATTTAGCTGTGATATGGGACGGAAGTTAGCCGGGTTGTTGGAAGAACCGGATTTACTAATAGGGACTATCACCTCTGTTTTCCAACATTTTGGGAAATGTGAAGCGTTTATTATGTGGTTGAGAAGAACGAGAATGGGGAGTAAGTTTTCCGGGTGAAGCCTTTTAAATATAAGATTAGGGATTCTATCCAAGCCTGTAGATTTTTTATTGTTACGCGAAGTAATCAATTCAGATAATTCTGTAAAGCTTAGGAATGTGTCGGCTCCCATGGGATGTGACGCTTTATTGGTTTCGTTGAATTCAGTAATGTATGGTGGGAAGGATGGCTCCAGTGTGCCTGAGATGAATTCATTCACGGTGTCGTGGAAATTAGTGACTGGGAGGGAATCGTTTCGTTTATGAGTTTTACAGAAGTGTTCAGCGAGACAGTTTGCTATATCAGTGTCCGATTGGGCGATGTTACTGTTAGTTGGTTGGATGAGATACTCTATTCGAGGCTTGAATTTACGACCAGTTAGTCGATTTATATTTTTGAATAGGTCACGATTTGGTTTGATACTGTTTAGAGTAGACGTGTAGGTCTGATCGGTGAAATTTTTAAGTTGTCCATTTATCAGGGAGGTCAAAAGCTGTATCTGTTGTTTAATAAAGGGTGAGTAGCTAATATGCAATTTACGTCGGAGTTGTTTTTGGACCGTGTGGCCTAATGGATAAGGCGTCGGACCTCGGATCCGAAGATTGCAGGTTCGAGTCGGTACTCAGTCAGCTAACTGCTATCACGTAATCCGAGGGTATTGTGGGGTTCGAGTAATGTGCCAACATATGGCACGCGGTTCACTCGAATCCCCATCGAGTTGTTCCGACGAAATATTGTCACCAAAAGGAAGCACCGAAAGGAAAGATAAGAAATGAAATTCACTGTTGTGTAGTTTAATTGTTTTAGTATTTCTTTTATTTGTTTTAACTTTGTGCCACAGACCCATCAATTTGGGATGGGCAATTGCCTCCTGTAAACTCTTCTTGAAATACATCTCTAATATTACATTTGTAACTTTTTTGTAGTTCAGCAAAAATACGATTCTCCAGCCGAGAATATTTTTCTCGTCGCTCTATAAGCAACGAACTTAAATAGCACGCGTTTCGATTTAGCTAGTGCACAACGAAGTTCTTGTTTCTTAAGTATTAACTCACAATTGATTTCATGGTACGTCTCCATTTGTAGATAATGTTTTAATTGTTAACCAGATTTTCTCCAAAACTTGTGGCTCGTGCACACGCCGCGGTAGTTGAATAACGACTGACTCAAAAAGGGATGAAGATGGGTAATTTAATTTTTGCACACAGGACAACCAATAGAGATCATACTCCTGCTCTCTCATTGCCACGGCCGTCGATGGGTGGTGAATACATCGGTTAATTCGATGGTCGACTTATGGGAGAATGAGAGAACAGAAACACAATGAGCAATGATCTCGGGGTGGGTTTGGTTGTATGTGCACGAATCAATACAGCTCTGAGGATAACCCATTGACTTAATTCGGCGAATATGGTGATGCATTGAACTGTAGGAAGACAGAACTGCGAAGGAGAGGAAAATTTAGCAGGTGCTATTCACTCGCGAAAAGAGATCATTGATCCCCAGCGAATAGAGTGTCTAGAGAAAGTGAATAGGACGCCGAATTGGCTAGGGAAATCTGATCATGTGAACTAAATTAAATACTTTGATAATTTCATTTAAATTTAAATTTGATAGCTAACCGACATGATGCGATTTCCGGTGAAAATCTCATGAGTTAGCGAAATGGGGTTGCCGTATGGCGAAAAGATAGTTAAACTCAATTATGCATTATCTGCATAGGATAATAAGTTTAGCTATGCGTCCGTTTAACATGATTTACAGGTGAAATAGCTTATAAGGGGAATAAGGGTAGAAATGACGCGCTGAAGGCGGTCGAAATAAGGTATGAAATTGTGGGTTGGTTCTCCATGTGGTATAGAGAACCCCCACAGTATACTAAAAAGTTATGAACATGTGCTTGAAGAACACGGATAAAACGATCTTCAGAAGTGCGCCTGGCGGCAAATAGGAGTAACATTTCCACTTAACACCCATGCCCATGCCAGAGGTCGAGTGTTTATCCACTGTCTTTCAAGAGCTGAAAGTATGGCGGTGTGTCGTGGTGCTATATCAACGCGTCGTAGACAGCGTGTTGTTCTCGATTTTTAACTGCTGAAAAAGTGCCTTTTACTGAATTTTATCACGGTTGAAAGGCTGCTTGTGATGCTGTTGACAGCTCTACTGTAAATCGAAATTCATTAATATTTGGTATTTTAATGTTGTGTAGTGTAAAAATGTAATAGGTGTTGTATGTATTCATTGAATATTTTATGTGTAACACATGTCTTTAATTATGTTTCCTGTGTAATACGTTTATGTTTAATATGTTATGTGTATGAAATGGATGTTTTCTCAGCGGGACAAAGGCGGTGGGGGAGTCACTACGTAACAAGCACTATAACTGCTCGAGCATAAGTATTAATTCAAATACGAATTTAACTAATGTTATGCTGCTTGTGTTCAAGAGAAGGGAATACGTGGAATATGCTACGCTAATGTGGAATACGCTACGCAATAACCAGCAATAAGATTCGCTGTCTCCACTGTATTGATGACTGGTCTGTTGTCAATAATAAGCGAACAAATGGATAAGGGGATATACTTTTCAATGTTCTTCGGAAATACACAGAAAACTCCACTACTCATAGAAGAATGCTAGATATTTTTTTGCCTCAAAGTCCTGTGCAACTAGAACTTTGTGCGCTGAATATGCACAAGGCAGTCATTCACAAACTCCCTGAACCTTATCCGATTTTGCTTTGTATTGTGTGATGTATACAATTGGAACCTTAGCTCATTACTCTTAATAGCTTCCCTGCATCTGGAGTTAAACCATATATTCGCCTTGGGTGTGATACTTGTTATCATGTGAGGAATACTACATATCAAACAGAAACATACCGGTTAATGTGACCACTAAAGCATTGACATCGTTATTGAAGAATAATAAGGACCTGTGGGTAAAGGTTTTGTAAGTGCCAAGTATGACATGGGTTCACTTAACCTTCCACTGTATTCTCCCGAAACTCGTTCACAAGTATCCAATATACACGAATGAAGTTACAAGAAATAAAACGCTGGAGTTGTTGGTTATTGATGTAAATCGTTCTTAATAGTTTATTGTTTTCACTTATGGCGCAACACGTTGCTGTATAATTGTTTATTCCAAATTATAGGAACTCTTTGATAACTTGGCAGGATCCACAGCTTTACAAATTATTAATCCTTTAAAATATCTAATCGTCGCACAACCAGAAGAAAACAAACACAAAGATATACCAGACGCCGCCCTAGCACCAATTTCACGAGAACAGGTAACAAACGAGATTTTCTCCAGGCACGGTTATTTCAATACCGACATAGACTCACGACTCTGACGAAGCAATCACTTGGGCACGTGTGTGCGGTTGGGCGGTAAAAATCTGACTCGCCGATGCAATCCACGTTCGCCAGATTCAACGGTGGTGGATTACATCGGTGTGGGAGGAGCGAGTAGGCTCAACTTGGCGACGGCCAATGGGTGATCGCAAAAGGATCGAATGGAAGGGTTTTCGTATGTCCGTACGGTCAAGTATGGTGTCCCTTTCGCTCGAAGCATCGACCACGAACGATACTACACCCAAATCAACAAAGGGACTGCAGGCATTACTAAGATGAGCGATAGCGAAAACCGCCGAAGAGAGAAATAGGCTTCTGTGTCTTAAATAAACAGAAACGCTATTTCGAGGGCCATAAATCTTTGATGACCTGCGCCTGAGAACGAAATAGGTTTTTGCTTTAAGATACACAAAAACGCAATTTCAAGGGTCACGATGTTATGCACATCGTGTTTACTCAGGCGTTCACGATAATGCCGTTGTAGGCTATACATTCTGGTGACGATAGGTGAGCCGAAAATTTGGGTCTTGTTTACTTGGCGGTGCCGGTACATGAGTATAATGGCGAGGAATTAGCCTTGCAGATGTGGGAGCGTACATCTCGCACAGGGTGGCCATGGACCAGCGGTCGGTTAATAGAATAAACACAGTGATGCTACTGTGTGTTTGTTTGTTTTACGGCCGGAGCATCGTTAGGCATGGTCCAGGGTATAACTGTCCAACGTCAATCATATTAGTGCACAAATCCCTTGATCGGTAGATAACCGATAAAGGAAATTCGTCGCAACTGTAGCGAACCTTGGGATTGGAGCAATATTCACTCATGAACCGTAGCAAGAACATCGGCTACAGCTGTGTCAACAACTACGCTGGGCAGCGAGTGTTTATCGTTTATAATTGCTGACAAGCCGAGCTGATTGTCTAGCACGGTTCATGTAATATGAATGAAACAATTTGTTTGATGTGCATGCTTGCTGGGGTCTTACTTTCAGGTAAAAGTTATTTGAAAGAAAGCTTACACTGCTCGAATGCAGGTAAGTACAGTGGTTTATGGAGTGAGGGAAAAGTAGGTAGTTTTAAAGAAATGGATAGTTCTTCAGGAAGGCTTTAAAGAACCGCCACAGACCTATTTTACTTCTTAACAGAACCCTTAGGGCTCTCTTATTCTAGCTTTTCGGTAAAGCCTCACCTATCTTTAGCGAGCTCTTTCAACAACGCTGACATTTAAAACAATGTAATGGTTTGAAGTGGTTAACGGTGAAGAATCTTCTATACGGTATTTATTAGATTGGGAGACGAGAAATGGTTGAAATATATTGGCGGAATTATCGTCTAGATCTGGTATTCCTATTGGCTCATTCACGAGTTGGATTATGATTAGAAGAATGGACAGGAGAGTAGTAAATAAAAACAAACAAAAACCTGTCTGGACATAAAACCTACCAAACTACAGTATTATAATAAACCTATAGCGTCTCGGAATAAGACGCACGTTGGATACCAAAGCAAATCTAGCTTTCCAGAGGATGGAGTCGTTGAAACTCAATAACATGGACATCATATGGTTGAGGGTCGTACTGAAGAATTCTGTTAAATTTCTTTGTGGTCTTTACCGCTCCCCGAATGACGATCGACAGGCGAGATTTTTCGAACATCTTTCACATACCGTCGACTGGATACAGATCAAGCACCCAGCTTCTGAAATTGTTGTCCTTGGCGATTTTAATGTGCACAATTTCGGCTGGTTGGTACATTCTAACAGAACCGACGAGGCTGGCAGGCTGACGGAGATGTTTGCTGTTAGCCACAACTTAACTCAACACTGGAGGAACTAACGCGAGTGCCGGATGCCCGAGGCGATTAGGCGAACACCCTGGATCCGCTTTTGACATCCGAGCCGAGTATTTATACTGTAGAGGTTTCTGTGCCACTGGCAAACTCAGATCACTGCATGGTATCTGTCGCGCTAGCACTTGCATTTCAAGCGAAAAACCGCCCTAGGCAGCTTCCATGTACGGATGTATGGAGCTGTTAACTGGGTTGATTTGCGAGATTTCTTCGCATCCTTTCCTTGCGCGGCGTCGGTCACAGAGATTATTCTTCTGGGGATGGAGATCTACATTCCAAATTCCATCAAACGAAGTTCATCTGATAAACCCTGGTTTGACAAAAAATGCGAGCAGATTACAGCGGAAAAAATAGAGCTTTTAAATATTGGGCTCCAATCCCACCGATGTTAACAGAACGAAATTTGCTAGAGTCAGAAACGCGTGCAACCAGGCGATTGATACCGCGAAGAAAGCTCACAATGACAGAGTGACCAATAAACTCCTTCGGTGCCCGACTGATTCGTGCTCCTTCTGGTCAATGGCAAAAGCTGTCAGCATTAACTTCGCTTCCTCCTCTTTCCCTTCGTTGGTGACAGACAGCGGGATGTTAGTCCTAAATTCAAAGGAAAAAGCTGATGTGTTCACGAATTTAATTTCCGCGAATCCAAAACTCGACTCCGGTCTTTTGGAGTCACCTGTGATCGCGCCGCTACGGTCTTTTATGCGGGATGTGAGATTTCATCCGCGCACTATTCGACGCATTCTACTTGGACTGGATTATAGAAAAGCAACCGACCGGGGCGGAATACCAGCAATAGTCCGTAAGAGCTGTGCTTCAGAACGATCGCCGGTTCTTGGCAGACTCTTCGGTTTATCTCATGCACGGAGGATCTTGCCTGCCTACTGGAAAATCACTCGAGTTCAACCAAAGACGGGAAAAAAAGTGTCTCCCACAAAATTACCGTCTGATAGCATTACTGCCTATGTTATCTAAGGTGATGGAAAAGGTCATCAATACTGAGTTAATTAATTAAGTATTTGGAGTGAAACGGACTTCTGAATGATCGAGAATACGAATTCTATGGCAGGCGGTCCACGGGAGACTTTTTTGACACTTATAACCGATATATGGACAGCTGCGATTGAGCGGCATGGTGAGTCAAGGGCGCTCGCATTGGATATCTCCAATTCTTTTGACCGCGTCTGGCACGTCACATTGTTGAGCAAACTTCGTTCATATGGACTTTCCCCGCTTCCTCGAAATCGATCGATCCGGGTTGTTGTGGACGGCTAGTTTTCGGATCTGTATCCTGTAATTCGGGGGTGCCCCAAGGTTCTATTTTGGCTCCCACCTTGTTTTCCATCATCATGATCATCATCGGCACTACAACCGGGATCCAGTCTTGACCTTATTTAGCAAGTCTCGAGGTTGTTAAATTTTCCATAATAATTTATTTTTACGGGGAAGGTTATTAGCCTTGCGGCAACCTTGTTTTTGCTTCACATAAATGATTTGTTGGAGACAAGCGATAACAAAGTGTTCAGTTTTGCGGACGATAGTACTCTTGTTTCCTCCGTTTCGAGTGTTCGGCAGATTGGTACATCTACCTCGCACCAGCTGAGATGTAGACAGGTTGACTCCCTGAATCGGGATCTGGCTAAGATCCTGCAGTGGGGAAGGCCCAATCTCGTTGACTTAAATGCATCGAAGTCACAATATACAACATTCACAAAGAAAAGTGGATCATCGGCTCCACAGCTGATGATGAATGGCCAGGCCTTCGAATCTGGGAAAAGCTTGAAATTGCTCGGCGTCACAGTCTGTCTGCAACAGTTATTTGGTGGCATTTCGGGGCGCCCATTCGGCCCTATAGGTTCGCCACTCTTGAGAGAAGTGTAGTAAAAAAAAAAAAGAAAAAAAGGCGGTATCTTAAATCCGCCTTTCCCGTGGATTTTTATGTTATAATACAATATCTTACATCAATGTCATCGAACACACATTCTCATTGGTGTAGTGTTCGTTACGTTTGTTTAGATTTATTCCTGGTTCCTTAGAAATGCCTTTGCACAGGGATGGTTTAATTTGCTCTACGTCAAACGAACGGAATGGGTTCAAGGGATCACAATAGCCTGTATAACTATACAATTACTGATCAAGTGACGATGTTGCGTTCAGTTGGATTCACCTTAAACGCGAATAATATTTATGTTCATTATACCAAACCAAGCAATGCGATTAATTAGAAAATAAAATCTTGTTGCAAGAAATGTGAACATTTTTATATTACCAATAAAGACTTTTCCGCGCCTTACGCAATTTCTCTGTATTGTATTCCACAGCACTTTTCATGTTGTCGTTTTAGATTACAACATCCGTCACTGTCTAACCCCATTCATATTTTCCATTTATTTCACCGAGATTAAACTATCAATATACCAAAACAAAGTAGAAAACTTTAGGTATTTCTAATCCCCGAGCCAACTTTTGACAAATGGGCACTTCAAATGAAACAGTGATTCAGTTTCCGCTGGTTATTAATCTTACTGCCCACTGCCCATTCCTAGGATAAATCACCTCACGGACATTAAAAGAAAATTAATTGACTAGTCGAATCGTCAAAACCATCGTCAACCCATCAAAACAATATTTCAATCGATGTACATGAGAAATAGATACGACTCCATTTGATTTCAAACGGAAGCAGCGTAACATCCCTGTCGGATATCAGATTATGATGGATTTCGTCGGCCTTATTCGCCACAGTTGAACGCCCATCCGACAAGTCGATTCGAATATCTTTCGACGCAAATCACTTTTGACGTTCGCAAATCGCGTCTGCTTTCGACTCTCGTCCAAGAAAGTGATACGGTGCCGGATATGGGGTGAAACTCCCTCCCCAATCATCGGATTTCGTTGCCCATAAAAACAATAATAGAGCGTCGTAAAATTCTTTTGCTTATCTCGTCCGATTTGCCAAAGACCTCGACTCTAACGGCCAGGGGGAGGAATATTTTGCGTTGCCGAAAAATACTTCACGCATATAAACGGATAAACTGGCGAAGAAATCACTGTATATGATTTTTATGGCACTCTGGGGAGCAGAGGGATCCGTTGGCTTGTCCGATTTGGATTTCTTTTTAGCTCCCCTCTTTGTTAGTTTTTTGCGTTGATAAATAATCAAAGCTAAACAATTGGCTTCGGGGTGGGTGTAATATCGCAAAAAGATGTTTTATCATTCGTATTCAATTCGCCTGTGAATTCATTGATTCTGTTTGCGCAGCTGATGGTGGATGCTCACGTCCTTATTCGTATCCTTTTATCTGCTAATGCTTAAATATGAGACTGTGTTTTTGAGCTGTAAATAACGATAACTTCCGATAAATGTACATTTAACTACGGATTATAGAGCAGGGAATTGGAATGGTTGCGGTGAGATTTTCTGGGTTGAAGATGTAGTATTTGGGGACACTTAGAGTCTAGAAATTAGCTTATCGTTAATATTGTGGCAAAGCACTCAAAAAATACAGAGTGTCGTGTTTACAACCAGAATTTTGGTTAATTAGTTTGAATCTAAGTATCTCTTGACTAAATGTTTTAAGTCATCATTGGGTTTATATTCTGGGTCCCTGTAATGACGCGAAAGCTTTGCCTGTTTGTTCAATTCATGAATTGAGTAGCAATTTCTCAATTGATCTGTCCAACTACAGACTAGACGATCCTTTACTGAATGAAACCATGTTTTTTTTTCTTTTCGCACTAACGCGCCCACAAAAGCGAATTTTTGAGACTCCGCACATGTCACAACACAGTGCAAGCGGATGGAGAGTAAGTGGATAAGAAGAGAAAGTACCGATGTACATTGGTCTTAAATGCGTCGACATTACAACGACGAACAAACGCATGATCAGGTAGAGCATTTCACATTTGTGTGGTTCGACTAAAGAATGACTCTCTATGTTTATTTGTGCCCCTGAAGTTGACTTACAACCTGAACTGATGAGCATTTTCAGATTGACGGGTATCGCTGGAAAATGTCTGAAGAGGTGGAACACATTGAGCAAGGTCATTTGAGCAACGACGATGATAATGCCTATAGAAAAGGGTTGATACATTGCGTCTATGTTCTAACGATGGAATTGATCGATTTACTGCTCGTTTTTGTATCCTATCGAGCACGTGTAGCCCAGTTTTGAATGCGCCTGACCAAATATGGGAGTTGAACTCGATTGTGGGAGGAATGTACGCCTTGTAAATAATAATGCCAGGTTGGATAGAGTGAAGTATGTGGGGTAGGTAATGGTCGCGACGCCAGCATGAGCGAGAGTTCTACCACCAACCCACTCGTTCACTAAGAGGTTACACGGGAGAGGCAACAAAAGAAAACTAAAACGTTGCAAGTCCGGAAGGAAGGAAAACACATCAAACCACATTCGATTGTTGGTGGTGATTGTTTTTAACAACAGTTACAGATCACACTAACATGTACAGAAACGCAACAATAAACGCACTCCACAGGCAAAAGAGCAGACTGCTATCGAAATTAAAACAATTACACAGACAGTTTACAGACAGACAAGACCAGGAGATAATATCACTGAAATTCCGATTAAAAAACTCCTACAATTACTTAAAGCTAATTATAGATTAGCAACAAATTTGTATTGGAACAACAGAATTCGAGCTATAAAAACTAATAACCCGAATATGTTCCCACAAATAAATAAAATATTCAGGAGAAATAATCAAAATGAGATTCAGTGTCTCCAAATTGCACGTACTCAGGTAAACAAGCACCTGCTAACCAACATTGGCATAGATGCAGAGAACGCTATCCTCAATGGTGAGCTCTTCGTGATCGAAGATCCTTTGGAAAAGGTGAACGCTGTGGGAGCTGTCTTTCAGGAAATGTACAAGGTGAATGAAAGCATTCACCGGAATCACGACCTGGAGGACAGAGTTCTACTCAATCACCTGCACCTCCGGAATGAAATTTCACTTTGGCAATCGGAGAATCCGGGTTTTACCGAATTCAGTGAAGATAATCTGTCAATTGACATTAATGCCAATGGTGTAGTGGCTAATAGCCTTCTAATAACAAGGGAAGGAATCCAGAGTATCTTCGACTCATTAAGAAGCAAAAAGTCAGTGGGAATAGATGGAGTACCTAACATCGTACTCAAGAACCTGCCCCCAATGGCAATAGATATATACACGGTCCTGTTTAACACCGCGTTGAATAATGCATATTATCCCGCGCGTTGGAAAACGGCTATCATTCAGCCCATCGCAAAAAAGGGCAAAGACTGCACAAACCCAATGAACATGCGTTCGATAAGTTTACTCCCAAGCATCAGTAAAGTATTTGAAAAAACCATTAACAAAGCTCTGGTAAAATGGGTAGACGACAACAGCATTATTCCAAATAACCAGTTTGGCTTTAAGGCGGGTCATGAAACCACACATGCCGCAGCTAAACTGGTCTCCGACATACAATGGAATAAATGTAGGAACCAATGCACAGGGGCCTGCCTGATCGACTTGGAGAAAGCCTTTGATACCGTCTGTATCGAAGGGTTGTATTACAAACTGGTCAGACATGGCATACATAAGCCTTTACTATATGTACTTTACGATATGTCAAAGGACAGGAGGTTCGTGGTCAAAAGTGGTAATGTGACCTCTAATAAAACGTATAATATCAAGAATGGCTTGCAACAGGGCGCGGTACTCTCTCCGATTCTTTTTAATATTTACATTAGCGACTTATTAGAAGCACTTCCGCAGGCTATTGCGT
The DNA here is from genome assembly GCA_963931805.1 of Microdon myrmicae. Lineage (NCBI taxonomy): Eukaryota > Metazoa > Arthropoda > Insecta > Diptera > Syrphidae > Microdon > Microdon myrmicae. The sequence goes on from OZ007497.1 coordinate 85,604,072, forward strand.
ACGCAGACGATCTCATAATTTACAGAACAACTCCGAAAGTTGCGATCATAAATAGGTTAATACAGCGAGACTTCAACAAAGTGCAGCGCTATTGCAATGACTGGAAACTTAAGATCAACTTCCAGAAATGTGAAGCCATCCTATTCACAACTCCATTATATAAAGCCACGTACGACACAAGGAAAAACTGGCGAAAGCTAGTTATCGTGGGACCGCATGGAGATAAACTGGAAACCAAGAGTTTAGTTAAATACCTGGGCATCTGGCTAGACCAATATCTGTATTTCAACAGAGGCTGCTTTGCTCAAAGCGAGGAAAACGTTTGCTATGACAAGGAGGCTATTTCAGAGTAGCCAACTTGACAGCAAGGTAAAAGTCATATGCTACATGACGCTAATCAGGCCAATGCTCATATATGGTTGCCCAGTATGGTTCAACATAGGTCCAAATTTGATGGAAAAGATTCGGGTGTTCGAAAGAAAGTGTCTCAGAAGTTGTCTCAGATTATATCGGACACCGGAATCGGACTATAAAAAGTATTACTCAAATGAGACTTTATATAATGAAGCGTACATAAATAGGGTGGATAATTTTATGATTACATTAATCAGAGGACATATTGCGAGAGCAATAAGCTCGTCCAATGACCTAATTTTCGGGGCTTATTATCCAAACACCTTGTACTATGAGAGCGTGCGTCGCAACGGCTTTGTTCCACCAGAGGCGTTCCTTGACTTGGATATGAAAGGGCTTATACAGGATAGATCCGGAATTCCGCTGATCTAACATGTAAGTAGATCATCTGTAGACAGGCGATTGTGCTACGACCGGGAAGTAACGCGCACCGAAGAAGAGCTCCTGCGCTTCAGTAGGGCTATCTCCCACAGAGACCGGGACGATAGTATTAGACAGCGTCAACAGTTCTGGTGGTTGAATGGCATATACAGACCTGGATACCAAAGTCGGTATAGAATCACACTATCATCAGCTAGCTTACATAGACTTAGCTTTTCTAGAATTAGGGTAGTATAAGATTTAAGTTAAGTTAGGTTAAGTGCTTTTACATAAAAAAAAAAAGTAGGTAAGTTAAGTAAGTTAAATTTTAAGAAAAAAAAAACAAAAAAAATTGACAAAGTTTTTCAAATTTTTCTTTCTCTTTCAAATAATTATAAGTACTGCCACAAAGTTCTGTCGCCGAGAGGCAAATTATACAAATATTAAGTAATGTTTAGCTTAGAGCGTCTGCGAAGGACCAGTAAGTTATTATTTAAGATATTTAAGCTAGAATTTAAGCATTTTTTGTCTAGCCTTTAATTTAGAAACTAAGAATATAGACAGAAAATAAAAAAAATGTTTACAAATGTAAAAAAAAAAAATGGTGATTGTTTTTATTGTTTTTCTATTATTTAATTTTAATGTCGTAACTACCATAACATCCGTTTTACTTTGAAGACACCACGCACAGTAACACAACCGATTAAAAATTAGATGTTGGAACTTAGCACACACTCGACTCCGGGTATAAACGCATCCTCGGCGCGCAACGAGGAGCGGAAGTTACACGACCAGCGTGGTCGGCAGATGGAAAAGGACTCAACGATATTCATTCGTTGTCCAAGCGAAATTTGGGTGCATTCACTTTAACGGTGGTGATAACCGGATCTCAAAGAGGGGATCGTAATGGTACACATGTATATGTATACGTCGGTTCTTTTCGTAGGTCGAAGCCACGATAACGAATCTGAAACACCAAGAAGGCGCACTATATGCGTCCAGGAGATGTGTGTTCGTTGAAACAAAAAAATCGAATCTCGTGGAATGCTAATGGGGTTGGGTTTGATTATGCATCGAGGTCATGAGGAATGGATTCAGGGCAATTACAAGACAAAAGGAAAAGCGACCTATGCATCGCTCGGTAATGAGGGTCAGCTGGATAAATAGCAGCCACTCATTAAACGAAAAATGCCTTTCGGATACCACGAACGATATGAATTATTTATGGTATCGCCAGGAAGCCTATGGAGGAACAACGTTCTTTTGTTTCCACATGGTGCGAGTTAGGGAAATTGGCTTCAGCGTCGATTGCGTTAATTGAATGCAGCTGCGGGTATTTTATTGCTGGGAGAGAAAGGTCGCCGGCCAATGTGTACGTTAAGAGATTTATCATACACATGGCGAAGGTGAAAAATAGACTGCGCAATGTATATGTATGTAATCCAAATCCTTTGTTATTAGGAATTCGTCTAGGGGAATCTGCCTGGCACCGAAGGTGCCAAATTGATTAAGGATTCCTGATAAGTTAAGCAAGAAATATTACGGGTAATTGTATGCGAAGGGATGCATGAAAGATAAGTTTTCTTTTACAGGGACTTTTAGGCTAGAGATTTGATCTACTTAATGCGTGAAGTATTTAAGATGCTAATACGATTACATTAGTGAAATTATGAGATTGGGTGGAGTTATGGGGGTTTTTCAGGGGGAACCGCCACAAGTATGTTTTGCATCTCTTAAGGAATCCCATGCATGTGCCCCTATTTTTCGTAGCTTCAACTTTGTGTTCGCTCCAATTAAGAGTCGAATTAATTCGAGTGCCAAGTATTGATAGTTCCTTGGCTTCGTCGGTGCAAGTGCCGTATATCAACATTTACTTTGGGGTTTGCCTTTACCGACAGGAGGCAGCACTAAGTTTTTAAGGCATTCAATTCTACTCGGTTAGATCATCCCCACTAATATATCGCATTAAAGCCGGAATTAAATGTATCAAGCATAATCTGCTAATTGGTAATGACGTTCATTAGTTAGTTGTTCATAACGAAATTTAAATTAAAATTTCAACCTGATTGGATACAACTTAGGTCCTGCGTCCTTATGTAACCATTAGTGAAAGGCTGTATTCGATTTTGTGTGCCGGACAAGAAATAATTTACAAAGCTTAATATATACGATAGATGCCTGAACGGAACTTTGATGAACACCAAATTTATCATAATTACGATAAGTGCAACCTTAATTGAACTTATAAAATAATGTCATCGTCCGTTGAATGAGAGATCTTCTATCTCAAATTTTAATAAAAAGGGATGCAGCTAAATATTGTCGAATTTTTAGAGATATACAGTGCAACAGTTTCGACACCGAAATAATGCATGGAGCCATTCCACTTTTTGTTAAGATAATTTGTAAGATGACATAAGAGACCTGTGTACGATCACCTGTTGATTTGTTGTTGCGGAAATCACTCTTGCGTATGTATGATCAGAATTTCCAAAACACGTCGCGATTTGATGATTGATCGAAAACTCCCTCAATTAGGGCTGTTGGTCGAGAAAGGAAGAAAAAGGATAATTTTTTTTGTAAATCGGTTGCATAATTACAGGGGTATGCAATTAGGAATTATACAGATAAGTAAGAAAAACAGAAGAGCTTTCTAAGTGGCTTTGTGAGTGGACTGAAATATCTTTTCAAAAGTAACCAGTAAATACTTGAATATTTAGCTCTTTGAGTGGTCGGGATTCTGTACGGAATAGAAAGTGAATTCAGTTTATGCAATGGTCGGGTTCTGCCGGGCTTGGCGCTTTTCACTCAGTGTGGATTCAAGATCCTTATACCAAGATGAATTACACCCATCCTTGCGTTAACCAAAACGTCATTGATGAAGAAAAATTACGAGGATTGTAAATTCGCCAAGTTCGGTAGATTACTATTTGTGATGATATCGCTCAGATGTTCCCTATTGACTTTCACGTAGAACCTTATTCTATGTTTCCAGGCATTTTAGGTGATGCATTGTTACTTTAGACGAGACAATATAGTAGAGTGACGAATCCAACGACGAAGAAACCCCTACCATGTATTTATTTATACGAGAAATATGTATTAATGTGGGAAGAAGAGTAGGTTCTGCAGTGACCATGGGTGTTTGAATCCCATGCTGGCTCTTTAATGAGGTGTGCTTATTGCACCACTACGCGCAAACTCTGTTTTAAATGTCATAATGTAATAACTTTATGACTATCTATGTTGAATATCTTTTTATTTTAACTTGGCTTATTTTTCTTTTTTCAGAAACTGTTTTAAATGTGTTCTTACAATAACTTTTTATCAATAAATGTTGACATTATTTTTAATTTAACACCACTGGCAATAAAATTCGCACCGAAACTTTAAAACACCACGACTGCTTAGGATAATACGACACACATGAATTGTTTCTACCAAGTGACACCTTTTCTCTGCCCACTCGCGCCCTTTTAAACCGATCGCCTATTCCCGATCGCACACCCATCCTCAATTTCCCATTTCCTCGGCCACTAAATGCGAATATACTTTCGCGAATTTATTCAGCAGTTAAAGAACCCCGAGGGAATGGGAAAATTGCAAAGAAGGGCAGCTTGTATTAGGGGGTTGATTTGGTTTCACTTGCAACGAAAAGCAAGATTAAAGGGTAGATTGTGTGTCCTCGTTCAGGGGCTTGGGTAATTCTCGGAATGCAGAATTACGAAGTGCATTCCGAGAATTCGTAATTCTGAATTCCGAGAAGGGGAAATGGAGAGGGTTGAAAAATACACTCATGTCCACTTTTCACCGGATGTTTAATCTATTCTCAAGTGAATAGGCTGTACGTTTTGTATCTGAAAATGGAAGATTGGCTTGGGAAAACATTTACATCGGAGTGTGCAAAGGAATTTGAGGATGGACTAAACTGTTTCGCTATGTATAATCAGCGTCGTTTGCCAAAGTTGTGCTGTTGTTAAACAGCATGATGGGTGATAGTGAATACATTTAGGGAACTGGTATGTGGGATTTAGGAAATCGGGTTTTTAGATAAAAGAACGCGAATCAGCTTAATGAGACGGGGGGTTTAAATTATGTAATAAGCCACCAAATGGGTTGGAACAAATTTGATAGGGCTGCAGATGCTAATAAGCCTTATCATTCTCCCACGTAAATCATGTAGAATGAACGTAAAAATTAAAACCCAGGAACGCCCGGGGTTCTCTACGTGGAGTTATGCAGTTCCAGTGGGACGACGGTGTCCAGGATAACAGCACCTAAACTGAAAAGTCAACAAAGATAGGCATTGGCGAAAAAAAAAAGTGAACAACCAACAGCAAAAAAAGAGATGCTAAAGCTGCTAAAGTTCAGCAAGCAGATGATGGCGATAGACAGTAGTCCAAAATAAGAAGGACAATAAACCCGCTGCTGAGACCGGTATGGACAGCAAGCGGTCAATGAGCCGATACAAATATGTGAAACCGGTGCCTGTCCTAATAGAATCTATAAGTCTGTCATATGCAGACATACTTTGCATCGTAGAGGTGGCCCCAAAACTGGAAGCAGTGGAATGCAGAAAAGCCAAAAAGGCGACCCGTGTCCCCAACTGGGAAAAACAACGCAGAAGAATGGACGACCGCCATTAGTGGAGTACTGGACAAAGAAGTAACCGCGAGAAGCCTGGTATATTGTATTTCAATCGAGTTCAAAGAGGTAGACGAGATCACCAAAGATAGAAATATGAGAGGCTCTAGGCGCCCAGCTTCTCATCCACCACGTACACGGATATCGTATCGTTTTGCAAAGTGTATAGGGTACTCAAGACTAATGACCTTGCCCAGAAAAAATAAACCATTATGGAAAATTTAACAAGCCTCAGGACTTGCTAAATAAGGCCAAGACCGGTTCCCGGTTGTAGTGCCGATGATGATGATAGGGTACTCAAACTGGAAGAGGTAAAATAAAAAAAACCTGGTCCACTCTTGTTGAATTTTATGAAATTTTACAAATAAAGCTAATACAAGGAGCGGAAATTATTGGCTTCGCTGATTATATTGTCTCTAACAATAGCTAAACATATATACGAAGTAGAAGTCACCAGTAATGAGGGATCTCGACAAATTAAAGATTGGCTACAATGCGTCGGACCAAAACTAGCCGACAAAAAAATGGAGTCAGTGTAATAATATCTAGTCGAAAGCACTTGACATTTGCTAAATGTTGGATTATAAATGAGAACATACGATCAGAAGGAGCGCTTAAGTATTTGGGAGTCATGTTCAATAATAGGCTGATTTAAGTTTCATGGTACATTGCAATATTGGTGGTCCCAGATATACTAAGAGAGTTATCCTGTCAAGGGTGGTCACCCCACTGTGGGCACAAACTCTACAAACATAACAACTGAAGAGAATGATGAGAGCAACACACATGCTTTATGCATTAACGGCTATATGCGATTTCAGAACAATCTCTGAAGAAGCAGCATTTGTTATAGGACTTCTCCTAAAAGGCATCCTAGCTGAGCAGATGCTTCGGATCTATAAAAGGAGAGCCTTAAAGCATGACGTGCCTGGCGTAACGGCATTGATAAATGTAGAAAAAAGACAAGCTTCTCTTGCGTTATGGCAGGCTAGATGGAACACGAGCTTAAAAGCCAAATGGACCTTTAAACTCACCCCTTTCGTAGAAGTTTACGCAGTCCATGCCAGGGCACGATGGATATCGGAAATACCTAAACTGTTTTGGACACGAGAGTGTCCTCTGTGAATATGCGAAGAGCAAGAAGAGGATGCTGAGCATGCCAAATTTGTTTGCAGCCGTTTCGCTCAATGGAGAAAAAACCTCCCGTGGCCAAAGAACCTCATTGACTATATGATGCGGTTGAACCTAAATCTAGTACAGAGTACGCTACGTAAACTCAAAAGAGCAAGACAAGGCGTCACAGAAAGTAATACGAGGCCAGCCTAAAGATCTAACCAACTTCATGAAGGAAAACACAAAGTCAGTCCCGCCGAGAGATTGCTGGGAGATGTGAGGGTGTGTTTTAGTATGCAGTCACAGTATTGTGACATACAAGTCTGTGAATCATGCATAACAAAGGCTCAGACCCGTGGTATCTTTACAAGTTTACACAGCCCCAACGGTTTGCTGTATGACTTCAACCCCACCCAATCCCTAAGAGATATGATGTCACTTTGAACACATAATTACAAGCCAACAAATAGTAATTGGAAAAGTCTGGTATACGAAGGGCGGGGAGTGGAAGTCGACCATTAAAATAGAAAAACTTTGCTGGATTTACTACAATGTGAAATAAACGACCTTCTCGAAAATGCCTATATATCCCGTCTCTCGAATTATTATTTGACTGTCATTCACTTATTAAAATTATGGAGTAATTACAAAGTATGACAGTGTTGTTTTGAAAGAATAAGTTTACGAAAAATATCACATTTTAAATACGAGCGGTGGCATCTCTGGCCTAGGTCTACCTACTTATCATACAGCCCTCATTCCTGCGTTTGTCTCAGTGCCTGAATTACTTATCTGTGGTTATATACGTGGTCAGACAAAGAAAGTGCACCTTAAGATACAAATGTTGCACTGTCCGATGCGTAACTCTCGTGTCTTGAAAGTTTTCAATATCGAGCCCAGGATACATAACATAGATTGACATAGAAAATCGAAATCTTCCGACAGACACCGAGGCATCTATTTATGACTCAAATTACGATAGAATATAACCTTATCCGTACTTTAGCTAGAGTGTGTCATCATAACTCTATAGTTCCATAAAAACATTTAAGAAAAGGTTTATTGTGAAACAAGCCCTTAACACAATTTCATAATACCGTCACCACCAACATTATTTGTAAGAAATGAACAACTATTTTCGCCTTTGTATCATTTTACTTCAGAACTACGTCAGCTCCCATCAACTTTTCTTATACTAACGGCGACTCATTACAGAAGAACATTTCACCACCCCCTGTAACGTAATTGAATAAAGAAACCAACACAGAAGAAAGTATCTTTTCGTTAGGACAACATTCAAAATTAATGAATATCGTGCTAATATATATCCTACCTTTATTTACTTTTTAATTTTCATTACGTTTATCTTCGTTTCTCATCCTGGCTCTCTTTGATTTTTTGTTTCTCGCGTCCTTGTTATTATTTTGTTTGCTTTTTTTCCTGTTTTTGCTTTTCCCAATTTAGGTTTTTTGTTTGTTCGATTTTTTGTGCGTCCTGAAGGATACAAGGAAATTATATAACAGACCACGGAATTAATGAACGAACTGAAGTTGGATTATAAATCGGGGTGGGGGCGACAGGGCCTGTCGCTAAAGAAGGTGTCCTTACTGAAAGATAAGACCTGCTGTGGGTTGTACACATCATTCCTTCTTAACTATAAGAAGTTAATCATATTTAACACAAAGACGTAAAAAAAGAAAAAAAAGTTATGAAAAAAGATGAAATTCAATTGAAAACCATTAATCATACCGGTGACAGCCGGAGTGCCATTTGGTTAATGTTACTTCTTTTCCTTTTATTTTTTTAAGTCATCAGAGGGCTTCATCTTTCAGGGTAAGCTAGGGTGTAGAATATATTGAGAGAAGTTGTCCTTTTTTTTTTTGTCGTTGCTGGCAGACGAGTTTTGATTTTATATCGACATCACATTACATAGATTTGGTGATGAGGAGTAACGGGATTTCTGGAAACTTTTTATAACAGTGGGCAATGGTCATGAACTTATGTGCGCATTATTATATGAAATCGTGGCCAACGAACGTAAATTATATAATTCGAAAATATTCAATATACGTCTTGCTTGAGTACATCTACATACGATGAGCTCAGGCGTCGAATTGCAATGACAACCATACTATGATGAACGCCAATGAGTTCAAAAACAACATATATGGGGGTAAGCTAACAGAATAAAATGAGTTTTATACCACAATCTAAAATACCATGGTTAATTAATTAAAGACATTTAATTTTTTATTTCTTTTCGGTCTACCCCAGAATTCTAAATACTAAAATCGATAGAATGCAGGGAAATAAAAATGTCGAAAGGGAAAATGATTATAGGAATTAATTTGACATTAAACGTTGGAGATAAAACTTCTTCCAAAAATAAAATTTCAAAGAGATGAAAAATTGTCGGACGATAAAAAATGGTCGAGTAATCTGTCGTTCAACACACACCGGGTATTAAAATAAATACCAAATAAAACCAAAGAAAAGAGTCAAAAGGCAACAAAACAATCACATTAAATTCTAAAAGGAAATCAACCAAATAAGAATTAAATGAAAAAAAAAAAAACCCAAGATCAGAAAATGTTGTAACTGAATTCACCAGAGAAGAGAAAGAGAGATTTTTCTAAATTAAGATTTTCTAAAAAAAAAAAAAAAAAAATTAAGTTAATTAAGTAAAAAAATAAAAAATATAGTTCGCACTTTAACAGTTATAAAGATTATAGTTTTTTATCTAATAAATATGTTAAATAATTAAAAAACAAATTGTTAGCATTCTTGTCAAGCAATATGTTAGTATTGTTGTAATAACAGGATAAAAAGGGAGGGACTGGGCAGGAAAGGGGATAAGCACGTAAAGGATAAGAAGAAAATAGCAAGACTTATACGACCCTTCAAGCTAGCGCATTAGAGAGACAGGTTGTATTAGTAGCATATTACTCGCATTTAGCGTGTATCATCTGGAGAATCGCATCACAAAGAAACGAAGAATAAAAACAAAATATCGTACTGTTACGCGCAAAATCCTCTACCCCTTAATACCTATGTGGAGGTTCTTTAAAACCTTCCCTAAGAACCACCAACTTCCTCAAGTTAATTTGCCTTTCCCCTCGCTCCATAAGAACCACCCATTTCCTACCAAATTACCTGTCTCCTACTTACCTGCAAATGAGCAGCGTAAGCTGCTCCGCATTTCCTCACAGCTGAAAACATAGGTCCACGGCAAGACTACCATATAGCCGTGACATCAGAATTTCACCTCGGGGCATGCGCACATCCAACGCATCATGTCCCCGAAAGCTAATTCGGCTACCCCATCAGATAACCAGCAATAAGGCATGCACATGCCAATGCTATATGAGAAGAAGCATTTTCCCTTACATGTGCATGACATGTTCATTCTCACCACCAAGTCATCGGTCGATTGTACAAACAACAACCTACAGCGCAGCCATTGCTGACCGCCTATAGGAATTTCCAGTGTTGTTTTAACACAAACAACACACCCGACATACCGATCGATGGGACGCTGCCAATCTGCGTACAAGCTAATTGATGCTGTACGCAATGGCCAATGAATAAACATACATTCCTCCTATCCCCTAAGTTTCGCTACAGTTGCGACCAATTTCCTGTTATCGGCATCCAACCGAGCATGGAATTTCGGCATGGATACGATCGTTGTTTACCCATGTTCATGCCCTATGATGACCCATCACCAAATCCAAACAAATAGCCATATAGCCACCGTCGCTGAAGCTTTTGTAGACATAACGTCCATGAACAAGTTTCCCACATGTGCTACAGAACCATTCGGCTAAAGCAAACAATAACCCAAATCTCTGGTTGGACTATCGTCACCAGTAGATATCGCCTACAACGGCATTTCCCTTGGACTCTTAGGCAAATACCACGACGACCCTATGTAACATAGGCAGATCTTGAACGACGTACATCTCATCATTTGACCCTTAAAATTGCGTTTTTGTGTGCCTTAAAGCAAAAACCCATTTCGTTCTCAGGCGTGGATCATCGAGGATTTATGACCACATTGCCTGCAGTCCCTTATGCTCGTTCCTTTGTTTATTCAGGTGCAGTCTCGTTCATTGTCGATACTTCGAGCAAAAGGGGCATCATAGTTGACCGTACGGTCATGCGGAAAATCCTCCCACGGAATCCCAATTCGATCGCCGATTGGCTACACCGAGATTGGGAAATCCATCACGATCCCCACTAGTGGATGTCGACGGCAAAATCGGGACAAGAGGAAGGAGAGAGTTGCACTTGAGAGACATATTATATCTGAGGAAGTTAGTCCTCTCCTCATTGAGAAGCCACCACCATTTGGGAGATGTTCGATCTTTGGCTGATTTATCTCTTTCACATCGCCGTGCTAAAACGTAGGCGGTCTGGGGCATTGCAGGTATCACTATCATGGAGAATTCGTTTGCCCCTGGCACCACGGAGAGCGTGGTAAATCATCGGGACTCCATGCACGTCTTGGATAAGGCTGTGGCGGGGAAGTGTGGTGCGCCGGCGTACGACGCTGATTCACTTCCTTCCGCCATCGTCACTATAAATTCCGCTGTAAAGGCAAGAAGTCGAACATCGAGAATAAAGCACAAACACCGGACAAGCAAAAATAAAAAGCACGCAGTTCTTATCAAATTTTTTATTCACTTCACGAACGAACACTGGAACACTGTTCTTAATTATTTGGTGAAAGAAATTCACTTGCAGTTTATTTAATTCCGTACACTGGTCTCCTGGTACTTCACACTAGACTCGTTACTATCGCTCCCGTCCGCGGAACGGGAGCGGAAGTCCGCACGACTATTGTCGTCGGCCGATGGAAAAAGAATTGGCGATATAAATTCGCTGACTAGGGAATTCGGTCAGTGAAGCTGGCTCTCTTAAATAAAGGATGTATTTCCTGTTCCAAGAGAGATGTAAAGTCTCTCTTTGGGGTAACCAACAGATCTCATACGGAAGATCGCCACAGTACACATATATGCGTGTAACCTGCTTCTTTTATGGATCAAAACCGTGGGAAGGGATCTAAACAAAGAAAGGAAGAGGTGAATTGATGGGATGCGAGTCTGGTAAAACAAACAAAACCGAAACTCGTTGGATGCTAATTGGATCTTTGTTTGAGATGTGCGTCGCGGCTAAATAAATACACGCGGCGCAATGAAGAAATGGTATTAATAGGTTTTGGCTAGATTACCAGGAAATGGTGTTTATGGCATCACTGGTAAGGGTAAGTATTGAATTCCTATTTGCATTTGCTTATGCTGTAGGATTTAATTGGTGCCAAGAGATGTGTGTATTTGTTTTAGTCCCTTGGGTGTAGGTCGCCAGCCAATGTGTTTGTCTGGTGATTTATGATGCACATGATGAAGCTGGGATAAACCAACTCAAGGGTAAGGTTTCCTGATTATGCGGTTGTATTATATATGAACCGATGAATTTTCTTTCAGGTAATTTAGGATAAGATAAAGAACTCTTATATGGGGTTTTACATGCGAAGTTATGCTTGGAGTAAGAATTCTTTTGCAGAAGCTTGAAAATAAATATATTCGGTAAGCTTAATGCGTGCAGCATTTACAGGTGCTAATGCTGTTGCATTAGCGGAACCTGATGTAGATTGGGTCGTAATAATGGGGGTTCTGCCTGATAAGGTAAAGAAAGGATTCTTACGGGAGATTATATGCGAAGAACATGCATCAAAGGTAAGTCTTCTTTGACAGGGACTTTAAGATCATTGACTTGATCTATATGATGCGTGAAGCATTTTCAGGTACTAATGCGATTGTGTTAGTGAAGTTAGGAAATTGGATGGCAGTTATGGGGGTTTTAGGTAAGTGAACCGTGGGGTTTGGCGGCACCGCCACAAGGCCTTTTTGATCCAAGAAAGAGGACGCTTCTGGGGGAATAAACCCATTCTGAACCGTATTCTCCAGATACATATCTTGGGATAGATTGCTCCCGAAATAAGATTATTGTCACTGCACATTGCCCTTGCTGTGTGACCACGAATAATTTTAAGTATGAAATTGTCTATCCTATTTAACCCCGATTTGTTATACAGGATTTTGTTGGGAATGCATTTTATGTATTGCGACTCTGGTTTTCTATAAAGTCCGGGGCAGGAACGCAAACGCTGCCGTTCGAGCACACGACACTTCACAATATTAACTGTGGAGATATATTATACCTACTGGGCCGCCCTATACCAAAACTGATCGGATTAATGCCTAGTACGAAATTATTTTGACTCTGGGGTGAAGAAGACTACTCCGGAATAGACTTCTTGTCATAGAATATGCGCTTTTAGCTGCGGAGAGGGACGATGCTATGTGCTTGTCAAAATATAAATACTGGTCTAGCCAGATTCCAAGGTATCTAACTACAGTTTTCACTTGCAGTGGAAGGTTATTGTTACCTACAATAGAAAAGTGTTTCCAGTTGTGTTTTGTATCCCTCGAGGCCCTGGATATGGGCGTTCTGAAAAGGATAGTCTGGGTTTTCTGGAAATTAATCTTCAATTTCCAGTGGTCGCAAAAATGTTTTATTTTGTTGAACTCATCTTGAAGGTGCCTATTGATGACGTCTATTTTTCCTCCTGTTCTGTACACCACTATGTCATCGGCGTACGCAATGGCGTGTTCGAGAGAACTCACTAGATCACTAGTGTAAATATTGAATAGAATGGGAGAATTCACAGCTCCCTGCTGCAAGCCATTTTTAATTTGGAAGGTCTTGTTGGAGAGTATGTCCCCGCATTTCACCACAAAATGTTTGTCCATTATCATATCATAAATGATGTATAGCAGATATTGCGGCATACCCAGGTTTGTTAACTTATAGACAAGTTTTTCTAACCATACGGTGTCGGCTGGATTGCTCTTATCCTTACCCTTTTTGGGGATAGGGTGGACTACTGCGGTCTCCCAATGGGTTGGATAGTGTATATTGTTTAGAGCGTTGTTAAACAAAGTAGTGTATATGTTCACTGCTTCGCGAGGCAAGTGTCTTAAAACCACATTCGGAATGCTATCTACTCCAGATGATTTCTTATGTTTTATTGATCTGAGTATGTTTCTAAGTTCATCCTTGCGCACAAACATATTTGTATTTTCATTTCTGACGGGAGAATCGGCTCTATTATTTTCGCCGAATGTGATGAAACTACGGTTTTCGGAACGCCAGTTGAGAAGTTATTGCGCAGCGACCAATGTCTTTGACGGGCACTGCTTTCAATTTCAGTGTTAGCATGAACTGATTCATTAACTCTGTACACGGCTTCGAAACAGGCTCCAATTGAATTCGCTTTCTTTTGTGGATCTTCGACTATTATTTCTTCATCATTGGAGTTGATGTGTTCTAGGGTGAGTCCTGCGTTCAGCATTATCTGACAATTCTTGGTAGTCCGTGGAATTCGGAAACATGGAAAGTCATTGTGATCTTTTCTTCGACATATTTTCTTCATTTGTGAGAGCATGTTCGGTCCGTTTGCTTGAACAGCTCGAATTCTGTTGCTCCACTCCTGATTTATTACTGCTCGGTAATTATCCCGGATCAGTTTTTGAAGATTTTTAATCAAGGACTTGATTGCTTTGATTTCATTGCTCTTTGGGTCACTGAACTGCCTATAGCACATTTTCAGCTTTGATAGCAGGGTGCTCTTTCGCCTATACAACGCATCGATTGCTGCATTTCTGTGTCGGTGGGTATAGTTATCCATATAAGTTACTTTGGGGATGGAACGATTCATTGTGTTAGTAACAATATTGTTCATAGTTAGGAGGTAATGATCGATTTCATCATTACGAATGTTTCTATTAGTCGGTGGGTCTATGCCAATGTTGCGTATTTTTACTATGAGATCGAAACGCGGCCAATGTGCTTTTCGGAAATCGAGAGAGTGTATCTGGTCGTACTGCTCAAGTAGATGGTACTCGTTTGGCACGTGTATTACGGCTCCAAGTCCGTAATGATCGCTATCGTACTCAATTGTGCGAAGACAATTTCGAGTAGTTACCTCGGTATCTGGTAACTGAATTCGATCATCTGTCATAAGTAAATCCAGGAAAGAGTTACCTCTTGGATAAGACGGCGTACTTGTAGCGTACAATTTTAGTCTATGCTCGATCGCATTTGTTTGCCACCAATCAAACAAGGCATTGCCTCTGGTGTTCGAGGTCAGATTACCACAGGCACTGTGCTTGGCGTTAAAATCATCATCATCATCGGCACTACAACCTGGAACCGGTCTTGGCCTTATTTAGCAAGTCCTGAGGCTTGTTAAATTTTCCATAATGATTTGTTTTTTCTGGGCAAGGTAATTAGTCTTGCGCCAGAGGCTCCCCGACGGGGAATCGAACCCCGGTCTCCCGCGTGACAGGCGGGTATACTAACCAGTATACTATTGAGGAGCGTTAAAATCACCTTCCATTAAAAAGTAATTGGGTTCTGAATCTAACTTGAGACTTCGGAAAAGCGTATCGATTTCACAGATAAATTGAGTACCCTGAACAGATTCAGGAGCGTAAGCAGCGACTATATATAGATGCCTTTGACTTTTTAGAGGAATATGCATGCCTCTAGCACCTGGAATTTGTGTACTTCCGTGCTGTAAACGACTTAATGGTGAAGACCTTTCTTTACTAAGATAGCGACCCTATCCTATTTTTTAATTCCTCGAAACCTCTTCAGGGGAAAGACATGGGTCAACTCCTTTTAGGAGTATGGAGATTATTTTCTCCGATTTCGGGGTGTACGTTTACTACTCGCTTTTTGTCCTACCCAAAGCAGTCATTGCTTTGCCATCACCTTTAATATCATCGCACATTAATTTTATTTTAGAATTACTACTTTTTGTCGTTTATAACGTCCTTTGTTTCCATGGACGTAAGTATTATAGGCGGCGCCTTTTCCTTTTGGTTGGTTATGATGTGCTGGTTCGTTTGCTGCTGCATCTCCTTTGTTTGCTCTCTTTTGTTTGCTTCCTGATGTTGTTGTTCCTGATTTTTCCATTGTGTTGTTGTGTTTTCTTGCCTTTATTCTTGCTGCACCAGGTCTTTTAAGTTGAGGATTGCTTGTTTTTGTTTATTCAGTTCCTCTTTTTTCTAGTTCCGCCGGATCTGTTTCAGTATCTGTGATACTGTTTTCTTCATCAGCAGGTAATTCAATTTCACTTGGGTCATTCGTTGAATTGGTTGCCTGCTCCAATGTATTCACTTTTCTTTTCTTTTACATTTTTATCGCCATCTGTATTTAGCTTGCGCCGCTTTGTTATAAGACTCGGCTGTCGCTCGAGTCGGCTCCGTGTCATGGTTTTATAATCTGCCTGGTCGCTTTTCATGAAAGGTGACGAACCCTTTTACACTTTATGTTTGTTTCTACTATTTTTCAAAACAACTGCTCTCAGTGGCAGCCACACTGTGTAATCTACACTTGCACACTTAAACTCACGATCCTCTATCGCGCGACGAATTTTTTTTTTCTTTCTCTGTTGCCAAATGTGCGTTTCTTCTCTTTGACGTGCCGATGATGATGCTCGAGTAGGTCCGCACTGCTCGATGTCACATTGATTACTGAGAGTTTTTGATGTCTGAGTGGCATGATGTTCGTCATGGAAGAGATGTGACCTGGATTTCGTCTCGGATCTAGTGGAGCACCTACTACAAGGACATAACAACTGTAGTGGTTGCTTTCGCTTATCTATTGCTGATCCCAACTTGCACCCTTTCCTGAGGCGGTATTGGATTTTTGTGTAGGGCCATTTTAATATCGCGTTGATTTGTGTAACATTCGTGGCTTGAGATACAATTTCTCTTCTGTGTCTGTCCAAGTTTCTAACCAGAAACCAACTATCCGTGCACTTAGTGAAATCCAGGTAATTAGTAATATGGATATTTCCGATTTTAATACACCTGGATATAACTCAGTGCCTCTGTTCTTCCCACATCGTGGAATAGCCATATACATACGAAATATCGCTTATCAGCTTCTGCCACAATAGGGGCTCTGTTCCAACACAGAATTTAATTTCTCTCGGCCAAAACGTCAGGTTCGTAAGCATATCACACATTACTGCTTTAACGAATTTGATGCTCTATCTGATTCTATCGATAGGATCTTGACCCTATATCCGCACACTGAAATCGTTATTGCGGGTGATTTTAATGTGCATAACTCTCAGTGGCTTTGTGGGGGTTCTCTATATCACACGAAGAACCAACTCACAATTCCTACCTAATTTTGACCGCTAACAGCGCGTCACCATAGCCCAACGCCCCAAACAACTTGCAAGAATACATTTCCCAATCTGCAATTACATACATTCCCAATAGTATAGTGGTTAGTATACCCGCCTGTCACCCGGGAGACCGGGGTTCGATTCCTCGTCGGGATGCCTCTGGCGCAGGACTAACGACCTTGCCCGGAAAAAACAAATCATTATGGAAAATTTAACAAGCCTCATGACTTGCTAAATAAGGCCAAGACCGGTTCCCGGTTGTAGTGCCGATGATGATGAATAAAATGCATTTTTGAAACCTACAACAGAATACATTTTTACACCAAACCGTATTTAGTTTCCCCCGAAAACCATTCCGGCTTCCTACTTAAACTATTTTTCTCGTTTGCAACCAAGCAGTATTTAGTTTTCCCAAAAAACATTTCAGTCCCCATTTTACTTGAACCATTTTTCTCGCTTGCATCCATGCAGCATTTAATTTCCTCCGAAAACCATTCCTACCTAAACCATTCGAAATAATACCAATTCTCCTTACTGGTAAGTCACCACCACGATGCGTTGCATTTCCATGAAACAACCATCGCAACGATCAAGACCCATGTTCCTTTGTCTAACCGACAGCCCATGCCCATACTTGGTTATGCCCCCAAAACCGATTTCTCCGTATACACAGCAACAGCGGAATCCAATTCAGCCTGTACGGCGGGAATTCCCCGAAACAATTAGCAACTCTTCTCCATGTTCCTAGTAAGTGGCAGTGAGTTTACTTAGCAAGGACTCCACTGCCACGACACCCTGAATGGATTCTTGCATTCATTCAGCAGTCGCATTACAACCCCCACCCACAGGAGTCGCCTAGTAACCACGCCGCATGTACCCAGGGGTGCGCATATCCCCGAGTTATAGAGAGTCGAGTTTCGTGGGTTTTCAATGTAGTCGAGTGATAATCGTATAGACGCGAAGTGTATTCATTTCTTAACAAATAAAACATAAATAATTTATAATATTTAACATTCGCTTGCGCACCCCTCTTTCAAACACAGAAATACGTGCCTTCTTATAACAAATATATAAATACCAACTTGCAAAATCTTGTGAAATGTTTGTGAAAAGGTCCAGGTGCACATACTAGAAATATTTCTCCTAAAGACGCTATGATGCAACAGGAAAATCCATTGCAATTTGTAAGAGCCGACAAAGTAAAACGAACAATGTACCGACAACATCCGTATAATCTGTTTACGACATAGTATTCTAGAGGAAGCTGAACTACTAAATGTGTGCGTCTTTAATGATGTCTCTACAATTAATCTATATATGTATTCCAAAAAGTGATAAATATGTATAAAGTTTAACAGAACAAGAAATGCGTGTTTCAATTTAGTGAAGTTGGCGGTTGGCTCAGACAACTACAGATCGGTGGAACCTTTTAGTGATGATGGGGATAGGAGCGAACCCGTGGCGTACGCCGGCACAATACTTCTCCCCCACCACTTCGTCACTCCGGACACACAACACCTGAAGGTCAATATGTCCAGCTCTTTGCTGCTTCAAATAGTTCAACTTAACTTGTGAATGAGCAAACACGGGTACCAGAAATATATGGTCATTTCGCCAACACACTGGACCTGTTTCTCACCTCCCACCCGGGTAAATATACAATTGATGTTTCTTCACCCTTGGGCACTTCAAACCACGCTAAATTTCCTCCAACCAACAATAACATTAATGAGAAAGCTCTCAAAAGAACAGTATGGTTCTACGAAAAAGCCAACTGGGAAGGTTTGAACGCGATTCTAGTTGGCACGCGGACCTTTATTCCACACAGAGTAAAGAGTATCAAACCCAAGAGAAGTATGTGGTTCAATTCCGGCTGCAGAGAAGCCATTAAGGCTAAAGAGTTGAGCTTCCGGTTGTATAAATCAAAGAATACTGAGGAAAACTGGAAAACAATTCAGGAGAGATGGAAATGATTGCAATGTGTATATTCAACGGGTAAAGTTCTTGCACGACCAGGGATTTCAAAAAAATACGTCTAGACCGAGCCATGTGCATCCCGGAATTATACCGCATAAAATCGCCTCCCGATAGCACATGTTTTTGTTCCCTTCGGAACAGAAATATTTCGATATTCCGCGATTGCAGCTTGGCTGAATTTCTCTATTACTCTGTTCGTCACAACGCATGTACTGCATTATACAGTACGCCATTTCTTACCGACCACGCTTGTTTTGAGCGCATTCGCTCGTCGTTCGTCAAGCGACAAACATCGTAAGATGGTGAGCAGTTCTAAAACAAAGAATATCGAGTGCGTGTGTGCGTGAATTCGTGAATAAACTGTGTTTTTCGCGGTTCGGCCGGCGTTGCACGGCGAAAAAAGAAAAGAAAAAAAAAACGAGTGTGTGTGTGTTTCGAACCCAAAATGGGCAAGACGAAGAGCGTCGAATTAAAAATGGCACACTCATGTGTAGTCGCTAATTCAAAAACAATCAAAAAAATTACCAAAAGGAAGAACGAAGTGTCAATTATAGATGACAGCCCAGTGGCAAATAAAGTCCGCTTAAACCTGTCAATGGAACGACAAAAATCAAATGTGACGAAAAAAACCGTCACAGAAGAAAATATACCCGCCAAGGATACTTGTTACTCGGGAGCAGGGAACAAATTTAAGGAATTGGAGATACTGGAGTCAAACATTCCCGAAGGAGACGATGACCTAAACAGCTTAATTGCTGATCTCATCAAAAAACGCGAAGAACTTTCCAAACAAGTACGAGCAGCCCTGGAAGAGCGAAACAAAAGACGGAATGAAACCGAAGCAAAAAGAGAGCAAAAAACAAATCATCAGCGGCAGCATCAACATTCGCTACAAATAAGCGAAACAATGGACGATCAACAACAGCATCAGAAACAACTGCAGCCGACAAAGACAGCCAAGGACGAGCAACAACAGCAACCAAAAAAGGAAAAAATACCTCCAATTGTCATCAGTTACATAGAAGCGAAAGATTTAATGAAGTTGGGTGAGTTGACTTGCAAAGATTTTAAAACAAAAAGTATTAGTGCTGAAAAAACTAGAATTTTGTGCGACGACCTAGAAGGTTACAATAAAGTAAAGTCTGCTTTGGGAAGGGCAAAAACCGAGTACTACACGTACACCCCAAAATCAGAAAAATCAATTTCCATGCTCTTAAAAGGAGTTGATCCTTCGTTCTCCCCAGAGGAGATACTCGAGGAATTAAAAACGGTTGAAACAGCTAGTTTAAAATTTACAGGTGTAAAACCGTTTTCAACTGCGAATTCTAGAAAGTGCAACCGCAAATTGCCTTTCTACATTGTATCTCTAAGTCCTAATAGTAAAGTTGATGCGCTTAGACATATAAAATGTCTTAGCCACCAAATTATAAGTTGGGAAAAAATTAGAAAATCTGAATGCGTACTGCAATGTATGCGCTGTCAAAGATTTGGACATGTTGCATCAAACTGCAATATGAAATTCAGATGCGTAAAATGCCTCGCCGACCATAACATGGGCGAATGTCCGCTGGGAAAGGAACAGCTTCCGGATAGGGAAACACTGTCATGTGTACTATGTAAAAATACAGGACACACGGCAAATTTTAGAGGTTGTCCCAAATTTCAACATATGAAGTTAAAGTGGGAATCAAAACAAAAGCAAGTGGCAGAAGAGAAAAAAATTAAAACTCGTTCTTATAATAATTTCGTTGCCCCGCGTGTAACGTATGCACAAATCACGGGTAATTCTATGCAACGATCCCCCGTGGAATCTTCATATACCAATGGGCGAATACCGGCAGTAGATGCGCAACCTGAGATATTAAATATGATATCGGCCATGCAAACACAATTTGCTAATTTTCAAAAAATACTGACGGAACAAATGGCCCGAATAGATATGCTCTGTTCGGCTGTGTTTTCAAATAACTCCTTCCATCAAAATCTTCAACCCTCTAACTGAACTAAAACAAAAAATTATTTCGGTGAACGTAAATTCACTAATACACATAGACAGAAGAGATAATCTAGGCAGCATGCTTGAAGTCGAATCCCCTGATGTACTTTTGGCTAGTGAAACTAAACTAAACCAAAGGCACAAAATTGTCTATAAAAACTATAAGATAATCAGACGTGACAGGCCACATTCTACTCAAGGGGGTGGGGTTGCAGTTTTAATTAAAATAGGTCTTTATCATAAGGTAATTTATAGTACAGAAGTACACAAATTTCAGGTGCTGGAAGCCTGCATAATAGATATTCCGTTGAGAAGTCAAAAGCACCTGTATGTGGTCTCCATTTATGCCCCTCAAGCTACCCAGTGTAAGCAATTTATCAATGAAATTGATATGCTATTTCGACACCTGAAATTAGATTCGGCAGTATACAGAGTGAACGAATCCACTCACTCCAATACGATCCTCGAAAACAACGCATTCCAGACCTACAGCGCACTGAGAAACCAAATTTGTACCTGGAGGAACCAAAACCGTAGTTTTACCACATTCAGTGAAAATAACAGAGCGGACTCCCCCCGGAGTAATCAGAATATGAATATGTTTGTGAGTAAGGATGAACTTACGAACATCCTTAAGTCAATCAAAAGCAAAAAGTCTTCTGGGATAGATAGCATCCCAAATGTAGTTTTAAAACATTTGCCTCCTGAAGCAGTAAAAATCTACACTACGCTATTCAACAACGCCTTAAATAAGGCATACTATCCAACCCACTGGAAAACTGCAATAGTCCACCCTATCCCCAAAAAGGGCAAAGACAGGACCAATCCAACCAATCTTCGCGCGATTAGTTTGCTGCCAAATATCAGCAAGGTTTTCGAGAAGATCATAAACAAAGCACTGATGAACTGGTGTGATGAAAATGAAATCATCCCCAACAACCAGTTTGGCTTTAAAGCGGGACATAGTACGGTGCATGCCGCGTCAAAGCTTGTTTCCGACATACAATGGAACAATACAAAGCGCCAATGCACAGGTGCCTGCTTAGTTGACTTTGAAAAGGCTTTCGACACCGTGTGGTTAGAAGGACTTATTCATAAGTTAGAAAACCTGAGAATGCCTCATTATCTATTGTACAACATTTACGAAATGATAACGGACAAGCAGTTTGTGGTAAAATGCGGAGATATATTCTCAAGTAAGACCTTCAAAATTACAAACGGTTTACCACAAGGGGCGGTGAATTCTCCCATTCTGTTTAATATTTACACCAGTGATCTAGTGGGTACGCTTAACAATGCCATTGCATACGCAGACGACATTGTGGTATACAGAACAGGAGAGAAAATAAATGTCGTCAATAGACTTCTCCAGGACGACTTCAATAAAATAAAACGTTTTTGTAATGACTGGAAACTAAAAATTAATTTCCACAAAACCGAGACTATCCTTTTCAGAACACCGCTCTCCAGGGCCTCTCAGGACACAAAGCACAATTGGAAAAACTTCTCTATCGTAGGGAATAATAATCTCCCACTACATGTGAAAACTGTAGTCAGATATCTCGGTATTTGGCTTGATCAGTATTTATACTTTGACAAGCATATAGCAGTCACTCTCTCTGCAGCAAGAAACGCATTTGCTGCCACAAAAAGTCTATTCCGAAGCAGCATTCTCAATCCGAAAGTTAAAATAATCTCATATTCGGCATTCATCCGACCAGTGTTGGTCTATGGCTGTCCAATATGGTACAATATATCCCCATTCTATATGGAAAAGATTCGCGTGTTCGAGAGACAGTGTTTGCGTTCCTGCCTCGGACTTAATAGAACACCAGAGTCACGATACCAGAAATTTTACCCTAATAAAACCCTGTATGATAAATCAGGACTAACTAGGATAGACAACTTCATTATAAAAATTATTCGTGGCCACATTGCAAGGGCAATGTGCAGTGTAAATAATCTTATCGCGGGAGCATATTACCCGAACGATATGTATCTGGAGAGTACCCTCCAGAACGGGTTCATTCCCCCAGAGGCGTTCCTCTTCTTGGACGGAAAAGGTCTTATCCAAGATGAGGGTGGAATACCTATTATATACCACGCGTTCCGTGGTGCTAGGGATAAAAGAATTGTCCACAATAGCGATATCTCTAATAGGCCAGACCGACTTCGATTCAGTACGGTGATCAGTGAAAGAGATAAATCAATAAAAGATCGAGCCAACCCCAACTGGTGGTGGCTCCAAAACGAAGAAAGGACTTCACGTCCTCAGATATAATGTTCAGCTTTGGCGCAACTTCCTCCCTTCCTTTCCTTTGCCCTCCTTCCCGTTAACTTCTGTTATTTTATCATTTTTATTTTCATTAAGCACTTATTATTTTGTTTTTAAAATTTTTGGATCCTCAAAAAAAAAAAAAAATCTTAATTTTTTTGTCATAATGCCTCTAAAAGAAGAAGAGGTAGACCTCTAAGATAATAGCCTATTTTTTTTAAAAAGTATGTGTATTATATTAAGAATAAATAAAAGAAAATGTGAGCTGAAAGGCATAAATTAAGCATATAATATTGTATAATTTAGAGTGCTTGTGAAGAGCCAGTAAATTACATTATGTAGTAAAAATTATTAAGATAGGTTTAGCATTTAGACTAAAATTGTAAAACATAAAAAAGACTTTGTGAACAAATGCGTCTGCAAACAACAAACAAACGCTTGTTTTGAGCTTAGCATGAGTAATTCGCTGTCTCATATGTCACTCCAATGTCATTATTTTTTTTTTTTTTTTTTACATTTATGTATTTATTGCCCATAAATAATTTTTACAATAAGCAATACAGATAACTTATGATACTTTAGCTATAATTGTTTACATATACTTACTAGTACATTTTTCAAACAATATGATAAAAGTTATATATTGGTTATGGATTAAGATTTTAGTGGGTAGCGCTTCCTGGAAAAGGTCAGAAAACCAGGATATAATTATTTACTTAACCTATGCTAAATTGCTTAACTTAACTTAACTTAACTTAACTTATCTTAACTTAGTCTAGTTACCTAATTATTATTGAAATAAGTTAGTGTGGTGTGGAAGGGGGAAGCATAGTGATCAATAGGTAGGTTATGGGTTAGTGGGGATATTGTCAGTCAGGGATGTGGGTTGGGGAACTACTTTCCGTTTGTGCGTTGAAACGCAAAATATTGGAGAAGGGTTGAATATTACTATATTTAAATTGGTGAGGTGAAAGCTCTGTATTGTGGTATACAATCTCATTAGAGTTATTAACCAACCTGCCAGAGGTGAAGAACGTTCTGATGTGGAGACAGTTCGGGTAGGCAGTTCGGTTATCTGACGGAGTCGATGTGAGCGCATTTATTATCGGGTTTGGGATTATTGGGAAGATTTTCGATAGATTTGATGGACAGTTCGAGGAAGCGTCGATCTATACGTTCAATATTAGCGGCATAGTGGAGCGAACTACAGTTGTAATATTTGTGGGAGTTGGGATGCCGGTTGAGGCCAGTGATAAGTCTGAAGCATTTCCTTTCGAAGATGCGTAGCTTCTCCATTTGGGCGGGTGTGATATGGTACCATATCGGGCATGCATATGTGAGAGTGGGTCTGATTATCTGTTTGTAGATAAGTGATTTAACTTTGGGAGAGAGACCATTCGGCTTGTACATCACTTTTCTGCAGAGATTAAGTTGAATTGCGGCTTTGCGAATCGAGTTTTTGGTGTGGGCGGAGAAGGACAGATTGTTGGTGAATGTTATTCCCAGGTACTTTAAGGTTTTGGAGGGTTTAATTATATTGTTATTTAACTTGATTCTGATTTTGTTATGGCAGCGTATGGTGTTGTTAGTACAATTCGCATTTCTGCCTTTAAACTCTGTGAGTTGAGTTTTGGCTGGGTTGCGTCGGATTTTGCACTTAGTAAAATATGCAGAGAGATTCGGGAGATAGCTGTTAATACAGTTTCTTGCCTCCTTGACAAACTTGTTGCTTGAATAAATTAAAGTGTCATCGGCATAATTCAGCATTACTGTATTAGGTGACAGTGGCTGCGGTGTGTCTGAAGTATGAAGGAGGTATAATAATGGTCCGAGAATGGAACCTTGAGGAACACCCGCGGTTATACTGTATGGTGTCGAAAGAGTTGAATTTATTTTCACCATGAACTTTCTATCAGAAAGGTAGGAAGCGAGAAGTTTTATGATGTGGGTGTTTAATCCGAACATTGAATGTAGCTTATAGAGCAGTCCTGCAATCCAAACGCAATCGAATGCTTTTGCTATGTCGAGAGAGACGCATATTGTAGGGGATTGGTTTTGGAGATTCATTGTCACATCATGTGTCAGTTTTAGCAGAGCATGACAAGTTGAGTATTGTGGACGAAAGCCAAATTGAGAATTCGGGATAAGGGAGTTGTCTCTAGCAAATGAGAGAAGATTTTTGTATATCTTACATTCCAAAACCTTACTAAGCGAATTTAGCTGTGATATGGGACGGAAGTTAGCCGGGTTGTTGGAAGAACCGGATTTACTAATAGGGACTATCACCGCTGTTTTCCAACATTTTGGGAAATGTGAAGCATTTATTATGTGGTTGAGAAGAACGGGAATGGGGAGTAAGTTTTCCGGGTGAAGTCTTTTAAATATAAGGTTAGGGATTCTATCCAAGCCTGTAGATTTTTTATTGTTACGCGAAGTAATCAATTCAGATAATTCTGTAAAGCTTAGGAATGTGTCGGTTCCCATGGGATGTGACGCTTTATTGGTTTCGTTGAATTCAGTAATGTATGGTGGGAAGGATGGGTCCAGTGTGCCTGAAATGAATTCATTCACGGTGTCGTGGAAATTAGTGACTGGGAGGGAATCGTTTTGTTTATGAGTTTTACAGAAGTGTTCAGCGAGACAGTTTGCTATATCAGTGTCCGATTGGGCGATGTTACTGTTAGTTGGTTGGATGAGATAGTCTATTCGAGGCTTGAATTTACGACCAGTTAGTCGATTTATATTTTTAAATAGGTCACGGTTTGGTTTGATACTGTTTAGAGTAGACGTGTAGGTCTGATCGGTGAAATTTTTAAGTTGTCCATTTATCAGGGTGGTCAAAAGCTGTATCTGTTGTTTAATAAAGGGTGAGTAGCTAATATGCAATTTACGTCGGAGTTGTTTTTTTATGCGCAATAATTTTGTGAGGAGGTTGGGTAATGGTTTCCCTAAGTGGTTATGAGGGACGATCGTAGGGGTATGGCTGAAGAGAGCATTTCCCAGTATTTGCTCTATTTTTACAGCTGCCTGGTCAATTTCAGTAGGGAATAGGTTTGAAGATTCCGGTAAAGAATAATTTGAAAAACTGGCAGCAATATCGTTATTGACTTTTTTCCAGTTTGTTTTGGAAAAATTTGGGATAGGATTCACTGTGTAGAGTGGTTCGAGCGAAGGGATTTGAACCGTGGAGTGAACGGACCCATGATCGGATGGGAATGTAAAGGACACTGTAGGGGGATTAGATGAATAGATATCTGTGGATTTTAGGCAGAAATCGATTGTTGGTTTGGTTGTACTACAAATTCGAGTAGGTTGCAATGGACAGTCTGCGTAAACATATGGGTGAAGTGGGTGGAGATCTAGGAGTTGGTAGCCATATTTGTTGCACTTGATGTCATTAAATGATGTATGTCGAGCATTCCAGTCTCCCCCTATGATAAAAGGTGCCGGAAGAGACTGCTGGATTATTTGAGAAATGTCTGCACTAGGGAAGTTAGGTTCACGAGAAGGGTGAATGTATATAGACGGCAAAACCAGTACTTTATTACTTCTGCAGAAGAGTTTAACTGCCGTGTATTCGACATTAGTTATGTTAGTGAACCTAATTTCAGTAAATTGGAATTTCTTGTGTATTCGAATTCCAGTACCACCATGAGGGCCAGTGGTTCGCGGGTTGGACACAAATGTGTAATTAGGAATGTATACTCGAGAGTTTGATTTAAGCCAAGTTTCTGACAGAAGAAGAATATCTGGGGAGAACTTTTCAACAAACAAACGGAGGTGTTGTCTACGAGTGTGGGAATATATGGATTCTGTGTTGAGGGAGACTAGTGTTAAACTATTCATTACGGGAAAGAATGTGGGAAGTTATTAAATCTAAGATCTGACCTCTTTTTTCTATTTCCAAGCTGTGTTTCAGGGTGGGTAGCAGCGTATGCAGGCTTCTAATATAACCCATGATGTCCAGGTTGAAAACGTTGGAATTGGGTTGATGAGGTTTAGTCCACTTTCGGGAATCTTTCGTAACTTCTGCATAGGATATTCCTGATCCCGCGAGATGAGATGGTTGTGGTGATGAGGGTTTAGTTGCAGTTGCTTTGGTTGGTGCTGGTTTATTTGTTGTCATGTGTGCCGATCGTCTCTCGAGGATTCGTAGCTTTTCGGGACATTGGGGCCTCCGCAGTTACAGCACGTTACTGTAATTTTATTTGTGGTTGTTGATCCATCAGCATTCGTTTTTTGAATTATTGTTGGTTCAGTACCAGGCGGGTTTACCTTGCATTCGCCAGGTGTATGCTGTTCGGCACATTTCCCGCATCGCGCACTTAAATGGCACGCAGCTGCTAAGTGACCTGAACCTTGACATCTTTTGCAATGGAGAAGGTCTTGTTCGTGTGTTTCTTCAATCGCAATTTTATGCGTAAACAAATATTTTATTTGTTTAAGCCGGCTAACATCTTCGTTCGGTGGAATCTGTACGATTCGTAAACTCCGAATATTGTTTTCTCTCATATGAGGAGTTTGGAAGTAGTCCAATCTATGTGTACTCAGTTCCGGGCAGATCCTCGATATTTCGAGTAGGAGTTCCTCATTCGTCCATGCTGGGTCAATGTGCCTTATGATGAATGTCTTTGGTTTACTCTGGGCATGTTGAAAAGTGAAGAACTCATGTTTTTTTTCTGTGAGTTTTTTTACTGCCGTATCGTGGTCCGTCAAAGTTGTTGTCATGATCGAGATCAAGGAGCCTTTGGAATTTGTGGTAAAGTTTCGATGTCCTAGGGCATTCTCGAGCATCTTGATTACTTCCTTGATGCTAGTTGCATTTTTGATGTAAATTGGTGGTGGCCTCACCTTATTTGTAATTTTGTGTCCAACTGTTTGACACTGGTCCTCTATTTTGTTGGTATATTGGGACGTTGACGGTTTATGTGATGACGATGGTTTGATGTTGGTTGTTAAGGAGATGTCTGATCTTTGGGGATGAACTTCCTTCATGCAGACATCGTCGTAGGTTTTGGTCGGTGATTGAAGAGAGCGTATTTTGTCGTGCAGTTGGTTCATTTGGGCTGTAAGCAGCCTTATTTGTTCCATGGCGTCATTGTACTTCTTCTGGTAGTCGTTGGTTGGTTGAGTAGTCATTGTAGCGATTTTCTTCGGGGCGTTTAAGCTACTGTGGATGGTTTTTTTTTTGCGTTTTATAGTTAATCGTTGGGCAGCACTGGGACCATTGCCCGGCATCTGCGAACGCAAAGTCCGGATACGGTCGTTTATTTTTTGTTTAGGTTTACCAATTTTGTGATCGTTTTCATAAGGTATCACCGAGAGTTAACAAATTTTCACTATCACTTTACACAAAGAACAATGTTCTGTCACAGACCGTTCTTAATGACGGTACCACATTTATAGTTGACACGCGCACACGTGTTTTTTTTTTTTTTTTTTTTTTTTTCTTTTCTTTCTGTCAAGCAGTAGCAGTGGCAAAACGCGTCAACACACTAAGACGATCAGAGTGGAAATCTGCCAATGTCATTCGACTTCAGTATGTGTGACTGACTCGTTTTTTAATTCTGTAAGTACTGTCGAAAGATCGATGTCCTGATATCAGTTGAGTTATTTATACCTGCATGCGCGGGCGATCCTCTTGTGAGTGTGTCAACATCTTGCAAAGTAATCATTTTCTTACCTACGATTTTAAATGGCTTCATTCCAGCCATAACAGTTATGGTCTCTTCGGACACCGTAAGGTATCATACTTTTAGTAACTACTATACTCTCCTCATACACCGCTTGTACTGTGTGGATCTTGTGTATATATAAATATAAAACAGTGGCGGTGTTGACACTGGTTATCAACTTCCTGATGTGGGGGCGCGATCTTCTAACATTGGGTGCCAGTCTCGCTCACTCGTTTTCCGAAAACACACCTCGAAGGATAACCTGTGGGCGAGGGTAACACTATATATTAGATCTAATGATGTGTCCCTCTATTTATGTATCAAAATTTTCAACTTTCTTGGGGCTGCCTATTAAAACTGTTTCGTCTTATGTGCGACTAGTCCCAATCTGGCCATATCTAGCCAGCATTTAACGCTCTAGATTGTATGGCTATTGTAGTGCTCCAAAAAGCCCTACCACATTTTTCCCCCATTCCTAATCCAAAATCCCAGCAATATTACCCTAAAACCCAAGATCCTATCAAAACCTGAAAAAACCCAAACATGATCCAAAATTCGGAATAAACGAATCAAACATTCGTTTATCGCATAACATTTGCCCCCGTGGCATAATTAAATCCAAAATCAAAATTAAAATTAAAATTCACAATAACTGAATCCAATATTCGTTTATTGTTCTACATTTGCTTCACAGCATCACCCAAATCCAAAATTCAGAGATCGTTATCTCTATCCCAAAAAATCCATTGAGTTAAACAAACAAAAAACTCAAAAGCAGATACATTCACACATCTGCGCGATAGTTTCGTAATAATTCAAGAAATTGATTTCTTATCTTATGTAAATACAACATCTCGCTCGAAATATCCAAAAGATCGAGATTGTTGCACGAAAATGTGTATCTTTGGGATACAAATTTTCGATTCCTTTTCCTTTATAAAGGAATAGTCAAGTGATCTCCGGGCCGCAGTCTAAATTCACAGTCCCTGGAGGAAGTACCCCAGGAAAATCCTGAATAATATAATAAAATCATATTCGAAAAGGAAACTAGACGACTTTTAATTTCCACGGATATCTAAATATCACCTGGCCCTCACGGAAGACCGTGACGGACGAAGGCCGAATCAAAGGACGTTGCTCTTCCCTCTGAACTCCGAGGAAGCACGGCAACGACCCTTTTTGTAGGACAAATTTTCAGGAGCGGTCAAACTTTTGAGAGATGGCCTTGTCCTTTTAAGGACCAGGAGACACGCTTCCTGAAAATAAAAACCCCTACAAGAAAACACAACAGTATAGGTGTTAAGATCATCTAGGTGTTTAGTTGCGGTCGCTACCGACAAATCATAGGCAAACCCAAAGGTCCTTACCCCTTTTGGTATATTGACTCTGAGCACATCACATTCATAATATTCCACACCGGCCTTCCCAGTACAAGTCTCAGGGGCACACCTATCCTATTTCTTCGTGTTACAGTTGGGATGTTTTACGCCTGGTTAGCCTGTCAGTTATGGTATCAGGGTTTAGAGAGCCTGTGAAGAAAGCAACTTGCGATTACTTCTTCTAGAAAATGACGTTGGGGATCTTTACATAACTGTGTTGTTGTTGTTTAATCGTAGTAATAAATGTACCGACCTCTTTCGTTTCAATTGAGGTCATCTTCCTAACTTCCTTTCGTTTCCCAGAGTAGGAATCTTCGCAGTTTTATACACCACTTTCGTCATTATTTTGGCACCAAATCAAAAGCTGTGCTGAACTGAGCTGATACCATGGGATTGCGCACACGCAATCATAGTGGAGAAGATAACATCGAAAAGAGAATGGAAAAAACATCAGCACCGTATACCAAAAGATTAATATGCGAATAACCGCTAATATAGGATGGGCCATACATTTTTACAAATGGCAACACTTGATTTCTTAAAAACCGTTAGAGGGAGGGGCGCACGAGTGGTGGGGAATTGTGCGTGGCTTCATCAATTTTAGTCACGATGGAGCACTTCACGGGACAACAGCGTGCTTTTTGTGTAAAACAATTTTACAAAAACAACGATTCCTACGTTACCGTACGACGCCTATTTAGAATTGAATACGGATTACGCCGTGTAAGTGAGTGTCGAAGTGTTAATTTAATCAAAGCTTGGGTTAAAAAGTTCGAGCAAACGGGGTCGACAACGAATATTAAATAAACAGGGAGGCCAATTAAAAGAAAACATCCAGGATGATATAGCCGCGATACCTCGCAGCATGTGTCAGGAACTTTTCCAAAGTTTCCCTAGTCGATTGCAAGAGCGCCAACGATGAAACGGGACACATCTCGACGATGTGATTTAAAAAAAAATAAATATCAATAAACGTTTATCACCTTAAATAAATGATCAACAAAATAACATTTGTAGTTTATCTCTATTCATGTTTCAAATGTGCAAAAATGTATGGTACATCCGTTATAACGATTTGAGATGTCATCGCTTCGAATCACGTTCACTACATCGCAAAACGCTATTGTTAAAAGGAGTACGCTTCGCTTACTTGGACTGGACGGGACTGGACTGAAGAGAAGCGGATTATATAGTGATGTCAGGTATCTGGGTTCGCTATCACTTGGAAACTTGTTCAAGGTATGTCCTGGAGTTCGGTGACTGCTCGGATGGATCTGTAAAATAGACAAGTATAGTATCTGCGCTGCGGGTCATCGAATGTCATCACTGTATTTTTTTTTTTTTTTTTTTTTTTTTTTTTTTTTTGCAGCGATCAACAAAACCCTTTACGGGTTCCAGCGGTAGGGCGATTGAGTGGTCGTGGTTTTTCGTTTTCATGTACTGCACTTTGGTGAGCCAGCGTCAGTCACCCATGGAACAGGACACGATTTGATTAAAGCACGACACTTGTAAGTTTGTTTACTGAATATAATTGCACTTCGTAAAATGATCAGCCGCCGCACTTAAGCGATTATTTCCGAATTAAGAGCCGATAAAATCATTAAATTTGATGAACATAAACCGCACGAGTGACCGAACCCAAACACCCTAGGACAATCGCCAAGTTCTACAAGCCACTGAGCCTCGGTATGGCAGCGATGGACGTTCTGCAAATAGCCGATGATGGATCTGAATTTCCCTTTTCTTCGTTTGAGAAACACCTTTCCGGGTAACTATTACTCCTGTATGAGGTGCGGTAATGAAATTTAATTCAATTAAGTTGAAAAATCACTTATGAGATGAGGGTGTTGTATGGAGTTTGGAAAACCTCCCGCAACCATTGATTCGGTTTACTCTTTCGTACTTAGCACTGTTAAGTTCAGTCTTCAGAAAAACTATCTGAGGCTTTGATGTGATAGAAATGTTACACTTTGCACTTGAATACCGGAATATTTTTCTTCGACGGTTGTTCAGTTGGCGTCTTTCGAATTGATAGAGCGAAGGAGAGATTCTCTTAGAACGAATGTTCCACACGAATGTGGAATGCTCTACCTGTTCAGGTGTTTCCTCGTCATTGTGATGTCCGGGCATTCAAGACCAATATACATCGATACCTCCTTTCTTATCCGCTTCCTGTCCATCCGCTCGCACTGTGCTCTGCCATTTAAGGGTATTTCAAAATCCCCTTTTTGTGCGCGCGTTAGTGTAAAAAAAAAAAAAAAAAAAAAAAACGGGTGTGAATATCTTAATATCTTCGCGATACGTGCTGTTGGTCCGCCGTGTTCCGAGTTAATTTAATTAGAGAATAAATGAGAAGCTCCGAGATGTCTTCTCAACCTCACAAGCAGACATCGTCAAGAACACTATCCCCATGAGATAGATTTTATAAATTTAATACCAGCGATGGTGGGTACCTCTCCTCCCTCTGCTGAGCGAGATGGTCAAGTGTTTTTAACAGCTATAAATCCAAACATGTTCCAACATTTACATCTCGCTAACAGCTTGTGTATTAACTTCCATTATATTGTGACGCATATGACAATAAGTACTAGAATATTCTAGAAAGTCCGGAACAAAGTACTCGAATATTCTAGAAAGTACTGGAAAACTGGAGACCAGGAGCAATAGAAAATTCGAGGCTATGGAAAGTACAGAAACGAAACACCAAATCAGAATGAGGAAAAACGGTATAAATACGTCGCACGCAGATCGGGAAGTAAGTAAGAAGTAAGCAGTGAAGCAAGCGATAAGTAAGGAAGCGATAAGTCAAGAAACGAAGTGTCAAAGTAACGGTTGTTATTAACAGACTAATAAAGAATTAACATTAATTCAAAATCGATTTAACGGCTCTTATTTATTAAAATAATTAAACCAGCGAATCCCCTAAGCTCGCTACAATATTGATGGCTTTAAAGACGCTCCTTGAGTGAAAACTTTCGGAGCACTTTGAAGGGCTCGTACTTCAATAAGAACCATTAAAATAATTGTTAAAACGATTTAAAATCAAATGAAATCGCTATTGTTGTATAGCAAATTACTAATTATTAGTTAAAATTGAAACATAAGCCGTGTTTCAAAACAACATTCATTTGTGGTGCTGCCAAAAAACCCGAAACTGTAGATTGTGCATTGTAAAATATGCTTAGGAATTGTGGTCGGAAATTGTATCATTTTTAATGATATTAATTATAATAGCGATTTAATGTACGACAACTCATTCCTACCCCTCTTTGCATCATATTTGAACCTATAAAAGCAGTAAATGCATGGCGTCCCCTCTGTTTTCAAATGAAGGTCACATCCACGAACCTATTTCTAGCACCACTACCAATCATCACTGATTTAATATATGGAATGCCTGTATTGCGGAAAACACTAAATGAAAAACTGATTAGTTTAGCACTATCACGTTATATGCCCAAATGAGTTTTCGAATTTGCGTTCGCTCATAATTAAATGATAAACTAATCTTCTTTTAATAGGGTTTTTCTCACTCCAAACACCGTAGGACCGTTTCCTGCCGGGGCACCCTGCGGGAACATCGTTCAGCTGCCGGGAATTTGTCTGTGTCAATATTTTATTCCTTCATAAATTTTCCATTAAATATTTTTCAATAATTACATTTTTCGGTCTTAGGAAAAAGGGTTGCAGTAGCTGTTGTTCTGAGCACGTAATCAGATGACCTGCCTAAGGGGGTGGGATGTGTGCAAAGTTAAACTATTTCATTAGCTAGAGACAGACACTGGTGTGAAATATTATGTTTCTTGTTTGTTTTGCGCTGAGAAATTTCTAAATGTTCGTATTTCACTCTTGTGTCCTTTTATTTAACGACATCACCGGACCACGTCCACCTACGTAAATAGTTGAGAAAAAGGTGAGAAGCGTTGATAAACCCTTTGAAACTAAATCCCACCACTATATAACAGGGAAGTATTAATCAAACACCAACTAGATTAGAAGTATGTTCATGCTCATACACTCCCCTATTTGGTCCTTAATTAAATCATTTTTCCTGAAATTAATTTCACACCAGTTTCAGGGATACTGTAGAATGAAATACCAACCCGAGTGCCGTGCAATTAAATTGCAATCATCAATTTCTTCCAGCAACGAATCCTCGTTTCCATTCCGATTGGGAATCACATAAATCTCTCAATCATCGGTACCCCACAGGCGCCACAGTAAACGGGGGTTGGAATACATTCAACGGAAGACGTACGAAGTCAATTACGGAGCAAATTAATTTTGTCGTTCTGGCATATGCAGCCGACGTACGATGTAGAGCTAAAGGATGCGTGTGAGGATGGGAATGCATGGGCGGAAGGTGTTGGTAGGCATTTAGTCAATCGGCCTGACTAAATGTTGTGCCAAATGGACTCCGAATGGCATTGCTAAATGAGTGCGGATTTGAATTTGATTGCAGGAGAAGACAAATTGCTGGAAGGGGTTTGTGGTTGGAGTCGTAATTTACGATGGGAATCACCTCGAAGGATATGTAAGGTGCCGGACCATTCAACCTGAATGAGGGATGGCAGTTGACTATCTATGCGTCCGGGCAGATTGATTGCCATTTAATCGAACCAATTCGGTGGAAGGGGCTTGTTTATAGGGGGTGTCTATAGAAAATCTCAATATTTGAGGGCGGCCATACTATGGTACTTAATACGTCCAAGAGGAGTTGCTGTCTTTTGCAACGCTTAGCTGTTGAATAATCGGAACATTGGAGAGCCAGTTGAGGTGGGTGAAGGCTATTTTCAACTTGTTGTTAATCGGAGAATAGGTTCTTTTTGCATTACTTATAGATTCTGCAATTGTTTACAGTTTTTTAAAATTAAATAGAAAGCTCCGATGAAAATAAAGCCCTTTTCGATTATGTTCCTATAGCAGATGAATTACAGTCCTTAAATCAATTTTGCAGCGCTTAGCACAATATGATATGTACACCAATGTTATGCCTATTTACTACATCTCTGGTTTTATCCCTCGCGGCAGTCCTTACATTATACATTATACATAAATAACTCGCCCAAGACAATTCGAAGGCAAATAACCTTTTGCTAATGTCAAGATTTTCCGGGTAATTTTCGGAGAAAAGTCATTTACACAGCATCTATTCTATTACGCCTCCCGCTGTGCTGCGATGTAACAAACAAAATTTACGTCTCAATATCCTGCAGCTCCCGCCGTTTAATGAATCTCAAGCTGATTATTGTTGATTTATCTCCCCAAATCAACTGCATCGACGGGAGGCTCGCATGGGCTTCCTCCTTGACTGGTCCAAACCTCGAATGGTCGGACTTATAATTGCAGCCTTTAAAACAACATTTACTTGTGAATCCAATTACTGAGGCTTGACAGCGGCAGCTGCAAGTAAAGCACGTGCGCTACTTTGACTACAATTGTAGTAATGAGATATCTGGGTTAAGATCCCCCAAAATATTGGGGGGTGCAAGGCTTCCCTTTTAATGGTAAATTTATTTGATGTTATGAATATTTAACTGAACTATCGGACCAATATTACCAAAAAATGTGCAATCAAATGCTTTTGTATGTTGTTACACCTTTTATATAAGACATGACGCACTTGCTCGTTACGAATGAAACACACGCTTCCAGTGACTCCTAATTAAACAATCTTTATCATATTTAACTTACAGCGCATTGCACACTTGTATTATTATAATAATAATATTTTTATTCCATGCCAGCTTAAATGTGTGTTTAATTGTTGTTGATAGGTGGGGATCCTGAGGTTTACATTATGCGCACATGTTTTGTGTTCAGTGTTTGATATCACATCGAGAAAAATATATTTGAATACCACCATCTATATAGCTGAAAAACAGCGAATGGCGTCGTTTCTTTATTCTGTTTCTTTTTATAACAACCGATCGTCTCTGTAGACGGTTTTATATCGGCTCTAAAATATTATCTTTTGAGTCGGAAATTGAATTTCAATTCCCTTTTTTTCACGGATCATTACAATCAGGACGACGCTCTCTGTGATGAAATCTGAACATCATTCAAAATGAAAGTCTCACAGTGCACAGTGCAGATGTGTGAATAACGAACTTCAGCTACGTTTGTTTACAGAAATGTCCATTCTTGGTTAAAGAAACCAAATAAATGTTCGTTTGTCTTACTGATATCGTTTCCAGGTAAATGTTTATTTTATTACCAGCATTATTGAAGGATTGTTACTTTTTTGTGCCTTCATTAAGTTTTTCCACAAGATTTTGTAATCTAGTTGGTGGTTGCTCCGAAGGGTATGTAATCTTCTTAAGATGCCACTGTTGTATTCCAGAATACTACCCTTTATTAAATTTAACACTGAATCTCCGTACACATCCTTAAAAACTTCCCTTAACATATATTACATTCTCACTTAATACATACCATTCATAAACATTCACAATATTGCCAGTTACAGCACATTTAATAACATGCCCCTTTTCATAACTTGCCCCTTTTTATTTCAAAACAGAGCACTTTGATTTTCGTTCAAATTTTATTCAATTTAAAAGTCACAGAAACTAAAGGAATACTTTGAGAAAATTTGTTTTGTTCATATTTAATTTACAGTAAATTAGAACACAAAATTCAATAGTAAAATCAGTTTGAGTTTGGAGTTGAGTTCAGTTAGTTGGTTGCCAATCAAAGAGTTGGGTAAGTTGAGAAGTAGTTTGACTTTTGTTATTTAAAAAAGAGGAGAAGCTGTAATAAAAATAACCAAAGTAACACACAATAAAAGAAAAGAAACATTTTTCAATTCAAAACCGGACAACTTTATATCAAGAATTGAAATAAAACAAAACGCGAATTGATGAAAGAAGATTTAGTAAAGGAATAATAAAAGGTCCCCGCTCTTCCCTCATTCCGAGGAAGCACGGCGCCGGACGTCAACACCACGGAACCGAGCCAATGGCCTCAGTATTTATAGAGTTATACAGTATAAAACGGCAGTAAAACAGATGCTTTCATCTCCTACTATTCTCCCCACCAGATTGACTTTGGATTTCTCCTCTGAGGTTCTGGTTGGTTCTTTTTCTATGGGTTTTCACGATTTCTTGTTTTTCGAAATCACGTAGATTATTTTGTACCAGAACAACTATAATACATATTTCGATCTAGCACTCCCCTGACTGCATCATATAAACCAAGAGGCCTTGTCCTTGGCCTCTGGTGGTTGTTTCTCCATCGAGCAAAAGAGCTGCCTACAAAAATGGGATGTTCAGCATCCCCTTTTCACTCTTCGCATTGTGCGCAGAGATATGAACTGTCGGACCGAAAATGGT
Source organism: Microdon myrmicae (assembly GCA_963931805.1). NCBI lineage: Eukaryota > Metazoa > Arthropoda > Insecta > Diptera > Syrphidae > Microdon > Microdon myrmicae. The sequence continues at coordinate 85,641,509 of OZ007497.1, forward strand.
TTACGTACTTACGATACCTATCATTCACCGACAAGAACGGCGTAGTTGCAGTTCCCGTGTGAATATTTTGTTCAGACTTCTACGAATGGGATAATTTTAGAGGTTCACACACTTTAAACTCGTGTCCCATTTGAAAACAGGGATCTCTCCTGCTTCTTTTTTACAATGACGCGAGCGCAAATATGGATTTTGTTGGAGTACCCTTAAATGTCAGAACATGGCGCGGTCTGATTTCATCACCCCCATTCCGTCAGTCACTTTATCTCCCTGTAGCTCTCCTTTTATGGATCCGTAGTATCTCCTCAGCTAGGATGTCTATGGGGACTAAACCGGCTAAAATAAATGTCGCTTCGTTGGAGATCATCTTGAACCCGCATGCAGTTCTTAATGCACGAAGCATTAGAATGTTCCTCTTACCATACACTTCAGCTGTTTCGTGTGTAGATCTTTTGCATATAACAACGCGGTATACATGGTATTGGTATGAAGACGCTTGACAGGATAATTCTTTGGCAATATTCCGTATAGGGCTACTTGTAGACCTTGTTACATAATAAGAGCCCCCCCCCCCGCCGAAGCTGAATCGCATCTTTTTTGTCCTAAAAAGCCGATTCTCTAAATCCCCCATATCGATTTCCCTACCTGAAATCATAAATCCATCCTGCTGATTAGCAACAACCGAACATGGGTATACGGCGCGTATCTACATTGTTAAACAGTTTAGTCTATCTTCTAATTCCATTTGCACATTCCAATTCAAAAGGAGATACCAAGCATAGTTCCCATGATATAAAAAGTACAGGTAATACGCTTGGGAATAGTTTCTACCAAAAAATTATGCATGAGTATACTTTTCATCCCTCCTTTTTCTCCTTCTCGGGATGCACCTGTAGTTCTGCCTTCCGAGACTTTGCCAAGCTTCCAACGAGGGCACGCGGTCACTCGTTGCATTTCGTTGCAAGCAAAACCAAATTAATCCATAAACCAAGCTGCTCTCCTTTGCAATTTTCCCATTCTCACGGGGTTCATTAACTACTGACTAAATTCGCAAGAGTTTATTCACATTTAGTGGGGGGCAAAATGGGAAAATAAGGATGGGTGTGCGATCGGAAGTGGGTGATCAGATAGAAGGTGCGAACGGGGGAAATACCTGTTGTTCGGGTGAGTATTCAGTGGTAGTCTGAATAAGTAAGTGGTTGATCACCAGCTGCAGTTGTTCGTCTGGTGAGAGTCGAATGAAAAAAGGAGTTAAATAAATAACATTGCAAAAGGGAAAGAATCCCATACTTATGGAGTGTAATTGTTAAATTAAGTAAAGCTTATTTGTAAAATTAACATTAACCAAGAAACAAAAACTAATTAAATAAATAAAATTGTACAATAATACAAAGACTGGACTAAATTGTACACTAACTTAGAAGAGAGCATTCAACCGTGGTCAAAACAATACATGAAGATACTTCAAGCGGACATTGAACGCTCTCAAACATATTTGCTGGCTAAGAATTTAGAGCGGCCCAACTTAAACAACTGTACGAGTAACTCTCTCGACAGTTTGAACAAGTCGAAATAAGGAGAAAAGTGTGGGTACCCTTGTATATTTATTTGTATTTATTTTGTTGGAACATGTTGCATTTGCAACAACCTGCGGTTTTTTTTACCGCCGCTGTAGACTTTACTGTGTCTTAAATCATAGTCTGTTGTCGAGTATTTTTGCTCAGATGTGGGAATTCGGATTCGTTGATTTACCTGAATTTCAGATTTTATGCATTTAACCTATAAACAATTTGGTGTATTGATTATGCACAAATTAATTAACACGTGGGACTTCACATTCATTGACCCGATATTGCCCCTTGGGTAAATATTTGGAATTAGCAGGTTTTGCGTGTAAACACAATCTAAAAGGAATTTTGACCTATCTGTTAATGTTAAATACCGTGTGCGAGGATGTGCTGTTCGCGATGTGACTCTTTCAAAGATGGAGCATGGACGTGTGTTTTGAATCTGTGCTTCTGTCTGCCTTTTTTTTTTATATGATCCATACTTAAAGGTCAAAGCGATGGGAAGGATAGAGAAAACTGACGTCGAATGCTATTCATGACCGAATATTAGAACGACGAGGAACTATTTATCCCGCAGAATTCGTGTCGAATGAAGAACGATTCCCGAAATATATTCGTATGTGTGCAATTAATTTTTGTGCAATCTATGGTTGATATATATCGTGGGAAACTATTTGGAGAGATATAAAGCATTCACCATGTCGAGTTGAGAATTTTGATAACATACACAGAAAAGAGAAAAATAAGATCCTTTCCGCCTATATGTTGTGATCCTTCTCTCAGGGCGCGTGTCTCCTTGTCCTGAAAAGGACGAGGGATCTCTTTAAGACAGCTCCTGAGGGGACCCGTTGCGAATGTCGCCGTGCTTCCTCAAACCTTGAGGGAAGAGCAGCTACAGATCGTTGAATATGGGTCCTGGGAATCGGCCAGGCCCAATAAAAAATACTTTTTATTTTTTTCTATAGTTATTTAATTTATTATTTATTTTATTTAACTTAAATTATTTTATTTAACTTAATTTATTGGCGTCTTACCACTTCGGCCGCCAATTGAGACTGATCCTCGAATACAAAGTTCATCACCCTTATAAATGAAACCAAATCGAGATTTTGTATCGAATTCAAAGCAAAATCTCGATTTAGATACTTTGGCTGGAGTTGTGTGTTTGTTTTTTTTGAGATAAGATAAGAATCCGGTTAGGCGTATTCTCGGACACATGAGCGTGAGTATGGGAATTGAACATCTGGTTCAATTTAGCATATTGTAGCGAGCTTAGGGTTCGCTGGATTAATTATTTTAAAATAAATAAGAGCCGTTCAATCGATTTTGAATTAATGTGACACTTTATTAGTCCGTTAATAACAACCGTTACTTTTTACCGTACACATAACGATTTCTTCGCTTATCGCTTCCGTAATTATCGCATATTTTACTTCTTCACTGCTTACTCATTACTTATTACTTCCGCACTTATGGCTTGCTTCACTTTCTACTTCTTACTCATCACTACGCTCTGTGTGCGGCGTATTTATACTGTTTCTGCGTTTCGTTTCCGTCCGTTCCACTGCCTTGAATGTTCTACTGTTCCTAGTCTCCAGTTTTCCATTACTTTATAGAATATTCTAGTACTCTGTTTCGGACTGTCTAGAATATTCTAGTACTGATTGTCATATGCGTCACACTATTTGCTTTTGTTTGAAGATCTGGGGAAACGAACATTTGATTCGTTTATCGCGAATTTTTAATTTATATGATTGTTTTTTTGAATTGTAGTTAAGGATTATGGGATTTGGATGTATGTGTGGGGGAAGGAGATGGTAGGGCTTTTCAGAGCACTACATATATTCGAATGGTGGTACTTAAATATCTGCGGTTCTTTTTACCAATGGATTTAGCTGCTAGTTTTTGTATCTTATAGTCGTCATATTTTATTTTTCGAGCATGTGACAAATTATGTGAACTGAATGCCAGTTTTGTATATTGTGGCCAAGTTTGCGAATTGTGGCTAAGTTAGATGGGGTGAAGTGCTTCTTACATCTTTTAAACCTCTACATTTTCGATTGCACTTTTCGCTACGTCAAAAAAGTAGTTTGGATTGTAGTGTCCTATCCGGTAACCAAAGTCGTTTCTTTGATCCATATTACTTCATTTTAATTTACAAACTTAGATAGATTCAATTAAAAACTAAACTATACATTTTTACGGGTGACGAAAAAAAAAGAGTACCATCATTGAGATGCTAAAGCATCTTTTTAATTTTTTTTTTAATTTTTTTTTTAAATTTTTTTTTTAAATTTTTTTTAGTAACAGGTAACTGTTGCTCAACCTTTTTTGCTTAGCAACAACTTGTGAGCTAGACAATCTTGTGTGTAGCTGTTGTTTGGTTTATGAAGAGTAGGGGAACCGGCTTGGCTGGCGGTCGCGCTCAACTTTGTACTCAGTACTCATTAGCGTTTATATTTGTCTGAAGTGTAAAATTACCGTTTATTCGTGATTCACCCTCGTAATAATAAACACCGTTTTCAATTCTTTTCTTTTGGTTTCGCGACCACCTGCTACTGCTGTTACCGGCGCCGAATTGACTTTAATCATCATCATTATTATCATCAGCACTACAACCGGGATCCGGTCTTGGCCTTATTTGGCAAATCTCGAGGCATGTTAAATTTTCCATAATAATTTATTTTTACGGTCAAGATTATTAGCTTTACGCCACAATTTGATAATTTAATTTTTAATCAAATTTTCTTGTGAACTGTAAATACATACTCTACAAAGTTTTGAATCAATAACCTTACTCATTTCTTAAAAACGAATAATTAAAATTTTGTGAATTTTAGGCTATTTACAAAGCTGGGAGCTCCTTAACGACGTTATTGTTCTGGGCTTCGCCCTGCTTGTACCGTATAAGAGTCTTCACTCCGAGTAGAATTACCTAGATTCTAATACATATACACGAACACACACCCTGGTGTGATACTCGACAACAGGTTGAACTTCAAGGAACACCAGAGGAAAACGAGTGAAAAAACGGCAAGAATATGCAAAGTTTTAGCGAGACTGCTACCCAATGTTGGAGGACCCCGGCTCCACACAAGGAAACTTATAACCAGTGTCAACACCTCCATTATAATGTATGCAGCTCACTTATGGGCAGGATCCGCACAGTATAAGTCGTACATGAGGGGAGTGATCTCCGGACATAGACTGGCGTCTCTAAGAGTATGTTGTGCATTCCGAACGGTATCCGAAGAAGCTATAAATATTCTGGCCGGAAGGACGCCACCTGACATTGCAGCTAAAGAAAACGCTGTATTGCATAAGGTCTTTCAAGAGAATCGTCGGAGAATGCGGTCACAATTAGAGCTCTCAAGCCTAAGAGAATGGCAACGAAGGTGGGATTCTTCCACCAAAGGAAGATGAACCCACACCATGATACCTGATATAGAAACGGGTGAAAAGAAAACATGGCGAGCTGAATTATCACCTGAACCAGCTAATATCAGGACATGGATGCTTTCGACAGTACTAGCACAAGTATAAGCATGTGAATCACCCATACTGCTTGTATTGCGAAGGCAAAATAGAAAATGCGGAACACGTACTCACAGAGTGCGTGGGATTCGAGACCGCACGAACGATTTTCGAGAGACACACGAGACGGACAGTTACTCCGGCTGGAGTAATAGAATACATGCTTAGTTCAAAACAGGGATGGTCCGTAACCAGTGGTATTCTCTGTGAAATGATGCAGCAGTTGCGACGCGACGAGCGGAGTAACAGGTAAACTCCGTTCCGCCCCGCGATGGAATATCTAAAAGAAAGTTCCGCGGGGATCAACGGGAATATGAGCCTGGCGGGAGGTGGTTTTAGTGGGTAACCACCCGGCATGTCTCTGGATCGGTCAAGAGGTATCTTTTGAAGATTTCCACCTTCCTACCGAAACCAAAAAAAAAAAAAAAAAAAAAAAACCCTCACCCTTTAGAACAAAGCACACAGAAAAGTCGAAAAAATCATCCAGCACAACTGACGCAGAAATCACATAGCTTAAGTAACGAATTAAAATACTCTCCCGCACACACACAGTAGGAGTCTGCTACTTTTGTGCTTTAGTTCTAACCGTTTTATAGCGGTTCAATTGTCATCCGAGCCGAACATTTATACCCGTGGCGGTTGCTGTGCCACTGGGAAACTCAGATTAGTGCCTGGTATCGGTCGCGCAACCACTTGCATTTCAAACGAAGAACCGACCTAAGCAGCTAAGCCATGTAAGGAGGTATGGGAGCGACAACTGGGACGATTTGCAATGTTTCTTCGCATCCTTTCCGTGGTCGGAAGTGTGCTTTGTAGACTCCGATATTAATGCATGGGCGGAATCGGTGACAGAGATTATTCTTCACGGGATAGAGATCTGCATTCCGCATTCCATCAAACGGAATTCATATGATAAACCTTGATTTGACTAAAACTGGGAGCAGATTACAGCGGTAAAAAATAGATCTTTTATACAATGGCGCCCCAATCCCACCAAGATTAACAAAACGGATTTTGTTAGAATCAGAAACACGCACAACCAGACGATTTATACCGCGAAGAAGATCTACAACAACAGAGAGACCAGTAAACTTCTTGAGTCCCCAACTGGTTCGGGTCTTTTCTCGTCAATGGGAAGGGATGACAGCAGTAACTTCCCTTACTCGTGTTTTCCTCCGTTAGCCGGTAGCGGGACGTTAGTCACAAAATCAAAAGGTAAAGCCAATGTGGTCGCGAATTTAAACCTCGATGCCGGTCTTTTGGAGCCACCTTTGATAGCGCTGGTTCGGTCTTCGATGTGGGATGTGAGGTTCCGTCCGCCTAATATTCAACGCATCCTAAGCGGACTGGACTGTAGGAAGGCAACCGGCCCCGACGGAATACCAGTGATAGTTCTGAAGAACTGAGCTACAGAACTATCGCCGGTACTTGGTAGATTTTTCCGTTTATCTTATGCACGCAGAACCTTTCCTGCCTGATGAGAGGTGGCTCGAGTTCAGCCAATCCTGAAGAGGGGGAAAAAGTGTACCCCACAATATTACTGACCGATAGCATTACTGGCTATGTTATCAAAGGTAATGGAAAAGATCATTAATGCCGAGTTATTTGATTGATTGATCTCAGAGTCCAATGCACTCCGAGAAGGGGAAATGGGGTGGAATGAAAAGTATATTGTTCGTGCTATACACCTGACTACTGAGTTTATTGATCCCCAGCGAATAGCTGGGTCTGGGGGAGGCCGAAAGAGGCCGCGATGGCTTGGGATAATATCAGCGTGGGAACAAAACTAAAAGAATTTGATATTACCCAAGCGGTGTCGCTATATAGCAACAGCATCGCTTGCCCAGACTTTGCTGTTGCTAACCAAACGAGATTTATGATTTCCGGTAGAAATCTCATGTGATCTATGAATATTGATGCCGTATGGCATAAAACGTCTGAATTCAGTTATGCATTATCTGCATAGAAGAATGAATTCAGGTTATGCGTCCTTTGGGTATGTACCTTTGGCAGGTGAAATAGGCTGACGGAAAAGATTGAGGTTGAGGCGGTGCGCGGTTAGCGAGCGAAATTGGGTTGAAATTGTGGATTAGTTCTCCTCGTAATATAGACAACCTTCCTTTGGAGCTTCCTCCAAAATCGATCAATCCGGGTTGTTGTGGACGGCGACTGTTCGGATCTGTATCCTGTTAATTCGGTGGTTCCCCAAGGTTCAATTTTGGCTCCAACCTTGTTTTTGCTTCACATAAATGATTTGTTGGAGTCAACGGATGACATGGTGTTTAGTTTTGCGGATGATAATACGAGTATGCTTGTTTCCTGTTTTTCGAGAGATTGGTCGATTAGTGCATCAATGTCGCATCCGCTGAGAGGTGGCCAGATCGACTCTCCGAATCGGGATCTGGGTGGGGTCCTGCAGTGAGGAAAACAATCTCGTCGACTTCAATGCAACGAAGACACAATACACAACATTCATAAAGAAAAATCGATCATCGGTTCCACAGCTGATGATGAATAGCCAGGCCCTCGGATCTGAGGAAAACATGAAATTGCTCGGCGTCACGGTCTGTGGGAATGTATCGTAGCATAAACACGTGTCGAACATCGCCAGGAAAACTGAGTTATCTTTTTAGAGTCAAGAAATATTTTACTATGGCCCAACTTTTCCTTCTGTATACATCCCAAATTATACCTGCGCTCGAATATTGCTCTCATGTTTGGCTTCTAAACATACTGTGACGCATATGACAATCCGTACTAGAATATTCGAGAAAATCCGAAACAAAGTACTAGAATATTCTAGAAAGTAATGGAAAACTGGAGACTACGAACAATAGAACATTCAAGGCAATGGAACGGACGGAAATGAAACGCTGAATCAGAATGAGGAAACGGTATAAATACGTCGCACACAGATAATGGAGATGAGTAAGAAGTAGAATGTGAAGCAAGCGATAAGTAATAAGTGAGAAGTAAGCAGAGTAAGCAAGCGATAAGTTAGGAAGCGATAAATCAAGAAATCGTTAAGTGTACGGTAAAAGTAACGGTTGTTATTAACAGACTAATAAAGTGTTTGCAAAGAGAATCGATTTAACGGCTTTATTTATTATAATAATTAATCCAGCAAACCCGAAGCTCGTTACAATATCAGCCTGCTTGAGAGCATACAGAGACGAGCTATCCGCCTGATCGGGGACACGACACTGATGTCGGGACTACAGTGGCTGTAGCACCGAACGCCCGTAGCTGACCTTTGTCTGTTTTATTGATATTATCACGGGTACTGTTTTTCGGAGATTCGTGTTATTGTTCGGTATATATGCGCTCCATGAGACAATCCGACGGAACGCATCAATTTCCGGTTCATCTCCCGACGGTACGAATATCTCGGCATCAGAACTCGTTTCGTTACAGAGTGGGAAAGCTGTGGAATTGCGTCTTCGCGCGAATGTTTCTGGACCATTACAACCTGCAACTGTTCAAATAGAACTGCAAGAGTTATCTGGTGGCATTATTTACAAGCCGGGTTAGATTATTAGACTGGCTGAATAGCGGAATATATTGCGCGACGGGTATTGTCTTTTGGAACAATACAAAACGACCACACGAATACGGAAAGCTATAGAGAAGAGCCCCAAGAGAAAGAAAAAAAATCACCAGACACATATGCACCATAGATATTAACATAGCATCCTATATCAGTAAATAGCTATCAAGAGTAAAAAGTCATCTGCTACCAGAGGTTGATGCATTGCTACTTCGCCTCACAACCGTTTCTGTCTGTCAGGGTACTCAAATCAGTAAGAAATGTACACAGCGCGAGTATAGGATCGTTTATAATTAATGCGATTATCAACTCAATATATACATTATTTAATTTATAGTTTTTTATTCATACGATATTATTATGGAATTTTTTCATCTTTTATTGTCAGTGCTTCATTCTTATTCTGTAATGAAAGAGCAGAGGTCGATTTCAAAACCAGGGTATTCATTTCTAAGCATAATATCAATTGGTCTACCTAAAACAATGCCATCATTTTTAACATAAATGCATATGATGTGAGTGTTCTACTCATCTTCAATTTACCTAGCCGCACATGTAGAAGTATGAACTGCATTCTTGTATTGTATAAAGCGTCCCTCGGATGGCCCAATATAGTTACTTACTTTCAACCACCTTTATCAAATAGTAATCACAACATATTGTTTGCTCGTTTGGAATCTGCTGAACAAAGTTCTAATTGTTTCGACTAGAACTACACCATTGTGTGCCCTTCCGATCAAGGACATCCCCAGTTTGTTTCATGTGCCGCAAAAATTCCTTAAATTATTCTTTGATATATTATTTGTGGAGACAGAGTCCTCCAACAATTTCAATGAATTAATATCTCATTTAAAGAGAAGAGGTTTGCAGGACCTTCAGAAGGAGGAATTCTTATCGTTTTCAATTTTTTTTTTCTTTTGTGTTAATCTCGGTAAAGTTGTTATTCCCATTTTCCAAATATTTCTCGGCCCATAGGTGAATGTGTGTTCCGGTGTGGGATAAGAACTAGCGGTATGAATTCTCCCTTGTACGTTCTTTTGAAGTATTGACCGAGAATGCGGTTTGAATTCCATATTCAAAATTGAAATGTCCGCAATTATTCCAAATTTCTTTCACAGATTACAGGATCAACTTGGGAAGTTATTGGCTACCACCGGACAAGGAAGGTCCTTCGAATGGCATTTTAATGGATTTCGACTTTGAAAAAGATTTTACTGAAAGTATTGACTACTTTATGCTCCTTTTCTGACTAGGAAAATCTGGATGGGGAAGTCGAGAGAGGATTGCCTTCGAATACAAACGCTTTATTACAGTACTTCTATAATGCGATAAGAAATATTTATTTAGCAATGAATAGCTTTCAGAGATGGACTCTTTGTTTGCAATACTGGAAATAAAGAAGGTATCAGAAATAAATGTGTGCTAAAAATAAGAGGCTACATGCGGGAGATCGCTTTCGAAAGCCAGTTGTAACATAACATGATATTTATTCCACAATCCTCCACTAGAAAATTCTATCAAAACAATATACAAACATAGAAAATATAAGTTCGTCATCGATTCTTTTTATAAGCCGCTCATTTCATTTAAATGTTCGAGCGGAAACGCAGGAAAGTTGTTAAACGTGAAAACTGCCATCTCCAAATACTTAGTCATGGGCACCATCCCCACCAATAATGGGATTATTTTTACGTGCATTTTCCCGTGTTGGTAAGTGATTAAACAACATACCACTCTGTTTATGGATCCCTGTAAAAATGAAAAAAACAGGCAATGAAACCGTAAGGTTGATAACAAAAATTCTAAGATGGGAACGACATCAAGAAAGTATTCGAAAATAGCATTGCTATCGTCTACCATGAATATATATTTATGTAAACACAAGTTACTTAAGATTGCGAAACATTAAGTATAGTGTCGGCGATCAATCAGGTAGCAATGTAAACATTTGCCCACATTTTGGGTAAACCAAGAATGCACTGCGATGCATGCATCTACATTATGTCCATAGAAATGTGGACTGATTGTAATAAACCATTAAGTAAGAGTAAAAAGAATTTTCAAAATTTCCCATTGACCTCTATGGTCGAGGATTAGGAGAATTATCCACAAACCGTCTACCGAAGTAGTCGGTTTTTATAGACGGTTATTTGGCTAAGTAAATTAAAAACAAAATCAGTCGACCAGAAAGTGTCAATTGAAATGGTCATAATAATATAAAACTAGAAACGGGAAAGAGAATAGTGCAAAAGTCTGCGGCGGTGCCGCCAAACCCCCCGGTACACTTACCGAAAAGCCCCCATAACCTCATCCCAAGTCGCATAAGTTTTTGCTAATGCAATCGCATTAAGCACCTGAAAATGCTTCACGCATTAATTAGATCAAAGCTATAATCGTAAAATCCCTGTAAATAAAACTCACCTTTTCATGCATTTCTTCGCATACACTTTTCCGTAAGATTTCTTTCTTTGCTTATCTGGAATTCCAGACAATTCCTGTAGAAAAAATGATTCAGTTTGCATACAATGTAACCGCCATGACAGGGACCATAAATATTGCGCCGTCTATTTTCCAACTTCGCCATGTGTACGATAAATTTCTTTACGTACACATTGGCCGGCGACCTTTTTCTCGCAGCAATAAAATTCTCTAACTCGCACCATGTGCAAACAGAAGAACGCTGTTCCTACATAGCTTTCCTGCGATACCATTAACAATTCATATCGTTTGTGGTATCCGAAAAACATTTTTTTCATTTAATGAGCGGCTTCTATTTATTTAGCCGACCCTCATTACCGAACGATGCATAAGCAAACTCATTAGCATCCGACGAGTTCGGTTTTATTTGCTTTACCGAAATCGTATCCTATGAATGCACGTTATGCCCTTTCTTTGTTCTAGGTTCGTTCTCATCCACGAAAGAACCATGCACACACAGCACTGCACTAAAGAGTGCATTTCTGTGGCGGTCACAGCCTTAAGAGAAAAGTTTTTCTCTCTCTTCCCTTTTCTTAACCCTAACCTAGGATGGAATTCATGTCAGAGTTCTATCCTCGGTGAGTCGTTTTACATCAGCAGACCAGAATGGTCACGCGATCTCCCGCTCTTCGCGCGCGGCGGAGAAGTGCCGATATACGGAATCATTGGCGTAGTGAATTTTATTCGCCATCCGTAAAGTCTAGCGGTGTTTTGTTGATTTATTTTTATTTGAACCAAACGCGTACGAAAAAAAATTACATAAAACTCATAAATTCAACGATATGAACTTGCAGTTAATTTATCATTTCCAGTCCAGTGTTCGATCGTGAAGTGTACTTCCTCGTTTGGTTGAATATATCAGAGTGGTATGACCACAATCGTTTCCTGTATGGTGTATATTAATAAGAAATAAACAATAAAATTAATTTAAATTGGTGATCACCAACAACAACACTAGTGTTTTATTTCTCTCGACCTACTTCCTGTGTTTGTGTTTCCTTTGCTTCGGCGGAATCGTATGGTGGAGGAAGTAGAGTTCGCACCCATGCCGGTGCCACCTATAATGCACATACATTTCCCAAGCTACATACTATTTAATTACGAGTTCATTTTTTTGACGATTGCTGTATGCCAGGTGTCATGATGCTGTTTAACGGAATTCCCATCAAAATGGTTACGCATACGAAAGGCACACACATGCATAACAACGAAACGATATTGAGAATATTAATTAAACGATACGAATTGCTTGAACCAAGGCCACTACCATTTAAGTGTGCCAATTAATTGCTAAAGCAAATAACTCGTACCAGGGTATTGAACTCAATCACGCCTTCGGGCTCATGTCAGCTGAAGAAGAATTAGGTGCATCGTTTGCGATTCTGCCCGCAATCATTTGGCTATAAAAGGAGTGCTTGCAAACCGAGTAGAGTTAAGAGTTAACTAACCAAGCAAATGGCTGCAGTGTAGCAACGGAAAAGCGGGCCTTTTGCTATTAAATAAAATATTAAGTCATAAAACCAATGAAAAGATAAAAGTAAACCAAAAGAAAAGCGTCTGTGGTATTAACCTCTGCACCTAGTCGCTCTCCTCTCGCTATTGGGAAAGCACGACGAGACGGTGTAACATATTTAATAACAACTACTTGATTAAATGGACAACATACAGTTTTCTAAACCTCGGTCGTGTGTTGCACACTTAAAACACAAATTTTTTCTCCAACCAAAGAGTGTATGTTGATTTCAAATTCAGTAGTTTTTACACCTCAGTCATAACATTTCCTTCAATAGAAAGTTGGTAGAGAAAAATTTTTTTTTCGATCTCTAATTAATATCCACCAACGGAAAGAATGTCCGTTGATTTCAAAATCAATTCTCTCCTATACGAAACAATTTCAACCATAACCTGAAAAATTGCCAACTGGGATGTAAGCCATTTAGAACACAGGAATCGCCGGCAGATGATAAGACGTCTCGATGAGCAGATCAATTGAATGCTTTCCACAAAGGAATCCACAGAGATTGCAAATAGATTATAAGACAACTGAAAGCTTTCCCCAAAGAGATCTGTGGGGGTTCTTTTATACCTTACCTGAAGAATAGGTGGCGGTTCCGCCAAACCTCACGGTCCAATTACCTAAAAAAAAACCCCATAACTGCTACCCAACTTCCTTAAGTTTGCTAATGCAATCACATTAGCACCTGAAATGCTTCACGCAATAAAATTCACCAAATGAATTTATTACCTAAAAGCTCCTGGAAGAGAATTCTTACCTGCATTCATTTATTCGAATTCAAAATTCCTCTTAAGAATTCTGTCCCAAACAGCATATCCCTGAAAAGCAAACTTATCGGTTCACATATAATGTAACCGCATAATCAGGGAATCTTACTCTTGAGTTGGCTTATCCCAGTTTCATTATGTGTATCATAAATCACCATACAAACACATTGGCTGGCGACCTACACCCAAGGAACTAAAACAAATATACGCATCTCACGTCTCTTGGCACCAATCAATCCTACAGCATAAGCAAATGCAAATAGGAATTCAATACCCTACCGTTACCAGCGATGCCATACACCATTCCCCGGTAATCTAGTTAAAACCCATTAGCACATTTCCACATTGCATTGCCGCCTATTTATTTAGCCGCAATGCACATCTCAGACAAAGACCTGAACTTCCCTTTGTCTTTTCATATTTCGGGATCTGCTTCTCATCGGCAGCGGCAAGAGGAAACAGATAACCAATTATCATCCGAGGAGATTCGGTTTGTTTGCTTTACCAAACTCGCATCAAATGAATGCACATTTTCCCCTTCTTTGTCTCAGATTCGTTCCCATGGCCTTATGTATGAAAACACCAATGTGATCTTCTCTCACACATACACATACATTGCCAAGTATTTCTTCCTTGTTTTCACTACGAGAGTGACACTTTCTCTCTCGAGAAAACTCACCCCCGGTTGCGAAGTGGCTCTGCATCGAGCAGAGCAACGCTGTCTTCATTTCCATCCCCTACCGCCACGGTCGTTGTCGCTCCCGCTCTCCGTCGCGCAGCGGAGAAGCGCAGATAATTAAGTCGAGTGGAGTAAGCGTGCTTTCAATTAAAATAAGTTTAACGCCTTATATGTTGTTTCTGTGCGTCCTTTCAATCGTGTGTAAAGTAAAGTCGGTAGCATCGTGTGAGTCTGCTGCGCGAGTTCTAATTGCTAAGTGGAATTGTCAATCGCGCAAACGTGAAATAAAAAAACATTAATAATAACAAATCTGTGCGTCAGTGTTTTATTTGTTCGGGTGATGACTTTCCGGAGAACAGTTTTCTGACAGTGTTTGGCGGAACATTTTCGAAACTTTTAGTGGCGGGCGAATGGCGATAGGGGTGAAACGAATGCCCGTGTCTGGCACAATACTCCTAATCTCCACAAACCACCCATATTAGCAACCCAACTCGCTTTGCATACTGCAAACATTTCTTCGAGAACATTTAATGCACTTAGTGCATTACCTAAAATTCCCTACAAAGAATTCTTGCCATTCATGCATCCAATGCATGTTCTAAATTCCCTTAAAAGAATTCTTTACAGGCATATGCATCCTTAAAGCAGAAAAACTATATCGGCGCTCCTGTTTACAAAGCAATTCTGCATGCACATGTTTAGCCAACCTTTTGCCCAACGACAAAACCAATGGCAAGCAGCTAGCTTACACAACTGCAATACCAATCACCACTATCCGTTTGTCCAACCGACAAACAATCGCCGCATCTCGCGCATAGCCGCCCAAACCGAATTCTTCAGCATAATCAACTGCAAACAAAGAATTCGGTTCTTCCCGCCGGCAATAGATAGTATATACAATTCCTATTGTGTAAGTATTTAAAATCCATTAGCACCCAATGCTGCTCTAATGAGGCACAAAGTATTTACTGCATTACACATGATGCCCTTGGTTCGTTTTCCCTTTGTTCTTTATCCCTGGCGCAATTTCGCTTATCCTTTGTTCCAGTGCATGGATAAACAACGCGATCTGTACGATCAACTCACACACACCACTAGGATCTACGCGGAGAGAGGCGGTTCCCTATTCCACATAGAGAGACTTCACGTTTCTCTTGTGATAGGTAAAACTCACCCTTAGCTGGGAGAGTATTCACCATCGAGCCGAATTTCAACCACCAGTGAATGCACATCCCTGAGTCGTAATCCACCTACTAAAGGAGTCGGTCACATTTGTAATATATCAGCGTTCGCACGGGAGTGCACCCACTCCCGAGTGTATTGTAACAGGGTGTTGTGTCGAGTTAGACTCGGGTTCTTTTTATAAGCTAAATCGTTTTGCAAACGGCAGGCTAAGGTAAATTCCAGACATTTCCGATACAATTCATGTGTTCTGCAGATCTGTGAATTTGCCATCATTGTTAAGTTTAGAAATGCCGTCAAACGTACAACCCAGTGTTAACAAATTGAGTTTAACAAATAGAACACATTAAATAAAAGTTATTAATAAATCAAGAAACAGTATCGTGCACAATTATGAATTCAGTGAATGTTTGTAATGAGTTTTGAAAATAAATATAAACACAAATTACAATAAACATAGAGTGCAGTAAATCAATAAAATAACAAATCACAAACAACATCTCACCTGTGTGTTTCATTTTCCTTTTTTCTGGTGAACGGTTAGTGACGGTGTTTTTCTTATTTGGTGGACAGTGTTCGGCGGAACAATCGGAGACGCGTTGAGGATAGAAGTGAACCAGTGCCCGTGCTGGCACATCTACTTCGTACCCTACAGATCCTTAAAGATACCCAACTGATGATAAAATATCTCGACCAGCAGATCAATGGGAAACTATCCATGAAGAAATGCACAGAGATCGTAAGCAGATTATAAGTCGTTCTGATCAACAGATCAACTGAGAGCTTTCCACAAAGACATTCGTTGGCAGATGAGAAGATCTATTCAACCGATTTACCGGAAATTTACAACGAAGGGAACTGCAAAGATCCGAGGCAGATTATAAGACGACTCGGCTCGATCAATCTATCAACCGAAAGCTTTCCACCAAGGGATACACAAAGATCGTAGGCAGACGTTTCAATCAAGAGAGCAAATGAGAGCGTTTCACAAAGAGGTCCTTGGTGTTTTGCGATTCAGACCAACGACATGACGGTTATGACCTCAGTAAAAGAAAAAACCAAAGCTTCAACATATTAATCCAATGCTGCATGTATCGTTTTTCTTAACTACTTTTTATTGTAACAGAAATGCTAAGTTAATGCTATGGTATATGGATCCGATGGTTTATTTCTTCGATTTTTTCGTTGGTGCTATTCTTCACTATGGCTTTGATATAGTGTGTATCTGTTGGAGAAAACACAGATTCCTGGAGATCGTAAGCGTTGTATAAGACGTCTTGATCAACAGATCAACTGAAAGCTTTACACAAAGAGATCCATAAGCTTCTCAGGAATTCGATGGGCAGTTCAATTGAAAGTTTTCTACAAAAGTTCCGAAAATCGCAAGCAGGTTATAAGGCAACCCGGTCAACAAATCAAACAATTAACTGAAAGCTTTCCAAAAAGTGATCCATAAATATCACATGCTTCAAGAACTGTTTAATTGCACCTTTCCACAAGGATCGTAAGCAGGTTATAAGATAACCCAATTAACTGATAGACTGAAAGTTTCCCACAAAGAGATTCACAGAGATTGTAGGCCGATGATAAAACATCGTGACCAACAGATTAATTGAGAATTTTTCACAAAGAGATCGATAGAAATCGTAAGCAGATGATAAACCGACTCGTTCAACAGATGAATTGAAAGCTTCTCATACAGGGATATACAGGAATCACAAGCATATTATAAGACTTGGAGTTTTCCACAAAGAGATCACAAGCAGATGATAAGCCGAATCGTTCAACAGATGAATTGAAAGCTTCTCGCACAGGGATCATAAGCATATTTATAAAACGTCTCTATTAACAGATCATCTTAGAGTATTCCACAAAGTGATCGACAGAGATCACAAGCAAATGATAAGCCGACTCGTTCAACAGATGAATTAAAAGCTTTCCACACAGGGATCATAAGCATATTATGTTATAAAACGTCTCTATTAACAGATCATCTTAGAGTATCCACAAAGTGATCGACAGAGATCGCAAGCAAATGATAAGTCGACTCGTTCAACAGATGAATTAAAAGCTTTACACACAAGGATCAACCGATGATAAGACATCTCGACCAACAGATAAGACATCTCGACCAACAGACCAATTGAGAGTTTTTTACAAAGAGATCGACGGAGATCCCAAGCAGATTATAAGCCGACTCATTCAACAAATCAATTGAAAGCTTTTCACACGGGGATCTTCAAGCATCACAAGCATATTATAAATCATCTCGATTAACAGATCAACTGAAAGATTTCAACAAAGAGATCCACAAAGATCACAAACAGATTATAAGATGGATCGAGTGGTATTTTACCGTACGGTTGTGCATTGGGTTCTAGTTCGTAATATTTGTAGTTCATTTTTGAAGTCTAGCTAAATCACCACCCCGAGGCTACAATAAAACAGCGTGTCATGGACGTATCGACTCCGATTTTTTTGGAGAGATTGCCATTTGACTATTAGCCGCCTTTTACCACTAGCAAATCTTATTATATTTGTAGGTAATCATTCTCTTGCTGAACTACACTGCGGTCGAGCTTGCTCTATCACGTAGGATGTTCTGAATCCCCTATAGATCTATGCAACGGTGGGGGGTGGGGATATATTTTGCAAATGGCAACACTTGATTTCTTAAAAAATGTTAGAGGGAGGGGCGCGCGAGTGGCGGGGAATTGTGCGTCGCTTCATGCTATTTTAGTCACGATGGAGCGCTTCACGGGGCAACAGCGTGCTTTTTGTGTAAAACAATTTTACACAAACGTATGTTCGTTCGTATGTTACTGTACGACGCCTATTTAGAATTGAATACGTAGTACGCCGTGTAAGTGAGTGTCCAAGTGTTAATTTAATCATAGCTTGGGTCAAGAAGTGCGAGCAAATGGGATCGACAACGAATAATAAACAAACAGGGCGGCCACGTTCAAGAAGAAGAGATAAGAACATTCGGGAGGAGATACCTGCGATACCTCGCAACATGTGTCAGCGAGTTTTCCAAAGTTTGCGTAGTCGATTGCAGGAGTGCCATATCGACGATGTTATTTAAAAAAAAAAAAAAAAAAAAATTCAATAAACGTTTATTACGTTAAATAAATGATCAACAAAATAACATTTGTAGCTTTATTTCTATTCATGTTTCAAATGTGCACAAAATGTATGGCCACCCTTTGTTTTTATCAAAGTAGCACATTTTATAATTTATTGTAGTTCTCACAACATATGGTATCATAGCATAAACATGTTATACACCCTAGGAAGTTTGCCCAAAAGGAATGTCGCGCCAAATTACATCAGAAAATATATATTTCATGACACCCAAGAGCACTAGTCACTTTCCTTCGCATAAATATAGTTCCAAAAACGTAGAGGTAATTTAAGGTATACCCGCTTTCATATTAGCAAACGCTGTTAACACTTAGTGTTTCATACCCTTCGCTGCGCAAGGTGAAATAATCAGGCTAAGGCCACGATCCATTATTTGTAGAACGCATCTAAACTTTTCTGTAATTCCTTGAAGCATCAGCAGCGAAGTCATAACCTAGCGCGTTCAGTTGTCGTCTTAATTGGACTCTCTTGCGCAATCTTTCATCTTCGTACACCCAACATCGTCCCGTTGTGAGATTCACCCAAACGCCAATGAACATTTAATTGCACATAAAACATATTTAATTAAGGCATTTATATGTCGATGTGCAACAAACTTAATTAAATGTTGTACATGGTGGTCTACCGAGAGACTGGTGCTGGTCCCGCAAACGATGTCCTTTCAGAAGAAAGCCAAACATACAATATAGTACATCCAATAAGTTGGTTTAGCAGAAGGACCAACCGACATGATAGGTCATAAAGGCAGTCTACTTACCCCAAGGATAATTGCCTTTCACTCTGGAAATCAAAATCTTATCTCATTCGTAACCGAAGACCCAGCAAGGATATATGTATGTACAACAAGGACTTGCTGTTATGGTGTCGGATGTTTAATTCTTGAACTATTGTCGGCAGGCGTAAGGCATTTAATTGTTGATGTCCGTTTGCCAATCTGAAACCACCATCAGCCTAAAATGAAACCACTTAAGCCGGATGAAGTGGCGGGGGATGGATATTTGGTTGCTTGGAATCTTTTAATGTTGTCCTTCGAATTCATACTAAGGTAACTTACCAAGGACCTCCCGCCATTGCTATAGCCACCCGGTGAGGCCAATGCTTTTTCATTCGGCGAAGAAAATTCATTTTGAGAAACATTTTCCATGCTAAATGCGGAAAATTGAATTTTCACACTGCTTTAATGTCCCTTTCTGATGAACCAAATGGGGAAGGTGTTTTGCGTACGGGTAGTGACGACGCATTGCAAGTTGGATGATTGGAATGAGGCATGTGTCCAGGATTGATACGCATTCATGTGTATGTTAACATATTGAGTGGATGTTCATCATCGTACTGTTTCTCCATTGTTCTTCATATACGCAGATTGAATACTTTGCAAAGGGCACAAATGGAGAAAGGATTAGACTGGTGGTCGGAGCAGTGGAGTATGGATTGTAGCTGCCGTTAGATTTATAATTGAATTATTTCATCATTCAAGTGCCAGTGGAGAGGCAATCGAACTGGGTCCCTCGTCGTAGACGTATATGTAACCGATGAATGAGTGGAACAGATTCCAGATCAATCGGTTTATAGATTCAATTATCAGAGAAGCGATGCTTTTAAGTCCATTTGAGTTTTAAAGGGTGTCCAGGTAGTTCATTGTGTTCTTATACACTTTGGCGTGGGGAATATTATTTTCTATTTTCAGTTCAATTTCATTTTCCCATTGCGGATATCATTTCATGTCAGACCATTGAAATGCCATAAACCTGCTAATCTTAGTTAACTTATAAATTCCATTCAAGGTAACAGTAAATAGCTTACCTATTACTTTTGTTTTTAAAATTCAGACAAAATGTAATAAACCATGTTACATTTACCCAAACTTCTTGTTTTATTGAGAACAGTGCTGTCTTATTTATCATCATCATCATCATCGGCACTACAACCGGGATCCGGTCTTGGCCTTATTTAACAAATCTCTCCACCGGTCCCGATTTCGAGCCGATGTCATGCAGTTTGGCACTCCCAGGCCATCCTTCCATCGCAGGCAAGGTTTCTCGCGCTGTCTGCTTCCTTACATCCTGCCACAAAGCACTTTCCGAGCAGGCTCATCTTTGCTCATTCGAGGTAGGTGTCCCGCCCACCGGAGTCTACCGAGCTTGACTTTTCTAACAATATTAGCTTCAAGGTAGATTGCGTACAACTCATGGTTGTCGAGTTTCCGGAATCGTCCTCCCTCACATTCGGGGCCAGAAATTCTCCTTAAGACCATCCTCTCGAACGCGGCTAAGGGTCCAGAGTGCCTTCTATTGAGAACCCAGGTCTAGGATCCATACACGAGTACTGCTAAGACCATGGTCTTGTACAGTAGTAGCTTGGATGTTCTGGATATGTTTCGGGATTTAAAGAGCCTTAATAGACCATAGTAGGCTTTTTTGGATTTAATCAGCCATTGGCGTATTTCTTCTTCCATATTGTTATCGGCTGATACTATTAACCCAAGGTAGTTAAAGGATTGCAGTACTTCAAATTCGTGCTCCACTACCCTGATAGTTTGACTAACTTTAGGTCTTCTCTTCGCAGAAGTTGCCATCATGTACTTAGTTTTTCCCTCATTAATGTGCAGTCCCAGTTTTTGTGCCGCCTACTCGATCTGGGTGAAGGGGTTTTACTGATGATGTCGATGTTATCTGCGTAGGCAAGTAGGTGGCTGGACTTGGTGATAATAGTCCCTCTAGTTGTGACGCCAAAGTCACGTATTGCTTTCTTCAACGCCAGGTTGAAGAGGAGGTAAGCCATACCGTCCCCTTGTCGTGGTCCATTAAAGATGTTTATTGGTTTGGACAGCAATCCCACTGTTTTTACTTGACTAGTTACGTTGGTCGTGGTCAACTTACAAAGTCGTATGAATTTGTTTGGAACGCCGAACTCTCTCATGGTATTATATAGTTCTACCCTGGCTATGCTGTGGTAGGCGGCCTTAAAGTCTATAAATAGATGATATAATGGAATCTTAAATTCCAGACATTTTTCCATCGCCTGCCTAAGGGTGAATATGGGATGAAACCACACTGATATTGACCAATGATGGCTTTAGCGTATGGGGCTATCCGATCGTGTAAGGTAGTGGAGAGTAACTTTTAGGCGGTACTTAGCAATGTTATACGCCTACAGTTGCTGCACAATGTGATATCTCCCTTCTTATGTATGGGGCAAATTATACCACGACGCCAATCTTTCGGCATCTCCTCTTGCTCCCATACGTGCACCGCGATCTCAACTTATTCTTACTTCATATTAATGTTTTATTAGAATCAACGGGTAACAAAATATTCAGTTTATCGGCCGATTAATGTTTCAACACCACACCAGCTGGCTTCTTGAATCAGGATCGGTATAAAATCCTACAATGAGAAAAGGCCAATCGTCGACTTCAATGCAACTAGGACGCTATTTTCAACGTTCACAAGGAAAAATGTATCATTGGTGCCATAGCTGATGATGAATGTTCCTCTAAAAACTAAGGAAATTATAAATTTACTCGGAGTCACGGTCTGTGGGAATGTAACGTTGCGTGGACAGGTATCGAACAACGCCAGGTCCGTTTCCTGGCGATGTTCGGTCCATGCCTCCAGAATGTTGTTCCCGTCTCTGGAAAATGAAGTTATCATTTTAGAGCCGAAAAATAACATCTTGTCCTCTACAAATATAAATTCCATTAGAGCGAAAATGATATCTCATTAAAACATAATAGATATCGAAATAGACATTATATTGACTCCCAGATAATCCTCCTCAAATTATTTCATAAAGTCTTATTTATGGAAGCTTAGAAAAAATGTTTGTCGGTTTTCATCAAAGTGAATTCACCCAACAGTTATAAGTTTCAAATGGAATCTATATAAATAAAATCGTAAACTTAGAAAGTAAACTCAAATGGAATCAAAACCAATGTCGACATCCCTTCTTTTCATTCATATCTAATTCAGTTAATCTAAGGAACATAAGGCTCGTTTAAATCATCACCTAAAATCCCTTCTGCGACCGCAGCTATAAATTCTCACATCAGTGTCCAACCAATCCTCACTTCCTGGCCTCTTTACTAAAAATTCAATTTTAAATATTAAACGCATCTGGTCGTCCGCAACGTCATTGCTATTGCTAATAAGGTACATAAGGATCTTATCCAAGGCGGCTGCCCCATCGAACCGCAGGCGTGCGCTGGACGCATTAGCTGACAACAAACGCTAACAAATTATACTTTATTCAGATAGTGAATAGCCGAGAATTCAAGGTAATGGACGGATGCGGGAGCTGCAAAGCCGTAAAACCTCGCGGAATGGGGGGTGAGCCCTATATTACACGACATTCCATACTCTGCGCCCCGGAAATAATGAGATCTTATTACTTTACAGTTGTATCTGTTGCCAACATCGTGTATAATACAAAATTAAAAGTCTTATTTCTTCATTTCTTTATTTGCTCACCGGAATGAGTGTCCTTTTTAACATAAAAAAGTCATAACACTCCGTGAAGTAACCAGCTATCGTGTCCCGTCTGATATTCTTCACTTTGAACCCTTGCGATCAGAAACCAGGAAAGAAAGCACATCTCTCGTTTCTCTATTCCTTTTTTTTCTTCAAGGAACAGGAAACATCATATCCACACAATTTTCCACCATTCTTTTTTATGTTTTTCCGAGGACTCGTCTCCATTAGCCAGCCACCTTGACTCAACCCCGTTTAAGTTTCACGGCTAAATGGAGAAAAAATTACAGACCTCTGGCAGGACACGGAAGTCATGTCGCGAACGTTCTCTAGGAAATCCACAATTTGATACAGTTAGACACATAAGACGACTTGGAATAAAAATAACAAAATAACAGAGAAACGAAAAAAAAAAAGAAACCAACACAAACAAAACAAAAAATATCCGCACAGGGGTTGTAATGAGATTCAAAATGATCCGCGAGACAAGTCAACTTCAGGGGGTGGCGTTTGTTGTAGCTCTTCTTTTCTTTCGCCCTATAATAGCCAGGCTTTTACGGCAGGAAGTGGGACGTTTTAAATGGATTATTGCAATTAGCCGCAAGGAAAAGAATGTTAAGCAAGTATTGTAGGAAAAAATAAACAAGAACCAAACAAAAAAATACGCGGAGGTCGCGACGAGGCAGAGAAATGTAGCTGTCGCGGCCGCCCTCACCGCGGGATAGGGGTAGAAAAATGGAAATTATGTAAATTGATGTTTTATGGATTCGCCCTGCTTCGGACTTGGTACCTTTTATAGTTTTTATTATTATTACTGCTATTGAGATTTCATAGTCTACAGCTGCGTGGTAGACGGGCGAAGGAAATCCCGGAATGATTCTTTAACAAAACTTTGTCAAGAGCATGGCAATCTCTGAGCAGCACTAAGTGTCGTTCAGATTCGTTTTCCCACGAAACTTGTAACAATAGATCTCTGTATTTGTAGACTCAAGTCATGCTCAACCATTGCAAATAGACAGACTTGAGAATTGATTACGATAGGGAATAGACCAAATAAATAAAAAGTTTAAAAATAATATTTAACACCAGTAACCGATTTTGTTGCAATTTTTATTTTAATTTTTTAATTTTCCTATTTTTATTTTAATTTTTTAAGTTTCATTTTATTGAATAATTTCTCACCAATCTTCACCAATTCAGTGCATCGGGCATCAAAAACAATCAGAATTTACTTGTATATAATTTACTTCAGAACAAAGTCTGCAGAAAATATCCCCTAGTGGTCATAGTGAAGAGAAGTCCTGACTAAGAAAGTTTTCGTTTTGAATGATGTATAGAGAGTGTACCAAATCACTTGTGTGGACAGAATGAATTACAACAGTCTCCGACACAGTTTTTAATTTGAAAACTTCAACTCTTAGTGGAGGGTTTTTATTATGTCGAATACATTATATATGTATAGGAGATAAAAAAGATAACTTGGTTAGAGCAAACAGTCAATAGCGTATTGCGGCGGAAGTAAAGAAAGCGATTGGAGACCACATTATGACAATAGCATCAAAACAAAAGTTAGAAGAAAGGAACCCCGCGCACGCGAGTTATGTTTTTACGTTTTCATCGCCACCAGAATCCCGACACCAAAGGAAATGGATTTAATTCTTCTATTTGCACCAAAATCTATGATATTAAAACTACGAGTCTTTCTTTAACTTTCATTCACTTTTATTTGTTTCCTTTTGTTTTTTCTTTCTCGTTACTTAACTCTAATCTTAATTATTTAACAATAGTGTTTTTCTTACTCAAGTCTAGATTCAAATTCACTTTCCTTTTTCTTTATGTTATAGCATCAGCAGTTAATCTTTTTACCTTTGTGCCATCACAAATTGTTCTTGTACAATAGTTCAAAATTCACTTTCTTTTTCTTTCGCTATTACATCCACATTATAGTTTTCCTTCTCTTATTTTATTCCGGTTACAATTTTCACTCAACAGATATTTATTCGTTTTTTATTAACTATAATTTCTCTTCATACACTAATTTTAAATTCACTTTCCTATTTCTTTCCGTTATAACATCAGCAGTTAACTCTTTCACTTTTGTGCCATTACAAATTGTTCTTGTATAATAGTTCAAAATTCACTTTCCTTTTTCTTTCCGCTATTACATCCAAATTTTAGATTTCCTTTTCTTATTCTATTCCGTTTACAACTTCACTCCACGTATTGTTTAGATATTCATTTTTTCTTTTATATTAAATACAATTTGTCTTCATACTTTAATTTTTAAATTCACTATCCTATTTCCATTACAAAAAAATTTTCCACAACTACCTTGCATACTTTTCCGGAAACTATTCTATCTATTTCGGCTTTTCCATCCGTTCACAATAATCAACCACCGACAGACGCTTCTTTCACCAACTACCAACTGCCGCTAACTTGTCCCTCATCAAAAACTCGTCACCTCGGGGTCAACATCTCCCGATGACGACAATGCAATTACCTTTCGCAGTGACCTAATTTCCGTATTTTAACTTCAATTCGCAATTGCTTTGTA
Source organism: Microdon myrmicae (assembly GCA_963931805.1). Taxonomy (NCBI): domain Eukaryota; kingdom Metazoa; phylum Arthropoda; class Insecta; order Diptera; family Syrphidae; genus Microdon; species Microdon myrmicae. The sequence continues at coordinate 85,666,947 of OZ007497.1, forward strand.
CTGCGGCGTCAGCCGATATTTCTTCATCGATTGCCAGCACAGTTCAAAATCCGCAATTGCGAATCGACCCAATTATTTCTTTAGTGTTTCGTATGCAATTAATTGCTTTTCCGCGATTCGTTAATCGTTCCGGAATATGCAATTAATTACTTTTGCATTATTGGACAGTTGCTTTGGAATATGCAATTAATTGCTTTTTGTGGTTCACCGATTGCGATGAAATGTGCAATTAATTGCATTATCGTTCTGGGGGTTATTTGAGTTTATAAACAGATAGTGTTTTTTGATTTGAATGCGTCAATGACCTTATAGCGTTTGAAATAATAGTGAAGAAGATCGTGTGATTCGAACTGACGCTATGACAGTTTGAATCACGAAAAAAATTGAACCTAAGCGTTACCCATCAGGCTACTGACCGTGTTTAGAATTTGATTTTTAAACTCGACTATACTCCACTGATGTGAATTATTTTTGTTATCGCTATGGTATACGGCTCTGATGTATTTTCTTGTTCGATTTTTCGTTCGGTGCTCTTCACTATTTTGCTTGTGAATTGTGTGTGTATCTGTTAGAGTCGCCACAACCTCATGTACATCATCTTTGTCTATGATGTCACTGACACACTTAACGCGCGTAGACAACGCTGTATTTTTGTTGTCGGCTATTAAAACTGTCGCTGGTGTTAAGCTACTCGCCATGATATACAGTTCTGATGATTTATTTTTTCAATTTGATTTTACGTCACTAGAGCTTGTGTGTTCATGTGATATGTTGTGTATTCGAATTGGTACAAGTCCCTCGTACTAGACCCTATATAAGACCTTTCCAAAATCCGTCAAAGATGTACTATACTCAGGCAATGTCTTTTCGTCTATTTCATAAAATACCGGTTGTTAATCTCAGTGAATGGTGACATGTTTTCGATCGAAAACTGAACTGGTTGTCTGGGATGATTTTAAATATCGAACTGAAATAGTTCTCTCGTCGGCTATTTTTGGAACCGAATGAATTACTACTAGTGGCCAATTCAAATTAGAGAGTTCTCTTGTGGGTAAGGTTTTAAGTAGGTGCCTAGTATGACACGGATTCACTTAACCTTCCACCAACGTAAAAGCTGACGAAGCACCAAACACAAGAGAAAGCAGGAGAAATAAATACACCACCGATGTTAAGACAAAACACTGATCCTCGTGGAGAAGGGTGAAGGAATGAAACGCGTTGATTGATTCTATTTTTATTTGTTTTTATTTCTAAATTAAAACATGTTCTTTACTAATGTTAAGTTTTTGACACACGAATTTCAAATAAATTGAAGTTATCGGTAACTTGTTTGGATAAGATCAGTGATGACACTTTATTGATTAATCACGCTCCCGACATGTGACAACGATTTCCCGAATTTATACTATGCACCGATTTCACTTAAACACTAGGCACACGAATTTCAAACGAATGGAAGGTGACGATAACTTGGTCCTTCATATGTGTGCTCTCAACGGGGGATGCTATCTGACTCCACGACTTGGACGACGTTGACCCAGCCTCTGGTGATTGCGATGAGTTTCGACGCATATCATCGCAGGGGAAAACTATCTTTCCAGATAGGGTGAATGTCTTTTCCCCTGCAAAAGACACACACGAAATACTCGCTGGGCACAGGAAAGAAAAAACAGACATGCAGCTGGTCAAATATGATGATCGGTGTACGGGCTGGCTGTATCGCCACCGTACGATAGGGGATCGATTTTTGATTGACGTTAAGTCAACATAGCTTCGCTGCGACGGCAAAGGCTACTAGATTTGGGTGCATGTTTTTTTTTTAGGCATTGGATAATGCACAGGCATGCTGGCATGCAGGCAAAAATAATTTCTTCTGTTTACGTAGAGTACACAGAAGCATTTCGTTTAGAATAGTCAGCGTGAGAATAGTGGCTGCTCGTTGTTTAGACAACGAATCATTAGACGTGACCATGGATATGATTGTCTAACGTCAATCATATTCTTGCCCAAATACCATGATCGGTAGATAACCGATAAAGGAAATTAGTCGCAACTGTAGCGAACCTTGGAAATGGAGAAATATTCACTCATGAACCGTAGCAAGAATATCAGCTACAGCTGTGTCAACAATTACGCTGGCCAGCGAATGTTTATCTTTTATAATTGCTGACAAGCCGAGCCGATTGGTCTGGCACGGCTCATGTAATATGAATGAAATAATATGTTTGATGTGCATGCGTGCTGAGGATTTACTTTCCGGGGAAAGAGAATGGAAAGTAGCTTACGCTGCCCAAAATTGCAAGTAGGTATGGTGTCTCGATGGTTCTTGGGGAAAGCTTTAAAGAACCGCCACGCTCTTGCCGCATCCTGTATATTAATTTGTGAAAGAAGGAATCCATTTTTTTGTTCGTGTATTTCAAAATTTTGTTTAACGTTGTTCGGATTGAACGAACGTTGAAACAATATGCACTGTTTTTGTATATAATTTGTTTCCATTTTAAAGGTAATTCCATACTGTCTCTCCCATACAAGCTAAATTATCCAGATATCCTCTTATTGCTTTTTGTTCGTAATCCGTTTTTTTTTTATTCCCAAGCATAATTATCAAAAATTGTTGCTTTCCAAAAAAAAGCTTTCGTTACCGATTGGTTTAGTGCCCCTATTGACGGTTATAGTCGCTTAACCGTTTGCACTTAATAAACTTGATCTAAAGTCATAGTCAACTCTTACTTACAGTCCCGAATTGGAGTCGCGTCCTTCATTTATTATAAAACTGAGATTTTTGCTTTCAAACTGAGTAATTTTAGCGATTCAACATTTCAACTAAGAAACCGTTGCGCACTATAACACGGTGTATAAATAAAAGCCGGAATTTTCTATTTACATTGCACGGATATTTCGAATTATAATTTTCAGAATTACATTTTGGTAGCATTGTGATAGAAAGCTGAGTCAAATTTCATAACATTATTTTCTTTTGTGAAACCATTAAACTTGCGTTTTGAGAGCAATAAAACTGAAATTGGCGATTTTTAAAATATATAAATTTCTTGAGCAAAACAAATATATTAAATTTCGTGTGTGTGTGATGCTGTGCGCGAACTGATATTGGAAGATCGTCATGTGACCTATCCTGAGATTGAGACAACCTTAGGCGTTAGTGGGACCAGCATACATTCAATATTGCATAAACATTTGACTGTCAAAAAAATTTGTTCGCGTTGTATCCCACACAATTTGTCAATCGCCCAAAAAAGGCTCGTGTCAATTGGTCGGAAGAAATGCTCAAAAAATACGGTCGCGGTGCTTCGAAACACGTCTATGACATCCTGACAGGTGATGAATCGTGGATTTACGCGTATGAGCCCGAAAGTAAACAGCAGTCGACTGTCTGGGTGTTTCAAGATGAGCCAAATCCAACAAAAGTTGTTCGCGCACGAAGCACTTCCAAGCAAATGGTCGCCTGTTTTTTCGGAAAAACTGGACATGTCGCAACCGTACCACTAGAACAACGCAGAACAGTCAATTCTGAGTGGTACACAACCATTTGTTTGCCAGTTGTCTTCCAAGAAATCAGGAAAACCAACCGCCGAAGACGGATCACTCTTCACCACGACAATGCGAGCTCTCACACATCGGCTGCGACAACTGCATTTTTGAGCACCCTAAACATAGATTTGATGGGTCATCCGCCGTATAGTCCTGACTTGGCACCGAATGACTTCTTTTTATTCCCGTACGAAAAAAACAAACTGAGAGGTCAACGTTTTTCGACACCTGAAGAAGCGGTTGCTGCATTCAGAATGCATGTGTTGGAGATACCTCAATCAGAGTGGCAAAAGTGCTTCGACAATTGGTTCAAACGCATGCAAAAGTGTATAGATCTTCATGGGGAATATTTTGAAAAACAATAAAGTGATTTTCGATGATCAATATTTGTTTGTGTTCTCTAATCCCGAAATATAAAAGGCAACCCTCGTAACCCTAGGGCGCCCTGAGGTTGGACATAATCAACCACCCGCCAGGAGCCCCCTAACCAAAGTCCCCTATATTTTTTGTAACAAGCGCGACGGCCGGCACCTCACAGCAAGTTTCCATTCGATTGAGGTCGTAGCTACCGCTACATTGGCATCAATGTACCGGTCCTCCCTCGATAGGTAAAACGTGCAACTTAGGGCCCGCCCTCCTTTACCAGTCCCAGCGGCAAACAACTCGCCATACAAAAGTATGGACAAAAGACACCGGCTCTGGACTTGGTCCCTTTTTTATCCCGCACACGGCAACCCGTCACTGCGGATTACCCTGGGATAAGTTCCCCTCCATCTCGCACACGCCATTTCGTCACTGCGGATGTGAGCGGATTTCCGATGGGTTCCGACCTATTCGGACGATAAGCCTGTTGGTCCATGAGACCCATAACAGGCCTATGGACGACGCCGCACACCGTTGCCCTTGATGGCATCAATCGGTAACAACTGTGTCCATCTTATCGAGAAAGGCCGAAACAATAACCAGGAACTGGTCACCACGACAGTCCCTTAACATTGCAACAGCGCATCCCGAAGCAAGCTCCCTATCATCACAGCACCCACCATCAAGTATCCCTTCGCCCCTACCTTTTTTCGTGACTACGCCACTGGGGGGAGAGTATTTGGCGGTTACGCCAAATCCTACGGTCTACTTACCTGAAAAACTGTGTGAATAGCATCGATCTGAACGATCACCACACATACTACCATGACCTTTATCACCAAGAGAGACTTTACGTGGCTCTGGTGTTAGGTAAAAACGATATCCTTATCGGAGAGGATATCGGTTGAGTCGTTTTCCAACCTTCAAGGCGGCCGGGTCACCGCCATCCACCGTACCGGCGCAGGTACGGTGTGGTTTCTAAGAGTCGTGTCGAAGTGCTTAATCCATATTAAAATTAATTAAAACTAAGTCCGCACCGTGCGTCGTTTAATTATCAATAAAATAAATGTTATAATTACAAGCCGCAAGTGTTTTCATTTGGTTTTACATCTATGGACGGTATGCTGAGACGATGTACTTGTTTTGTTTTTTTTGGTGGACAGTGCATTTGACTTTCTTTCCCGCGGAACCTCAGTGACATTTTGCTGCATTATACTTTTGGTTTCTGGGCGTCTATTGTTGTCAGTGTGTTTGGTGATTGTGATTGTTATTTTCGGCGGACTTCCTAACAATCGCGAAATTGTATCGGTGGAACAACTATGATGGAGGAAGAGGGGAATCTCGTGCCCTTGTTAGGTACATACTTCTTCCCCACAAATCTACCGACAAAGAAACGAAGGATACGTTCTACGAGACCGTAGAGGAAGTATTTGATGGGATTTCATCATTCGATGTTAAAATCCTCCTCGGGGACCTCAACGCGAAAATTGGAAATTATTATTATTATTTACTGGCCTGTGGGAACCCGGAAGTTCATGACAACATGAGAAAAAAAACAAGCAAACCCTTTTTCAAAATTTAAATAAAGTAAAAAAAAAGGAAATAAACTTATTAAAAATAAAAGAAAGTGAAAAAAAAAAACAGAAAATAACCGACATTTGGTGGTGTGAAAAAAAAAAAAATAATAAAAAAGGACAAAACAAAAAGTGAAAAAAAAAATTTTTCCAAAGAAAACAAATTTAAAATAAAAAAGAGAAAAAATAAAATAAAATAAGCAGCAAAGACCAGGGTAATATCCAACTCTAGGGCGGGAAGCCTACCCGGCAGGACAAAAAAAGAAGAAAAAATTTTTTTTTAAACAATCAACAAAAGAAAAAATAACTACAATCAACAAAAATTAAGAAATAGTAAGTCATATAAAAAAAAAAAAAAAAATTAAAAATATAAAAGAAAACAAATTTTTTTTAAATAATTTTTCTTTATTTAAAAATTAGAAACAAAATATATAAATTTAAATAGAAACAAAATATATAAATTTAATTTTTGATTTGGGGTGTGAAATATAATAAATTTTCTTCATTTTAAAATATAAAAAATAACAAAAAATATAATATTATGAAATTTTTATTATTTAAAAGTTTCGCTATATTTAAAATATAAAACAGGAAATCCTGTCTCTCTCTTACTAAACATTATTAATAAATTTAAAAAAAAAAATTTATAAAAGAACAATTTTTTTGGAAATTTGTGGAGAAATCTCTCGGTTCTCTATAGCGCTTTGTCCTCTTTTTCACCCACTTCTTTCTTTTTGCTATACCGTCCCAAAATAATCTAGAGACGTTAAATCGCACGAACGAGGCGGCCAACCGACTGGGCCATTTCTTGAGATAACACGCTCATCAAACTTACTCTTCAATAAATCGATTGTATCGTGTGCTGTGTGGCTTGTGGCACCGTCCTGTTAAAACCATATGTCGCCCAAGTCTATATCTTCCAATTCGGGCCAAAAATAATCGGTAATCATGGCGCGATAACGATGGACATTCACAGTAACGTGACGATCGTTATCGTCGATGAAAAAATATGGCCCAATGACGCCGCCGGCATGCAAACCGCACCAAACAGTTATTTTTTGTGGATGAAGTGGTGATTCATGAAGCACATGTGGATTTGCACCCGACCAATAACGCATGTTTTGCTTATTGACGAACCCATTGAGCCAAAAATGAGCTCCATCACTGAAGATGATTTTGCGATGAAATTCTTGAGTCAGCTTGATCTTGTATGGGTGTTAACCAAGATCCTTACGCAAAATTCGTCATAAAGTTGTCTGGGCGATGCCGTGAACGCCGTGGAATTGACTGATTTGGATCGTTTGATACGGGCGCCTGAACGGCAGCGATAATTTCGACACTTCGACCAACCCGTTGTCTCACTGGCACGGCAACATCACACAACGAATATGTAGGTTCAAACTTTTGCACTAAACTTGTTATTGCCTGTCTACTAGGGCGAAAATTACGACCGAAAATTGGAGTTAACGCTCTTAAAGTTGCGGTCACCGACTCCAAATTCAGGTAGTAAATTTTTATAATTTGCAGACGTTGTTCGTTCGTGTACTTAACCGTTATAAAATGTTGAGTTTACTGAATAAATTAACAGTGATAGTTCGATGATTAGTGAAAGAGTGCGTTCACAAATTAAATTCAAAGTTGTCAAGTCCCTATTGGAAAACCCGATATTTATCTACCTATATAAAGTATCTTGCCTAACTAAATGAAAGTCTAGAAGCAAAACAAGACGATTTTCTTCTCAAAACAAAACAAAATATCGCTGCGCAAATTAGCCATGTATTCGATATGGACAATTGAACCATACGACGGTTAGTTGAAACGCTTTTAGGTGGCCGGCATTAATGTTGGCGTACATTAACATTAATGCAAGTGCACTATCACGATCCATAAGAACCACAGCGTCAACCGAATCGGTATTATAATGTGGTACAAAAAATATGTTACTAGGGAAAACATGCAAATTACCAGTAAAAATGTGAATAATAAATTTGTATGCATTTTTGTAGACTGTTAATAATATTTTATGGTGCCAAAATGGTAGTTAAATAATTGAGGGAAAGTTTCATATTCTAACTTCTAGCGACATTTATTTTAGAATTAAATGATAATATTACCTATTGTTTTTGTTGTATGGGGTTTACCGTCTTGATTAGTGATCCAATTGACGAACAGATATAAAACTACGTCGAATTTGTCGGTGTCGATCGCGCAACCACTTGCATGTCAAGTGAATAACTGACCTAAGTAGCTTCGCCATGTATGGAGGTATGGGGTTGCTAACTGGAACGATTTGCGAGATTTCTTCGCATCCTTTCCGCCGTCGGAGGTGTGCTTTAGTCGGTCACAGAGATTATTTTTTTCGGGATGGAGATCTATAAACCCCATTCCATCAAATGTAGTTCATTTGATAAATCACGGTTTGACAAAAAATGCGAGCAGGTTACAGCGGCAAATAATAGATAATAAACCACTTGAGTGCCCAACTGGTTCTCGTTCCCTCTGGTCAGTGGCACGGGCTGCCAGCAGTAACTTCCCTTACTCCTGTTTTTCTCCGTTAGTGACGGGCAGCGGCACGATAGCCAAATATCCAAAGATAAAGCTATGTTCGCGAATTTATTTTTCGCGCATTCAAGCTTCGATGCCGGTCTTTTGGAGTCACATGTGATCGCGCCGGTACGGACTTCGATGCGAGATGTGAGGTTCCGTCCGCGTACTATTCAACGCATTTTACGTGAACTGGACTGTAGGAAGGCAACCGGCCCGGAAGCAATACCAGCAATAGTGCTTAAGAACAGTGCTCCAGAACTATCGTCGGTTCTTGGCAGACTCTTTCTCATATTTTACGCACGGAGGACCTTTCTGCCTGATGGATAATCGCTCGATTTCAGCCAATCCCAAAGAGGGGGAGAAAGTGTCCCCCAGAAAATTATCGGCCGATAGCATTATTGTCTATGTTACTTAAGGTGGTTGAAAAGCTGATCAATGCCGAGTTAATTAAGTATTTGGAGTGCAACGGACTTCCGAAGGATCATCAATACGGATTCCGTGGCAGACGGTCTTTGGCGGCTTTATACGTTGTTCGAGTGTTGCGCCGAACACTGCTTGCCGCAGCGAAAACATAAACACGCAGAACGAAACGAAACACCAAAAAAATTGTTTTTGAACATTTGTTTAATTGTTGTCGTCTATTATTTTTTGAATGTTATAAGTTTTTCTTATGAAATAAGTGACAAGCAATTTATTGAAAAAGAAGGTACCGGTTCGTATCTGCAAACACATCGTATGCTATAACAAAAGATATGAACGATCGAAACACACTTAATTCCATTAATTTCCGACACACGTTACTTTGGTTTTTTTTTTTTTTTTTCAAATTTTGCTGCGCGGACCGACCTCCTTGGAGGGTTTCTCTGTGACGTACTATCAACCTCCGCGGTGGGGTTCTCTGTCCTGCTGCTCGGTATAGACCTCTCCTCCCGGTGACGATCCAAATTAGACTCCCTGTCTGCCAAAAAAAAAAAAAATATCCCGATTCAGATTTCCGATCCGTATCTGCACAGGAGAAAATTTTCCATTTCATCTGCTAACAGAATTTTCCACAGTATCTGTTAGCAGCATACCATATTCCTTTTCATCTCACAAGGGGGATTTCCCACAGGATATGGGCGGAGAAATCTTACCTAATCATCATCGTTATCACCATTCGATGCTGGTGGTCGGTATCTCGTTTCTTCCTTTGTTTACGGATCGGATGCCGCACATCTGGCATGCGTCAAAGGCTCGCCTGCATTTCGGATGTGTACCGGATTATGGGATGTAAGGCTTTGTTTGCCTTTCCCATCGTCATCTATCTGGGATAGTGTTTAGAGTTTAAGTTGCTAATCAGAGGCGCAACGAATTGATTGTTTGCGCAAGTGTGCCTGATTTAGGCGCTAATTGCATTTAGCTACGAGCGTATGCATCCGTCGCTCGGTCTATTTACCGAAAATGTAATTCCTTGGAAACATCGTGCAGATGTTTAGAATGGGAGATTTATGACCTGTACTCTGGGATTGGTTTTGCATGCGATGAATGGGTGCGTTGACTCAATATTGAAAGTTTTTGAACGTTAAGTTCCTTGTTTTTTTTGCTATCGGGTTCAACATTGTTGCAGCGTCCTATGACCATTGTTACAGGTATGTTCAAGAGCTTTGGGGCACGTGTCTGTGGGCACATGTAATGAATAAGGTAAGTATGTTCTTTGAAGGGTAGGAACCTTACCTGGGTGGAATTGTGCGTTCGTAGAACGCTACAGGTCCACCGAAGAGCTCTTGACCCCTATAACCGATATATGGACATCTGCGATTGAGCGACATGATGAGGCAAGTGCGGTCGCATTGGATATCTCCAAGGCTTTTGAGCGCGTCTGGCCCGAGGCATACGAGAGAAAAGTTCGTTCATATGGAGTTTCCCAGGTTTTCAACTAGACGAAGTGCGCCCTTGAAAATGTATCGATCCGTGTTGTTGTGGACGGCGAGTCTTCGGATCTGTATATTGTTAATTCGGGTTCTATTTTGGCTCCAACCTTGTTTTTTCTTCGCATATATGATTTCTTGGAGCCAAGGGATAACAGGGTGTTCACTTTTGCGGATGATAGTACGCTTGTTTTCTCTTTTTTTGAGTGATCGGCCGATTAGTGCATCAACGTCGCACTAACTGAGATGTAGCCGGATCGATTCTCTGAATCGGGATCTCGATAAGGCCAATGTCGTCGACTATAATGCAACGAAGACACAATATACAACATTTGTGGGGGTTCTCTATACCACATGGAGAACCAACCCACAATGCCAACCAATCTTGACCGCTAACAGCGGGTCACCCCAACCCAACTCCCCATGCAAAATTCGCAATTGCTCCAAAACCCGCAACAGAATACAATTCAACAGAATACATTCTAAATCATCCCCGCATACATTTTCACAAAATTGCTACGGTCAATTCTTTACTTAAGTTATATTCCTTCCTTGCGACCAAGCAATCTTAATTTCCCCGAAATTCATATGCTGTAATAAAACGCATATTCAAACGCATATTCAAACCCATATTCATCACCACCAACTATACCGAGCCGCATACATTTCCCCGAAATTGCTTCGGTTATCTTACCTAAATGATATTCCTTGCTCGCACCCAAGCAATTCCAATTTCCGCCGAAAACCATTTCGGTTCATTTCCTCCTTAAACTACACTTCTCGCTTGCAACCAAGCGACAGCTAATTTTCCATGAAACAATCACAACGATCAAGACCCTTGATCACACTTGGCTATGCTGCCGAAACCAATTTCCTGGTATACATAACCTACGAATCCAACTCAGCTTATACGGCGAGGATTCGCTGGAACTGAATTCCCTATGCAAGCATAGCAATCCCTTTCAAGTTCCTAGTAAGTGGCAGTGAGATTATTTAGCTATGACTCCACCGCCACGACGCGATGGACTTTTTCTTGCTTTTAACTATGTTACGGCCACAACCACCCATCGCATAAAAATTACCCCTTGGGAGCTAGTATCCACCACTGACGGCGATACACGCCAAAAACATCCACTTAAAGGATGTGACATTTAGCTAAATCAAAGCATTACCCCATACATCTCGTTCCGCATAAATTGATAGTAAGCAAATCAAGCTAAAACGTGCAATTTGCGCTAATCAATTAAATGCCAAGTAAATTGAGCTGAACGCTAAATTTACTCACATAAAAAACCGCAATATAATCATTGAACCAAGGGTTCACCACAAATACCCACTAGAAGGCAAATGTGCGAGCCAGATGCCGTCGTCCGAACCAAAATCGATGGGAATCAAAAAAATGCGCGCCAGCAATTTTATGACTCCTTCAGAAAAATGGTTACCTAAAACCATTAGAACAATCAGCGCCAGTTTTCGTTCTAACCAAATTAAGTTAGAACAAACGAAAAGGAAATAAAACAAAATAAATTGATCCTCCTTCATGAGTTTCCCACGGAAAATTCCATTAGGCAAAAGAAAAACCATAGGCGAAATAAACGCGCTATTGATTTTTCTTTGAGTGTAACACAAAAAAAGGGGACCAGGCAAAAAGGAAAAGATCATTTGATCTCGTGAAAGAAACCAGGTTTCACACCTAGAAAAAAAAGTACAATGGAAACCGAACAATGATAGTGGGATGAGAGTTGTTGTTCGGGCCATTGTTGAAGACGAGGTTGGTTTTTGGAATCTCAACCGAGACGGTGAGAGAATTGAGTTGTGTTTGGAATTACGACCGGGACGGTGCGGTCGCGAGTTGGTTTTCGGAGTTAGTGTGTTGGTCAACCGGGTAGTGAGTTAAAAAGTATTTATAAAAGATAGTCCGGAAATTAAGTACAGTGTGGTAAACTGAAAAGTTTTTAAAATAGGGTTTTGAAGATAAGTTTAGTTAAATAAAGAACCATACCATTAACAATTACTCTTTAAATAAAAGTTTGAAATAAAGAAACAGTGTTTTACTCCAACGTGTGTGTGGTGTTTAAAGTGGGTGAGGAAAAGTTTCATAACAACTAATTAGTCGAGTCACAACCACCGCCGAGCGCACATCACTCTTCCATCACCCCGAGTCGAGTAGGAAGTCCGCGCCTCTGTATTAAGCAAAAAAAAAGAAAATAAAAGGAACAAATTCAACCTCGGTAGCGTATACGCGAGCGGGAGTTATAAAGTAAATTAACGCGGCCACAGAGAACTTAATGAACAATATAATATGCCGCCGCAGCCTCGTAACTCAGTGGGTAAAGAAAAGTCGGGAATTAGCGGAGATCGATAACTTCCTACGTGGAGGCCAGTGTATTAAGCTACTCAATGTACCCCATATGCCTAAGTGCTACTGACTTGTAAATTGCGGTAATGGCGCAATATTTCATGCTGTGTAAGATATTGAAGAAATAAAGAACATGAACGTGGGCATGATTCAGTGCTTTTCATTCATCTTTTACCTTATGGTGCCTCCTCCTCGCGGATCAAAGTTTCGCAGCAGATCTTCTAGTGGGCGGCTACCGGTGAATAACTACAAGGCATGACCCAATTAATCGGACCTTTAAAATAGACGCAAACAATCTAGACTGACTCAGTGGTAACCGTTCCTTAGCTGTGAGTTCCGAACGAGAAAAGAAAAATAGAGAAAGACACGAAGCGCGAACGAGCTTACCATTACCGGTGCTATTACCTCCAACTATTTGCCGTTCCCCGGACTTCTGTCGGTGGGTGAAAGTGAACCCCGTCCATTCTCAACCCCCGCACATTCACAAAGAAAAGCGCATCATCAATTCTGATGAAGAATTGCCAGTCCCCCGAATCTGGGGAAAACTTCAAGTTACTCGGCGTCATGGTCTGTGGGAATGTGTCGTGGCATAAGCATGTGTCGAGTTTCGCCAGGTCCGCCTCTGGAAAACCGTTTTATTTTTTTAGAGCCAAGAAATATTTTATTCCGCCCCAACTTCTTCTTCTGTATAAATCTCAAATTAGACCCGCGCTCGATTATTGCTCCCATGTTTGGAGCTCTACTCCTAGGCATACCATCGACCTACTTGAGGATACAGAGATGAGCGATCCGTCTGTTCGGTGCTCACATCGGGACTTCAGTCGCTATCACATCAATAGCGCGTAGCTGAGCTCTGTCAAAAAAAAAAAAAAAAAAAAAAGTGGAGAAATATTTGCATTCAAATGGTCTTCTGCTCTACTACGACATATTGTATACATTTTCATTTCCACTCCACGGATGAGAATTGAAATCAACCAAACGCATCGAATATTAAAAACTATTAGCTTTTATAACAAATCTTACGTTAAATCATATTTGACATACAAATCTTTTATTAATTCGTATTACAATTTTTTGTTGGTTTAATTAAACATAAAATGTATACAATTTAATGTTCCAAAAAGATATAAAATAACATAAACGTCCTTGCCGAAATACCATAAATAAGGAAAAAAAAGGGTTACAGTTGATAAAAATTAGAGCGTATGTTTCATGAATGGAATTTTAGGCTGTGAAAAAGCATAACTTTCAAAAGCCGAACACGATTAGGCGATACGAAAGTATTTATCCCCCAAAATAGCTTCCATATCCTCCTAATATGCCACCGTGGAAAGCCTTCGAGGGTTTCCTCTTATGTTTCAGGATTTGGCAACCCTAGTGTTGCAATCCGGCAATTTACATCATCATCATCATCGGCACTACAACCGGGGACCGGTCTTGGCCTTATTTAGCAAGTCCTGAGGCTTGTTAAATTTTCCATAATGATTTGTTTTTTTCCGGGCCAGGTCATTAGTCTTGCACCAGAGGCTCCCCGACGGGGAATCGAACCCCGGTCTCCCACGTGACTGGCGGGTATACTTTAATTTACAATTTACAGCTCTGTCGTAAAGTTGGGCATTTTTGAGGTTATACGCACTCAGAACGTTTTGACATACGAGCGCTATTTGTGTTGTTTACAGTAACTTAAATGATTCATCTCGGCCCAAAAATGGAACTAAATCGTCAACATTTTCGTGCGATTATTTTTTACAACTTTCGGCGTGGATTAACTCAGGAACAGTGCATGGATGAACTTAGTTCAATTTTTGGCGATGAAGCTCCATCAAGGACCAGTGTTTATCGATGGTATGGTGAATTCAATCGTGGCCGTAGTTCACCCCAAGATGAATTTCGTGAAAGTTGTCCAAAATCAGTTGTTGTTCCGAAAACCATTGATGCTGTGCGCGAACTGATATTGGAAGATCGTCATGTGACCTATCGTGAGATTGAGACAACCTTAGGCGTTAGTGGGACCAGCATACATTCAATATTGCATGAACATTTGACTGTCAAAAAAATTTGTTCGCGTTGGATCCCACACGATTTGTCAATCGCCCAAAAAAGGGCTCGTGTCAATTGGTCGAAAGAAATGCTCAAAAAATACGGTCGCGGTGCTTCGAAACACGTCTATGACATCGTGACAGGTGATGAATCGTGGATTTACGCGTATGAGCCCGAAAGTAAACAGCAGTCGACTGTCTGGGTGTTTCAAGATGAGCCAAATCCAACAAAAGTTGTTCGCGCACGAAGCACTTCCAAGCAAATGGTCGCCTGTTTTTTCAGAAAAACTGGACATGTCGCAACCGTACCACTAGAACAACGCAGAACAGTCAATTCTGAGTGGTACACAAACATTTGTTTGCCAGTTGTCTTCCAAGAAATCAGGAAAACCAACCGCCGAAGACGGATCACTCTTCACCATGACAATGCGAGCTCTCACACATCGGCTGCGACAACTGCATTTTTGAGCACCCAAAACATCGATTTGATGGGTCATCCACCGTATAGTCCTGACTTGGCACCGAATGACTTCTTTTTATTCCCGTACGTAAAAAACAAACTGAGAGGTCAACGTTTTTCGACACCTGAAGAAGCGGTTGCTGCATTCAGAATGCATGTGTTGGAGATACCTCAATCAGAGTGGCAAAAGTGCTTCGACAATTGGTTCAAATGCATGCAAAAGTGTATAGATCTTCATGGGGAATATTTTGAAAAACAATAAAGTGATTTTCGATGATCAATATTTGTCATAACAAAACATCGACTGGACCATCCTTCTCATATCATCAAAAGGATCAAAATTAAAGATAAGGAAGTGCTTTTGTCTAAACGTCTTGTGTCTGAGATGTCTTACATCAAGGCCAACTTACACACCTTGAATCTACAGACAGACACAGTTAAATTCCATGACGTTTATATGCCGGCGCTCACATAGTGGTTTCTTTTAAGTGTTATTGAGTAACATTGTTGTTTAATGTTGTTTTTAGTAATTGACTTCTCTTTCAAATTTATTGTCAGAGTAAATTCTATTTATTTAATTTATTTAGTTCAATTTATTTTCAATATTTTGTGAAACTAATTTATATTGTAATTTCCCTGTTTCCATTTTGTTGGTAAGCTTGGTTTAAATTAATTAATGTGTGTCTTATGGTTAAATATTAAGTTTTAACATCATTTTTAACTTTTTTAGACCTGATGACGATCAAATACAATGATCGAAACGTCGGTTTTTAATATAATGTGAGAAAATTAAACAAAAATAAAAACAAAATTAGTCTGTATTGGCGACTCTAACTTCCTCCGTTTTAAAAAAATATTTGTTTTTGTTCTCTAATCCCGAAATATAAAAGGCAACCCTCGTATTACAGTCAGATTTTACGAAATTATCCCGAAGATTTTAAATATCATTTCAAAGGACTCTGTTACTATCTTAAGTACTATGTTGTCATTAAATGACTTCTCAAAATTACCCAAAGTCAACATTATCGACAAGTGTGTTACACATGACTATTAACCGTTTACATTGCCATCTAAAAGAGAGGCATCCGCAATTTACTCTACTTTCAAAGATATCATTTACATAATCTCTTGAATTTACCACGAATTAGCACGAAAACTCCGAAAACATTAATCGCAATGACAACCGAAAAACGTGAAAGCGTTCATATGACGATATGCTCGTAATCATCAGGGAAAATAATGTCTTCCTTCTTTTTTCCGTGTTACCGTCGCACACGTTTGTGAAATGAAAACCCATTCCATCATCGCTACACCAGTCGTACGTCGTCGAATGTTTCCTAACAGATACTTCGCAATCGCAATTAATCGCAAATGGTATAAATATATTTCATTCTCAGGTGAGATGGACGGACGTCGAACCAGATATTCGGATGGCTATGTGTAAGTAAGTGTACACGTTGCAGAACACCATGCTTTTGATGCGTTTTCGGATTGCCAATGGAAAGGTGTAAATCATAAGTAAAACATAGATACACACTGCGCGAAGTTGCCCGAGGATGTTGTATCGGTGTCCAGACCGTCGGCAAAAATATTTTCACTCATGGGTCTGATAGTCATGTGGCGACGGGACTTTTGTGCCGAACGACGTCAAGAGGAAGGTTAATTTGAAGTATTGTGTGCTTACCTGTGTGCTCTCCTTTATAGCCAACTAACCAGTAATTACTCCAGCCACTCTGGATACTAAAGACTGCCAATTATGCGTTTTGTACTTAAAATACGCGTAGTTGGCATTTACATGCATACACGGCATGCCACAGGGGAGAATTCGGTCACCACAAGTTGTTAGTCAAGTGTACAAACGTAATCATATGCCAAAAGATACGCCGCACAATTTATACAAAATTCAGTGAGACATAGGCAGACAGAACGACAGATAAACAGATAGATATTGCAGGTATTATTGGAAAAACATTTGCTAATCGAAATTAAATGACGTGAGAATGTTGGCAGGTGTCAGGGTGTTTATTACGACTTATGCGGGTAGACACATGACCCTCAGTCATGGAGTCTAATGCTTGCTTTGGCTGTGCTTCTGTGGAAAATATCCTTAAGTCTTTGGATCGCGAGCAGCTGCTCCCTAGAGAGAAATTGGACAGACGGGGAGATATTCGGAAATTAAACTGTTATTTTCATGATGGTGTTTATATACCGGCTTTTCTCAATTTTATATGACGTAAGTTCAAAATGTGAAGAGTGCAGAGGTGTCTAATAATCAATTGTGGAATTGATATGTAATCTATATATATGTACAATGCTGCAAATTTTTCAATGATATACTGTAGTAGCAACATAATAATAATATGGATTTTTCTTTTCTTTTCGTTTTCTGAGGTTCTTGTAGACATGCCTAATAATCGTGGATCTGACAGGTAATATATAAATAACTAGTACGAATGTATACTTTTCATACTTAATTTAATACTGAAATTCCACGACTATTACATTCAAGTCGCTCGTATATTCAGTAGTTTTCTTTTCATAAACATTTCACTTATTCCCTCAGCAATAACAATTAATTTTAGCTTTTTTTTTGGCTTGACAAGATCATTTTAGGTCTTAAACTTAAGTTTGTTTAAGGGACTCACCCCGGGCAAACAACTTTTGCCAAGCACAGCTTAACTACAACCATATTTCCTTTTTGGCCTTGTGTTAAAGATTTTGTTAACAATTAATTCAAATACGTTTCTGTTTTCACCAAACTAACCCCTGCGTGGTCTTGATTTTACAGATGCGATTAATTATCCTTTATTATGAAATTCGTCACCATTTTATTTCGTCACCACCATTTTATTTCGTCACCACCTGGAATGCCTTTCGTATGATTCCAGCAACAGTTTTAACACACCACCGCGGAATTCTTTCAAATAATTCAACTCTTGATTTTACAGATGCTATTAATTATCCTTTATTATCAAATTCGTCACCACCATTTTTTTTCGTCACCACCTGGAATGTCTTTCGTGTGTTTCCAGCAAACAGTTTTAACACACCACCGCGGAATTGTTTCAAATAGTTCAACACAATCGTTTAGTTATTATCAGCTTGTATTTACATTCACTATTATTCCAATTTCACATCACAATTTCTAATATGTATGTTTTTCTAATTTTAATACTTTCTCGTTTTATTCTCTTTGAATTAATTAATACCACGAACACAACCGCACGCGTCGACAGCTTAAATCACCAAGAAGGAAATCTGGTGTCCTTCTTTTTCGTATACTTTTTTGGCCCGCTTCCACGATTGCTATTTCTAGGAAACGGAATTGGCTAATAGGGGGCTGGGCTATGGTTGATAGGGAGACTATGGCTAATAGAGAGAATATGTCTATGTGCAATGTGATTGTGGTTTTTAAATAGGGGTTTTACTTTATTTAAATTATTTAACTATTGTGTTTGGGAATATTCTATTGTAATGGGAAATTGATGATGTGGAGGGAAGGGAAGGATATGTATGTGAGGACACGAGATGTTAATTATTCATAGGGGGGGTGATAATTAAATGAATTTACATATATAACACTTGCTCTAAATTAATGCGACATGTATTAAAAAAACTCTATTCTAAATCTGTGGAAACATAGAAAAGTGAGAAATATTAGGAGAGCCGTGGTGCTTAATATGTTGTATAGATTAGGTGGCGGCGAAACCAATATTCCCTTTATTGTATTGTTACGTAATTTTGATTTTACGTTTATCGACATCCCAGGTTCGATCTCTGGATTGTGAATAATCTCCAACAAAACGCAAAGTTTTGTTCTCTTTTTCTGAACAGATTTATTTTATTTTCACTTATTATTTTGGCACTTAATATCCGCTACAGAGTCGATGTATATCGTTCGACGTCCAAGTTCGAACTAACTGAGATACGCCCGGCATGCTATTCATGATTATTCGAGTGTAAATTCGTTACAATATCAAATGCCTGCTGGCATTTGTTTAATCTCGTAAAGTTTACGTCCTTCCTTAACAAGTTTGTTAAGGTGCGCACTATCCTGGAAAAATTTGGCACAAATTTACGATAGTAATTCGCCAATTCTGAAAATGAGTGGACGTGTGGTACTGTCTTGGGAGTGGAGAAAACCCTGACACTAGTGGTCGTGTCGGGATTTGGCAAAGCTCCGTTTTCCGAACAAACATGCCGCAGGTAGACTACTTCTTTTCTTAGGAACCTACACTTTTCCGGTTGCAGTTTGAAGTTCTGGGATCTCGATTGTTCGAATATCCTCCGGAGCCTGCCATCATGGTTTACCAGGCTTTTACCATATTTAAAAAATGTCATCCAGATAGACAAAGCATTCGGTACCTTGCAATCCAGTCAGGACATGGTTCGTGACTCGTTGGAACGTAGCCGGTGCTCCCTTGCGACCGAATGGCATACGTCTGAAATTACGATGTCCGTAGCTTGTGCTAAAAGCTGTCCGATCTCGATTGTTTACATCTACCAAGACTTAGTGATAGCCGCTGGCTAAATCGAACGTGGAGAAATAGCGTGAGTGACGGAGCTGGTCTGGTATATCCAAAATATGAGGAATGGGGTACCCATCCCCGATAATTTTTTCATTCAGTTTCCTGAAATCAACTACAACTCTCCATCGGTTTTATCCACCAGGGCCCGCTTTCTTTGAAACTACCAATAAGAGTGAGTTCCACGCACTTTTACTAGGTTGAATGATATTATTCTCTCGCACTTCCCGAACTCATTAGTCACCTGCTTTTTTGCACTCAGACAGACTGTACATCCCTTGGTTAATAGGTGCTTGGTCCTGTGCTGAATGAATTTCATGCGAGATCGCATTGGTACACGTCAGGTAGTCGCCTTTGATATGGAAAATTTCATTAAACTCTTGACATATTTCCATTATTGATTGGCACTCTTATGGACTTAGGTTTCTTCCTAAGTGACGTAAGTTACGGCAGCCACCGGCCACCCCATCACCAGTTAAAACCCCGTACGTCTTAGTACCACCCACCAGAAAAGCTTAAACAGCTAATCTCACCTTCCAAGGCTATTATCCCCATTTGAATCAAATAAACAATAAATAGAATACCATTGATTCGAAATCCCTAAAACCCAAAAATGCAGTGAACCAGATGTTCACGCATAGACTCATTTCCCATTCTCTTTCAAGATCATAAAATGCATGGCTACAATTTTATGGCTGCCCAGGAATTTGTTCACACAAATTCCTAGCTATTCCCGATGCAATTTCCCACAACAGATTTCTCTCTAGACAACATTTACCCAGACCCAACAAATCTATCAATTGTGCCATAAGCTTTTTTGTCGTGTATCTATTACCTTGCAGACCCTTTTCAAGAATTTGCCAACGCAAACGCTTCGATCGCGTGATCTCGGATACGGGGCTACTGGATTCGTCATCAGAGTTGACTTCCGTTGACGTATTGACTCGCGTCCGGGCGTGATTGCTCTCTCGGTTCTACCAGGAAATTATGGAATATTCCCTGGTTGGGTGCAATTCCACCTTAATCCGGTCGAATTCTGACCACCGACGAGACAGCACGTGAGCTTCGGTCTCGTGAGCCCTACCCTCGGATCAACTGTGAAATCCGTTTTGGGTATTTTAAATAAACACAAGATACCCAATTGCACTATCGGTTCGCGCGACAAATCATACGAGTACTGTGAGAGAACCTTCTACCCCTTCCATGCCTTGTGTCTGTTTTCTTTTTTTTCACACCTCTGTTGCTTCCCTCGGGGATCGATACTCCCGATTGGTTTATATGTGTTTTTAGTGTTTGAGTGGCGTAATATTCGTCTTGGTCTGGATCTCGCCACGGATCTAGTGGGGCACCTACTACAAGGGCATAACACCGGTAGTGGTTCCTTTCGCGTATCTATTGCTTTTGCTCCGACTTCCATCTTTTTCTGAGACGGTATTGGTTTTCTGTGTCAAGCCATTGCAATCTGTGTAACATTCGGGGCCTGATATGCAGTTTCACCTCGGTGGCTGCCCACATTCCCAACAAAAGACCAGCTATCCTTGTATTTAGGGAAGCCCAGGTAATAACTAATACACATATTTCTGCTTTTAATCTACTTGGATATAACCAAGTGCCTTTGTTCTTTCCACATCGTGGTCTAGCCCCAAACATACCAAGTGATATTGCTTATCAGCTTCTGCCCCAATATGGACTCTGCTCCAACCCAAAATTTAATTTCTCTTGGCTAAAACTTCACCTTCGCAAGCATATCATACATTACTGCTTTCATTACGGAAGCCCAAACTTGTATAGAAACGTATCCTTGAACAAATTTGATCCTCTATCTGATTCTATCGATATAATCTTGACCCTATATCCGCACACTGAAATCGTTATTGTGGGTGATTTCAATTCACGCAATTCGGCCTATATGCGCTCCACAAGACAATCCGACGGATCGCACCCGTTTGTGGTTCATCTCCCGACGGCGCGAACTCGTTCCGTTACAGAGCGGGGAAGCTGTGGAACTCCCTTCCCACGCGAGTGTTCCCGGAGCGTTACAACCTGCAACTGTTCAAAAAGAACTGCAACAGTTATTTGATGGCATCTCAGGGCGCCCACTCGACGCTATAGGTTCGCCTCTCCCGAGAAAAGTCTAATAAAAAATAAAAAAATAAAAAATAAATAAAATAAAAATGTGCATAACTCACTGAGAGTTTCGTTACTGCGGACACACAACACCTGAAGGTCAATATGTCCAGCTCCTTGCTGATTCAAATGGTTTAACTCAACTCGTCAATGAGCCAACACGGGTACCAGATATACCTGGTCATTCCGCCAACAGACTAGACCTGTTTCTCACCACCGACCCAAGTAAATACACAATTGAATTTTCTTCGCTCTTGGGTACTTCAAACGACTGTATCATGTTAGCTAAATTTTCTCTAGTCAACAGTAACGTTAATGAGAAAACTCCCAAAAGAACAGTATGGTTCTACGAGAAAGCCAACGGGGAAGAAGTGAACAAACTTTTTTGGGAAGTTAAATTGATTATTATGTTTCCTCAATAACAATATTGACACTATAGCAGACACATTAACAGACACGATTCTATTTGACATGCGAACTTTTATTCCACACAGGTGTAGCGATCCTAAATCCCCAATACCTCCCATAACCCAAATCCAAATTTCATATTGAATCATATGAGCGATAAATTAAACCAAAAGTTAATTTGTCGCACATTGATTCAATTTCACATTAACGCATACCCCAATCCAATTGAATCATATGCATGATAAATTTAAACCAAAATCCATTTGTCGTGCAGTGATCCAATTCCCCATAACCCTGACATCATGAAATGCTTAACCCGAAATGCATTTCATGACTTCCCTTCCAAGAATATATTCAAACAAATCCTTAACCATTGCCTAGAACACAATTCCAATTGAAGCACACAAAATCTTGTGTGTGCTTCTTGTAATTTTCACATTAAAAAAGTTGACAATTCTCAACGCAAAATAAAATAAAAGGGCAACAAATTTCAATTTCGGGATCAGTAAAATTCTGGGAGACCAAACCCCTGGTTCGGTGCCGAATAAAACGAAAAGAAATAAAAGAATTTAAAAAAGGAGAATACGACACATCAGCGTTTTAATTGTCGATAGAACACTCCCCAGTGGAGAGTGTCCTATCCTGGGAAAAGAGATCTTAACAGAAGACCCTAAGACACAAATTAAAAGAGATCTTAGCAGGAGACCCTAAGACACAAATTAAAAGAGCTCTTAGCAGGAGACCTCAACAACCGAGTTAACAGAAATATTAACCACTAGGTTAAGCGAGGTCTTGGCAAGACATTGCAGGCCAGGGCGCACCACGAAAGGAAATCCGGACAGGACATTACGGGCGTTAACTCCGGGGACCCCCTCGAGAAGACCACCACAAAAGAAAGGTGAGCCACTGGCTAGTGGTAATCTACAATAGGAGGTAACCAAAACTGATGTTAAACACCCCTTTCTCAGCTTCTTCAACACAGGGTAAAATGTATCAAACCCAAGAGAAATATGTGGTCTGATTCCGGGTGCAGAGAAGCCACTAAGCCTAAAGAGTTGAGCTTCCGGTTGTATAATTCAACAATACTGAGGAAAACCGGAAAAGATTTAAGAGAGCTAGAAATTACTGCAATGCGCAAAGTTCTTGTACGACCAGAGAATGAGACAAAAAATACTTCAGTCCAACCATTTGTGAAAAACGTGCAAAACTCGGTCTCGTCATCCATTCCATTCACTTATAGTCGATGGCAGACCAATCGCCGGTGCAATGGAGGAGGTTCATCAATTTTCTGCACATTTTGCACTCAACTTAAGGCTGCCTGATACCACAGTAGTTCGACCTCAACTTGACCATAAGTAGCACACCATGAGCCAGATTCACTTCCGAACGCGTACTGTTGCCCGCGTAATCAAGGAGCTAAACGCAAACAAATCCGCTGGTCCTGAAAGCATCCCCCCAATTCTCTTGAAGAGATGTTCCTCTTTACTCGCTAAACTACTGCGGAATCTGTTCCTTGTATTACTTACTTTATCTTATCTTATTATTATAGATGGAATGGAGTGGATATTCCCAAAAAGAAGGGCGACAAATCGTCCTTCTCTTCTTACCGACCCATAGCGCTGACTTCTATTCTCTCGAATGTAATGGAATCACTTATCAACCGTCAACTTTCAAAAGGGAAGCGATTCCGTCCCCTATTTCGGCGAAAGTAAGGTTGTCGTATTTCAAAAGCGTTCGTCAGAGTTTGGCTCCTGCCCTTTGGTCAAAATTACGTTCCTATGGAGAGACAATTACCTGACCCAATGGAAAAGAGACTATCTTTCTGGCCGTTCAATTCAAGTAGTCCTTGATAGTGTCCAATCTGCCTTCTATCAAATTAATGCAGCTGTTCCCCAAGGTTCGGTACTCTCACCCACTATCTTCCTCATGTCTATAAATGTTCTGTTCTCCATCACCCACAACCCAATTCACTCGTTTGCTTGATAGTATGCTGAGTTTCTCATACTCATACGAACATTCCCGACCAAACAATTCGAACCTCATTACCAATCAGCAGGTTATACTTGATACATTAAATTCCGATTTCAACAAAATATATAAATGGGGATTATCTTAACGAGTGGAATTCAATGCCTTAAAAACTTAATGTTGCCTCTTGTAAAGTAAGTAAGCAAAATCCACAATGATTCACTTCTCAGATGACGCGGTTAAAGGTGAGTATCATGCACTGCGATATCGTCTACTGTCGATGAACGGCACCTACTTCGACGAAGCCAAGGAACTATTAATCCTCGGCACTCGAATTAATTCGACTCTTAGTTGAAGCGACAACATATTTGCAACTGCGCCAAATGTAGGGGGTTCCTTAAGAGGTGCAAAAGATACCTCAGTCCATTCAACTTGGCCACTATTTACAAGGCGTATATTCGTCCTAAAATGGAGTTCCACTCCCATATTTGTTCAGGTGCATCCAAAACTACATGCTACACGTGCTTGCTGGTATGCAAAAACCAGCAGTGAAAGTTATTGGGGACCCGGTCGTAAGTCGTTCAATTCCGTCGTTAGAACATAGGTGCAACGTATAATGCCTATCTCTTTTCTATAGGTATTACCACGCTCGTTGCTCAACTGAACTCAGCACGTTGTGTTTCGCTCCTTCCGAAATTTTCCCGCGATATCCGTCAACCAACGTGAAACTGGCATCAGCTCAAATTGAAACTCATCTTCTTCATCATCATCGGCATTTCAACCGGAGACCGGTCTTGGCCTTATTTAGCAAGTCCTGAGGCTGGTTAAATTTTCCATAATGATTTGTTTTTTCCGGGCAAGGTCATTAGTCTTGCGCCAGAGGCTCCCCGACGGGGAATCGAAGCCCGGTCGCCCGCGTCTCATCTTCAGGCGCCCAAACTATCATAGAGAGTCATTCTTTAGCCGAACCACACGAATGTGAAATGCTTTACCTAATCATGTGTTTCCTCGTCATTGTAATGTCCAGGCATTCAATATACATCGATACCTCCTTTCCTTATCTCTTGCTCTCCGTCCGTTCGAACTGTGCTCTGCTATTTAACGGTTCTTCAAAATCCCCTATTGTGCGCGCGCTAGTGTAAAAAGAAGAAAGAATACCGTCCATGGTCTGGGGGCACTCTTTGCCTTTTTTTCAAAATACAATTAGGGGGGGTGATCCCCCGATTGTACTTCTTTAGGCACGAAGATTACCTCCTTCCAGATTTTTATTGGGAGCCCAATTATCGTTTGTGAGCGCTGTGCTAATATGAGCGGGTTACTAAGAAAGATTTTGACCGAGAGTTTTCGACATACCATTCGTACAATTTTATGCCATTTGGGCAAGAGAGAGAGTTATTCCAGTGGTGATGCCTGGAGTTAAAACCGTCACTTATGATGAGGGGTATGTAGCCCGAAGACCCTATTAATTTGCCGATATCTTCGGGAATAATGGGGCCATTATTAGTTCTATGCGAGTGGTATACGGAGTATGTATTCACTCTATCATTATTAGCCAGATGCCGTTCATCCCCGGAGACCTCTATTGACTCAAAATGAGGGAGGTCAATAGCTTCATGGTGAATTCCACTATTAACTAGTATGCAGATCCCACCTCCGTTGATGGTGGGGCCGCCTATGAGGGTTCGATCAGTTCGAATGATGGAACAGTTTGGGAATATGGGACGGTGACATGGATGCAACCTAGTTTCGGGTACAAGAACCACGTTCGCCCGGTTATTCTTTATGAAGTCAAAGACTATCATACGTTTTGAGAGCGAAACAAGAGAGTTGGCATTTATAAAGATAACTTTAGTTTTGGAATCCATTTTGGAGGGTATGTCTGGCATATGCCGTGAAAAGGAGTGCATTCCTCTCAGCCTCGGTTGTTAGTCTTCATATCGGTCGAATATCTTCAATCAAGCGGGAGCGACTAAGTAGTTTCTCGAGCATTGAGGATTGCCCCTTTGGTGGCTTTTTGCCGCCGCTTGGATTTGTAGCGTTATGTTGGCCTGTATAGTGGATTGTTTAGGGACTTGAATATGTTTTCGGAAGTGCTTTCATATTCTTTGTTTGCATCCCAGCTTCTGTAAATCCATTTACGGTGAAATGTTTTGTTGGCTGTTTTCCAATGTTGGACATGGCTACTTGTCTGTGGACTATCTCTTTATATTTAGGGCAGTTCCTGTAACTGGTCGGATATCCTTTCTTACCGCAGTTGCAGCAAGTTGGCAACATAATTTCATCCTGCACATTTGTTGTGGGATCATATTTTGTTGGCTGGAGTTCGCGCTTGACATTAACGTTAGATTTTCCGCAACAGACGCAACGCCGGTCCATGTTGCAGTTCCGAGAGACGTGTCCGAAACGTTGGCAACGTGTGGATTGAGGTATTTCACTGTTATGAAATTCCTCGAAGAGAACTTGCTGATGCAAGATTGGGAGATACTTTGTCCGAGTTATGGAGTCTATGTCAGTCCCTGGAGGAAGGTGTAGCTCCCATATGTTCACCTTGCCATATTTTTCTGGTCTGATTTTCACAAATCGTTGTGGGGGACAGCATTTTTTACGTCAGTGAATTTGACGTTGGGAAATGTTGCCTCAAGGGCAATGATGATATTCTTTTCCCAACAAGCAGGAACGCGTTTTAAAAGAATGATCCTTGATTTTTCGTCGGCCGCCGTGGACGTGTAATAATTCACCTCTTTGGCATCATTAACATTACAGAACGTCTGTCGATCGTAGGTTAAGATTTGATTGAGGTTTGCACTCAGGGTCTTTGCCTTAAAGTTGTAGATTCCTTGTCTGTTCATATCACCGACGAACTCCTTTAGGCAGAGGTCTCCTGCAAGGACCCCAGATTGCTGCCTCTTTTTAAAAACAGGCGGGTAGATCGTGACCGCTGTTTGTGCGGCCCTTCGATTTGAAGCGGTTTTTGGTTTTGGGGTTGTGGATAGTACTGCCTTCGGTGGGCACGATTTCTCCGAGAAAGCAACTTTTCATCGGATGGGATGAACCGAGCGGTTTGCTTAGCAGAAAACGCGGACAATATTGGTGTACAGCCGGTGGCAATACGTTTACTGGACGGACTGTGGGGGTTTCTCTAACCAAATGGAGAACCAACCCACAATGCCAACCAATCTTGACCGCTAACAGCGCATCACCTCAATCCAACTCCCCGTGCAAAATCTGCATTTGCATACATCCCATACTTACCAGGAACCTATTTCCCAAGCTGAAATAAATGCATATTCCAATTCACAACGGAATATTAATCATTTCCCTCAATTACATCACCCCACATACGTTTTCCCAAAATTGCTTCGGTCAACTTCCTACTTAAGTTACATTCTCTCTTTGTGACCAAGCAATCTTAATTTCCCCGAAATTCATATGCCATAAAAAACGCATATCCAAATCCTCAACGGAACATTACCAACCAACTAAACCGCGCACATTTCCCCGAAATTATTTCGGTTAACATTTCTATCTAAACGATATCCCTTGCTTGCACCCAAGCCATTCCAATTTCCTCCGAAAATGCATGCCCATACTCGCTCGCGTCCCCAAACCAATTTCCCGGTACACCCAACCAACGAAGTCAACCCAGCCTGTACGGCCAGAATTCGCTGGAACTGAGTTCTTATGCGAGCGTAGCAACGCCTCCAAAATTCTTCGTAGTTGGCAGCGAGCCTAATTTCGGTATGACGCACCGCCTCGGCGCATTGAATGAATTATTTTCATTCATAAGTCAGTCGTCCTCCAACTACCACAACGCGCGTATCGGTAGTCCCCTGTAACCGCCGCGGCCACGCGGGGGCACGCCGCCGCAGCGTGCCAAATAAAGTCCGCCCTAATGTTTTCCTTCCAATTGCCGCGGGTACAGCGTCGAAAATGAATAGAAAAAAAAAACATTCGGGCGCAGTTCGCGGATAAAAACTAGACAACTTAGACAAATCCTAAGATGAAATAAAAAGACTCTTGCGGCCGACTCCCAGTGTTTCATTTCTTTCCTTGCGCTTGCGGACACTTTCGCTGGTAAACAACTCTGTAGTGGGGCGACGGTTAACTGGTGCCATACATTGGCACATCCCCCATCGCACCCCCACAGGACCCCCCGTCACAGTTCAGTGTTTGTCATTGTGTTTTCCTCTTTTTCTCGCGAAGAGAGGTGAGCGTGGAGCGAAAAGTATGAGCGGTAAGGACTCGGGGGGGGGGGGCATTCTCGTCGGCAGAAATTTCGGCAAAGACATCAAAGTCGCTGTCGAGGCTTGTCATTTCAGATTCGATCTGCGAATGAGGGTTTCCAAGTTTGTGTCAGAGGGAGGCGGGAATGAAGTAACTTTCAATGCTGCATTCTCCCTCTCGAGAGCAGTAATCGTTCCTACCGCGGTGGCGGGTTGGCTTCTCAATCTCTCAAGAACAGTCATCAATTCCTGATGGGGTTGATGTCCCAGGCTCTGAAGAAAAGAAAAGTCCATTTTGCAAAGGATAAACGAAAGAAAATGAGGGAAACGGGTAAACATAAGAAGCAAGCAACAGGCAGATAATAAGCAGGTGAATAAAAACAAATAAGATTGCAGTAAACAATGAAAAGAAACAGGAAGGTAAATGATAAACCCAATGAAACGAAATGAAAACCAAAATTTCAGCACAAACCTGATATATAAAAAGTTGCTAAATAAATTAGATTAGAAATATTTGAGAAAAGGTGAAGAGAAATCAGTATCAATTTTGTGTTTTTTAAAACACTAAATGCAATCTTGGAAAATTTAAATGTAAAGAAAACAAAAATAAATGAAATTGAAATTTAGAACGAGATAGAATTTTAATAAAAAGAAAAGAGAAGTCGAATATAATTTAAATAATTATAATAAATAAAATACTTTTCATATGATTCAATTGGAGGTATTGGCTGGGGTTATGGATAGGGGTAGGATATTAGGGTATGGATGAACGGTTTTTGTATAATAATGCTATAATTTTTGTACATATTACAAGCCCATATAGTATATGTAGCCCGTTGACCACGACCCCTTTACCGCCAGCGTCGGCAAATTCGGGGCGTGTCTGGTGAATCGCTTGACACAGTTGTTGACAGTTGAGTTACGAATTGTGTCTACACATGGATATAGTTCGTAGTAGGTAATTCCTTTCCAGTCGCAACAAGTTTTGCTCAGCAAAACTATAGTAGCCTTTGGCTCTGGATCACCCAGCTTTTGAGCTATTTCAACGTGCTTTGGCCACGATCGTTTTCACTCAATATTATTGTATATGACCTGCTTATCATCCTAGGCCACCATCCGCTTAAGGAATGGATCGTTTTCGTTCCGTTTGGCAAAATATTCCGAATTTCCCCTTTCTTAATCTCCATATTTTACACCGTATCCAGATAACAACAAAATCATGGTTTTTTTAATGTATGTAAGAAGGATACATTACATTACAATTTTTATATCTATATTTATTGTTGGACCCAACTCATCTATAAAAGCCAGCGCAGGTGCTCTCGTCGTGTCCTGTTCCCTTATATAAAATAGGCTATTGTAACCTTCATCATATACTCCATTTGAAACAGTCATCAAAGGAAACACCCGTCACTATTATCGGATTGCAAATAAAGTCTCAACGACACCAGCTGCTTTTACTAATCTAAATGCACATTCGTATTCTGTTTCCGCACACATTTGTGTAGCTTAATGGGGTACTCAGTCCTGACAGTCGAAATCAAATACCAACCCCACACAAAATTTCTATTATCAAGATAAATACTCGGTAATCGAAGTTAGTTGATTTCAGTCCATTTATGTAGGTCGTAAATGTGTCCAGATATGAACTTATCGCGCTTAAGTATTCTTCTCCTTATCAGGATCAGGATCGTCGATTGCCACCAATAAAAATGTTAATGCGGCCACGGCCGTTGTAATTGTTATGTTTAACTAAATGACTTATAACAAAAACCTGTTAGCGACGAATTTGCAAATTGTACGTTAGCAGAGGGTGATGTCGTATCTTATCTGTGAATAGACGCAAATGAATCTGAAATAAATTTCCCCCCTTTTGGTGTGGGTGATGAATTACGATCTGGTTAATTATTTGGAGGAAGTAAATTTCTGAATCAGGGTTCTTTGAAATATGGTTCTGGGAAATATTCAATAAGGGGAGGAGATTGCGTTATTAGTAACAGACAATTACAACAATTAAGCGGTTACATGGATGCAAATTTTTGAAAAAATCTCCATCTCGTTTTTATTTAATAGCACATGTCAAAAATATTTCTCCAAAGTTTGGACTTTCATTAGGCTCGGCAAGAAACTTCGGTTGTTTATCGGGGTTTGTCTGGACTCTGAGCATATCAAAAGAACGGGCGGGGTACATTTGCACGATATTTTGAAGATGAAAAAGCTATCGTCGCGATGGGTGCGGCCTTTGCCGACTGTCATCCAAAAACAGCAGTATGTTGATGATTCAACGACGGGTTTGGTGTTGTTGCAGCGTAATCGAGCGGACTTCGATTTGAATTTGGATACAACCCACAGACTTGGCCCGCATCGACTATTAGAGATTCAGGTCGAATGAGGAAGTCAGTGCTGAAACCGAGGCGTATTTCGAAGGCTTTGGCATTTCATACTACAGAAAGGGCATCGAAGTGTTGGAAATTCGCCTTACCAAACGTATCGCCCTCAAAGGACGGTATGTTAAGGAATACATATAAGTTTGCCCCAAAAACGGTTATTTTCAGTCCGGGAATTCCAGTCTACGTAGTAGACTATATATATATATATATATATATATATATATATATATATATATATATATATATATACTCTTCAGTATATATATATATATATATATATATATATATATATATATATATATATATATATATATATATATAATGAAGAGCATGTGCGCAAGTGGCTAACAACTCGTTCTAAATCTTTCTACGAACGAGGTATATTAAGGCTTCCAAATCACGGCAAAATGCAAAAGTTTACAGATCACGTAGGAGACTATATTGAAAAATGTTGATAGTATAGTTAGTGTGTAACATTATTCAATAAATATATAAAAAGAAATTACCGTTCATATGTCATTTACCCTCGTATATAAAACTGTGGTGTATTTATACTTTGGCGGGAGACCGGTGTTCGATTCCTCTGGCGCAAGACTAATGACCTTGCCCGGAAAAAACAAACCATTATGGAAAATTTAACCAGCCTCAGGACTTGCTAAATAAGGCCAAGACCGGTCCCCGGTTGTAGTGCCGATGATGATGATGAAGATGAGTTTCAACTTGAACTGATGCCAGTGTCACATTGGTTGCCGGATATCGCGGGAAAATTTCGGAAGGAGCGAAACACAGTCAGCACTTTCGTGGTAATACCTATAGAAAAGAGATAGGCATTATACGTTGCACCTATGTTCTAACGACGGAATTGAACGACTTACGACCGGGTCCCCAATAACTTTCACTGCCGGTTTTTGCATGGACAAGTTGAATGGACTGAGGTATCTTTTGCACCTCTTAAGGAACCCCCTACATTTGGCGCACATTTCGCAGTTGCAAATATGTTGTCGCTTCAATTAAGATTCGAATTAATTCGAGTGCCGAGGATTGATAGTTCCTTGGCTTCGTCGAAGTAGGTGCCGTTCATCGACAGTAGACGATATCGCAGTGCATGATACTCACCTTTAACCGCGTCATCTGAGAAGTGAATCATTGTGGATTTTGCTTACTTACTTTACAAGAGGCAACATTAAGTTTTTAAGGCCCGGAAAAAAAAAATCATAATGGAAAATTTAACAAGCCCCAGGACTTGCTAAATAAGGCCAAGACCGGCTCCCGGTTGTAGTGCCGATGATGATGATGATGATGGTGTATTTATACTTACAGGTGTCAACACGGATGCGGATTCAATATAAACACCACCTACGTTTTGCTCAAGGCTGTCCACCGACCAATAAGGAATAGTAAAATAATAAAACTTGCTGACAATTTTGCTGTTGATTAAAGTTCTCTTTATTTTTCTGGTGAACATCTATTTAAAAATTATGTAAACGGACTGAAGTTCTTTGTTAACACTATTTGGAAATGACATGATCTACGGAGGGTTCTTTGTTAACACTTATTTAACAATTACGACAGTGTACGGAAGGATCTTTGCTACCACTTATTTAACAATTACAACAGTGCACGGAAGGATCTTTGCTAACACTTATTTAACAATTACAACAGTGTACGGAAGGTTCTTGGTTAACACTTATTTAACAATTACAACAGTGTACGGAAGGTTCTTGGTTAACACTTATTTAACAATTACTTTAACGGACCGACTGCACTCGACGCGTACGCACACTAGAAGTTTGAAATTGGTCTCTCGGGTCGGTGCATGTACACCCTTTTCGTGATAGAATCTGACTCCTTGAGAATTCGTCCTCAACATTCCTTGAAGTCACAAGGCTGAGACGCTGACCAACCAAAGAGCCAATCCGATCGCTTCATTGGTGGTAACCCAATGGCCATCTAACTAGAAACTCCAACAATGGAATTACTCCGGCAGCCGTACAGGCCAGGAAGGCACGCCCACTCGCTGGAAGCAATGACTATTGGAAATCCGGCGGTGTACCAGAAAAATTCAAATACACATCTGAGTAAATAATGGGACGGGTATTGAGACTGGCAGAAAATGCAGTCATTAATCATGGGAATGGTTTCCTATGATGTTGATATAATATCAAACAGAAACTCAAGGCTGCCCGAGTGTATGTTTATATTAGGCTACGTTGGTTGGTAAGATGGTGCCGTACAGGCGAAAATGTTTTCTTCTGTTTGCATTGGTTAAACAGACCTATTTGGGTGAGAATAATGGAATAATGCAGGCGGCGGCAATTGGGCTCTTCTGTGATGTAAAATCCATAGAAGATTGCTCGCCATAGAAACTCGAAAAAAAGGTTTATGGCCTTTTCTATTATCCTGCTCGTTATTTCCTATTGCACGATTATTAAAAATCTGGCTTGCAGATGTGCAAGCCAGCGAATAGCCTGGCATGTATTCTTGCACACTGACGGGCATGGCGACAGTGTTTGTGTACACTTTGTTTCTGCTCAGAATGTAACATCCCGTCGGTCGATGAATCTAGTGTGTGTTATTTTAAATAACACTCGATCGCTTGCGGGTAGCCAACAATGGCTACGCTGTATATCGTCGATAGAACGATCGGCCGATGGGTCTGTAAATAAAGGGTAAGTATGCTATGCCGAATATAGAGAAAATGCTCCTCAGCCATGTTCGGGGTATTTATGTCGGTTATCCGTGGGGACAGTCGAATTGTTTTCAGCAAATGGGTTGGCAATTAATGCCATGGCAAGATTGTGTAATCTTGCCGGGAATTCAACTCACAGGTAATCTGTATTTGCTGATTATAATGGGTTCGAGCGATGCGTGGCTCTTCGGGCCCTGAAAAGCCCCACAAAACCTTGGCAGAAACTCCGGTACATTGGTCAATGAAGTTTTGATGAATCCGCCTAACAGTGCAGACCTAGCGACCCGCTCTCTTTTTATCAGTGCAGAAGTTCCTTAGTGATAACAAGTATCGAGAAAATATTGTGAGATTTGTTGGCTCGAGTTTGTCGGCCAATAAGGATTAGAGCTCTTATGAACTTCCTTTATCTCAATTCATTTCATGCAAGAGATTTAATGGTCGCATTGGTCGTGTTCTTTATTGTAAGTCAGTCTTTATTTTTATGTTTTAGTGTCTAATCAACATTTAATTTGCAGAAGTACAGGCTATTCATTCATGAATAGTCGGAACACCGGGTGAAAAATATGCATACGTATACTTTTCAACGCATTTCCGTTTCTCGCAACACTCTTATCAAAGAATTATCCAATGATCTACACGAGATACCAGGCACCCAGGAAACACACCCCTATACACAAATTAGCATACACGCTGTTTATCGTTTAGTTTTGCTATCCGTTGCAAGCAAAACTAAATCATCTTCTCCCAGGCTACTGTCGTTTCTAACAGTTTTTCGATTCTCTCTGGGTTCATTGACTGCTAAATAAATCAGCGAGAGTATATTCGCATTTAATGGGCGGAGAAATGGAAAAGGGAGGATTAGTATGTAATCGATATTAAAGGGCGCGAATAGGCAGAAATCCTGTTGATATTCTTGTGTGTAACCCTCGTTTGCGTTCAGAGTGTGAAACGTTCCGTGGTCAACTAAGTAAAAATAAATTAAAACAAATTAAATGAGTGAATTAATATTAAGCATGTGTTTAACAAACTGGGTAATAATATGCTCATACTAAGTTAAAATAATATAAAACAAATTACATATGTAAACTAGTGTAAGAACATATAAACTATATAGAAGTGGTATAAAACTAAAAGTTAACATTCCTGACAAAGTTAAGTTCCTGACAACAGCATATTTCCTACATGCAATAGCCACATTTTATAAAATTGCCATCGTCTAAAATAAAAAATCCCATCCCAAACAATTTGATATTTTATTGGCCAACAATCCATTGCAATTACATGCAAACACTTTAAATTTTCCCAGCCTAATCGCAACTATTCGAATTTCTACCTGAACAAGAATTTATTTTTACCCTTACGAATGCCCTATATCAAATAAACATAGAAACAACAACACTTCCTCCAATCCAGAAATTTGCTATTTGAATCTATCGTTGAAAAAGAGGCCTGGCATAGGCGTGGGAATTTTGCGATTTCCCACGCTAATGAAAGGAATCGGTTAACGGTGAATAAAAAGCAAATGGAATGAAAAAGAGGATGATGAATTGGTGAAGAGTTGGAAAATAATCGCGAACCCGAGCAGTCGAAGTCGAGTGTTGGAAATAAATCATGTGCGTGTGCGGTTGTGTTGCCGTGAATAGTTGTGAATAGTTGTGTCAATCTAACACCATTTGTTGATATAAAAAACAGGATGAATAAAAAAAATAATAAAATCGCCATAGCCAGAACAGTAAATAAAACATAGAACAATAACAAAAACAAAAAGGCTGTTTGATTAATTCAGAAAAAGGGAATATCGCCACGGCCCACGACTCCGCACTCCCAAGTCAAGCTTAAGATCAGTACAATTAAATTCCTGTTTGTCAAAAATAAATATTTTAATTGCGTGCAAAAGAATATGCGACGCCACCCTTCCCAACAAAATTCCCCTCTATAACAGAGAATTCCTAGACCCACCCCATAGGGTCTACTGCTAGCACACCACACACGCGCACGCACAGTATAATACGGCACAAACACACACACACGCACGCACAGTATAATACGGCACAAACACACACACTCACACAAAAGCGGTTTACTACCACAGGTCTTGACTACCGGTCTTATATGATTTCTGTCCTACCATCCCTCCATCCAAGTAGTTAGAGAACATTTGAACTAACCCTGTCCACAGTATCCTTAGATACCCCCCCCCCCCCCTTTTTTTTCTTTTTCAGATGACTCTAGACCGAGCCCAACATCCTCACGGATGCGGATGATTCTGGTTATCGCAAGATTAGCAGAAAGCCTCTCGCCACTCCTTTTTTTTCATTTTCGAAATCAGTTTAATTCCGGAGGCCAAAACTACGTTCAAACAAGGAAACCTACATAAATATTAAGTGCTATTATTAATTGTATTCCATTTTTTGTACCTCCTTGCAACTACTTTGTAAACGAATTAAATTGTGCAGGAAATATAATAGATAAGGTACCTTTTTTTAAATAAAACTGAGAACGTATCTTTTTTTGTGTTTTTGTAAAATACAATTGAATCGGGATTTGAAGTTGGAGTGTGACGCACAGCTGGATTTTCTACTAGCACCAAACACAACAAGGACCACCCCCTCGTTGTAGCAGGTAATCCAATCATTAAAACATCGATTAAAGAATACCCTTACAGGCTAAAAAGTCCCAGGATTTTCAATAGGTGGCATCAAAAAATGAAAAGCGCCGATTTCGAGAGGCTCTCTGTCACTAGTTTTTGTATGAAGTTTTTTCGTTTACTTTTGCCCTCGTGAAAAAACGGATTAATATGAATAGTGTATTTTGATCAACAGAAACAATTTTTTTTTTTTGTTGGGAAAACTTCTGATCAATCATTGCAATGGTTGCAGAAATGTTCTCCCACATCGGCTCCTTCGAGAATATTTTATCTGTGGTTTAGTGAATTTGAAATGGGTCGTTTAAGCACCGAAGACGCACCTCGCTCTGGAAGGCCAAAAGAGGCTACGCATGTGGAAATCGTAAAGCAAGTACATCGAATCATTTGGACTGATCGTAAAGTGAAGTTGCGCGATTTAACTGAGACCGTGGATATCTTAAAAAAACGGTTGGGATACATTTTGCACGATCGTGGCGGTTCCGCCAAACCCCACGGCCCACTTACCTGAAAAACCCCCATAACTTAAAAATACATGTAACAAGTCACAAATTGTTTGCCTTTCGTAGCCCCTTCTGGGTACAGATTAGCACAACAACCTAAAACTTAATTAAAATAGTTTTGTATGATTAAAAGGACAATTTTTCAAGATTTAGACGAAACAACTATGATTGTTTATGAGGCAAAGAAAAACAAAATGAGATAATTATAAAAGCGATATTGGAACAAAAAACAATAAATATAGTAATCCCTTTCAGGGTATTAAGCAGCGCACAACCCTCACAGCACGCACATGACTCCGCTCATTTTCTCTCGATTTCCTTTCGACACGATCAACCTTTTTCTTGACTCCGCTCACCCCCATTTAACCCTTTCCGACCCGACTCGACTCCACCCAACCTCACTCGACCCCACACCGGCTCAATTTAACTTCTTCAAACCGGCTCCCTGGTCGTCTCCCAAGCACCTCAGCGACACCGGTTGCTAAAGAAAACCAATACCACCGGTCTGAGACCCTACTCTAGAACACCTACATAGGTGTCTCTACCCAACCCCATCCTGGAACAACTCATACGGGTATTCCAGTCATTAGGCCCCTCCGAGGGCGATATTAGCGGCAACCCAAGGCAATACACGCCCCTCTACACCGCCCCACACACAGGTGCATCAATCATTCTTCGGAGCGCGTATCCACTACCCTAGGGCGACCTGCGGTTGGACACAATCACCTAAGCTAATTCGCCCACATTTAACCAAGCGTGACTGGCCGGCATCCCCTCACAACCTGCCGTTCGGTAGAGGTCGCAGCTGCCGTATATCGAGCGCCGTAGCCGACACCGGCGCCGATATGCGGGTCCTCACTGTTAAACAAATTAAAAAAATTGAATTCAAATTGTACGCACTCAAAGCTAAACTATCACACTCATGAAAACACTCACTCTTCTCATTGCATTCAGGCCCTTAAGGCACACAACTGTCATCCACACCAAGAAACGCCAAGCTCACATTTTTCAACTTTCACTTTCTTCTTCTTAGCATCCAGCTTTCGTGCCGTTCGGACGTGTAAAATATATATCCTCATTTTTATTGTTCACCCTGCCTGTTCAATACTCACTCGATCGGTAAGCCGCGCAACTGGAGTGCCCGCCCCCACCACTAGTCCCAGCGGCAAACAATTCCCCATAAAAACGTATGGACGAAAGACACCGACTGTGGACTCGATTTCCTCAAATTTATCCAAACGTGGGACGATTACCATACGCCTGAATCCAATAGGCAGTCTGCAGAGTGGCTGAAAAGTCACGAAAGCCAATTAAACCGGCCATAGGACCAAAAGCGGAGGCCGGGAATGTTAAGGCCTCCATTTTTCAGGATGGGTATAGCATAATCATCATCGATTACTTGTAAACGGGAACACAGTCACAGGAGAGTATTATGGAGCGTTATTGAACAAACTAAAGACGAAAAAGAAGAAAAACGGGACCATATGGCGAAGAAAAATGTTATGTATCATCGCGATAACGCACCGTCAGAAATGCCGATGGCCCAATTACGATTTGAATTGGTTACAACCCACAGATTTGGCCCCCAGCGACTATTATCTGTTCCCAAACTCCAAACGGTGGCTCCAGGGAAAGAGATTCGTATCGAATGGGGAACTCATCGCGGAAACCGAGCCGAATTTCGATGGCTTGGACGTTTCATGCTACAAATAGGCATCGGAATGTTGAAAAATCGCTACACCAAGTGTATCGCCCTCGAAGGGAAGTATGTTAAGAAATTAATATAACTTTGCCCAAAAAACCGTTATTTTCATTAAAAACCCCGTGGATTTTCATGGTTTAACGCTTTCTCTTTATGATACTTCAGCTTCACTTCTTGTATTAGTTGAATTTGATACGCCTTTGAGGTGTAAATCCCGATGTAAAATTGTTCGTAAAATGGCTGCCTTAGTGTTTGAAGCCTAGGATTTCTTGCAATTCGACAATTGTGGGTTTTTTCTTGCTAATTCACTAACACGCTGAGTAACCTCTGGGAGTCCTCGCTGATTTCTGGCAGTTTTCATTCATCTCTATTACTGATGATCCGGTCGTCTTAAACATTGCGATCCATCTGCGAGTGGACTCTGTGCTTGATGACTAATGTCTCATAAGCCGAAGTGAGCTGGGTACTTTTGTCTGCAAATAGTCACACACTAATTGTTTACGTAATATCCGCAAACTCAAAACCTCCGCTGCACAACCGTGAATGCCCCCATGGCGACTAAAAATTCCACGGACTAGTGCGTCTAAAGGAACAGATAGTGCCCCTGCGCTCCTGCGTATTTTTTCAAAATATACGAAATCCGTAAACACAGTAAAGTCCACCTTGTATATATAATGTCCTTTTTGTTTTGGATCGATGTTTTTTTATTATTAATATCTGTCAAATGGAATACAATTTTATAGTTTATATTTAACTGATTGATCACGTGGTCTTTAGCATTATAAATGGAATCTGATGTCGGTTTAATGGTCATCTCTGGACGTTACGTAAAGGCAAGTTCTTTTAACCACATTTTTCATAACAATTTCGTGGATTGTTTTTATTATTTCTCCAATATGATTTGTTGGTGCATTGGTGTATAATTTTTCCTTCAGGTACCTCAATAGTGCAAATCAGAGGATTATGGAGCTCAATCAATATCACAACTCTTTGATATTTTTTACCTTGGTAAATGAGATGTGTGCGATGTGGCATCTAAATGTTAGAACGATGTGACGCTTTGTTAGAACTAAATGATCTGATGTTTATTTGATTCAATTTGAGCACAAGAGATTTTTGCAACATGTTTTTATAACGATCACCAGCGAGTGTTACACAATTGCATCTAGCATTCTCAAAGAAATATGACCCAGTGATGTCGCAGGTCAAAATTTTGCAGCATGCAGTTACTCTACGCAAATTTCTATCTAATAACACTTATTCCGTTTATCAGCCAAGTCAAACTTCTTCGCTTTTAATAACGTAATTTGCAGCGCGTATTCACAATTGAAAAATTATTTCAATAAAATATTTTAAAAATTAGAACATATAATTGTTGACACCAGCGTCAAATGCCAATGTAATCCAAATTGAAAGGGCGGCAAAACAAAATCAAAAACGATGATTTATCTACAAGTTGAACACATTTCACAACAATGGTATCACGCAAAATAACTTTTAAAGTATATTTTGGAGTCAGCAATAAAATCATAAATAACAGTGAAGAACTATTCCCCTTCACCTTTTTTTCGTGATAACGATGATATATGTGTGGATTCACCTTGCCGTGGCGTGCTGCTTGCCATCCAAAATGAGGTCACCTCATCTTTTATCGCCATCTCTTCTTCTCCCGGTCTTGACTATGTCGCAATAAAAATTGACCAATGCCCAAAGCCGTTAAACATTATATGTTACTACGAGGGTTGCCTCTTATGTTTCGGGATTTGGCAACCCTAGCGTTGCAATCCGGCAATTGACAGCTCTGTCGTAAAGTTGGACATTTTTGAGGTTATGCGCACTCAGAACGTTTTGACATACGAGCGCTATTTGTGTTGTTTACAGTAACTTAAATGATTCATCTCGGCCCAAAAATGGAATTAAATCGTCAACATTTTCGTGCGATTATTTTTTACAACTTTCGGCGTGGATTAACTCAGCAACAGTGCATGGATGAACTTTCAATTTTTGGCGATGAAGCTCCATCAAGGACCAGTGTTTATCGATGGTATGGTGAATTCAATCGTGGTCGTAGTTCACTCCAAGATCAAAAAAAATTGTTCGCGTTGGATCCCACACAATTTGTCAATCGCCCAAAAAAAGGCTCGTCAATTAGTCGAAAGAAATGCTCAAAAAATACGGTCGCGGTGCTTCGAAACACGTCTATGACATCGTGACAGGTGATGAATCGTGGATTTACGCGTATGAGCCCGAAAGTAAACAGCAGTCGACTGTCTGGGTGTTTCAAGATGAGCCAAATCCAACAAAAGTTGTTCGCGCACGAAGCACTTCCAAGCAAATGGTCGCCTGTTTTTTCACAAAAACTGGACATGTCGCAACCGTACCACTAGAACAACGCAGAACAGTCAATTCTGAGTGGTACACAAACATTTGTTTGCCAGTTGTCTTCCAAGAAATCAGGAAAACCAACCGCCGAAGACGGATCACTCTTCACCACGACAATGCGAGCTCTCACGCATCGGCTGCGACAACTGCATTTTTGAGCACCCAAAACATCGATTTGATAGGTCATCCGCCGTATAGTCCTGACTTGGCACCGAATGACTTCTTTTTATTCCCGTACGTAAAAAACAAACTGAGAGGTCAACGTTTTTCGACACCTGAAGAAGCGGTTGCTGCATTCAGAATGCATGTGTTGGAGATACCTCAATCAGAGTGGCAAAAGTGCTTCGACAATTGGCTTAAACGCATGCAAAAGTGTATAGATCTTCATGGGGAATATTTTGAAAAACAATAAAGTGATTTTCAATGATCAATATTTGTTTTTGTTCTCTAATCCCGAAATATAAAAGGCAACCCTCGTATATACCTCCTTCGCAACCTATCGTGCCATACGAACTGGCAGTAGCAGCGGTTGATCACCTAACCGAGTTAAGTGCTTCTATAGCGTTTGCGACGATAGTGACGAGCGTGTGATTCGAACCGACGCTATCACGGTTAGAATCACTAAAATATAGAACCAAAGCTCAACGCATCAGGCCACTGTCGCGTGTACAAATTCGATTTCTAAACTCAAGTGCACTCAACTGATGCTTTGCTTATTCGAATTTCCTTTCGGTGTTGTTCACTATTTGCTTGTATATAGTGTCAGCATCTGTTAGAAACACCACACTTCCCTTGACGATATCGTCGTTATTGGCCATTTCAACCTCGCCCATCTCCAATAGACGCTGTCAGACGATCAATCCTTTTACACCTCAAATCCCAATGATACGAAGTATCTTTTATAGGCGGTCTCACCAACCCAAACCTCCGTCAAATAAGTAATGTGCCAAATCATATGAAGATGCAACTTGACCTTGTGTTCACAACGGACCCCTATAATTCCTCAGTTGCCTTTAGTCCACACGCTCTCTCCACCATCGACAATTACCACCACCCGCTTCTCGTATCCCTTTATCGTGACTGCTTATCCCAAACCTCACCAACCCACGTCAACTTTTCCTACAACTTCCGCAAAGCTAACTTTCGCCTATTAAATGAGCGTCTTAGCAGAATCGCATTTCGGTTTGATCACCTAGAGATAGAAGAAGCTACTGCCGTTCTCTATAAGGAAATATACAATGCCATTTCCCTATATGTCCCTTATTCTGGACATAGAACATCGGTGTCATCGCCTCCATGGTACAACGGCAAACTCCGTACTCTTCGGAACAAGAGGAATAATTTGTAGAACATTTTCCTAAGAACACGCTCTTCCCTGGACTACTCCAACTTTCTCGGTTCCTTTTATAAATCCACCGAGCTTCACAACTCTCTTTACTACAATTATCTCACAAAAACACAAAACAACCTAATAAATGACCCCAAAACTTTTTTCCACTTTATTAACTATACACGTAAATCGGATGCTTATCCTAACTCCCTTTCCTATGACACGATTACTTCAACCGACCCACAAGCTACTGCCAATCTTTTCGCTTCTTTCTTTAAAAAATCCTTCCCGCACAACTCTTTCGAGCCTAACCGCTCTTACTTCAAAGAGCTGCCCGTATTTTTCACTGGCCCTTTCATCTCTAAAATTATCCAGCATCACCTATTATACTATTTATTGGCCTATAGGAATTCGGAAGTTCATGACCTCACCGACTCGTCTGAGCCATCTTTCCCTGTCCTGTGCACGCTTCTTCGTTCGTACCGTCATCAGGCTCGAGGAGTGGCGACGAACTATCAACACGTGGTCAATTTGGTTGCGACTGGCTCCATCAGGTGATACCCAGTTGGCTTTGTGGATGTCTTTATGCGGAAAATTGGTACTCGCAACGACCAAGTTCTTTGATGTTGCCAGTTCGATGACTCCTAGTTCATTGTCATTAGTGTTCTCGTGAAAAACTGTGGGAACCTACGTAGTGCCTAAAAACTGGCTTCCGACCTATTTTCACATTCAAATCACCAAGAACGATTTTCACATCGTATCTTGGGCACGGATTGGGGGCCCGTTCGACGTTCTCGTCGAATTCTTCTTTTTCGTCGTCAGGGGATTCCTCTGTAGGTCCGTGCACGTTTATGAGACTTATGTTCTTAAACTTGCCTCGCACGAGTTAACGATTCACACAAACCCCAAGATAAGGAAATATCTACACTTGCAGATAACCATGGGAACATAGCGATAAGCCGCACAAGAACGAACCATGGGAACATCAAAGATAAGCCGCACACACACGAATCGTGAGAACATCAAAGATAAGCCGCACAAGCAACCGTGGGAGTATCGAGATGTGTCGAACTTAGACTTAGGTATAAATATGAATGAAATTCAGTTAACAGGGTAGTTTATAATCTAGGATAGATAGGTTAAGTGATATTATACAATAAAGGACAATAAGTCTTTGGAAAATAACCTTGTTTTACTATCCAGTAAACTAACCTATTATTAACTGGCGATCCTGCCAGGAGGTTAACAAATCAACACATCTTCTTAAATTAAAGGCACATACGAATGCAGAAATAGGGAGACGATAACCGATAACCTCCAGTGAGCGGACCAACCCACGGACATAAATTAGTATAGCTGATCCAGTTCCGGACAACAGGAAACAAGTTAACGTATTAACTCACGCATAACATCTTCATGGCAGATTAAATTAAATGAAGTTCCAGAAAGTGAAAAGAAGACTACCCCTGCAACCCCGTATTGACGACAATTCGTCCGACGAAGAATCAACTGAAGATTTGGACCAAAAATCAACCAGCACCATGGCAAACAACAATAATATAGTGAAAATGGAAGCAGAGATGACCTTTATGAAACAAGGTTTCATCGCAATGCAGCAACAAATGCAAGGCTTGATGACGCAGCTCGAGAGTTCTATGTCCCAAGCAAGAATTTCAATCACGGAGTACGAAGATACACCGATTGTACTTAACAAACCCGAAGATGTGCAACTCAAAATGTTCGAGACATTGCCAGAGTTTAATGGTGATGTGAATAAATACACAGCATGGCGGAGGAGAGCTAAAAATTTGATGGACGCCATTACCCCGTTCATGAAGTATCCT
Source organism: Microdon myrmicae (assembly GCA_963931805.1). NCBI lineage: Eukaryota > Metazoa > Arthropoda > Insecta > Diptera > Syrphidae > Microdon > Microdon myrmicae. Next base: position 85,710,481 of record OZ007497.1, read on the forward strand.
ATTTATGGAGCAGCCTTAAACATAGTGTTTAATAAAATAACTGGAGAAGCTGCAACCGTGTTAGAGAATAATAACACCAAAATCAACTTTAATGCTATAATAGATCGACTGGATGCAACATACAGTGACATTCGCCCATTATTCGTATTGGAAGCTGAGATGAGCAGAATCAGGCAAGGAAGCAAATCCCTAACAGCATACTACGATGAGATCCACCGAGCACTAAACCTGATAGTGACAAAACTACAAGCCGAATACAGAGTCGCAGAAACTAGAAGATCCTTCGTAGAAAAGGCAGAAAAAGATGCAGCCAGAGTATTCATGGACGGACTCAACAATCTCGACGCCCGAAGCGCAGTATTTGCATATAGAAATGCCACCCTATCTGAAGCATACGGCATCGCATTGACTGTTCAACATACAAGTCAATATAGTAACATCGCTCCGAATTTCACGTACAGACATCAAGCACCACACGCAAGTAAACCCAGAGCAATGTCGCATCAGCCCCATCATCGTGTGCAACAGCAAGAACAACCTATGGACATCGACTCAACTATTCGAGACATGCGACGATACCCAAATCCATTCAGGCCACAGCCCCATCGACCGCCACCCCTATATCAACATGAGAGTCAACCAATGAAGAGATGGCAACCACCTTCATTCAACAATCACAAGCAACAACGTATCAACAAGTCACAACAATCTAAGAACGAAGACGAAGACGACAGCAGCATTAATCCAGAACCGGAACAGCAAACGGTAAATAGTATTAAGACCGAATCTTTAAAACTGGTAGACGGGTTGCCCACCCTCATATTAAAAGGTCAAAAATCAGGAAGACAATTCAAAATCCTGATTGACAGTGGCGCAACCCATAATTATATTAATCCCAAATGTGAATTACCTGATAGAATTAAGATTAAACCAATTAGAGTTAAGTCAATTCATGCAACTTCATACTTGGACACTAAACGAATTGTGGCGATATTCGACAGAGAAATAACATTTTACGAATTACCAATGGAAATTTATGACATGATATTAGGATGGGAAGGTATAACAAAGTTAGGCAGGTTGATAGATCCCGAGAATATGACATTCAAGTTAGTAAAGGAAGAAAAAGGATCTCGAATTAACTACATAGTAGGCAACGAGAAATATAAAGACGAGATAGAAAGATTAATCAGGGAAAATAATGGCATAGGACCACTACCCTTTACAACTACGATAGAAGCAACAGTTAGAACGAAAAGTGAGGAACCGATATGGACAAAACAATATCCCTATCCTATCGCAGACAATGAATTCGTGAACAAAGAAATTCAGAAGCTATTAAAAGAAGGAATAATTAGAAGAAGTGTTTCACCATATAACTCACCTATATGGACAGTACCCAAAAAAGGTTTTGATGAATTAGGCAGACCGAAGAAACGAATGGTCATAGACTTCCATAAATGAAACTCAAATACTATTACTGATCGATACATCATTCCAGACGTAAACATGACCATATTAAACTTAGGAAAGGCAAAATATTTTACCACTCTTGATTTGGAATCAGGATTCCATCAAATCAAAATTGCTGAGAAAGATTGTGAAAAAACAGCTTTCTGCGTTAACGGAGGAAAATACGAATTCGTACGATTGCCTTTCGGTCTAAAGAATGCACCATCAATCTTTCAGAGTGGTGTAGATGACATATTACGTGAATTCATAGGTAAATTCGCATATGTGTACATCGATGACGTGTTAATATATTCTTCATCTGAAGAAGAACACATGCAACACATCAGAACAATTTTCGAAGCTTTAAATAAAGCAACATTAAAAGTATCTAACGAAAAATCGAAATTCTTTCAAACTGAAGTAGAATATTTAGGTCATATTATCAAACATAATAGAATTTCTACAAACCCTGAGAAAGTTGAAACAATCAATAAATATCCGATACCAACAACTCTGAAAGAACTAAGAGGATTTTTAGGATTAACAGGGTACTATAGGAAGTTTATAAAAGGATATGCAGCCATAGCAAAACCTTTAACAATTCATTTAAGAGGAAATAATGGACAAGTAGATAAAAACAAAAGTAAGAAAACTGAAATTAAATTAGATGAACCAGCCACAAAAGCCATAGATAGTTTGAAAGCACACCTTCGTGAACAGGTAGAATTGTTTCAACCAGATTACAAGAAACCTTTTGAACTGACCACCGATGCATCCAACGTAGCTATTGGAGCTGTACTCAGTCAAAATGGGAAACCGATACATTTTTTATCAAGAACACTCAGTAAAACGGAAGAAAAGTATAGTACTAACGAAAAGGAACTTCTAGCCATAATTTGGGCTTTACAGAAATTGAGAAATTATATTTATGGAGTAGCTGACCTTACGATCTACACAGATCATCAATCTTTAACTTTTGCTATTTCCGATAAAAATCCAAATAATAAATTAATGAGATGGAAAGGAATTATAGAGGACTTTGGAGCAAAACTGGTATATAAACCAGGAAAACAGAATGTAGTCGCTGACGCTTTGTCCAGACAACAGATAAATTCTTCATTATTATCCTCAGAACATTCTACAGATAGCTCAGCAAATGAAAAATTAAAAACACTTACTCAACCATTTAATTCATATGGCGTACAACTAAGGATACTTTACGATAAGGAGAAAAACGAAATTATTACGACGAACCCATTTCCCAAGAAAACCAGATACATAATAAAATTTAATGACGAACGACAACTAACAAACAGGTTAAGAGAAATTTTAGATCCCAATAGAGTGACCGCAGTAAAAATAGGATACGAATTGTTACACAGAATCAAACCAATTTTAACAGAGGTTTTTTCCCACTACAAATTTGTATTAACTCCTAACGAATTAGAAGATGTAACAGATATTAACCAGCAAATGAAAATAATAGAAAATATTCATAACAGAGCTCATAGAGGTTATAAGAATAACGTCCAAGAGATCATGGAAAAATACTATTGGCCAGAAGTTAAAGCTAACTGTAAAACTTTTAACAAAAAATGCACAGCATGTCTATTCGGTAGGTATGAAAGAAACCCAACTAAACAGCCTTTAAGAGATTCAGAGATCCCAGGAAAACCCGGAGAATACATTCATGCTGATTTGTATTTCAACGACAAAAGAACATACTTAACCTTAATAGACAAATTCTGGAAATACATAGTTATCAGAGAATGCGACACCAGAGAAAGAATGGACCTAAAGTTAGAGGAATGTCTGACAAACAATTTCCCCACATGCAAACGACTTATGACCGATAACGAACCATGCTTGAATACCGCAATGGTCAAACAAATGTGTATAAAAAGAGCCATTCAAAAAATTGAAACACCGGTGTACCGATCGACAGCAAATGGGCAAGTGGAACGAGCCCACAGTACAATTTCGGAATTGACCCGAATTTTTACAATCCAAAACGGTACTAATACAACCGAGGAAATTTTAACCGCAGTATCAGAAATTAACAACAGTATACATTCGGTTACTGGATTTAAACCGCGAAAAATTCATTTTAACTCGATACACATACAGCCTGAGGAAATTCACGACAAATTACAAAAAGCATCCGAAAAAACTTTAAAAAGACTCAATACCAGAACGAAAGAAAGGACATTCGAAAAAGGAGAGCAAATTTTGGTAAGAATCGCTGGATTAAGAAAGAAGAACAACGCCCGATACAGGAAACACATCGTAGACAAGGATTGTGGGGACACAATTTTAACCTCAAGGGGGATAGTAATCCACAAAGACAGCATCAAGAATTACACACTGAAAAAAGATGAAGATGAAATACCTGATATTACTCGTGATTGTCGGCCTAGTAAAATCGGTCATTCAAATCGAAAACCTGAAACGAAAGAGATACATCCTGACACCAACTGACGACATATTCATCTTCTACAATTATAACTTCCTAGTTCATGTAACAAATCTTACAAACATTTTGAAAAATTATTAAAGACGTTAGACGTAAAAAACTCTCAGAGAAGATTCCTGTTAGAACAGATTCACGACCAACTTCGATTAAGTAGCGGAGACAATCTTGTTAGAAACATTAGACATGAATGATGTGGCAGGGTTATTGAATGTAGAAGACAAGCAAGTTCGATTAATCAACGTACTTGAATATTCGTATATTAGCATGGCAAGAATAGATGACAGCTTCGTTACAATCTACAAATACGCGGTAATCAAAGAATAATGTGAATTATTCAAACTCACACCAATAGGATTCCTACACGGAAAAATTAAAACAGATAATACGATAGCGTTGTGCAGGGAATATTATGTTAGAATGAAAAATTGCGAAACTTTATTTGGGTAACTTAATTTGCCAGAATAATAAACAGGAAGATAATTGTATAGTTCGTTTAACAAATACAACATCAACATCTGATGAAACAATAGCTAAAATAAAATATGAAAACTTACACAAGAGAATTGTAAAACCTATACATAGCAAATTAACTAAAAATTGTATCAATCAAAGAAATACTGTCAAACAATAACAATTTAAGATTTTCAAATATTAACTCGATGTTTAATACCAATCGAAGAGCACCCAACTAAGAGCGCAATCATAATTTTTGTGTTTATTGTACTAATTATAACTGTAGTCATAATCATTCATAAATTTACTGAATGTATTTTAGAATTTAAGAAACAAGAAAAAAATTGAAAAGTTTGTTGAAGCATCTCATAAAGGTCAACAAAGACTCCAAGCGAAAAATCGGGACGATTTTGTTTAACACCGGGGAGAGTTAACGATTCACACAAACCCCAAGATAAGGAAATATCTACACTTGCAGATAACCATGGGAACATAGCGATAAGCCGCACAAGAACGAACCATGGGAACATCAAAGATAAGCCGCACACACACGAATCGTGAGAACATCAAAGATAAGCCGCACAAGCAACCGTGGGAGTATCGAGATGTGTCGAACTTAGACTTAGGTATAAATATGAATGAAATTCAGTTAACAGGGTAGTTTATAATCTAGGATAGATAGGTTAAGTGATATTATACAATAAAGGACAATAAGTCTTTGGAAAATAACCTTGTTTTACTATCCAGTAAATTAACCTATTATTAACTCACGCGAGTGCCTTTCGTTTATTGCATTAAAGCCGATGATGGCAGGCTTCAGTTTTTTGCCTACCCCGAGCACATGATGTTTTGCATGACAGCTATAATAATTGTCATATTTGTTTCTTTGAATAACAACACTCCCCGTCAATCTTATTTCTTGTGATGCTGTTATGTCAGCCTTATATTCGGTCAGAGCATCGGCCAACAGCTGTGCAGTTCTGTGTAGTGAGCGGACGTTTCATGAGAAATTTCTCAAATCGTTTAGTCATTTTCGTTTCCGTGGTTGTTATCGTGTATTCGGTCCATATCCGAGGCTTGTTAAATTTGCGATAAGAGTTTGTTCTTCGGGCAAGCTTATTACCCTTGCGCCAACTTTTCTGAGGATGTCGCTGCATGCATTGAGGGCACTACATGGCGGGTGTCAAAGGAGCTGTCCAGAGGTGTCACGTGGAGACTGCATGTCAACTTGGATTGAACAGAGACAATGATCGTGCTGGCCTTCCCCGGGTTGAAAGCAGTCAGTGACTTTGCCCTGAATGTTCGCTCCCACTCCCCCGACATACTCGAGCATAAGGTTAAAAAGAAATGGTGAGAGACTTTGGCGGTATTCTATTAGGTTATTTCGCTTCGGCGATTCTCGTCTATTTATAGGTTGATGCAGCGTTCCGCCGAACACTACTAGCACACTAAGAATTCATCGAGCGAATAGAACAAATAAAGCACGTAGATCGTTTATCGATTTAATATCTTCTTTTATTTTTATCGGTCTAATTGTTTATAATTAACGGATTCTACTGACATAAGTGTCTCAACAATATTTAATAACACAAAGTAAAACGCAGCGAACCACACAGACGGTACACACGTTAACTTCCTTAGGCTAATCACGGACAAAACACGTTAACTTCCTTGAAGTGTTGTTCGAAGAAGACTCCCTGTACGACTCCTCAGGTCGACGATCAAAATCTCTCTCCATCGTCTCGTTGACGATTCAAATCTAACTCCCCAAAAAAGAATAGATTGTCCATCTGTATCTGTGCAGACAACTTTTCTCCTTACTTCTGCTAACAGAATTTCCGAATCTCTGTTAGCAGCATGTTATTAATTCCCAGGGGTAATTTGGATGCCTAAAAGAGATCACACATACATCATCATCACCCTCGGTGGTGGTGATAGCATCTCATCTCAGGGTTTTCTGTTTGCGCGGCTCATCTGGCGCGCAGAACGGAGATGATTGTTAGGACGTATAGTGCGTAGGTTTATTTGCTTTGGTGTAAACACACCGAAATCCATTAGATCCTTCTGAGGGTGTGAATTCAGAAGGGACCGGGATAGATCGTTTGTAGGCTTCAAACCTCATACATTATTCGAATTATCTCGTTGGGATATTTGCGTTTCCCAGGAATCTAGTAGCGGATGACCAACATACATTATTGTATCGATGGGTTTGGGTGGTCTTTGTATCAGATTACCCGCACGTGCATCCGTTGATCGGCTCATTCTTCGATGCTAGCAATTCTTTATCGAATGTCGGAATTGCCGGTTCCATGAGATGTTCCTGGGCGCAGGCAGCATGTATGGCATTTTTGGGAATAGGGCGCATGGATGTTTATACCTTTGTTTCAGGCATGATGAATTATGATTGTTGAGCTTGACCTTAAAAGCTTTGGGGACGTTCAGTTCCTTGCTTTTTGGTGTCGGGCTCAACGTTGGCTGCGAGTTGCAGGCCCTAAGGTGGGAGTTTGGGACACGCGTCTGTGGGCGCATGCAACTTTCTCAGGTAAGTAAGTTCCTTGAAGGTAGGAACCTCACCTGCGCGGAATTATGCGTTCGTAGAACGCTACAAGACCATGCCCCTGTTTTAGTCCGTTGCGGATTTCAAATGGTTCTGCGAGGTGGTTTTCTATTCCACCTCGCTCTTTATTTTCGTTGATGCAGATTTAAATAAAGGCGGCATATTATTTCGGGACTCCCAGTTCAACTACAATATGGTAAAGTCTTTCGCTTTTGTGAAGTCAACGAACAGTTGGTAAACCGTCTCTCCGTGTTCCCAGTTGTTTTCGAGCAATTGCCTTACTAAGATCATTTGGTAGCGGGTTGACCGGTTCCTACGAAAATCCAGCATCACCTAGTTGTAGACAAATTAAACTTGGCTAAAAACGAGTTCAGCCCTGGACCTGATGGACTTCCAACTGTCCTTTTAAAAATATGTTACTCTTCTCTTTTTCTCCCGCCGTCAAAGATATTCAATCTATCCCTTACATATTTGGAAATCCTCTTTTGTCGCCCTCATACATAAGAAGGGATTGTGGGGAAGTAGTATGGTGCGCCGGCGTACGGCGCTGATTCCCTTCTTCCTCCATCATCGCTATAAAAAAGTTCCGCCGCAATCATCCACGAAGAAAAGGACGAAACGCCGCCACGCTTGTCCACAACCAGGAGTAAAGCAAAAAGGATAAGCACACATGGTCGTCACCAGAAATGAAATCGCACCAAGGGAAAATATAAAACACTGGATTTCTTTGTTTACTTTTATTTATATTTTAAAGAAAAAACACTATTATTGGAATAACTTGTTTGAATCCATGGATTATTGTTCCGTTACATTTTCTTATTTAATACTAACATTTGGCGGTAGCACTGTGTGAAAGTTACAATGTGAAGTCAATAAAAACACAATCTTCGAAGACTGCAGCAAATATAATATCCGACGTGGCGGTTGCAAACACCGCACTGTAGATAACCGACTTTTTACTTTTTTTAGCGCGCGTACTCTACTCGCGGTGTATTGGCGTCTCCGTGTGCACCGGCGGAGAGTGGGAGCGACAACGACCATGGCGGCCGGCGGATGAAAATGGACTCACCGAGGATAGAACTCTGACATGAATTCCATCCTAGGTTAGGGTTAATAAAAGGGAAGAGAGAGAAAAACTGTTCTCTTAAGGGTGTGGCCGCCACAGAAATGCACTCTTCCAGTGCAGTGGTGTGTGTGCGCTATCGAACAGATCGATGTTATTTACACGGGTTCGAAGGCAGTCGAACAACGAAACAGGCAGGCGGCAAAGATAAAGGAGATTCATGATCTATGTCCATGCTGTGCAACGTCGCTATGATAGACGTTAGGAAAAAAAAAAGTGCTAATGGGATGCGATACTTTATACAGTGGAAATTGTATATCGTATCTTGGGTCGGTGGCAGAAACGACTCCCTTGCATGCCTTTGTATGTGTCGGGTAATTCGTTTTGTGGCGACGAACAAAAATTGAAGATTGTTTGTCAATAGGGAAATGCTGGGAATACTATTATAGTTTGCCGTATCGCCAGATGCCTGCCAAAGGACAGCGGTCCTTTGTTTGCACTTAGTGCATTGCTAAGGCATTAATCTCAACGTGAATGGTGCTAATTACATGCATCTGCGTTGGACTATTTATCGCTGGCTAAAGGAGTCGCCATCCGATGTGTGTGTAAATAGTTTTTGTACATATATTGAGGCTGGGATTAGCCAACTCATGGTAAGATTCTCTGATATGCGGTCGTATGATATACGAACCGATGAGTTCCATTACAGGGAATTTAGGATAAGATAAGAAAGAACTCTTATAGGGGATTTTAAATGCGAAGTTATGCATGCAGGTAAGAATTCTTTTGCAGAAGCTTGAAAATAAATAAATTCGGTAGGCTTAATGCGTGCAGCATTTACAGGTGCTAATGCTGTTGCATTAGCGGAAACTGATGTAGATTGGGTTGTAATAATGGGGATTCTGCCTGGTAAGGTAAAGAAAGGAATCTTACGGGAAATTATATGCGAATAGAATGCATAAAAGGTAAGTTTTCTTTGACATGGACTTTAAGATCATAGATTTGATCTATATGATGCATGAAGCATTTTCAGGTACTAATGCGCTTGCATTAGTGAAGTTAGGAAATTGTATGAAGTTATGGGGGTTTTAGATAAGTGAACCGTGGGTCAAAAAAGGATATTAGTAACTATCGTCCCATCGCCAAACTGTCACATATTCCAAAACTGTTCGAAGGCAGTCTTTACAACGCGCTATGTTTTCGCTGCAAATTCATCATCTCACCCAACCAGCACGGTTTCCTTACGGGTAGGTCGACCACCACCAATCTAGTTGAATTCTCATCCCAGGTCATGAAGGTCAGTTGTCTTTACAGGGACTTAATGATCATAGATTTGATCTCTTAAATGTGTGAAGCATTTTAGATGCTAATGCGAATGCATTGGCGAAGACTTATGCGTCTTGGGTGATGATTATGGGGGTTTTTAAGGTAAATGTACCGTGGGGTTTGGCGGAACCGCTACAGCGTCTTATGTGATACGGAGCTTAACTTCATCCCACATATTAATGACATAATTCTCAAGGCCAACTCTGTCCTGTGTTTTGTGAAACGCTGGTCGAAAGAGTTCTCTAATCCCTACGTTACCAGATCGCTCTATATAGATTTTGTCCGCCCTCTTCTTGAATGTGCTAGTCAGCTTTGATCTCTTTACTACTCGTCCCAAATTCGCAGGGTCGAAAGCATGCAACGTCGTTTTTTTCCGTTTTACCCTCCGAGGATTGAATTGGGCAAATCCCCTGAATCTACCCCCATTTTTAAGTTACTTTAAAGTTAGTCTCCCACCCCCAACCCGCATGCCTTCGTTTGTAAGGTAGTTCGTAAGTCTGTTTATAAGTTTATATGTTTATACGTCTTGTACTAGCGAAATAAACTGCCCTCTATTCATTCATTCAAACAGGTTTGTTATATACTCGTGTAGTTTAAATATTTATAATCGGGATTGCGATGCCTATTTGTTTCATCTAACTGGATAACATGCCTATGCAATGTAACCAATTCCACATTATTGCCACAAGATTATATGGGATTGCGGTATTCACAATAGAATCATTTTAGATATTACTATTACAACATTAGGCGACTTCCAGAAAAGGAATAGTCCGTTGGACATTAATTCGTCGAAAGTCAGATTTATGGTATTTCAGTTGAAAGACCTAAGAGCAGTAAATAAAAGAGACTAACTTGTTGCAAAACCTCATTTCCAAGCCATTCGTCGTTCCGAAGCGAATTCAAATATTTCCCATCGTCAGTCGCTGCAGAGGTCAAGCCCTATTCACACTGTAGGAAATCAATAAAAGACCAAGAGTACCTCTCAGTCTAACGGCCGATGGGAATGGAATACGAGCGAGACGGTGTGTTAAACAATTACAAATTAACCGAATCACCAAACCGACACAATGTCTGCGCTGGACATCGAACGTCAGATGTGTAGCGTCCAGCGCAGCAACTAACTCCGGCGGCATCAGCCGAAGCCTTTGATCAGGATCGGATAGTAGGATCGGTAGGACGACTGCGGACAGAGTGTGTTGTGTGTACGTCAAGGCGAATAATGGAAAATTGTTTATTGAAGAAAACTTAAAAATCATCAATCAAATTTCTCCGACTTAAATGAACCTTAAGTGCGTCGTAATGTGCGCATCGCACTGCTTTATCGACAAGCAAACCCCACACTGGGGCCGAAACTTCTCTTCTCCAGACGGTATGCGCGAATTTAAGGAAATTGTATCGCAACCACGGAAAGAAGGAATATAGAATGTACATTTCTAATCCGATTAGAATATGTTACACCTGAGGAAACAAAAAATTCCAGCAGCCTAATTACGTGTCACACCAGTCATCCGGTCGGCAGGGGCCGGCTGGCAATCATCAATAACACGCTTTTGATGTGTGGCGCCAGAGGCCTAAGAGACTGACCGACGGTTGCGTCCTGTCTTGGTTGCTTTCAGCTTTTGTATGTGGCGTAGGTCTTCGCCATCCCATTCAGCGGAGCAACTTCGGACTCCGACTGTGAATGACGTTTGCAGTATTTGACTAGTCACGGTGCGTCTTTCACTTCAACCTTTTATGGAGATCATTTGAGGATGGTTTGAGTGACGGATGACGATATGAGATTTGAGGATTCGATTGAATCATTTTTCTTTAACGTGTCAATGCACGCGATTGAGAAACAAAGAGGTTGAATGTAGAGAAGTCCGCCTTCCTTTCCAGGTTCTTGCGATACCCGGGATGAATGGCATGCGAGATCAATTGTTGCCGATTGTCGGATCGGTTAATCTGGGAGCGCGGAGTATTATCGGTTAATGGTTTTTGAATATCAATTTGTTGCTGATGTTGTTAGAATGTTTGAAGACAGATACAATGGTGGTACATCGATTGGTTTGTTTTGTTTAATTGCTTGCACCGTAATTTGTTTTTTTTTCTTTTGATTTTGTTTTTGAAAGGCTCCAGTGGAAGAAATGAGCTGAGAAGATGATCTGTGGTAAAGAGGAAATACCTTATAATACTGCATCATACTGACATATTGAAAGCGATATGTTAGCTAGAAACTAGGATCAAGAATCTTATTGCTTACCATTCCATAAAATAAAGCAAATAGTATGTAGATGGGAAAAAATATGTCCGGTAAGTATATAAGCAAATTTTATTATCTATAGATGGATATGCATGGTCCATGCAATAATCAGGTGAATGCCCAATCATTTTAGATTATTTCCGAACAGCTCCAATGTCACTTAAGTTGATGCAACGAGCTACCGTATTTAAATTACATTTTATACAAATTGGTAAAACTAAATAAAATATGATCAAATGACTTCAACACAATGAAAATCTGTTCGTGTGGGGTAACACGATATATTTCCAAAGTTCTACTATGGATTAAAACAAAAACCAAGCGGAACTTCAAGAATCTTTTTCGCATGATACCATACCATTTTACGTCTATTTACATTCTTCTAAACAATAACAATAGCATGTTTTTGTTAAATTTCCGTTTTTATGTAATCTGAAGAGGGAACTCGTTCACGTATTTTAAATGTTTTAAAATTAAAAAAATGTCTATTAATTGTACTTATAAAACGAAATAAAATTCTCTTAATATTAACATAATACTGTGACGCATATGACAATCAGTACTAGAATATTCTAGAAAGTCCGAAACAAAGTACTAGAATATTCTAGAAAGTACTGGAAAACTGGAGACTAAAAGCAATAGAAAATTCGAGGCTATGGAACGGACAGAAATGAAACACCAAATCAGACTGAGGAAAAACGGTATAAATACGTCGCACGCAGATCGGGAAGTAAGTAATAAGTGAGAAGTAAGAAGAGTAAGCAAGCGATAAGTAAGAAAGCGATAAGTCAAGAAATCGTTAAGTGTACGGTAGAAGTAACGGTTGTTATTAACAGACTAATAAAGTGTTTGCAAAGAGAATCGATTTAATGGCTCGTATTTATTAAAATGATTAATCCAGCAAACCCCAAGCTTGCTACACTATCATTATTTTCTCCGCCCCCTTTTTTGATGATGTTTGCCTTTTTTACATTAAATTCCTCATTTAGTTTTCACAAATAATAAGTGCATTTTTCACTTGAGACTAAATGCTGTCCAATTTGTAGGGTTTCTTAATTAACATACAGGGTTTCTTAACTTACTTACTCCTTAATTAACTTGCTGGCTCTTCACAAGCACTCTAAATTGTACAATGTCTTTTGTTTTGTTTTGCCTTTTTAGCAAACGATATTTTCTTAATTAATATTTAATATTATACTTTTTAATAAGCGAAATTACAGTTTTTTCAGAAAGTTAATTACCATTCCTGGTAGAAAATCAGTTAAGCCCTTAAAGGGTTTTGCCTGAGTTGGTATCGGTTGACAGCATTTTGTTACAAAACTATAGTTATACAGTATATATATATATATATATATATATATATATATATATATATATATATATATATATATATATATATATATATATATATATATATATGCATATATATATATATATATATATATATTATATATATAAATATGTGTATGTAAATATATATGTATATATATATATATATATATATATATATATATTATATATAAGAGACCTTTCTTCTTTGATCATCATGTTCTCATTTAGATCTCTTAAATTTTTGTTTTTAATTTATAATAAAAAAAATTTCCTAACTTTTTTTTTATAATAATTTTTTAAACCATTCTCTTTTTTGTCCGAACACAGAAAAGTTTTAAAACCATGATGTTTGCTTTACTAGTACCATTATTAACAATAATACTGTTAGATGATTGGGTCAGTGATACAAGCACACAAATATTTTTAACGCATTTATAAACGTTCTGGTGTGGGGTTAAAGTATTGATGCCAAGACAGGGGCACGGGTTCACTTTTATCCCCGACACTTTGCACAAATATCCAAGAGAAGAGGAGGAGAAATAAAATATCCTTGGTTTGATTTAGTTGTTCGTTTTTCTTCATTTGTTAATACGAGTATGATCCTTTTCTTTTATTTCACTTATATATATATATATATATATATATATATATATATATATATATATATATATAAATAAATAAATATCATACAAGTGAAACACTTCTTTCTCGACACTGTGACCGCAGTAATGAAAGCCTAGACTCGACTTAGCAAGCGGGGGCGTGGCCGACCGCGATAATGTTTGAATAGCTACTACTCTCCGCGAAGAATTAAATTAGTGATGAGATATGACAAGCGACTATCTTGATTTAGGGATGAAGATGGGATTTTTGATTTGCACACCGGACAACCAATCGAGATCGCCTTTACGTCTTTGCTCTCTCATGTTCCCCGCCGTCGAGGTGTGGTGAACACTTCGGTTAATTGGGTAGTCGACGAACAAGGGAGAATTAGAGAACAGAAACACAATGTGCAATGATCTCGGGGTGGGTTTGGTATTTGTGTGCATGTATCAATGCAGCTCCGAGGATAACTTGTGGGTGGTGGTTGCTATGCGTAGACACGAACCCGGGTTCAGTCAAATACCCCACATCACTAAATGGCGCACAAAATTGTTCCGCGAAGAAAACAAAGAAAAAAACAAGCACACAAGTTGATCCTCGAAGGCAGCAAAGGAAAACAAAATGAAACACTTTACTGTCATCTATCTTTACAGACATCCAACAAAAACGAACCTAAGGGATTCGCCACCGAAGGGCAGCCAATGGTGAAGGTCATAAAAAAAAGGAAAAAGGAAAAACTCATGTTGCAGGTCAAATCTGCTGCTACATGTATGGGCAAGATAAACTGCCGCCATCCGCAAGGGATAGATTCTTTGATTGACGTGAGTCAATAAAACCCTTGCCGTAGGCAGGTCTATTTTGGGATAATGAATCCAGCATTGGGTATGGCCGTTGCTAGATCGTTTAAAATAAACATATTTCGGTCATGTATGATTTGATGCATGTTGTTTTAGGGATATATTAATCCCGTTGTGGGTACTGTCAGGCGAAAGTATCCGCCTGGGTGTTTACTTTGTGTAAACGAAAACAGCTTCGATAGCCAGCGCGAGAATCGTGGCTACTCGTTGCTTATGTAAATATTGGTGGTCATGACCGATGCTGGTGATCGTTCCAAGAAACGGCAACGGATCATAAAATCGGTCATGCTGATATCCAAGCAAATATACGCGCCTGAAAGGCCAATGTTTAATTTGATCTTCTTTACTTTAGGGAAGATAGATCATAGAACATGCCGTTGAAAGTCTGGCTTGCAGATGTGCAAGCAACCCGAAATGACTGCTAGGACAATGGATGGGTACAAAGATAACACACGGAGAGATTAGCGTGTTTTGGTGGATATGTGCCATCCATTGTTCGGTCGCGGAAGCTCGGTTGATGCTGAATTGATGTCATGGCAAGATGATAATCTTGCCATGAATTATGCTTTCAGGAATGACCGTGGAGAGGAGGCTTGGAACAGCGCCCAAATAAGGTAAGCTGCCTAGTATGTATTTATGTCGGTTATCCGTAGGGATAACCGAATAGATGCCAGCTATGGTGGCGGTTAATGCCCTAGCAAGATTGTACAATCTTGCCGAAATTTCAACTTTAAGGTAAGTTGTATTGCTGGTAATGGTGGCGATCAAGCGATGCGTGGCTCTTCCGGCCCTGAAAAGCCCCACAAACCCACTGACCTAATTCGGTGAATATGGTGATCTCAGAGTGCATTGAAGTGTAGGAAAACAGAACTGTGAAGGGGGGGAAAATATAGCTGGTGCTATTCAACTGCGAAAAGAGATCATTGATCCCCAGCGAATGGAGTGTCTGGGGAAAGTGAATAGGACGTCGAATTGGCTAGAGAAATCTCATCGTGGGAACTAAATTAAATACTTTGATAGTTTCCCCAGCGGTTGCATGAATATGCAACTGCGTCGTTTGGTCAGACTATGCCGGTGCTAACCGACATGATGCGATTTCCGCTGTGAATCTGATGGGTTACCGAAATGGAGTTGCCGTATGGAGAAACGATAGCTAAACTCAATTATGCATTATCTGCATGGGATAATGAGTTTTGCTACGCGTCCTTTTGGTAACATGTTTTTCAGGTGAATTATGTTGGTAGAAGGAATTGGGGAATGATACGGCACGCTGAAAGTGACCGAAATAAGGCGGAAATTGTGGTTGAAATTGTGGGCTGGTTCTCCATGTAGTACGAGGGTTGCCTCTTATGTTTCGGGATTTGGCAACCCTAGTGTTGCAATACGGCAATTGACAGCTCTGTCGTAAAGTTGGACATTTTTGAGGTTATACGCACTCAGAACGTTTTGACATACGAGCGCTATTTGTGTTGTTTACAGTAACTTAAAAGATTCATCTCGGCCCAAAAATGGAATTAAATCGTCAACATTTTCGTGCGATTATTTTTTACAACTTTCGGCGTGGATTAACTCAGCAACAGTGCATGGATGAACTTAATTCAATTTTTGGCGATGGAGCTCCATCAAGGACCAGTGTTTATCGATGGTATGGTGAATTCAATCGTGGCCGTGGTTCACTCCAAGATGAATTTCGTGAAGGTCGTCCAAAATCAGTTGTTGTTCCGAAAACCATTGATGCTGTGCGCGAACTGATATTGGAAGATCGTCATGTGACCTATCGTGAGATTGAGACAACCTTAGGCGTTAGTGGGACCAGCATACATTCAATATTGCATAAACATTTGACTGTCAAAAAAATTTGTTCGCTTTCGATCCCACACAATTTGTCAATCGCCCAAAAAAAGGCTCGTGTCAATTGGTCGAAAGAAATGCTCAAAAAATACGGTCGCGGTGCTTCGAAACACGTCTATGACATCGTGACAGGTGATGAATCGTGGATTTACGCGTATGAGCCCGAAAGTAAACAGCAGTCGACTGTCTGGATGTTTCAAGATGAGCCAAATCCAACAAAAGTTGTTCGCGTACGAAGCACTTCCAAGCAAATGGTCGCCTGTTTTTTCGGAAAAACTGGACATGTCGCAACCGTACCACTAGAACAACGCAGAACAGTCAATTCTGAGTGATACACAACCATTTGTTTGCCAGTTGTCTTCCAAGAAATCAGGAAAACCAACCGCCGAAGACGGATCACTCTTCACCACGACAATGCGAGCTCTCACACATCGGCTGCGACAACTGCATTTTTGAGCACCCAAAACATCGATTTGATGGGTCATCCGCCGTATAGTCCTGACTTGGTACCGAATGACTTCTTTTTATTCCCGTACGTAAAAAAAAAACTGAGAGGTCAACGTTTTTCGACACCTGAAGAACCGGTTGCTGCATTCAGAATGCATGTGTTGGAGATACCTCAATCAGAGTGGCAAAAGTGCTTCGACAATTGGTTCAAACGCATGCAAAAGTGTATAGTTCTTCATGGGGAATATTTTGAAACACAATAAAGTGATTTTCCATGATCAATATTTGTTTTTGTTCTCTAATCCCGAAATATAAAAGGGAACCCTCGTATAGAGAACCCCCACACTGGGCCAACTCAATACCCTGAAGTATGTCTTCCAATTGTCGCGTGTGACAGTTTTGGAATCTCCGTTCTATCAGTATACCAATATTCTGAATGACGGATCGGAAAATTGGCTCTCTTTTTGTAAGATGATATCTCAATCAGCAGAGGTTTTTACGTCCCGGACAAGACGAAAAGTGAAGTTGTCATGGGAAATCGGATATGTTTTTTCATGTTTCTACTTCGGGATGTGAGCTTCCGAAGATTTAACCTGATTTTTGTAAAATTGGTTAGCAGGATTAAGTTTTTACACCGTCGTTGGGTTTCTCTCGGTTAAAAGAAATAATTTTAAGTCTACCATTGGTACAAACAACAATAGACAGAATTCTTCCAGTGGGGTTCTGGAGTTAAAATCGCCGCCTGTGATAAAGGATAAATGCACTGAAGGCCTTATTTGCATTTCAGGATTTCAGGAATTGTACTTTATTACGTTAATTTTAGGCAATATTCTTAATGCCCACTGTGAACATAAAGTTCATATTATGACGTATCATTTGGGTGAAAAGTAATTAAATTGAGAATTACTAAATTAAATTATTGAGATCTGACAATAGTAGTGATTTGGTATCACTACGCATAGAACGAAGGTCAATTATTAAACTTCACGCAAAGCTTGGCAAAAATGCATAAGAAGGATTCCAGTTGATGCTGCAAATGTAGGGCGCTGATTGTTTGAGTAGAGCCAATGTATTCATGTATGTTTTTTTTCAAGGTTAAAAGGTGATAATAATTAAAGAAGCCAAATTTCAGTTTGAAATAATCGAAATAGTACGTGATTTTATTGAAAAAGATCTCTGATTGCAAATTGTTCACAAGGATTGGGGCAAAACAAAATTGGTCCATAGCTTTGACTGATGACCAAAAATCAATCATTCTTCGTCAATTTTTGGCTCTACCACAAGATTGTGTCGTTATGCCGTATTTACCCGATTTTAGATATTCGATTTTTTTAGATTTTCTCTTTTTCTCAAATTTAAAATTGAAGGTAAAACTATGTTTTGTTAATGACATTTACTCCATCAAAACAGCTACAAGACGAGCATGAGAGGCAATTGCTCTAAAGTAATGGAGAACTTTTCAAGTGATTTTATAACACTTCGGATCTGCTTCTCACATCTAAATCAAGTGCGTATTAGCCACGTAATCGAAATATAAGCCAATATGTTGTGTTCGAGGATTTGTTTTCGGCGAAATTAAACCTATGCCCTGCCCTCTTGGAGCCACCTGTAACCGCTCCAGAACAATCCTTTACGGCGGAAATAAAGTTCCACCCACGTACTGTTCAATGAATTCTCCGTGGAAGCGACTGCAAATAAACAACACATCGTGCCAAATAACTGTAATAGTACTTAAAATAAGTTCCCCATAACAGTCGTTGGCTCTTGGTAGTCCCTTTTGCCTATCCTAATCACAAGAGATTTTTCCTACCTGTTACTAAATCTCTCGAACTCAAGCAATACGAAGTATGGAAAAAGTGTCACACAAAATTACCCACCGAAGGGTTTACTGTCCATGTTTTCCAAGGTCATGGAAAATGTTATCAATTTTGAGTTAACTAAATATGTGGAAAGAAACAGACTCCTAAACAATAAATAAAGTATGTGAAAGGGACTCTAACTGCGGTAATTACGTCGACAAGTGCTGGAATTAATGTATATCCTACTGAGATCAATGGATATATTTTTTAATAATTTATTAAATTGTGGGTTGAATAAATTACAGAATATTATATCGGTTCTCGGGCTATGTACTCGCAGTTATTCCTTTCGTTTTATAAACAAATAGACTCTGTTTATCAGGTAAACTAAAAAGGTTTATAGGTTTCTACCCTGATGGACGCGGTTTTAATTAATTATTCTCATCTCGAACCATTCATTTGGGTAAAATGACTTTGTAAACTAGCAAAGTTGTTGATATTCCTGGGCAATACTGGCATACGGGATCTGTGAAGTCAATAAAGAGTTTAAGATTCAGAAAAGCGGTTCCAAAAAATCGTTCGTTAGGCAACTGAATGTTCTCCAGCAGATCAACACATCACACCAACTCGTCCAATTTGTCCATTCCACTGTCGGTCAACAAATATTGCAGATCCATCGTGACCTAGGTCTTCCATCTTTTCGCCCTTGACTCAAAATTCCGTCTCGTATTTAAGAACTGCTCGTCTGTAGATTAAAAGAACCACCAGCCTCGAACAAGTAACTTGTTTCGCTTATCACGAGAACGTTAATTCACGACTATCAGCAGACGGCCGACTGGAAATAAAATGCATTCATAGTTATACTGACCGTGCCGCAGGAGATAGAGTAAGAGGGACGAGTACCCTATTCCAAGTGAAGGTTGAATTGAATCTGTAGTGCACCGTATTCAACGATGATGATCCCAGACTTGCTTTCCATTTAAATTGCATTCTCAGTTCAGTTGCGGTTGTATCGAAAGATGCAGAAGCAATCGCTCGACTCGTATCTAGCTGAAGTCCACTTTGCCTGGCCCACGTAAGTGACCACTGAAGGAGCAGCCCCCGGCCCTTCACCTGTGAATCCGTTTTCTACGTTTCGCAACCATTAATGCACCACATAACTCAATCTCGCGTAATCTCGGTATAAGGATTTAAACGCTCACATTCGGACATAAAAGGGTATTTGGTATCTTTTGTAAAACATTCGGTCCGACAGTCTCTCTTTCTCCCGGGGGAATGTATGGTTCGGTCCCGCTGCCGGGTGGATTTGGTGGATTTATTTGCCAAACGTATTTGATTGTGCCGGATGAATTTATTGGCATCCGATTGTGAAATAGCGAGCTCGATAGAATGGGATGGGGAGCAGCAAAAGCACCCAGAGTCCTGTTCCTGTGGCTAGCCAAGTCGAATGCAGCTGACTTGGGCCTTTAAGGTTGACCGGCATCTGATGTTGGCTGTCATTTGTCTTGTTGTTGTTATTACTGTTGTTTGCCTTGGGGCTTTTTTTCATGATATGTTGTTTTATTTTCTAAAAACGACCGTAGAAAAAGGAAGGAGCACTGGGAAGCAGGACGTTCAAATGCCTTGGCCAATTGATTTTTGGTGTAAACGATGTGCAATTTTAATGGATTGGTTAGGAGATAAGCTCGGCTGCCTGTCGGACTGCTTGTGATATGTTGTCCGTTGTACGGTTGAGTGAAATTTGTTGGATTACATTTGTTCAAACGGTGCAGCACGATTGCCAATGATCGGCATATGTACTCTTTGCTGAGAATTATTGGAGTAATATATGTTAGTTGTGGTGATATAGGGAGGCTAGCCAGGATGGGTGAACTATTAGGTGGGATTCCAGAACTCTTGTTGTAGACATATTGTTAAAGGATAAATCTAAGTGAGGATTGAAACGTTTCTCTCTCTATCTATCTACGTATGTCTCTATTGCATTTTCTATATTTCCATCTCTCCTTTATTTCTGCGTCACTGTCTCTTTCACTCTATCTCTCTCTTTCTCTCTATTATGGATAATTTGATATTGACCAATTGCATTCATCTCCCAGGCTCATTATAAATAGGTGTTACACAGTCCCACATTAAAAACAAAATTCAGTATTGACATAAAAAAAATTAACAAAATGGTTCCATTAATGTATGCAAAAGAACTTCAGTAAACCAGAAGTATTTACTGGATTAAGAGTGATTTTATACTCCATATGTGCCAAAGGGAAAGAAAAGGATCTGAAAACTAAATGTATATGTTTTTATTCACATGTCTCAAAACGGAAATGGAATTAATTGAATTGCGTAGCTTATCCATCTCTAAGAAAACCTGATTTTAATAAATGTTGCAACTTTTTAACTTAATCATTTGCTGATAATTTTACCATTTTTTGTTGCTAAGGGAATTGTTACAGTGGTGTAACAAAGTGAATCAATTAAAAATTACAGTTATTTATTGTGCATAAATTATATCGCAATGCGACAACAGCTCCGCGACGGCAGGAGTTCCGATATCATTGGAAGTCAATACATTGAAAGTCAACTTCAGACGCACAAATAAGCAGAGAGACTCATTTTTAAGCCGAACCACTCAAATGTGGAATGCTCTGCCTGATCATGTGTTTCCTCGTCGTTGTAATGTCCAGGCATTTAAGGCCAATGTACGTCGATACCTCCTTTCCTCTCCGTCCGCCTGCACCGTGCTCTGGCAGTTAGAGGTAGTCCAAGATCCCATTTTGTGCGCGCGTTAGTGTAAAAAAAATATTAGTCAAGGTAATTATTGATTAACGTAATAAGGGTAATAAAATGAGTAAAACAATAAAAATGTATTATAATAATAAATACTATACAACATGTGTTCCTATTTCGACAAAAAATGTGGTATGCTTTAATCATTTTATTTAACAGAAGAGTGTATATCTTGCGACGAGTGTAGGATGAGTGCGCGTCATGATATTTTTAACCAACCTCGTGCACTCAATTTCAATGTTTCCCGAAATAGTTCAAAAAATTTAGCTTTGTCTGAAATCAGTTCTCCTCGATAGGTTACTGTAAGCTCGCTTGTCTTAATAAGGCCTACACTCCTCCGTAAGTTTCATTTATATATTCCTGCGGTGCAACCTATTGGTTGTCACTAACTTGCACATATCCCTATCTTTCTCAAACCCTTTGATCAGTCACGGAATATGCACATGTTCAGTGTAGTGCGAAGAGATGACGTACATGTCATTTGTATATATACAATACAAAAACTTTTTTAACCGTTTTTGTAATGCAGCGTGGGATATCCTTCCA
Source organism: Microdon myrmicae (assembly GCA_963931805.1). Classification (NCBI taxonomy): domain Eukaryota; kingdom Metazoa; phylum Arthropoda; class Insecta; order Diptera; family Syrphidae; genus Microdon; species Microdon myrmicae. The sequence continues at coordinate 85,732,269 of OZ007497.1, forward strand.
TTCGTCAACCCAATTCCTGTTTTATCTCTTAATTCTATATTATACCTGTTAGTGGGTCTAGAGTGTAGCAGAGAGATCATATTGGTTGCAAGAAAACTGTGTTCTAAATTTCTGTAGAGATTCGGTGGGACTACGTGAATCATATATAAACGGTAATTTATTTTTATACATTTACTAAATAATGTTACACTAACTATACTATCAACATTTTTCAATATAGTTTCCTACGTGATCTACAGGAAGCTTTAATATCCCTTGTTCGTAGAAAGATTTAAGGAGAGTTGTTAGCCAATTCCGCACGTGCTCCTCGACTTCTCCACTACTTTTAAATGTTTTTCCTCCAAGTGATTCCTTCCCCCCGCTTGGTAGAAACCTTGACGTGGTGCGGGGGCTTAAACTACAACGAGTCATTCAGGCTATGCTGACAGAAGCATACGCTTCCAGTAGGGTCACCCATGACAGACAGGCTAGCGAGGAGTAACACAAAAATATCTACCACCCATTATCCAGGGTGTTACGCGTCACCGTGCTCATTGGATGGTTTGCAGCCAGAGGTATACCGGCTGTATTATAACGGCGCCTCTCTGACAGAGGGTCGAATCAGAGCAGTAAGCAGATCTTATCATATCAAATAGGGGCTCTGATATGGGGGACTATTTGAAACCCCAAGACTCGTGGGATCAAAAATGAATAATCTATATACAAAAAACAATCCCACGAAAAACCCGGTAGGCGCAGGTGTGATAAGCCGACTCAACCATAAGGGAACAAATCATCAAGAAAACACCGACTCGGCAAAAAGAAGACATGACGTTTCTAACGGATACACACACAATACAGAAGCAAATAGTGAAGAACACCGAACGAAAATCGAATAAGAAAATGTATCAGAGCCGTATAGCATAGCGATAATACAACAATTCCACATCAGTTGAGTGTACTTGAGTTTAGAAATCTAATTCGTACACGCGACAGTGGCCTGATGTGTTGAGCATTGGTAACATTTTTAGTGATTCTAACCATCATAGCATCAGTTTGAATCACACGTCCTTCACTGTCGTCGCAAACGCGATAAAGACGTATAGAAAAACAGAAAAATATACGCGTCGATACGTGGAATCTTCGAACGTTATATAAACCAGGCACGATACAGGCGGTCATAGAAAACGCTAAACAATATAAAATGGACATAGTCGCGCTTCATGAAGTCCGACTCCCACATCAAGTAATCGAAACCAACCGGTTTGCACTGGCGTGTGGAGGTACCGATACACATAACCTCGGAACCGCCTTCATCATAAGCAAGAAGATCAAGCCCCATGTAAAAGATGTGAGATTGATTAATGGCCTCATGTCGGTGCTAAAAATACAGGACGCATGGTACAAATTTGTACTCATAAACGTGCACGCCCCAACAGAATCTACGGACGAAGAAACGAAGGATAGGTTCTGCGAGACCCTAGAGGAAGTATTTGATGGGTTTCTCATAATTTGATGTTAAAATCCTTCTCGGGGACCTCACTGCGAAAATTGGAAAGGAAGATATCTTCCAACCAACTATAGGTGAAGAAAGTCTACACGACGTTTCAAATGATAATGGAATTCGAATTATCACGATCGCAGCGTCGAAAGATCTTTTATTGAACAGGACGATGTTCAAGCACAGCAAATCCATAAAGCCACATGGATTTCACCCGACGGCGTAGCGCGTAACCAAATAGATCACTTTCTCATAGACAAAAGACACCACTCGAATATCCTTGACGTAAGATCATATAGAGGAGCAGATTGCCACTCCGATCACCTTCTAGTGATGGACAAAATCAGTAGTTGGCTCGCAGTAAACCAACATGGGCATTCACGGGAGACGAGCAAAAAGTTCGACATTGATAAACTAAAAGACCTACGCAAAAGGGCTGAATATGAAGAGGAGCTAACGAATAGATCTAGCATCCTAGAGAATGGGAGTAGTGAGGAAGAGGAAACCAATAATCTGGGTACTAAATGGGAATCGATCAGAGACACAATCAAACAAACAGTCCAAAAGGTATTAGGATTTAAGAAAACAATTAAGTCCAAACCTTGGTTTGACGATGAGTGCAGGGCGAAGATCGAAGAACGTAAACGCGTCACAGTGATCCATTTAGAAAGATATGATGAAGTCAACGCAGAAAGATACGCAACAATTCGGAAATAGACAACGAGACTTTTCAAACGCAAAAAACGCGGATGGGAGAAGACACGCATCGAAAAAATCTTATAAAATTCCAGAGCAAAGAACATCATAGGTATGTATGCCGGCATAAATTCAATTAGAAGTGGCTACCGAGGGATAGCCAAAATAATTCGAGACACAAACAGTCTGGTCACAGAAACAAAAAATATCGTGACAAGATAGAAGCAGCACTTTGAAATCATGCTCAATGTGCGCACAAATAAACCCACCAGACGTACACACAACTGAGCCTCAGATCCTAGAGCCCTCTTTCAACGAAGTTCTAGACGCAATAAATCGATTAAAAAACAATAAGATTCCCGGGGTCGACAGCATACCGGCAAAGCTTGTGAACCATGGTGGAGAGGCAACCGCTCGAAAGATCCACCAACTGAATAAAACAATATGGAATAAGGAAGTCACTCCGGAAGAATGGAAATCCTCAATAGTCGTCCCTATCTTCAAAAAAGGCAACAGATCTGTTTGCGAAAACTACAGAGAAATATCATTGCTCCCAATCACATTCAAAATACTAACAAATGTCATACTGGCGAGAATCACAAATGGAAACTACCAGTGCGGATTCCGTAGGAACCAGTCAACCAGCGACCAAATGTTTACAGTGAGGCAATTGCTGAAAAAGAAGTGGGAATACGGAGATACGCTTCACCAACTGTTCGTTGACTTCAAAAAAGCCTACGACTCAGTCGCAAGTCGAAGACTGTACCATATAGTAGTTGAGCTGCGAGTCCCAAAAAATGTTGCCGCCCTCATTCAAATCTGCATGAACGTAAATAGACCGCGAATTAGGGTAGGAAACCATCTCTGAGAACCATTTGAAATCAGGGATGGACTAGAGCAGGGGGATGGCATCTCACCATTTCTTTTCAACGTTGTGCTCGAGTATGTCGTCAGAAAGGTGTAAGACGATAACATCGTCGCATCATCCCTGAACGGAGCCACATAAGTGCTCGCATATGCGGATGAGATCGCCGTTTTGGGCGATCATCTAGAAACTGTAAGTAAAAACAGTGAAATCAACATGCAAGCGGCAAAAGACGTGGGCCTAGAAATAAATGAAGACAGAACAAAACACATGATTACGGTGAGAGCAGTTGGACCTCAGGCGACACATATAAACGTCAGAGGCAAGATATTCGAAAAAGTTAGAGATTTTAAATATCTGGGAACGATACTGACGTCCAGTAACGAAATGTGGAAGGAAATTAACAAAAGACTATACTCTGGCAACGCTAGTCGGCACGCAGTCAGTAAACTGCTGAAATCCAAAGTGCTATCACGTAATAAAAAGTTCCGTGTTTATAGAACCATCATCATGTTCTATATGGGTGCGAAACTGGATCGGCTGGTCAAACGTGGAAGCAGAGTGCACAGGACAGGAATGATGGCGGAGTCGAGTCGGTGAGGTCATGAACTTCCGGGTTCCTACAGGCCAATAAATATTAGTAATATATTCTATTTGCTTATTGCGAAAAAAAGAAAGTAGATGTATTGCTACTTGTCTAATACATTTTAGACCTTGTTTTTTTTTTTTTTTTTTTTTTTTTTTTTTTTTTTTTTTATTCTTCTGACACCATATAATAAAACGAATATAATCCGCGCTTGGGGAAAACCCTTTATTCGGTTCAAAGGCTACAGAAGAACTGTTAGTGAGGGAGACAGAGAGCAATAGCCCAGTATACAATGCCTATATTATAATTGTGGTGGTGGTGGTGGCATTGGCCTTCACTACATGATTATATTGATTTGCTATAGATTTCGATTCAGCGTTTTCCCAGGAATTGACAGACTTATTTCGTTTTGCGTTTTCCTGAGAATTGGTACATTGAGTTGAAGCAGCATCTTCCTGGAGATGGAATTATGGGGATTAGGAAAATTGTGCCAGACACGGGCACTTGTTTCACTCCTATCCCCATCCGTCTGTCACTTAAAGTTTCGACAATGTCCCGCCAAACACTGTCAGAAAACTGTTCACAGAAAAAAAAGATCGCCATAGCGGAGAAGAAAACGCCAAACACCGGACAATATTAAAATATTCGACACGGCGGTTGCAAACACTACGCTGTACATAACCGACTTCCGCGCATCTAAACCTTTATGAAGTTAAAACTCGACTTATGGTTATTATTTACGCGTCTCCGCAGTGACGAAGAGCGGGAGATCGCGTGACCGTGCCGGTCAGCGGGTGGAAAACGACTCAACGATATTCAATCGTTGTCGAAAGAAATTCAGCCTGGCTCTCTTACTTACGTAAAGTATCTCTTTGGGGTAACCAACAGATCTTATACAGAAGATCACCACAATACACATGTATGTGTGTACACTGGTTCTTTTATGGATCAAAGCCATGGGAAAGACTCTAAACAAAGAAAGGGATAATGTGCATTCATGGGATGCGAGTCTGGTAAAGCAAACAAAACCGAAACTCGTCGGATGCTAATTGGATCTTTGTTTGAGATGTGCGTCGCGGCTAAATAAATAGACACAGCGCATCAAAGAAATGGTGTTAATGGATTTTGGCTAGATTACCGGGAAATGGTGTTTGTGGCATCACTGGTAAGGGTAAGTATTGAATTCCTATTTGCATTTGCTTATGCTGTAGGATTTAATTGGTGCCAAGAGATGTGTGTATTTGTTTTGGTCCCTTGGGTCTAGGTCGCCAGCCAATGTGTTTGTCTGGTAATTTATGATACCCATGATGAAGCTGGGATAAGCCAACTCAAGGGTAATATTTCCTGAATATGCAGTTGTATTATATATGAACCGATGAATTTCCTTTCAGGGAATTTATGATAAGCTTGGAGAGAACTCTTATTGGGGATTTTAAATGCGAAGTTATGCATGCAGGTAAGAATTTTCTTTTCCAGAGGCTTTTTTGATTACAACTTTGTTCTCTTTAATGCGTGAAGCATTTAAGATGCTAATGCTATTGCGTTAGCGAAACCTTATGCAGACTGGGTGAAAGGTATGAGGGTCTTTTAGGAAAGCGAACCGCGGGGTTTGGCGGAACCGCCACAGAATGATACGTCGTCAACAGGTTTGTTTTACGTTTATGACTGCTGGCGTAGAAATCCACATCTTCCGTTGAACTTTTAAACATACGTACATAGTTCATTATATCCGCAACAACAAATTTATTTTAATTGTTTGTTCTAGTCACCTTGTTGTTCGTTTCGACATTCCGCCTTTTCTGTTTTAATTACTTTCCTCCTTTTAATAATTTTATTTATTTTTGTTGTTTGAATTCATCTTTAATTTAACTAAATTAAAGTTTAATTTGATTTCTATTCTTTCAAACAATATTTAAACAGACGTCTTACAATCTCGTTTAACTTTTTCTCTACGATAGACAAAAACAAAATCAAGCGATATCCACAATTTAGTTAAGGGCTGATACGAGTATCACTACCACTAAGTGTTCACCAAATTTCACGTGATTTTTTTAGACATATTACGACCGATAGGAAAGAGATACAGATATGAGTTGATATGAGTTTAGTGCATATGGAAGTACTAGTCTTTTACTTCAAAATAGCGGCACACCAGCGTACGAGTTGACGCGTCTACCAATTATGAATCATTGAATATTGTCGATAAGCAGCACCCATCATCCATGGAACAAAAGAAGTTGACACATCTGATAATGGTGAATCGACGAGTGTTGGCGATAAGAAGTATGCATAACCACAACGAAACAAAGGAATAATGATAACAGAATAGTATAAATAGCCAGTAAGCCAAAGAAATAGTCTTTTATATCTAGAGAATAATAAACACGGAGCGCTCTGAGAAGCTCCTAAGAAAAATATTTTCTTATTCCATGAACGGATATAAATATTAACTCACGCACGGAAAAAAAACTTGAACGGTCAACATGGGCGCAACGCTACTGGTCACAATTTTGAATCTGGAACAAAAAACCAAAAAGTTTCTTAAAACAGTCCAAAATCAAATGAACATCATAGGATATTTTCGAAAAATCAATTTAAAAAAGGTTGCGGTCATTTGAATATCTTTTTTTTTAAAAAATCTGACCAAAATCGCTTATAAAGTCCATAAAATACGTTTTATCAAAAAAAAAACGGTGGTTCACTAGCAAATACTGTTTTAAAGTTGCAGATAAAATATGAAGTCAACCGTATAAAAATTGAGGGAACTACTGGTGTGCCCAGTTTGAAACACATTGAGCCGAGATATTTGAAGTTAAAGTGTTTAGTAGTTTTGTAGTCTTAACGGTCTTAGTAGTTTTGGCGGACTTTCTACAAACAGCTGTTTGCTCAGCCTTGAAATTGGGGTCAGATAGACATCTGTTAGTGGAAATAAATAGTGGAATAATAAAGACTAGGGCCGCATGCTTCTCTGCGCACTCTTATAACCGCTAATTTTGCTTCACGACTACGCTCGGAAAAGCGGCTTTTTGATCCATTTGAAAGTTTCACCCCTTCATACGTATGTTATGGTCCTTCTCTCAGGAAGCGTCTCCTTGTCCTGAAAAGGACGAGGGATCTCTTAAGACCGCTCCTGAGGGGCCCGTTGCAGTCGCCACCGTGTTTCCGGGGCCTCCGGGAAGAGTGTGGGGTTCGTTTCTGTTTGGCGTCAACAAGGAGGCGGGTTCACCAGAAGCCCCATCAGAGTTCGCTAGCTGACACACTTGAGAAAGGCGGAACCGCCGTTGATTCCTGCAGTTGATGCGGACACGGGACAGCAAAACAAACACTCTGGTATATATCTTCTCCGTTTATTTTATTTTATTTATGAATTGGACATGGCTCCTTGTTAAACATATTGACTGGTGACACCGTCTATTTAAACATAAATTGGTGACATGGTCGATTTAAACATAAATTGATGACGCTGTTTATTTAAACATAAATTGGTGACACTGTTTATTTAAACATAAATTGATGACACTGTCGATTTAAACATAAATTGATGACGCTGTCTATTTAAACATAAATTGAGGACACTGTCTATTAAAACATAAATTGAGGACACTGTCGATTTAAACATAAATTGATGCGCGCGTACAACTGCTTCCGACTCCTGCCCTTTGGAAGTATAAAATCTGACTGACTGTAGTGTGTGCAGACGTAGCGGCGGATGAATCTCGACTCGAGTCATTACCAACACGTCAAAGAGATAAGACGTATACCTGACAACAGGAGAAAGCAAAAGAAAAAGAAAAAAAATAAATAAATAAATAAATTCGTCGCGCGAGTGTAAGTGAACAAGTGTGGATTACACAGTGTGGCCATTATGGAAACAAACAAAGTGCTAAAGAGCTCGTCACCTTTCATGAAAAGGGGCCAGGCAGACCTGAAAGCGATGACACGGAGCCGACTCCAGCGACAGCCGAGTATTATAACAAAGCGGCACAAACCAAATTCAGACGATGAAAAAAATGCAAAAGGAAAGAAAAACGAATACACAGGCGCAGGCAACCAATTCAACGGATTGGTTGACCTTGACCCACGTGAAATCGAATTACCTGCTGAGGAAGAAAACAATATCACAGGTACTGCAACAGATCCGGCGGAATTAGAAAAACTCCTTGCGGATATTGACACAAAAAAAGAGGAACTCAATAAACAAAGAGAAGCAATCCTCAAATTAAAAGACCTGGTGCAGCAACAACAAAGCCAAGAAAATACAACAGCACATCGGGAAAATCAGGAACAACATCAGGAAGCAAACAAAAGGCAGCAAACAAAGGAGATGCAGAAGCAGCACATCGTAACCAACAAAAAGGAAAAGGCACCGCCTATAATACTTACGTCCATGGAAACAAAGGACGTTATAAAATTAGGTGAGTTAACTTGCAAAAATTTCAAAACAAAAAAAAATTAATAATTCTAAAATAAAATTAATTTGCGATGATATTGAAGGTTATCGCAAAGTAATGACTACTTTCATCATCATCATCGGCACTACAACCGGGAACCGGTCTTGGCCTTATTTAGCAAGTCCTGAGGCTTGTTTAATTTTCCATAATGATTTGTTTTTTTTTTCGGGCAAGGTCATTAGTCTCGCGCCAGAGGTTCCCCGACGGGGAATCGAACGCCGGTCTCCCGGGTGACAGGCGGGTATACTAACCAGTATACTATCGAGGAGCCTTTGGGTAGGACAAAAGGCGAGTACTACACGTACACCCTGAAATCGAAGTAAATAATCTCCATGCTCCTAAAAGGCGTTGATCCATGTTTTTCCCCTGAGGAGGTATTAGAGGAATTAAAAAATGTCGAAACCGACAATTTAAAATTTACAGGTGTGAAACCCTTCTCTACCGCCAACTCCAGAAAACGCAATTGCAAATTGCCTTTCTTTATTGTGTCACTGAGTCCCAACAGTAAAGTTGATGCTCTCCGATACATCAAACACCTCAACCACCAAACAATAAGTTGTGAAAAAATTAGAAAAATCGATCGCGTATTGCAGTGTATGCGTTGTCAACGCTTCGGGCACGCGGCATCAAACTGCCACATGCAATTCAGGTGCGTAAAGTGCCTCTCCGATCATATCATTGGTGAATGCCCCTTGGGCAAGGAACAGCTTCCAGATAGGAAAACACTGTTCTGTGTCCTCTGTAAAAATACAGGTCACACTGCTAATTTTAGAGGATGTCCTAAATTTCAACAAATGAAATTAAAATTGGAATCCAAAAAGAAACAAGTTGAAGAAGAGAAAAAAATGAAAACTCGTTCTTACAACAATTTCGTGGCTCCTTGTGTGTCATATGCACAAATGGCCGGTGCTCCTAAGCAACCAGCATCCATGGAACATACATACAGTAATGGGAAAATGCCCGCACCAGAGGCACATTCAGAAATAATAACAATGTTATTAACCATGCAAGGACAATTTGCCGAATTTCAAAGAACACTGACTGAACAAAGAGCACGAATAGATACTCTCTATTCAACCCTGTTCTCAAATAACTTTCCACATCAAAATCTTCAACCCTCCGTCTGAACTAAACCTAAAAATTATAGCTGTGAATGTAAATTCACTAATCCACATCGGAAGAAGGGATAATTTAGGCAATCTGCTCCAAGTCGAATGCCCAGATGTGCTCTTGGCTAGCGAAACTAAGCTAAACCAAAGGCACAAAATGGGCTACAAAAATTATAACATAATTAGACGAGATCGACCACACTCTACTCGAGGGGGTGGGGTCGCTATCTTAGTTAAGAAAGGTCTTCACCATAAGGTCGTTTACAACACGGAAGTACACAAATTCCAGGTGCTAGAGGCATCTATATATAGTCGGTGCTTACGCTCCTGAATCTGTTCAAGGTACCCAATTTATCAGTGAAATCGATACGCTTTTCCGATGTCTCAAGTTAGATTCGGAAAACAATTACTTTTTAATGGCAAGTGATTTTAACGCCAAGCACAGTGCCTGGGGCAATCTGACCTCGAACACCAGAGGCAATGCCTTGTTTGATTGGTGGCAAACAAATGCGATCGAGCATAAACTGGAATTGTACGCTACAAGTACACCGTCTTATCCAAGAGGTAACACCTTCCTGGATTTACTTATGACAGATGATCGAATTCAGTTACCAGATACCGAGGTAACTACTCGAAATTGTCTTCGCACAATTGAGTACGATAGCGATCATTACGGACTTGGAGCCGTAATACACGTGCCAAACGAGTACCATCTACTTGAGCAGTACGACCAGGTACACTCTCTCGATTTCCGAAACGCACATTGGTCGCGTTTCGATCGCATAGTAAAAAGAGAAATACGCAACATTGGCATAGACCCACCGACTAATAGAAACCTCCGTAACGATGAAATCGATCATTACCTCCAAACTATGAACGATATTGTTACTAACACAATGAATCGTTCCATCCCCAAAGTAGCTCATATGGATGGCTATACCCACCGATACAGAAATGCAACTATCGATGCTTTGTATAGGCAAAAGAGCACCCTGCTCTCAAAGCTGAAATTGTGCTATAGGCAGTTCAGTGACCCAAATAGCAATGATATCAAAACAATCAAGTCCTTGATTAAAAATCTTCAAAAACTGATCTGGGATAATTACCGAGCAGTAATAAATGAGGAGTGGAGCAACAGAATTCGAGCTGTTCAAGCAAACGGACCGAACATGTTTTCACAAATCAAGAAAATATGTCGAAGAAAAGATCACAATGACATTCCCTGTCTCCGAATTCCACGGACTTGTCAGATAATGCTGAACGCAGGACTCACCTTAGAGCACATCAACTCCAATGATGAAGTAATAGTAGTCGAAGATCCGCAAAAGAAAGCGAATTCAATTGGAGCCTGTTTCGAAGCAATGTACAGAGTTAACGAATCAGTTCATGCTAACACTGAGATTGATAAGGATAAGAGCAATCCAGCTAATCTGCGCTCGATCAGCCTGCTTCCCAACATCAGCCAGGTATTCGAAAAAATTATAAACAAAGCACTGATAGGTTGGTGTGATGAAAACGATACCATCCCCAACAACCAGTTTGGCTTTCGAGCGCGACACGATACAGTTCATGCAGCGACGAAACTTGTTTCCGATATACAGTGGAACAAGGCAAAGCGACAATGTACAGGCGCCTGCTTGGTTGACTTTGAAAAGGCTTTCGACACCGTATGGTTAGAAGGACTTGTCTATAAGTTAACAAACCTCGGTATGCCGCAATATCTATTATACATCATTTATGATATGATAATGGACAAACATTTTGTGGTGAAATGCGGGGACATACTCTCCAACAAGATCTTCCAAATTAAAAATGGCTTACAGCAGGGAGCTGTGAATTCTCCCATTATATTCAATTTTTACACTAATGATCTAGTGAGTTCTCTCGAAAACGCCATTGCGTACGCCTATGACATAGTGCTGTACAGAACAGGAGGAAAAATAGACGTCATCAATAGGCACCTTCAAGATGACTTCAACAAAATAAAACAATTTTACGACGACTGGAAATTAAAGATTAATTTCCAGAAGACCGAGACTATCCTTTTCAGTACGCCCCTATCCAGGGCCTCGAGGGATACAAAATACAACTGGAAACACTTTTCTATTGTAGGTAACAATAACCTTCCACTGCAAGTGAAAACTGTAGTTAGATACCTTGGTATCTGGCTAGACCAGTATTTATATTTTGACAAGCACGTAGCAGCGTCCTTCTCCGCAGCTAAAAGCGCATATTCTATGACAAGAAGTCTATTCCGGAGTAGTCTTCTTGACCCCAGAGTCAAAATAATTTCGTACTCGGCATTCATCCGACCAGTTTTGGTTTATGGCTGTCCAGTATGGTATAATATATCTCCATTTTATATGGAGAAGTTTCGGGTGTTCGAACGGCAGTGTTTGCGTTCCTGCCTCGGACTTTATAGAACACCAGAGTCGCAATACAAAAAATTCTATCCCAACAAAATCCTGTATAACAAATCAGGGTTAAATAGGATAGACAATTTCATAATTAAAATTATTCGTGGTCACACAGCAAGGGCAATGTGCAGTGACAATAATCTTATCTCGGGAGCATTCTATCCCAATGATATGTATCTGGAGAATACCCTCCAGAATGGGTTTATTCCCGCAGAAGCGTTCCCTTTCTTGGATCAAAAAGGCCTTATCCAAGACGTGCATGGATTCCGAGTATTTACCACGCTTTTCGTGGTGCCAGGGACAAACGAATTCTCCATGATAGTGATATCTCCAATGCCCCAGACAGCATGCGTTTTAGCACGGCGATCAGTGAAAGAGATAAATCAGCCACAGATCGAACATCTCCCAAATGGTGGAGGCTTCTCAACGAGGAGAGGACTTCACTTCCTCAGATATAGTATGCCTCTCAAGAGCAACGCTCTCCTTCCTCTTGTCCCCCCTCCCCCTGTCAGCCTTTCCCAATTACTTTTGTGTAGCTATTTTATTTTATTTTTTATTTCTTATTTTATGTTTTATTCGTTTCGTTTTGAAGTTTTTGTTTGTTATAATAAAACAAAAAAAAAAAAAAAAAATTGTAATAATAATATATACATATAGATGTAAACGAGGAGAGACTTATTTCATATATATATATATATATATATATATATATATATATATATATATATATATATATATATATATATACATATATAAGAAACAAACAAAAAAAAGATGTACGCCGAAAGGCATATATAAAAATCAAGTTGTAATGTGTAATTTAGAGAGCTCGCATAGAGCCAGTAAGTTAATTTAAGGATTGTGATTGTAGAAAAGGGTTTAACATTTACCCCTAATATTATACATGTAAAAAGAATTAGGAAAATAAATGTGGTTTAAAAACTAAAAAAAACAAATGAATCTCGACGGACTGGACTCTGGTTTAAGAAGGTGACGAGAAGTAAAAAAGAAAAGAAAATTTATTGCTGGTGCGCACTAGCCAGCCGATGGCGTTCTCTCTTGTGCCTCTTCGTTTCCCCATGCGCACCGGGGTGAACAAGCGCTGGCGCATAGTTGCACCTCAATGTGCGCAGAGTGGACGGAAAACACAAAGCGAGGAGCGCAATAACTCGGGTTGATCTGGCTTAGTGTGCGTGTGGTAAAGTTGTGGCCTCCGAGAGGTACCACACTGGGATAGTGTGGTGTGGTGATTATCCCGGAGGCGCATGGCTATAGAAAGGAAGAAATGCGGAGGAGAGGAAAATGTGTTTTACGCTATTCACCTGGGTAAAGAGATGTTTGATCCCCAGCGAATGGAGGAACTAGGAAAAGGCCAAGTAACGCTAGGGAAATATTATCGTGTGATTCAATCGAATGTTTTGATAATTTTCCCAAGCGGTTCTGCAATGATGCGACAACTTCGTCCGCTAATCGACATGAACAAGAGTTGCCGTATCGCGAAAAAGGGAAGTTAAACTCTTTTACGAGGGTTGTCTTTTATATTTCGGGATTAGAGAACAAAAACAAATATTGATCATCGAAAATCACTTTATTGTTTTTCAAAATATTCCCCATGAAGATCTATACACTTTTGCATGCGTTTGAACCAATTGTCGAAGCACTTTTGCCACTCTGATTGAGGTATCTCCAACACATGCATTCTGAATGCAGCAACCGCTTCTTCAGGTGTCGAAAAACGTTGACCTCTCAGTTTGTTTTTTACGTACGGGAATAAAAAGAAGTCATTCGGTGCCAAGTCAGGACTATACGGCGGATGACCCATCAAATCGATGTTTTGGGTGCTCAAAAATGCAGTTGTCGCCACCGATGTGTGAGAGCTCGCATTGTCGTGGTGAAGAGTGATCCGTCTTCGGCGGTTGGATTTCCTGATTTCTTGGAAGACAACTGGCAAACAAATGGTTGTGTACCACTCAGAATTGACTGTTCTGCGTTGTTCTAGTGGTACGGTTCCGACATGCCCAGTTTTTCCGAAAAAACAGGCGACCATTTGCTTGGAAGTACTTCGTGCGCGAACAACTTTTGTTGGATTTGGCTCATCTTGAAACACCCAGACAGTCGACTGCTGTTTACTTTCGGGCTCATACGCGTAAATCGACGATTCATCACCTGTCACGATGTCGTAGACGTGTTTCGAAGCACCGCGACCGTATTTTTTGAGCATTTCTTTCGACCAATTGACACGAGCCTTTTTTTGGGCGATTGACAAATTGTGTGGGATCCAACGCGAACAAATTTTTTTGACAGTCAAATGTTTATGCAGTATTGAATGTATGCTGGTCTCACTAAGGTTGTCTCAATCTCACGATAGGTCACATGACGATCTTCCAATATTAGTGCGCGCACAGCATCAGTGGTTTTCGGAACAACAACTGATTTTGGACGACCTTCACGAAATTCATCTTGGAGTGAACTACGACCACGATTGAATTCACCATACCATCGATAAACACTGGTCCTTGATGGAGCTTCATCGCCAAAAATTGAATTAAGTTCATCCATGCACTGTTGCTGAGTTAATCCACGCCGAAAGTTGTAAAAAATAATCGCACAAAAAAGTTGACGATTTAATCCCATTTTTGGGCCGAGATGAATCTTTTAAGTTACTGTAAACAACACAAATAGCGCTCGTATGTCAAAACGTTCTGAGTGCGTATAACCTCAAAAATGTCCAACTTTACGACAGAGCTGTCAATTGCCGGATTGCAACGCTAGGGTTGCCAAATCCCGAAACAGAAACATAAGAGGCAACCCTCGTATGCGTCGTCCGCACGGAAAAATAAGTTTAGCTATGCGCCCTTGGGGGTAACAGGTAAGTAGGGTGAATGGGGTTGGCTTGACGCACTGTAAGGCGGTTGAAATTGGGTGGGATTAGCCGGGAATGGTGGGTGGTTCTCCGTGTAGTTTAGAGAAACCCCCACAAGAGTGACAACCGATTGCTGAATATGGGCCTGATATTCAGCCGAATCCAATAAAACGCAGGTATTTGAAATTGAAGCTATTTTGTTTAATTTCAATATTTAGTTTATGTGATTGGCGTTCTTAAACATCGGACGTCAACCTAGAGACTGATCCACGAATCTAAAAAAAAAAACTAGGGAGGTGAGAGGCCGACTTTAGGGAGACAAGGACATCCGTGAAGATGTTGGGCTCGGTCTCAAGATATCTGAAAAGAAAGGGGAAGGATGTATCTAAGGATAGTGTGGACAGTGTTAGTACAATTGTTCTCTATCTACTTGGAAGGGGGGGGGGGGGGGGGGGGGGGGGGGGGAATCGTACAAGACCAGTAGGACTTGAGTGCGGTAGTAAACGCAGATCACGTCTTTGGCGTCTGATAATCTGCGCTGATCCTCGAATCTTAAATTCATCGACCTTTTATCCACAATATTATCGGGATTTTGTATCGCGGATGCATCGAAATGCAAGCAGAATTTCGAAATGTAGTTCGACTAGAGTCGAGTACTGGAGAAAAGGGATGTGATGTCTATTTTTAGAATATACACATCTGGCTGGATTTTAGGATATGGGAATGAAATGGATATGTTTTCATATGGGTTTGTTTGAATATGCAGATGCATTGTGGTGTTTAGTATTTAGGAAGGATTTGATATTTAATCATTGGATTGTTATAGTTTGGGGATATGGATGCAAGACATAGTAGGTGGGTAGAAATGTATGTGGGAGGAAAATGGTAGGGCTTCTTGGAGCACTACACTTAGATACTTAGATACATTCTTATCATTCGAGGATACACTACTGTTTAACCCAGCAAAAAAAAACACGAAAAAAGAATCACAAGGTTATATTACCCTTAAAGTAAATTGCTTTGACTTTTCACGTTTCGCTCGCTAATTAAACTCTTACAATGAAGTTTATACAGGAACCGAACATCAAGGCTTGTCACAAACAAAAATGTACGCAAGGTGTTTCTAATGTGTTATATTACACTGAAATTTGCTTAAAGCTTTACGGAAACCCCTCAGTGACGAATTACATCCCGAGTATTTGTATACGAAAGCCGCCAATTATGAAATATACGCCGATCAATTTAGGGTGACGACAGAAAATCGATCATCGGTCGAACCACACGAATGTAGAATACTCTGTATGATCAATAGCGATTATCAACTTCGGGCATTCACAACCAATGTGCATTCACACTCTATTTTGTTATTTTTAGCCTCTACTTTCGCTCAATAAACACTTAACCTACCGTAGCGGCCAAATTGACAGTTTTTATACATCGATGCAATTTTTACATATTTAAACAATATATCGCTATAAAACTTTATGACTTTTCAATGAGTAGAAATGACTTTTCTGAAATTATGAGGTTTATATGATTGGATAAGGAGAGCGAAAGAAGCTACCGTTTACAATCCGATAAATTTACTATAATATATATAATATCGGACTAGTTTATTTTGGTGCACATATTACTATAAAATTTGCACAATTGATAAGTTTTTAATCGCCCGACAATATGATCAAGCGCGGTAAAAATATTTTCGCCAGGTTAGTGTTAAGATTATCAAAAAGTGTTTTGTTGCGTATGTGTTGTGAAATAAAATATGGCGCAAGGCTAATAACCTTGCCCATAAAAATAAATTATTATGGAAAATTTAATAAGCCTCGAGATTTGCAAAAGAAGGCCAAGACCGGATCCCGGTTGTAGCGCCGATGATGATGATGATGATGTTGTGAAATAAAAAGAAGTTTAGTGAAAACTATGAAAATTGGGAAAGAATGTAAGTGAAAAAATCCGATCTTATGATGATGTGAGGTTAACGATCTTATGATGATATACGGTTAACTATTCTAGCTAATATTTTCCATATACTCCCCTAAATTGCTCCTGTTGTTAATGCATTCATCTGTAAGTGTTCTCATTAAGAAATGAAATGAGGATGGACAACACTGTCCACTACTGTTCGTTAAATAATTTTCCAATGCCTTCTATAATAACTGTGAAATTATCTTTATGGAACGCCGCTAAGGCATTGTATCCGATGGTAATACATCCCCATAGACAACAATCTATTATAGGCGATGGGTTATTTGATTTTGACACACATTTGCTCATTTTCCAATCAACGCACCACATGTAAACTTCTTGGCATTGCAGATGAATCACTTTAGACCTAGATTATTTTTGTTCACACTCCTTTAAGTGTCCCAAATGAGGAACCCTGTTTCAGATCTGTGAGTTTGGCACCTTTTCCATTAATTAATCAAAGGACACCGAAGTAGAAATCTCATCTTTCCCCAAGCTATTTCTTTCAAGTTGGCAAGTTTTCGAACAACGATAAAAAACAAAAATCTCACACATGTTCGAAAATAGGCCTAAAACCTCCTTATGGTTGATTAAAGTTTCACACACTCATAATGACCGATACTGTGCGGAATGGACAGAATTCGAATGAAGGAGGGTTGAATGGCAAGTAGCTATGTTTAATCAGTGCTGAAGACCTTTAATAAATGGGGTTGGTAATGAATGCTCCTTCGAATTTCCCTCAGATTGTATGCCGGGAAGCCAAGCCGTCCGGATATCAGGGTGATGAAGTTATCGGGTCAGTTGCGCCATGCCACCTGCCAAAAAATTTTTGAAATTCCTTTTGAAGTTTGTAGATTACGGTGGGCGGTATTGGGTCACAATTTTGGGAAGGTGGGCGATTCGAATGGATATGATGGATAATGATTATGTTCTGCTAATGATAGAGCTGGGATACGATACGTCCATGTGCTCAGTATAGGGCCCACACCTCTGGGGCATAATCGACGATGTGTGAACATTTCACACTTCTAGGTTTGACCAATTATCGGAGTAGATTAATGATGAACGTGCGGAAATGATATGCAGAAGGATTGCTGGGAATTTGAGAGATTATAAGGTGAGTTGGTTTATCTTTAGGGCGTTTAAAAATAAGTTAAACGCCAAAGGGTTGTGAGGAGGAGGATGGTCAATAGATATATTTTGTGGTTCAATATTTGAATATTCTGAAATGCTAGTGGGGATGAGAAAATATACTTAAAGTTTAATGCCCAAAGTCACTAAAGTTACAGGCGATGACTATGCACATTTAGGAGTCAACTTAGTGATGCCTGATACACATTCGATACGCTTTTACTTAAGCACAAGTAGCACACCATAAAGCAAATTCACTTTCGGACTCGTATACTGGCTCGAGCACTCAAAAAGGTTCCCTGGATGACTTCCTCATTCGAACTGAAACTCTTTGCTGGAGCCACCGTTTGAGGTTTGGGAACAAATAATAGTCGCTGGGGGCAAAGAATATGAATTGGTACAGTTTGACCATCGCTTTCAGGTGCGTGTGTGCCGGTGCGTTATCGTGATGGTATAGAACTTTTTTCTTCGCCATATAGGGTCGCTTTTTCTTTATTTCGTCGTTCAGTTTGTCCAAAAATTCTGCATAATACTCTCCTGTAACGGTTCTTCCCTTCTGCGGGTAATCGATAAAGATTATGCCATTTAAAAAAAAAACGGAAGCCACAACCTCCCCCGCCTCCGCTTTAGGTCCTTTAGCCGCTTTCGATACATTCTCCATACTGGCTATTGGACTCAAGCGCATTGTAATGGACCCACGTTTCATCCGTCGTCACAAAACGTCGAAAAAATTCGTCAAGCCGGCCCCTGAATCATCAACGCCCTGCTGTTTTTGGTCAACGGCTAGCAAACACGGCACCCATCCCGCCGATAGTTTTTTTATCTCCAAAAGATCGTGCAAACTTTATCTCGTCCATTCTTTTGAGATACCCACGGCCTCAGCGAACTCGTTCAACTTCACTTTACGATTACTAAAAACGATTCAATGCACTGCCTTTACGATTTCCGTGCGTATAGCCTCATTTGCCCCTCCAGAGCGTGGTGCGTCCTCGGCGCTTGTACGACTCATTTTAAATTCGCTAAACCACCGATAAATTGTTGTTGTCGAAGGAGCAAATGTGGGATAACATTTCTGCATCCATTGCATTGATTGTTTTGAAGTTTTTCCAACCAAAAAACAATGTTTGTTCTAGACGCGATATTCCTGTTTTTCTATTTTTTTTGCGAAGGTGAGAGTAGTCTTTTAAACAACTGTAGCTTGTAAACGAAATGTCACGAAACTTCATACATAAACTATTGATAGATGTGCCTCTCGAAATCAGTCAGTTTAATTTTCTATTAAAATATGGCGGGACTTTTCAGTCCATATAGTACAATAAATAGGAGCGAATACCCAGCCCATACCAAACAAAGAATAAACCATTGTGGCGTACTGCATCGGGTTCTCTTCTTTCCGCCATCGTCACTATAAATTCCGCTGTAAATAGTTCCGGATACAACACTGAGCAACGCCGCAAAAGGTTCACCAGGGACGGAATATGAAACACACAGGTGGGATAAAACTGGGTCTTTAATATATAATTTAATTTTAGTATCAGCTTCAACACATAGCTCGCCGGAAATATCCAAAAATAAAAGCACTGATTAGAAGTTGTTTGTTAACTTTATTTTAAATCGGTACAGAAGACGTACTTAACAACGTTAGTTTTACGGTTCGTATAATTCTTTCTTAATTTTAACAAATTCGTGGCAGCAAACTGAGGAGGCAATTTTACTTATCCAACCGAATACATTTTTGAAGTTGTA
The DNA here is from genome assembly GCA_963931805.1 of Microdon myrmicae. NCBI lineage: Eukaryota > Metazoa > Arthropoda > Insecta > Diptera > Syrphidae > Microdon > Microdon myrmicae. Next base: position 85,751,581 of record OZ007497.1, read on the forward strand.
GGATGCGACTCTCGACTTTTGAGTATATGAACGCGACTCTCGACTTTGAAATATCTGCATCCCCGTGCGCACCGGGGAGCGGAAGACGGACCGTCCGACTCGGTCGGGTGATGTTAAACGACTCAGCGATAAGCGGCTGGTGCAGAGCCGACTCGCTAATGGGGTGAGTTTCCCCGAGGCAGAAAGTGTTCCTCTCCACTAAGGATACGTTTTACCTACCACGAGAGAGACGTAAAGTCTATTCTTGAAAGAATAATTGTCTGTTTTTCTACTGTTGAGGGGAGGTGCTCATCTAGAGACCTAAAAATGACGTGTTTTTCTTGAATTTTTTTCTCAAAGGTGAAGGCAAGGTAAAGTAAATTTTGTACACATATTTATTAAGTATTTAGGTGTACATAAAAAAATTGTTTAGTGGAAAATATTATAAATTGTCAATTTAAAAGATGGCACAGTGTAACGATTTGAAAAAAAGGGAACTCAATCGGTCTCAATCGTAGCGCTGTTTGTCTGTAATCTTACAACAAAAAGTTTTTTGAAATTATATAATATTTGCCGGATTCAACATAGTTTCAAGAAAAAAATCGAAAATAAACAAAATGGCGGACATGCAAACTTTGGGTACCGATTTTCGCATTTTTTTTTTTGCTCTTTGAATAAAAAAAAATAATGAAAAAATCATCTACATTTAAGTTCGACTGCAATAAGTTTTATTTACTTTAAAATAAAATAAAAGCCCAGGTTCCAAGTGCACCGCCGATTTGTGGCTCGAAGAGGAATTTGCGCCACATTAACCAGCGATTGTGGGACCAACTCCGCCGGTGCTGACCGGGAATTACGCACACTATTCACTCAGGCAACACTGCACATTGCTGAGATTGTCCGCATCCTCGCAAATGAAGGCAGCGAGTGGTGATTTAACCCCCCGGCAGCCCCCCGTTTTGGAGAAATATGGGAGGCCGCTGTGAAAAGTACACCCGGAATGCCGAGGCAACGCTCCCTGCCCAGCCGAAGCACAAAACAATGGCCCGGAGCACCAGGATAACCTCCAGGTCGAATGGGAGGACATCAGAAGCCGAAATAACGTCTCGTGTTGGGGACCGCATCTTTAGTTTCAGACATCACTGTTGCTGACACTAATTGCTTTGGCACATCAAGTCTCGTGTGGGGGGTCGCAGCTGGAGATTACCAAAACACGTGTCGCCCCTGCCCAACCAAAGTGCACGCCAGGAGACCTCACTGTTCCTGACGCCAGGCCCACAACATATCGAGTAGTTTTTGAGATATCGTATATATTGGTCTCCAATGTGAAAACATGGTTTCGAGAAAAACGCGTTTAAAGTTTCGGCAACGTTGGTGACATTGGTATTGGTAGGTCACCTTTTTATGCTGTAACCTTGTTATAAATTTATTTTCGCAAAAACGGGTTTAAGGACTTATTTTAGACACTATAAGCTATTAATAATTGAAACAAAAAAATCGAATTTTTAAAACTTCTTGATGAGAACCTCCCCTTAAAACCATGTATGATCATCACCAAGTGCCTCTATTCTAAGGGAAGAGTAGTGATCAAAATCTAAATAATTCTAAAAACAGAGTTTACGTTTTGAATTATTTTAATTTGTATAATATAATATATCTCCCCAAACCTTTTAAATTTATATATTAATTATTACGTTGTCGAATGCCAACCGCACATCTGACTTCGAAATAAGAAAAAGGGGTAGTCGAAATGCCCAGTTATGCAAAACAAGGATAAGCATATGAAAAGGGAAATGGTTACCTACAGGTCGTTTTTGCTGTTTAGTGCATCGGGTCTTTACTTTACGACGTTAGACCAAAAACGTGTTCGAATGAACATTTCCAACGTTCTGTTGGCGCAGTTTAGGCACAATAAATCCGAGTTTTGGAGCCGATTAATTACTGTCGATGAAACTATAGCGTTAAGCAAAGATAGTGCAGAAGGTGAATTGAACACGCGATAAAACGAGTGAGAAGCGAAGCAATGAAGCGTCAGGCTACTGGCCGCATGTACGAATTCGATTTCTAAACTCAAGTTTAGAGAGAAGATTTTCGTTCGGTGTTCTTCACTCTTTGCTTGTGTATTGTGTGTGTATCTGTTAGAAACGCCCCAAAACCATTATACGCCCGAAACAAAAATATACTCAAAACAGTGGACTGCAAAGGAGGAATCGGCTCCAAAACAAAAAAAGCGAAAAATGTTTTTTCAGCTGGGAAAATGGTGGCGACTGTTTTTTGGGATAGTCATGCAGTTATCTTAATCGATTATCTTTAAGAAGGAAAACCATTACTGGAGCATACTTCGCATCATTACTTGACCAACTGAAAGTAGAAATTGCGGAAAAACGACCACATTTGCAGAAATAGAAAATCCTGTTTCACCAAGACAACACGCCGTCTCACACCTTAGCGGTTGCCTTGACAAAAATCCCCGAATTACGGTTTGAACTGCTTGACCATCCGCCTTACTCACCAGATCTAGCCACTAGCGACTTCCTTTTGTCGCCTAATCTAAAAATTGCGCTCGGGGGCAGAGAATTTCGTCAAATGAGGAGGCTTCGTGAACAGTTATTTTGCAGAGAAAAACGCCGAGTACTATTTAGGTGGGTTAGAGAGATGAGAGCATCGCTGGTAGAAGTGTGTAGAGTTACAAGGAAACTATGTAGACAGATAAAAATAAATTTCAAGAAAAAAATTACCTGGAACTTTGTTACGTCGGAAACTTTTCAGCCACCTTCGTATTCTGTGACCACTGAATAGTCTGCTACTCAGAATTATGGCGGCAACTTTTGTTCGGTTAAGTCGAAGTTTCCATCTACAATTATGTTCGGATGGCTGTCCAGACAATTTGTTGCGAGTTACCGCATTATAGATGAGGTGAACACAAGAACGTCGCCCGAAGCACTTGATTTACTCTCCGATCTATATGTTACACGCAAAATGCTCCACGTATTAATTCTTACCCTTTATTCAGGTGTCGTAATTCTTACCACAACGAATTGCAAAATTGTCTTAACGAGGACTCTGAATATTTTCACACACATTTGTTGGTACATTGACCGCTCCCAGCAAATTTGCAGTACCTGACCATTCTATACTTGTACACGTAACGATTCACTGGAAGTGGGTTCACGGTCAGCAAAACCAAAATAAAATTCCAATGAATTAATAAATGGTAAGATGAGGGCTCATATATAAAGGACACTAATGAGCGATATTCTGTCTTAGTGTGATTTGAAATCATTGTGATCAATTGTTAATTGGAAATTAGCTCGTGTGATTTAGAATTCGCCAGGTCTCGTTGTCTTGTGATGTTCATAAGTTTATATTTCCGTTCGCAGAAAATACATAAAAATAAAAGAAACAAATAAAATTAGTGAATAAATTACAACCGAAATCGGTATAAAAGGAATAAAATAATAAGTGTAATATGGTTTATTCTGTCCAAACTGTAGTCACTGAATCATTAACTAAAAATGTTAAGAAATATATGAAATAAAACAAAACTAATTAATTCGAAGTTATATTAAAAATCAAGTGTGTAAAATAGTTTATTGCGTCTGAACAATAGTCGCTGAAAGCACATCAACAACAGCAGCCGCGGTAGTGGTGTTCATCTATCGACGCTCAATGCCAGGTAGCCTTACACATATCCAACAGCAAGCGTGAGTACTATTTACCACTATTTTTACTATTTATTGGCCTGTAGGAACCCGGAAGTTCATGACCTCCCCGACTCGGCTCCGCCATCGTTTCCTGTCCTGTGTACTCTCCTTCCACGCTTGACCATCCAATCCGATCTCCTTAAGGTCAAACCTTACATTGTCCTCCCATCTTTGTCGCGGTCGTCCTGTCGGCCTCTTTCCCGTTGGTCTACCGTCAAGAATTTTATACGCGGTCCTATCGTTGTCCATTCGCACCACATGTCCGGCCCATCTTAATCTTCGCGACCTGATTACTCTCACATTGTCCTGCCTCGTCGTCATATATGTATATGTGCCTGCCACGGGCACTGGTTCACTCAATCCGCCAACACTTGTTTCACCGATAACAAAGGAAGGAAAAATGTTGAAATAATAAAAACGCACTGGGATTGATTTCTTGTTAATGTTTTCCTTTATTTTTTACTTATTAATATTTCACTTCCAGTATTAACTTCTTCTAATTTGTATGTTGACACTGTTTCTTTTTTTAATAACATTTGTTTAAAACAGAAAATGTAAAAACAATACTTTAGTGTTTAAGGGAATTTATAAATGAGTTCCTTTGGGGTAAAACAATAAGTTAAAGGAATGACAAAAAAACTATAGCACTGTAAGACGTCCTCTCACATTATTTTTCGGTTCGCTTTCCACACACTGACTGTTATTTTTGGCCATTAATATATCCTCGCCCGAAATTATTTTATACCGAAATCACTTTATTTGGACTGATATTATTTCACGTTGAGGTCAAAACTTTCAGTGTTAAGTCCTTTAGGGTGAAGATCATCATCATCATCGGCACTACAACCGGGAATCGGTCTTAGCCTTATTTAGCAAGTCCTGGGGCTTGTTAAATTTTCCATAATGATTTGTTTTTTCCAGGCAAGGACATTAGTCTTGCGCCATAGGGTGAAGATACAGGTTAAATAATTTAAATCCGATTAAAGAAGTTGCGCGATAATGAATTAACAACAAACTACGACCGTACAGACACTCGTGACTTTTACGTTGTGTGTGCGCACACCTCGAGGGATGAAATCTGAGTGTGCTGGTGCTATCAAACGGTCACCCAATCGAGATTGCACTCTTATCTTCGCTCTCTCATTTCCCCCGCCCATCGAGGTGAATAAACTCTTGCGGGTTAATTCAATTGTCAATGGACTTGAGAGAATGGAAGAATCGAAAAAGAGAGCCTGACGATCCCGGGGATGATTTTCCTTTTTGCATGCACGAAAGCAAAATCAACCGTGACCGAATGACCCAGTTTGGTTATTGGGTCGATCAATGCATAATGAATCTGATTCACCAGCTAACCTTCAAGCGGTACGGATCGTCCTGCCTTCGTTCGTCTACCAGATATACCAAATACCACAACAATAAAGTACATTTTAATATTCGCGTCATGTTTTGTTTTGTGAAAAGTGACAGTGATAGAGAACTTACAAAGCCCAGTTAACAATAATTGTGTTGTACGAATATTCGATGGAGTGTTGAAGAAAGAAAATTGCGCACACTAAGTGAAATAAGACCTGTAGCGTTTGCGCTTGTTGTGTTAATGGGTGTGTATCGCTTCCTGCGACATGAATTATGAAGAACGAATCAAAACCAAGAGTATAATATATTATATATATATATATTTATATATATAATATATATATATATAAACGCCAGAATAACTCTATTAAAGCGCTCTTCATGCACCAAACCGAAATTAAAATCGGCAAAAAAAAACAAACAGAGCGATATAAGTAGCATAAAACTGCAGAACTTATATTAGAACATCAAGAAATAGAGGCGGAGAATGCATTCTCTTCTGTCACATAATTAATAATGTTAATTATCACCCCCCCCCCCCCCCCCCCCCCCCCCCCCCCCCCCATACCATGTCAATTCGTGAACTTATCCCATAAAATACATCATCAAATAACATTGTCATATCCAAAAACTACATTGTCCTAAACGTCAATAGCGCGTTTTCAATTTCACATTTTCGAATTTAAATATTTTCCCCTAATAAAAAACTATTCTCACGGTCTAAATTTTATTTTGTGTATTTTTCACATGATCCACCCTTTTCATCCCATATCTCGCATTTTCGTAATTCTTAAATCAAAACGAATTACAAAATTCTCTAAACGAGAGCCTTTTGAATCTTTGTACACACAACCCAGTGCAATAACCTCATGTACCGAACACCTGAATTTGTTGAAAGGGGTCAGGTTCGCGAGACCCAATCAATTTCGACAAATTGATAAATGTTAAGGTGGGGGGCAAAATTGTATCATAGTATATGAGGACATGAATTAGGGATTCGCACTCTGAGTCGTCAATTGTAATTTAGCTCTTGTGAAACTCAGTCGTCTATTGTAATTTTGTCTTTAGAGTAAAATGATGTTGGCTTGGTGATTATTTTTGGAAATTAGCTCGGGAGTAAAAAAAAAAAAATCGCACACACCAACCACGTACCAAAACAAAGGCAACTACCCATTAGCCTAACGGAAGCCTAAGAGAAGGCTCTTCCACCCCGAATCAATGACAACTTGGAGAAAGGTTTACCTCCTTTGCTCATCTCTTGGCTCCGCAAACGCCAGCATAACGGAGAAACCATTGGGTACCTCAAATGCCAGCCGTTTTACTACGCGATGCTGTCAACCGAATGTAACCCTTATCAACCGGTCGCATGAAGTCGTGGCTGCGAACCAACTGCGAACATGTCTGTTCTAACATGAGTGAACTCTGAGCTATGAATGGAACCTTTAGTGCTCAATCCGATCTCAGCAAATCCAACAACAATGTATAAGTATAAAGAATCCTCGTCGTTACTCGGGAAGCAGTTTTATTTGTTCAGTTGGCAGTCGGCACCAACGGTCAGAAGAACTTATTTTCAGTTTGTGTCTATCTCGAAGGGGAAATGGTGGTAGTATATATTGTATACGAAAGTTTAGTCTAAATATATGTTCTGAATCGAGAAAGTTGGAAAGCGGGCTTGTGTGTTGCGTTATCTTGGGTTCTAAAAAGGGAAAGTGCTAATCTAGATACCATTTGTTCTACACGACAACGTGTGTTTACCACCGTGTTCTGAAGTGAGGTGTGAAAAGTGTATGAGTTGTTTGTCATTAACTCACTTAAATCCTACCTCAGTGATTGGACTCATTAGTTAATTAATTGATGTGTGAAGTTCTGGAAAACTTGATCACCAGAAGCAACAGTTGTACGATGACCGTTACTTCCATGGAAACAAACGCTGGAGAACCACCACCCATACAGCCCGCGACTTCCAATCGCACACCATTGATCCTTACTAAGTCCCCAGAATGACCCGGGGTTTGTCAACCTTCTCAAACACGGACTCATCTGAGTTATACAATACAGATAAACGAGGTTTGTAGTTCTAACATTAATGAGCATGCGTTCGGTAAGTTTACTTCCAAGTATCAGTAAAGTATTCGAGAAGGCCATAAACAAAGCTTTTCTCAATTGGTTTGACCACAACAACATTATTCCAAATAACCTTGGCTTTAAGGTGGATCCTGAACCCAAACATTTCCGACATACAATGGAATAAATGCAAGAACCAATGCACACGTGTTTGTCTGATCGACGAAAAAGCCTTCGCCATCATTTGGCTTGAGGGATTATGCTACAAGATTGTCCGACGAGGCATGTATACATCTTTACTGTATATACTTTATGGTGTGTTAAATAACAGGAGGGGGAGTGGCATCGAACATACAGGGCAAAGTCTCTGCTTTCAACCCGGCGAAGGCCGGGACGATCCTTGTCCCTGTTCAATCCAAGTTAACATGCAGTCTCTTCGTGATACCCCTGGATAGCTACTTTGGCCCACGCCAAGTAGTCAACCAATGCATGCAGCGAAATCCTGAGAAAGGTCGGTGCGAGGCTAATAACCTTGCCCGGAAAAACAAATTATTATGGAAAATTTAACAAGTCTCGGATATTGACCGGATACCGGTAGCGAGACTTGCTAAATAAGGCCAAGACCGGATCCCGGTTGTAGTGCCGATGGTGATGAGGATAAATAACAGGAGGTTCGTGAGCAAAAGTGGTAAAGTGACCTCCAGTGTAACGTATAATGTGAAGAATGGTTTACAGCAGGGAGCGGTACTTTCTCTTGTTCTGTTTAACATTTACGATAGTGACATTTTAAGCCCACTTCCCGACCCTATTGCGTACGCAGACGATCTTATAATTTGTAAAACTGACCAGAAAATTGAAATCATACAGAGTTTAATGCAGCGCTACTTCAATAAAGTACAGCGATATTGCGACGACTAGAAACTTAAGATCAACTTCCAGAAATGTGAAGCTATTCTACGAGAGTGAATCAAATATAAACGGGAATTTTACTTTTTTGCTTAGCAACAAGATGCGATTTAGATAATCTTGTGCGTGGCTGTTGTTTAGTTTATGAAGAGCAGGTGAACTGGGTTGGCTAGTGACCGCGCTCGATTTTGTACCTCTGTTGTGCAACGGATTATTATAAAAAATTTTACAAATGAATACGTTAAACTCTCGGACATTTTTTTTCGATTGCAGTCACAGTTTGGTGATAATACACTGTCTCAGAATCGTGCGCATACGTGGGCCAGACAATTTAAAAGTGTGCGAGAACATATCGAAAACGAAAGTCATGTTCGACGCCCAAGGACAAGTCGTACAGATGACAACATCCGTGCGGTTTGAGAGCTTATTGAAAGTGATGGATTGAACACTTCCATAGCTGATACTCATTTCTAATGAGATTTCTCCAACAGTTAAGCGGCGATCACTTTTAATAAGGTCTCGAACGGCACGGATGTTGTCATCTGTACGACTTGTCCTTCATCGTCGTACTTAGAACCCCGTTGCAGAAAGCCACGAACGACACAAGAAAAAACTGGCGAAAGTTAGTTATCATGAGACCGCATGAACACAAACTGGAAACCAAGGGTGTGGTTAAATACATTAGTATCTGGCTAGATCAGTGCCGGAATTTTGACAGATATATGGAGGCTGCTTTGATCAAGGCCAACAAAACGTTTGCTATGACAGGAAGGCTATTTCATTGTAGCCAACTTGATAGCGGGGTAAAATTTATATGTGATATGGCCCTAATCAGGCCCATGAATATATGTGAATGCCCAGGGTGGTTCAATATACTTCCAAATATGATGGAAAAGCTGGTGTTCCAAAGAAAATGTATCAGAACTTGTCTCAGATTATATGGAACACCGGAATCTGACTACCAAAGGTATGTTCTAAATGAAACTTTATGGTATATAATTATGATAATTTTATGATCAGATTAATTAAAGAACATATTGCGAGTGCAATAGTTGCGTCCAATGACCTAATTCTCAGAACTTCTAATACAAATACTTTTCTATTTTGAGTGGGTGCGACGCAAGGGTTTTGTTCCACCGAGGCGTTCGGTGACTTGGACATGAATGGGTTTCTACGGGATGAATCCGGAGCTCCGCTGATTTATTATGTAGGTATATCTTTGGTAGACAGGCGATTGTGCTACGATCGAGAAGTCACCCGCAACGAAGAAGAGCCTTTACCGCTCAATAGAGCAATTTTGGTAGTTGAATGTGCAAATATGACATGTGTACCAAAGTCAGTAAAATAACTCCAATCAAATACATCACCCAGCTTGCACAGATTTAGCTTTTCTAGAATTAGGGTTGATTAAGATTTTTAAGTTAATTTACGGTTTTTTAGCAATCAAAAAAAAAAAAAAAAAAAAAACTAAATTGAAGTTAGAAAAAAAAGCCAATAAGTTATAGTATAATATAATTAACCACCGAATTTAAGCATTTTTTGTCTACCCTATAATTTAGAATCTAAAAAAAAATTAAAAAATTTTGGAAAGAAAACCTTAACGAATGCGCTAATTTTGACATTCCCCTTATAATTTAAATGATATAATATACATCACAAGTTAAGCTCTCCGAAAGATTTTCCATTTGTCCTATTCAACTGATCAGTTTCCGAATGGATAGAAATCAGCGAATATCTACCCAATTTCAAAAACTCAGTGCATGATCCTCACCTTCTTATCGACCCATACCACTAAAACTATGAAGGTGCTGATTTCCAACGGATTTTCAAAATATCTGGAACTACGAGAGGTATTCAATAACGTGACACCGCAATCGTTACACGATAAAAAAATTGTATTCATTATTTCAATACAACTAAAATATCAGTTGATTTACCTGAATTTTATCGCCACAGAGATTAATCCACTAGTCTCTTCCTTGTTATTGATTGTCCTCCTTTTGACGTACTTTGTTCTTTGTGTTGTTGGGTAACAACAATATTCTCTATTCCTTTTAGTTGAATTTCGTTTCGTATAATGGGACGTATTGCAGCACAACTTTCTAGTCGGTAAATTAGCGGATGCCCAGGAATTCGGCTGTACCAGAGGTCTCTGTTCTCACTGTCACACCAGGAGCAGAAATGGTAGTAATTGTTCTTTTCGCTCCAATCATGAATCTGTGGCGACTCTAACAGATACACAAACAATTCACTAGCAAAATAGTAAAGAGCACCGAACGAAAAATCGAATAAGAAAATACATCAGAGCCGTATACCAAGCGATAACATAACAATTCACATCAGTGGAGTATAGTCGAGTTTAAAAATCAAATTCGAAATCGGCCAGTAGCCTGATGGGTAACGCCTAGGTTCAATTTTTGGTGATTCAAACTGTCATAGCGTCAGTTCAAATCACACGTTCTTCTTCACTATTATTTCAAACGCTATAATTGGTGACTACGACGTGATCTGTACACGCAGCACACACTTCCCGTAGTAAACAGAACTTCACACAACAATCATGACTTCTGCATAGAGCACCAAGGCACACTCGCTTGCTCCGACATTCTCTCGTTCGCTTGTCGTTCGCACCGAAGCTGATCGTAACGAAGTTACTGAGAAGGGGGTGGTGTGGCGACTCTAACAGATACACACACAATTCACAAGCAAAATAGTGAAGAGTACCGGACGAAAAATCGAATAAGAAAATACATCAGAGCCGTATACCAAGCGATAACATAACAATTCACATCAGTGGATTATAGTTTAGTTTAAAAATCAAATTCTAAATCGGCCAGTAGCCTGATGGGTAACGCTTAGGTTCAATTTTTGTTGATTCAAACTGTCATAGCGTCAGTTCGAATCACACGTTCTTCTTCACTATTATTTCAAACGCTATAAATCTATAGCGTTTTCCTTTTATTTCCGTTTTTTCTAGTCGAAATCCAACTCCGCTTTTTTTTAATTAGTCATTTTCTGTTATTTTTCTCTTTTTAAAATTAAATTGTTGTTAGTTCGAGGTTTGTAGTACAAGACAGGTGTAAAATGTTATACAAAAATATATTTATAACAAATATATTATAATCGATCCTAGTTGCAACCGCAACAATGTGCCATAAAATATTGTGTTTTGTGTAGGTTAACATCTACCAACATCTAAATTAATTATGTACGTTATTTATTAAGGTTACGGTGAGTAACATAATGTGTTAGCGATAGCATCAGCCGTTTCAAATGGGAGGTAATCGTGTGAATTTTAAGGAGATACCACGAAACCTATCACCGTTCTTACCAAAGATAATATAGATATACGTGGGAGCTGTGGTGATATGCTCTTTCTCCTTAATGCTAAGACGGCTTGCTGTGGTGCTTGAAGCAGCTATTAAATGATCACATCCCGAAAAGTGACTACAACTCATAAGCCGTTGGGAATGGCATCACCATAATACGCGGCCGCATGTGGCGCGCACATTCTAGTCCAGATCTACCTCCGAATTCCTTTGTTTATGCCCCCAGACCAACTGATATTCACTAAGGTTACAATCAAAGAGATTTAACGCAGTAGTGTTGGTCTTCATTAAATACCCTTCGCATTAGCTTATTACCGCCAATTTGGGGTTTGTGGTGGTAGGTTGGCGGAAAATCGTTTTCAAATCTCTCTCTCGGACCGCTAATTTATGCCCTAGAGAAACTGACCCACGAAGAATCTCGTGAGAACTCGAGCGCTCACTTATCTCACCAACGGCCGCCTGTATGAGATGACATATTATTGCCGACTACCGTTTATTTGTAGTGGAATTGCTAATTGTTATAGTATACGACTCTGATGATGTAATTTTCGGTTCCCCTGTATGTACTGTGTTTCACCAATGTTTGCGTGTTCATGTATATCTGTTGGAAACGGCACAGGGTCACACGATGCACTACTTTGATGAAAGCAATGTTGTGCAACTGGATACATCAAAAACATTCGACGGAGTTAGGCATCCAGTCTTGTTGTCGAAATTGCAACTCTTTCTTGTTGACTCAATCAGTAGGAGTCTAAATAGTCTTGCATGGAGTTAAGTCTGCAGCCTGTCAAATTAAAGCTGGTGTTTCCCCGGGCTCCGTATTTATGATGACTCTATTTCTATTACGAGGGTAGTTCAATAAATCCTTAGAAACGTCTATGGTAGCATCGCTAATGGTCTGTCGCTATGGGAACGTAATCATTCCTAACTAGGTATCTGTTAATTTTCAATTTGTTTGAATTCAACTTTGCATAATAAAGTTGATATGAAAAAAATATCTGCGAGATGGGTGCTGCATTCGCTCTGAGCTAAGAACTTTTGGAGCACATGCGTCGCAACCCAGATGAGGAGCTGCGCAGTTTGGTAAAAGTAGATGCAACGTGGGTAGACTATTAGGTAGTAGACTATTAGGGTAGACGAAACCACAGTCAAAACAGTGGATTGCTAAAGGCGAACGGGCTCCAGAGAAGGCGAAGACGGTAAAATCAACTGCAAAGGTTGTGGCTACTGTGTTTTGGGATGCACGTGGTATTATCTTCATTGACTATTTGGAAAAGAAACAGACGATAACCGGGCGGTAGCATGCGTCAGTATAAGGTCAAATAAATGATAAAATAAAAGAAAATCGTCCTCATTTTGTAAAGACTTATTGACCTGCCTTCTTATAAATGATCTCTTCCCCATTACTCACAGTTGAATTCTACTGACAGCACTTAACATTTGTCGTACATATTCGGATATGCTGGGATCCCTTCATCGAACTTCATCATCAAAGAGCAGGATATGTTCGCCATTAAATTCCAAACTTAAAAAAAGCTTTTAGTTTAAAAAAATCCGGTTTAGGCCCAAGTAAGGTAGACTGCTGCCATTCCGTAACCTTTCAACCTGTCATCAAGAGCACCACTATAAGCAAATAAATAAAAAAATACCTGTCATCAAGAGCACCACCATAAACAAATAAATAAAAAAATACCTATAGTAAAGTAAAGTAGAATTACATAGTAATTACCCTAAGTATGCATTAATGCAATCATTGCCCATCGAATTTCCTGCCTGATCTCAAAAATATTATTTGAGACTTCGTATTTTCCCTTATCGTTTACATAAGATCCCCTATAACCATTTTCGTAGAAAACACTTCTCTTTAGGACAACTGCTGTCGAATCCTTACCCAAGTACACTATTAGGTAACAAATCTTTCCTTCAAATCGCAACTCGTGCGTGTCATATAAAAAAAAAATTAATGTAGGTCGATAATGAGCTTCCGCTTCTTTTTTTCTCTCTCTCCCTCTCTCTCTCTCTCTCTCCCTGTCTCACTCTCACTCCATCTCTCTCATTCACATTTCATCTTTGTCCCTTCTTGTTACCTATTGTATATAGATAATCCATTTATTTCTCTCTGTCCCTCTATTTCTCACTCCATCTGTCTAATTCGTTGTCCGTATCTCTTCCCCTTCTCTCTCTCGCTCTCTCTCTCTCTCCCTCTCCCCCTCTCTCTCTCTCTCTCTCTCTCTCCATCTCTCTTATGATTACAAGTCGCCTTTAAGGAAGACAGTTTACGTACTGCAATACGGAGGAGTGCATTAATGACATATCTAAGGCCTCAACAACTTCTACGCATCGAGGAATAAAAAGTAGAGTATTTTAGACGGTTGAGTGTGTATCGCCACCACAATGTTCGAGGCACCAGAACCTTGCGATACGTAGGCCGATAAAACAAAACACGAATTGAACAATAAAAAACTTCAATATGTCAATACCGCATTGGTGGAAAATGGAACAGGGCGAAGTTATAAAATCTTTTTATTATGTTTTTTTTTTCTCAATTTGGCTTATGGTATCATCAGTGCAAGGTAATGTGCGAAGTACACTTTTAGGTAGTCTAGAACTTTGAGATATCTAACTGGTTCACAGCGTTTGCATTCCGCAAAGTTATATCATACTTCTTCTCGAGAGAAATTGGTGGAAAATATGGAGCACGGCCTGTGGTTGTATAACCTCAGTATACCACTGAGCATGGTCAATATTATCTTTAGAAGATGTTCACCTTGTAATTAGGAAAAGAAACTAGCACAAACAGTCAGAACACCCTCCTGTCGTTCTGATATCAAGTGTCCCTACCGACAACAAAATTAAGTCCAAAGTGCAAGACGCCTAACCACTTGCAATTACCACTCGACGATAAAAGAAGGCAAGTTCTTCCCGGCAAAAATGGTAAATCGAATGCCAAACTAAAAGATACATCGCTGGGTATTCGACGAGAATAGTGACGACAGCTCAAAACACTGTTGTACTCCTCATAAAGGCAATCCATGCTCCAGCAGTCACAAGACCCAATGAGGATTGATGTGCTGTGGGACGAGGATAATTTTCGGCTCCCCAGCACCCTTCCAAGAGGAAATGCTACACTATGGCAAGGGACCTTCCCGTACATAAACGTAGTCGGCTACCATGACGTGAGTTAAGACTGTTAAGTCCACTCTCCGCGATGTCGTCCTATTGGGTAAGGTTGATGGTGTTGGCATCATCATTGTGGCTCGCCGACATCGTCGGTGTAGGTTGTAATTGAAGTATGAGGGCTCAGGGTCCACAGTGCAATTGTACCGTGTACAATAAATTGTTGGCCGGGGAATTGTTGATGATTGCGCCCAACTGTGTTTCTAGTCGAAGATAATGATTAGGGTGTTGACAGGGTGTTTAGCGCAGTGATGCCGCATACGATGCGATCAGTTTGAATGAAATTAAAGATTAAATGTAATGTTTGGTAGATTATGCGTATCAGGATGAGGACAGGTTTATGGGAACCGGAAAATTGTGACAGAGTCAGACATTATTAAATAATTATGAGTAGTCACCTCTTCACTATTGTTCTGCTTTATTTACATATTGAGACGAACAATATGTCCCGCACTTGGCATATCCATTGCTTTTGTTTTGCTACTGCTATATAAATTAATCTTAAAATTTCTGGAACCAAGGTTACAGAAATGAATGACGTATTCATGACACCAGTTTTACTATCGAATAGCGGCAGCGGTGCTTGCACGACTTGTTACTGCATCACATAATCTGGATCGGTACGTGAATAACTTGATGATATTAAAAACAAGCGATTCCGATCGAATCAGTTGTTTTTAATATCATCATCATCATAGGCAGTACAACCGGGAACCGGTCTTGGCCTTATTTAGCAAGTCCTGGGGCTTGTTAAATTTCCCATAATGATTTGTTTTTTTCCGGACAAGGTCATTAGTCTTGCACCAGTTTTTAATATCAAGATGATACAAATTAAAAGTTACTATACTTTTCTAGTTGCGTTTGTTCATTCGATAAATTAACAATTATTGGGTGAGCGAAATTAAGGTAAAAATCACAATACTGACGTTCCCATTATAATATTCACTTAGAGAAAGAAGCTAAGATATAATTTTGTACTAAACACATAATGCGATAAAGACTTTAATAGTAATCTCACGATACCTGAAGATATTTTATGGGCGGTTCAAATAATATCAAAGACCACAAATTGTTATAAACCTGTTCTGAATACTGAAGTACGAATGAGTTTGCGATGTGTGGTTGGTTGAGCCTTTCATATTTTTTTATATATTAGGTTAAGGAAAAAGGAGATGGTTTTGTTAGTACAAATTGACAGCAATTTGCTTTTATTCAAAGACAGTTTTATGTGGCGAAATGTCCCCGGTTTTACATCCATTATTGCTTTATCGCAGAATTTCGAAGGTTTATCTTTGAAAATTGACGCAGGTGCATTTCACAACCTTCTTTTGGGCTTTCGGTGAGTTGGTTACGATATATTCGACTGCATATGGGGTGGCCTGAAAAGTTTCCGACCTAACAAAGATACAGGCAATTTTTTCTTCAAATTTATTTTTATTTTTCTACATAGTCTCCTTGTAGCTCTACACACTCCTCTCAGCGATGCTCCCATCTCTCTAACCCGTCCAAATAGTACTCGGCGTTTCTCTGCAAAATAACAGTTCACGAATGTGATTGCCTCCTCATTTGACGAAAATCTCTGTCCTCCAAGCGCAATTCTTAGATTAGGGAACAAAAAGAAGTCGGTTGGGGCTACATCTGGTGAGTAAGGCGGATAGTCAATCAGTTCAAACCGTAATTCGGGGATTTTCGCCATGGCAACCGCTGAGCTGTGAGACGGCGCCTTGTCTTGGTGAAACAGGCTCTTCTTTTTCCGCAATTTCTGCCTTCAGTTGATCAAGTAATGATGCGTAGTATGCTCCTGTAATGGTTTTTCCTTTTTGAAGGTAACCGATTAAGATAACTCCATGACTATCCCAAAAACCAATCACCATCGCTTTCCCAGCTAAAAAAACAGTTTTTGCTTTTTTTTCTGGAGCTGATTCCCCCTTTGCAGTCCACTGTTTTGACTGTATTATTGTTTTGGGCGTATAATGGTGTATCCAAGTTCCATCGTCAGTAACTAATCGGCGCCAAAACTCGGATTTATTGCACCTAAACTGCACCAACAGAGTGCGTTGGAAATGTTCGTTCGAATAGGTTTTTGCTCTAGCGTCCAAAAATGGCTGAAATGTTGATGGGTAACTGTCAAAAGATGCGCAGCTACATTCACTAACTTTTATTGACGAGTGCTGCTATCTTCACCCCACCCATGTATGTCCAGTTTGTCATATCTTTGTTGACGCTTTACGAATGAGCTCACTTTGTCAGCGACTTTTTGACCAGAGCCGATACCAATATAATTATGTAACCACTTCATTCTTCAGATATGGCGCCCTGGGACTTCTAACTCTTTCCGAAACTCGAATTACTAATCGTGGGATTTGTGGCGGTTCCACGACTAAACGCCACGACCGACTTCCCAATTACCCCCTAGTTTCCTGTCCGGAAGCTCCTAAAACCCCATGGCCTCCCGCTAATGCAATTGTATAAGCATCTGCAAAAACTTCAACCATCAGGGTTATCTAATGCATAACCTTGATGGTTCCTGTAAAGGAATTCTTACCTTCATGCATCAATTGCATTCAAAATACCTGAAAAGAATCCCTTGCATTTTACAGGCATCCTGAAGTCAAATTATTCGACACCCTTTGTATGCCAAGCAATCCTGCTACATGCGTGTACACCACATTTCCATCACCAAGGCCGTCATCATGCCTTGCATCAACGCATCAATGGATGTCTGCATTAGCGACCAAGAACCGAATTCCCGATTAGTGTAAATATTCACACTAGAATTCGACCCTTGAGTCACCATAGATGCCATTTACAATAGACATAGATGCAATACACAACCGCTATTGTGCATCTTAATGGCTCGCAACTGTTGACTCAGCTGCAATATCCAGAACCTTTTGTCCATTGACAAACTATCACTGGTCCCACATTTACCCGCCAAATACAAATTCTATAGCATAACCAAATGCAAACAAGAATTTTGTTGTTAACCTCAGCAGCGATGCCATAAACATCCAATTCCCAGTGTGTATGCCAAATCCTATTAGCACCTAATGAGTGGCAGCGTATTTACTTAGCCGAACCCTCAATCCAGAACGATGCCTTAGGTCGCTTCTCCCTTTGTTCTTTTTCCCTTATTTTAGGCTTCGTTTATCCTTGCCCGAAATGCTTCAATAAAAAATCTGATCTACGCGATTACATACACACACACACACCGGAATTAACCCAGCAAGAACCTCTTACTGGTTACTCACCATAGAGAGAAATCTTCTCTCTTTCCTGAGTAACTCACCACCGAATCGAGGGTGAATCAAGTGTCAGATTGCAACCCTCGATTGTGTCTTATTCCAACCACCGATCGTGACGGTCGATTCTTCTACCGCTACCCGTGTGCGCGCCGGGGTTGCATACATCACCAACTCGAGTCCTATCCATAGTGAGTGCCATTAAAAGTAGATCAGTGTAAGAGTGGAACAATAGTAAAACCATCGGTCCTCGCCAAACTATTAAATTAAACGCGGGTGTGATCAAATTAAGAACAGAATCTCTACTGTTGTGATTGTTTCGCTGAATGTCCGCGCTGCACAATTTTCCTATCTTCTTCCGAAATAAAACGTGTATTGACTGTTAAATTAGTGTGCCACCAAAGTTTATACCACAACTAAATCATCTTAAAACCTTTTCATGTCAAAACAAACCATCCTTCAAAACAATGTACAAATAAACTTACTTAACAATAAAAACCAGTTATGACAAACAAAAATAGAATTTCATTTTCTGTCCTGCAGTTTCCTGGGTGTTGTAGTGCTCCAAAAAGCCCTACCACCTTTTTCCCCCATTCCTACATCCAAGTCCCAGCTATATTACCCTAAAACCCAATATCCTGTCAAAACTCGAATTAATCCAAACATGATACAAAATTCGCAATAAACGAATTAAACATTCGTTTATCGCTTAACATTTGCCCCCACGGCATAATTAAATCCAAAATCATAAATTTAAATCAAATTCACACTAAACGAATCTAATATTCGTTTATCGTTCTACATTTATTTCACGGCATCAATCGAAAACCAAAATTCAGAGATCGTTATCTCTAACTGAAAATTTCCATTAAGAAAAACAAATAGAAAACCAAAATCCAGATACATTCCCACATCTGCGAAATAGTTTCGTAAGAATTCAAGAAATTCAATTCTTATCTAAAGTAAACGCTGAGCATCTCACCCAGGATACCCAAAAATCGAGATTGTTGTATGAAAATGTGTATTTTCGGGATACAAATCTCGATTTGTTTTCCTTTATAAAGGCATAGTAAAGTGATCTCCGGGCCGCAACTTTCCCGAACTTTTCACGCCGCTGCAGGCGTACCACAGGGCTCCATTCTAGGCCCCATCTTATTCAATATTTACACCTCCGATATTCCCCGCCCCGCGGACGGGAGAGTAAACCAAATATGCTATGCGGATGACGTCCTGGTGTACACGTCAACCAAAGGCCCTAACCTCGCAACAAATCGACTCAACCGTCATCTGGACGAACTGTATCAGTATTACAGTCGATGGAAAATACGACTTAATCCATCCAAAGCAGTAGCCATAATTCTGAGTAGTAAACACTCCCAACCTACTTCTCGATATTCACAGAATATTCGAATAAAAATGGGAGATACTACGATTAGACCACAGGACAAGATGAAATATCTTGGGGTCACTTACACTCCAAAAATGAGTTTCATCAAACATGTGACTCACATTCTCCAAAGGGGCCTCGGTCGGTATAAGCAACTGCACAACATCTTGAAGTGGAGGAACAAAGTTGACACCAAAGTTAAGCTTCTCTGCTATAAGCAGCTAATCCGATCTGGAATATCGTACGCCTTTCCCATATGGTCCTGCATATCTTCGGCTCAAATGGAAAGACTTCTGGTTTTCGAAAGGAAACTCCCCAGAAGATGCACCAATCACTCTAGAAGGCCTGACGGTCGTCATTACCCCAACTCTCACCTATACGAAGGCGCCTCCATTACCCCTATCGACGAGCACTTGCTTCAGTTAGCATATAAGTACCTCGAAAACATTCAGAACAGCAAGAACCTACTTGTACGGGACTCTTGCGTTCTTGACCCTTCTCTCTCTCGATCTCTTCGGATCAAACCCCCACAACTTCTTCTTCAGTAAAAAACTGAAGAAAGTACCCTTCCCAACAACATTCCCCTCTATAATAGAGGATTCCGGGACCCATCCCATAGGGTCTACAATTAACAAACCAAACACACGAACACACAGTACAAGACGGCACAAACACAAACATACACACCGACCAAAGCGCAGATTATCAGACGCCAAAGACGTGATCTGCGTTTACTACCGCACCCAAGACCCACCGGTCTTGTAAGATTTCTTTTCCACCATCCCTCTATAAAAGTAGTTAGAGAACACTTGGACTAACACTGTCCACACTATCCTTGGATACCCCCCTTTTTTCTTCTCTTTTCAGGTGCCGCGAGACCGAGCCCAACATCCTCACGGATGTGGGTGATTCTGGTTATCGCAAGATGACCAGAAGTCAGAGACAAGATGAAGGACACATATGTCCTGTCTCGCCAAATTCGGCCTTCTCGCCACCATTTTTTTTTTTTTTTTTTTTTCTCCGGGCCGCAGTTGAATATCGAGATTTGTCCCTGAAGGAAGTCCCCAGGAGAAGGGCCGCAGTAGAACAATCGATCAGTGTCCCTGGAGGAAGTGCCCCCGGGAGAACTATCTTATTAAAATTGATGCAAGAAATTTTACTAAATAAACACTTGTAAATACCGAAGAAAAGCAAAGCTTGTTTTCATTTTCTGGTGAGTAGAGCAGTGGTACCCCCAAAAAAAGGGTAATATTTGCACATCTGGAGTATCACCTGGCCCCCACGGAAGAGCAGCGAAATCAAGGACTGAGGCCAAATCAAGGACGTTGATCTTCCCTCTGTATCAGAGGAAGCACGGCGACGACCCTTTGCAGGACGGCTTTTTCAGGTGCGGTCTATTTTAAGAGATCCCACATCCTTTTCAGGATAAGGAGACTCGCTTCCTGAAACTGAACCCCTACAGAAACACAACAGTAACTCACCTAACGCATTTGGTCTTTTAAGTAGTCAAATAAACAAATCAATAACAAAACGATTACACATTATTTATATATATATATATATATATATATATATATATATATATATATATATATATATATATATATATATATATATATATATATATATATATATACATATGAATATATATATAAATTAATTTTTTATTTTGTAATTTTTAATTAAAAAAAAAGATTAATTTATTTATTTGTCAGGCAACTTGCCGATTGTTAGTATTATGCAGTAGGTTGTAATTTTGTATGTGTTCTTTTCTAATTGTAGTAAGCGAATTTCTTTGGTGTTATTGATATGGAGTTCGTCGATCATTTCTAGGGATATTAGTTTATGGTATTCGTTTTCTGTAGGAGAGCTCTGTAATATGGCAGCTAGGATCTGATGGGTAGATATTTCTTGTGCGATGAAAATTTTACTGTTGATGAATAGATTAATGTTGTAGAACTCCTCGAAACATAAGGCAATATGTGTCGACAAACAAGCCTGGCTAATTTTTTAGAACTTGAAGAACTCTCTTATTTCCAAGGAACTGCTGCTGGCACACTCGAATTTCGGAAAGGAATTGGAATTAACTACAGATGCTTCCAATTATGCAATCGGTGCAGTCTTATCTCAGGACAACAAGCCAATAACCTTTATTTTCAGAACTCTAAATAAAACCGAAGAAGATTACGTAACCAATGAAAAAGAAATGCTTACGATCATTGGGCACTCAATTACCTCAGAAACTTCCTCTATGGATCCGGAAAAATCAAAATATTTACAGATCACCAACCGCTTACATACCCCCTCAACAACAAAATTACAAATCGGAAAATGAAACCCTGGAAAACCATATTGGAAGAATACGACTACGAACTAAGATATAAATCAGGTAAAACAAATGTCGTTGCCGATTCACTCTCAAGATTCATCCCATTCACAAACATTAATTCACCTACCATGACACAGGATAGCGATGAAAGCTCCGCTCATAATCTAATACCCGCTGCCAAAGTCCCTGCTAGGGCGCCAGGTAACTTTTTATTTTGTAAATTTTAATTTAAAAAAAAAATCGATTTTTATTTCTCAGGCAGCTTGCCTGACCCGTTTTTGTGGTACAACAACTTTAGATTAAAATACAATCGAAATGAGTAGGCTATTTATAAAAGTACTTTCGTCTTGTCAACAATTCCGTTATGACTGCTTGGTGATTAACTCGTGATAAACTCAGGTGAGTTCAAGGTTTTGCACTGTCGCGGTGCTGGAATGTGCTCTTAACACAGCACATATAAATATATTTGTTCCCTCATTCTTCAATGATCGGTCGATTAGTGTGTGGGGGTTGTTCTAACATACCCAAAGAACCACCCATGTCCCTTAATTCAACAGCCCATTCCCCACCCTATAAAGACTATTAGCTTTCCTGCAATCGGGCAGCGTTAAGCTACCCTTCAATCACTTCAATTTCCCGAAAAACAACCCATGGCAAGATCATCATCTTGCCACAGCATCAAGCAACATTGCTGTATCCTCTTAAGCATGTTCGGTTTCTCTGGTCGGCACCCATGACCATTGCGAACCATGGGAGAATCTACCCGGGTCCCCTTGCCGGCGTCCATGCCTACCATATACACAGCAATCCCACTGTGTTTGTTTTTCTCCAGCAGCCGTTGGTCCCACGGTCAAGCCATGGCAAATCGATTGCTTATACAGCTGCAGCCAATTATCCCTGATCGGTTGCATACGCGATAAACTGGCATCGAATCGGACGTGATCATAGTTTGTTTTCCCTAAACAATATAGCAACGGTCACGTCCCATGTTATGTTCGCTAATACAAACAAATATCCATTTTAGCGCTCGCCTGTGGAATTGTATATACAATATACCCAAATCAATTGCTGCCCCCGGCAATATCCGCTATCGTTTACGATAGCAATGTTTTCAGCCTCTGTGCACGTTCATTTATTTGAACAGCTGCATCATCGATTTCTCTTCTGTCCATCCAACACATGTTTCGTTTGTCTTTCCTTCCAAGGTAAACATTCAACCAATCTGAACGATGTCTATGGTAACCTTCCAATGAGACGCGATTTGTCTCATTGGCTATCGGATGGATAGACGAGGAAAATCGTGTTCGCCACAAACATGAAAATCCACCCCAGTTGAGACTGGCGGTTTGATCGATTCAACGTCTTGAGGAGTCAGATTTCATCACCTTAAGTGTGCATACGCACAACACGCGTCATTTGAGATTCAGTTAATATATATACCGAGTCAAGTCCGAATTAAGTATCTTTTTGTCTTGTGCGTGTTCTTAGTCGATGTCGAGCTAGTGTTGAGTTCCGTCCGACTTTGGGCGAGTCACTAAATATAACAACATACCTGTTGTTCACTAAAAGAGACTGTGTTAATGAGAAACAAAATTTACTTCAATACCATTGAGTTTACTGTTTATTAAAAGAGACACCGCATTAATGAGAAACAAAATTGTACTTAAATACCATCGAGTTAACATGGATAAAAAGGATGTTTTATAACTAGAACCAATCCACTTGTTTCATTCATCAACTTTCACAGGTGATCAGTGTTTTGTCCCAATATCGTTGGTGTTTCGTCGGCTTTTCTCGGTGGGTGTTTACTGAACCAGCGTCCGTGCAGACGCACGAGTAACATACATCAAAAGTGCATCAACGTCGCACCAGCTAACATGTAATAAAATCGAGTCTCAGAATTGGCATCTGGAAAGGCCAATCTCGCCGACTTCAATGCAACGAAGACACAATATACAACATTCACAAGGCAATATGGATCCTCGATTCCACAGCTGACGATGAAAGGTCATATCCTTGACTCCAGGAAAGTAATAAATTTGGTCGCGTCACGGTCGGTGGGAATGTATCGTGGCGTAAACATGTATTGAATATCGCCAGGTGGCGGAAAACTGTTTTACTATATATTTTTAGAGTTAAAAATATTTTACTCTGCCCTAACCTCTTCTCCGGTATAAATCTCAAATTAAACCTGCGCTAGAATATTGCTATCATGTTTGGAGCTCTGCTCCTAAGCATCCCCTCGACCAACTAGCGAGCATACAGGTCCTCCTAATCGGGGCCACGGCGCTGACGGCGGAACTGTTTCAAATTTTCATTTTTCTTGAAATGTGTAATAAACTTTTATGATTAGTTTTGTGACAAAATATTCTCAACTGACACCAACTCAGGGAAAACCTTTTAATCGCGTCATTGCTTTTTTACCAGGAATGGTAATTATTTTCTGAAAAAGCCGAAAGTTCGCCTATGAAAAAGTATAGACTCAAGACATTTATATTTCCATATTTGAATAATAATTTATTTAATATGGAGTGCTTGGTCCTTTATTACTTATAATAGTTAAGAATGTTCGTGGAAGGCTGGAAATAAGATTGTTTAGAGAGTTGTCCGGTATATTATTCCATTCTTCCCCAATTCTTTCGCCGAGTTGTTCCATGTTTTGAATTTCGGACTTTT
Source organism: Microdon myrmicae (assembly GCA_963931805.1). Taxonomy (NCBI): domain Eukaryota; kingdom Metazoa; phylum Arthropoda; class Insecta; order Diptera; family Syrphidae; genus Microdon; species Microdon myrmicae. The sequence goes on from OZ007497.1 coordinate 85,775,727, forward strand.
CCTGATCATAAACCGCCCTTTGCCACGATCCCCCACAAATTCTGAATGGGGTTTATGTCTGCCACTGTAAAAGTTTCATTCCATGCTCTTGAAACTACGCTGTTGTTATTCGTGCTCTATGGATAGAAGCGTTATCCTGTTGAAGTATGACATCTTCGTCCCCTGTTAGGGTTATTAAAGGAAGAATATACTCTTCAAATGGCTCCTCGATAGTATAGTGGTTAGTATATCCGCCTGTCACGCGGGAGACCGGGGTTCGATTCCCCGTCGGGGAGCCTCTGGCGCAAGACTAATGACCTTGCCCGGAAAAAACAAATCATAATGGAAAATTTAACAAGCCTCATGACTTGCTAAATAAGGCCAAGACCAATTCCAGGTTGTAGTGCCGATGATGATGATACTCTTCAAATACTTCTTGGTACTTTTTGGTGTCCATTCTTTCAGAAATAAAAACAATTTCTGTTTTCAGATTTCCTACTAAAGCTGCCCATACCATACCTCCTCCTGCTCCTAAGGGCATGTGTGACATGATTTTCCTTTCCTGGGATTATGTGAGTAGTACTTGAAGCGGTCGGGGTCGTCGAGATTATATTTTTTCTCAGCACTGAAGATCACATGAGACCACATTTCACTGTGTTAGATGTGTATAGCAGTGAATTCAATGCATGATTCCTTATGTCGCCGTTTGAATGGTGGTTTGCACAAGCACTTTCAAAACTCCAAGTTGTTTGAAGCTATTTTCCTCATTCTAATGGGGCTGGAAGCGCAGACGAAATTAAAACGTCGAAATATTTGGGACGAAGAAGCTCCTGTTTTGGACATTTCACGTAGAACGGCTCATTTTACCGTCGGCGAAAATGTTGTTGGTCTCCCAGGTCGCTTATTTCTTCCGTAATTTTTAATACCGGCTTGTAGAAAATTATTCACTACACCTTGAGGCCGATTTATTTCATTTGCACTTGTCTTTGCGTCATTCCACTATTTTGTAAATTGACTATTCTCTGTTTTTCGATGTCTGTTAATTGTTTCCCACGTGGCATATTTAGAACTAAAAAATATTTACTGCGTAAAACAAAAATCTATTAATAATCACTCCAGAATGTCTGCATCGGTTGTTAAGTACTTTTGTTATACGAAGCTATGCGTTACAGCTATGCCTGAGTTCGGAAAATGCCTGAGTTTATAATTTTTCACAGGCGAAATTTGGGTTTCCTCAGAAAATTAATTACAATTCCTGTTAAAAAAGTATTTAAGCCATTAAAGGGTTTTCTTGAGTTGGTGTCGGATGACAATATTTTGTAACAAAACTAATCATAAAAGTTTATTAGTCATTCCAAAAAATCTAAAAATTTACTTTTGAATCTATAATTTTTCAAATCATATATATATATATATATATATATATATATATATATATATATTAGGTTGTACCACATGAAATGTCCGATTTTCGCTCAGTCGGAAATAAGAAGTTCCCAAGTGCATATCTGTGCCAGAACGTTAAATTTTCTTTCTTTACCAAGTAAAGTGATACACGTGCTTGACGTGCGCGTACTTTAGGGTTCGTTACAAGTACAGTTATTTTTTGTCTAGGAATTGTTCACCATGCTGTCGGCAGTTTAACTTCGAACCCTTTTCCTTTATGATTTTAAAATGGGACATGATGCGTCATTGGCAATGAAAAACAATAAGGACGCATTTGAGGATGTGGTGGTCAAAGAACGCACTATACGACGTTGATTTGGAAAGTTCCGCTCGGTAGGTTTCAGCCTCGAAAATGAACCACGTGGGAAGACGGAAACGTTAGTTGACGACGATGTTTTAAGAGCAATGGTGAATGAGGACCCAACGAAAGTGGTGCGGGAGATTGCACAAAGCATGGGAGTATCCCCAATGACAATAAGTCGACACCTTTCTCTCATAGGAAAGGTGAAGAAACTCGATAAGTGGGAACCCCATGAATTGAACGAGTCGCAAAAACTACAGCGCCTGGAAATCTGCGCATCGCTTAGATTAAGAAACCAAACTGAACCGTTTTTGCACCTATGATGAAAAGTGGATTCTGTATGATAACCGTAAACAACCTCGGCAGTGGTTGGATGCAGGTGAGAAACCAAAACACACCCCCAAGCACGATCTTCAACCGAAAAAGGTTATGGTGACAATTTGGTGGCCATCGAAAGGACCCATCCACTTTTCATTTCTTCAACCAGGAGAAACGATAAACGCTATGCCAAATTGGGTGAAAAGCAACTGCGTTGCTCAATAACGGTGCAAAAATTTCTGCAGTTGGGATTAGAAATTCTTCCGCATCTACCGTACTCTCCTGACATTTCCCCAACGGGCTATTATTTTTACCGCAACCTGGATTCAATTTGCCGGCAGAAGGTCTTACGGAACCGAGCAGAGGTCATAGAAGCCTTTGAAGATTTCATTGCCTCAAAAAGTCAGCTCTTGCTATTCTTAGTAATTACTTCTACTGTTATATGCACAACAATTGTCACAACCTATTATCTGGTTTTCTTGTTTTCTTCGCCGATAAACTTACAAAAGTTAACAATAAAGTGCTAACCAAATCCAAAATAAGTTCAAACACAAACTATTTCCAACCACTTCAAAGTCTAATGGAGGACTCCCCATGAAAAAAAAAAATGACTCCTGAAGGTGATAAGAAAAAAATTCTATTTATAGTACCAATAAGAGGCCGCCATTTAAATCAGAACTTGGATAACTTATTAGTCTTATGCGGAAATTTATTCGGAAACCCAATAATTCGTACTAATCATTTAATTACTTTGTCTATACTAACTAATTTTTTTTATCCGCGAATTGCTAGTTTGGCTTAGTTTGCTTTATTTGAAGTCGTTTGAAAAACTGTATTTTGTTTAGGTCATCATCAGAATAATTCTATATTTGTAACACGAAGATTGCGAATATTGATAATTTGTTCTCCACACCGTTTATATTTTAAGAATGCTATAGATACGATGGGGTTTCTAATAAAGACGTTATGTTGAGTTTCCCAATAACCACGACATATTTTTAATATAAAATATAAAATATTTGAACTAACAGCCAACCTTTTTATTTTTATTTTAAAGTATAATTATACTCAAACTATACTAAGTTAAACCATAACAGTCAAACTATACTAAAAACAAATGAGAGCTAGTGACATTACCATCATTTTAATTATGCCAATGTCCATTTCACGAGTTAAGTGTGTTTGACGACGATATTCGTCATACGTAAATGGTTGTTTCGATTTTATTTCATTTCATTCATTTTTACAAAATTTCTTTATTTTCTTGTTATATACTTAATTTCTAAATTATATGCTAGACAAAAAATAATTATCTTATATTATAACTTACTGGTCCTACGCAGACCCTCTAAGCTAAACATTACATGACTATTGTATAATTTGCCTTTCGGAGACAGAACTTTGTTTGTGGCTGTATTTATGATTATTTGCATGACAAAGAAAAATTGTGAAAACTCTGTGTCGACATTTTTTTTCCTTAAAATTTAACTTAATTCTTTTTTTAAACTTTATTTAAAAGAGGTTAACTCTTATACGACCCTAATTCTCGAAAAGCTAAGTCTATGTAAGCTGGCTGATGATACTGTTATTCTACCGACATTTGTATCCAGGTCTTTATTTGCTATTCAACCGCCTGAACTGTAGATGCTGTTTAATATTATCGTCCCGGTCTCTGTGGGAGACAGCCCTTCGGTGCGCGTGACTTCCGGGTCGTGGCACAATCTCCCGTTTACGGATGATATACTTACATGATAGTTCAGCGGAATGGCGGATCTATCCTCTATAAGCCCAACCATGTCCAAATCAAGGAACGGTTACGATTTTATATTTAGATTGTAATTCTCGCGAAATCTAAAATATATTCGTAACATTTAATATGTTCAGAAGTATTATTATTATTATTATTATTATTTTTTGGCTTGTGAGAACCCGGGAGTTCATGGCCTCACCGACTCGAATCCGCCATCGTTTCCTGTTCTGTGTACTCTCCTTCCACGCTTCACCATCTGATCCGATCTCCTCAAGGCCAAACCTAACATTGTCCTCCCATCTCCGTCGCGGCCGTCCTACCGGTACCTTTCCCGTTGGTCTACCGTCAAGAATTCTACGCACGGTCCTATCGTTGCCCATTCTCGCCACTTGTCCGGCCCTTCTTAATCTTCGCGACTTGATTAATCTCATTATTATAGGTTTGCGGTATAGCTCTTCCAATTCGTGGTTATGGAGTTTCCTCCACTGTCCTGCCTCCTCGTCATATTTACCCCCAAAGATACTCCTTGAAACTTTATTCTCGAATACGCGGAATTTGTTTTCTTCCCATTTTGTGAGAGCCCATGTTTCGCATCCGTATAGAGTAAGCGGCATGATTGTGGTTCTGTGGGGGGTTTCTCTATTCTACATGAGAAACAACCCACAATTCCAACCAACTTTTCCACCTAATTTCGACGGCTTTCAGGGCGTCATACTTACCCATTTCCTTTATATGTATTCCCCTGTAAAACATTTCAAACGGACGTATAGCTAAACTCATTATCCTTTGCAGATAATGCATAATTGAGTTTAGCTACATAAATGTCATACGGCAACTCCATTTTTGCTAACCATGAGTTTCCCATCGGAAATCTCATAATGTCGGTTAGCAACAACAAGTCTAAAAGAACGACGCCGTTGCATCATAGCAAAATAGCTGGGGTAATTTCAGCGTCTTAGAGTCTGGTTCTCACGCGAATTATTTCCCAAACATCAGCGCGTCCTATCGACTTTCCCTCAGATCACCCATTCGCTTGGGACCAATGATCTCTCTTTGCAGGGGAGTAACATCAGCTAGGTTTCCCTCTCATTCGTATTTCTTTCCACGGTTCAATTTGCTCCGACTACACCATAGCCGTACCACTGGGTCACCAGGTCATGTCAGTAGCTGCATCTAATACCAACACACACACCCAAAGCTACCCCGAGATCACAGCATATCACGTTTTCTGTTCTCACATTCTTCATGTCCGTCAATTACCCTGTTAACAAAAGTTACTCATACTTTGACGGGCGTGAGGTTGAGAGAGCAGAGGCGTGGTCTCTTTTGGTTGTCCTGTGTGTAGAAAGAAATATGAATTTCAACCCTAATTCACACCAGTCGCTATTGAATCATTGCTACGAGCAGTCACGCTGCCGCTCGCGCTAAAGTCACAATCCAACCACTGTCATAAGTAGTCACGCCGCCGCTCGCGCTAAAATCACTAATCATCCACCATACGGTGCACAAGTGTCCAAAGTCACTATTCAATCGTTATAGCGAACAGACGCGCTGCCGCTAGGAGTCGCATCTCAACCTCAATGGAGTTCGGGCACGTCACTCGAGTATTAATGATAGAAATATTTTCGTAAAGTTGTGAAATTATAACAACTAACAGACGTGTTAGCAATAGTGATAATTTAATTATTTATAAGTTAAGACAATTTAAATTAAAAATAAAAAACAACAACTAAAAGTGTTTTCGTTTACTGTATTTTCTTCGGGCCAACTATTGTTTTCACGGTGACGGTGTAGTGGGGAAGAAGTGAATCCTGTGCCATACGTTGGCATCCGAACTCTCAACCCCCACAGTTCTATAGACACGGAGCTTTATATTACGTGATAGAAGTTTGAGTGTAGTCTTTTGTTAATTTCCTTCGACATTTCGGTACTGGCCGTCAGTATGGTTCCTAGATATTTAAATTCCCTAACTTTTTCAAATATCTTGCCTCTGACGTGTTCCCTGAGGTCCACGTGCTCTCGCTGTAATCATGTATTTTGTTTTGTCTTCATTTATTTCTAGGCCCACGTCTTTTGCCGCTTGCATGATGATTTCACAGTTTTTATTTACAGTTTCTAGATTATCGTCCAGAACGGCGATGTCATCCGCATATGCGAGCGCTTGTGGGAGCCCGTTCAGGGATGATCCGGCCATGTTGTCGTCTTGTACCTTTCTAATAACATACTCGACGAGAAGGTTAAAAAGACATGGTGAGAGGTCATCGCCCTGTTTTAGTCCGTCCCAGATTTCAAATGTATCTGAGAGGTGGTTTTCTATTCTAACTCGACCATTGTTTTCGTTCATGCAGATTCGAATGAGGGCGGTATATTTTTTCGGGATTCCCAGCTCAACTACAATATGGTAGAGTCTTTGCCTTGGGACTGAGTCGTAGGTTTTTTTGAAGTCAACGAACAGTTGGTGAACCGTCTCTCCGTATTCTTTTTCAGTAGTTGCCTTATTGTGAACATTTGGTCGCTTGTTGACCGGTTCCTACAGAATACGCCTTGGTAGTCTCCAAATATTTCTTTTGCGTACGGTGTGCTTCTCGCCAGTATGACATTTGTTAGTATTTTGTATGTGGTTGGGAGCAATGATATTCCTCTGTAATTTTCACTATCAGATCTGTCGCCTTTTTTGAAAATGGGAATGACTATTGAGGTTTTCCATTCTTCCGTAATGACTTCCTTATCCCATATTGTTTTAATCAGTCGGTGGATCTTTCGAGCGGTTGGCTCTCCTCCATGCTTCACAAACTCTGCCAGCATGTAGTCGACTCCGGGAGCCTTGTTGTTTTTCAATCGATTTATTGCGTCTACAACTTCATTGAAAGAGGGCTCTGTGATCTGAGTCTCGGCTGTATGTATGTCTGGTGCGTTTATTTGTAGTTGATGGGTGCGGACAGTGAGCAGGTTTTCAATGCACTGCTTCCATCTTGTCACGATATTTTTTGTTTCTCTCACCAGACTCCCGCTCGTGTCTCGAATTATTTTGGTTCTCCCTCGATAGCCATTTCTAATTGAATTTATGCCCGCATACATACCTCTGATATCCTTTGCTCTGGTATTTTATAGGATTTTTTCGATCCGAGTCTTATCCCATTCGCATTTTTTGTGTTTGAAAAGTCTCGTTGTCTCTTTCCGAATTGTCACGTATCTTTCTGCGTTGACTTCATCATATCCTGCTAAATGGATCACTCTGAGGCGTTTACGTTGTTCGATCTTTGCCCTGCACTCATCGTCAAACCAAGGTTTGGACCTAATTGTTTTCTTAAATCCTAATACCTTTTGGGCTGTTTGTTTGATTGTGTCTCTGATCGATGCCCATTTAGTGCCCAGATTATTGGGTTACTCTTCCTCACTAGTCACATTTTCAAAGATGCTAAATCTATTCGTTAGTTCGTCTTGATATTCGGCTCTTTTGCGCAGATCTTTTAGTTTATCAATGTCGAACTTTTTGCTCGTCTCCCGTGACTGCCCATGAGGGTTTGCTGCGAGCCTACTCCTGATTTTGTCCATCACTAGAAGATGATCGGAGTCGCAATCTGCTCCTCTATATGATCTTACGTCCAGGATATTGGAGTGTGGCCTTTTGTCTATGAGAAAGTGCTCTATTTGGTTACGCGTTACTCTCTCAGGTGATATCCATGTGCCTTTATGGATTTGCTTGTGCTTGAACATCGTACTTTTCACTACCAGATCTCTTAACGCCGCGAACGTAGTAATTCGAATTCCATTATCATTTGAATCGTCGTGTAGGCTTTCTTCACCTATAGTTGGTTGGAAGATATCTTCCTTTCCAATTTGCGCAGTGGGGTCCCCGAGGAGGATTTTAACATCGAATGATGATACCCCATGAAATACTTCCTCTAGGGTCTCGTAGAACGTGTCCTTCGTTTCTTCGTCCCTAGATTCTGTTTGGGCGTGAACGTTTATAAATACATAATTGTACCATGGGCACTGTATTTTTAGCACCGACATTCGGTCATTAATAAATTTCACATTTTTTACACGGGGCATAATTTTCTTGCTTATGATGAAGCCATAATATTGTTGGCGATGCAATTTCCCGGCGCACAAGCACTTAGCATCGGCACACAAGCACTGAGCAGCAGCGCACAAGCACTCGACGTCGGCGCACAAACAACTCAAGAGGGAAAAGCACTCAGCACAACGATCAGCTGTACGCCGATTGCAGAAAATCACTCGGGAGGAAACGAATAATTGAGAAGAAACCAAGCGAACGAGGAGACAGCCGCAGGAAATAAAAGGCGAGCGCAGCGACGAAACACCAGGAGTTTGCTATGCGGATGACGTCCTAGTGTACACGTGATCTAAAAGCCCAAAACTCGCAACAAACCGACTCAACCGTCATCTGGACGAACTGTATCAGTATTACAGTCGATGGAAAATTCGACTTAACCCATCTAAAGCAGTAGCTATAATTCTGAGTAGTAAACACTCCCAACCTACTTCTCGATATTCACAGAATATCCGAATACAAATGGGAGGTACTACGATTAGACCACAGGACAGGATGAAATATCTTGGGGTCACTTATACCCCAAAAATGAATTTCATCAAACATGTGACCCACATTCTCCAAAGGGGCCTCGGTCGGTCTAAGCAACTGCACAACATCTTGAGTGGAGCAACAAAGTTGACACCAAAGTTAAGCTTCTCTACTATAAGCATCTAATCCGATCTGGAATATCGTACGCCTTTCCCATATGGTCCTGCTTATCTTCGGCTCAAATGGAAAGACTTCGAGTTTTCGAAAGGAAACTCCTCAGAAGATGCACCAATCACACTAGAAGGCCTGACGGTCGCCATTACCCCAACTCTCACCTATACGAAGGCGCCTCCATTGCCCCTATCGACGAGTACTTGCTTCAATTAGCATACAAGTACCTCGAAAGCATTTAGAACAGCGAGAACCCACTTGTACGGGACACTTGCGTTCTTGGCCCTTCTCTCTCTGGATCTCTTCGGATCAGATCCCCACAATTTTTTCTTCAGTACAAAACTGAAGAAAGCACCCTTCCCAACAACATTTCCCTCTATAATAGAGGATTCCTGGATCCATCCCAGAGGTTCTACTGTTAACAAACCACACACACACACGGACGCACAGTACAAGGCGGCACAAACACATACACACCGACCAAAGCGCAGATCATTACACGCCAAAGACGTGATCTGCGTTTACTACCGCACCCAACACCTACCGGTCTTGTATGATTTCTTTCCCACCATCCCTTTATAAAAGTAGTTAGAGAACACCTGGACTAACACTGTCCACACTATTCTTGGATACACCCCCTTTTTTTCTTTTCTTTTCAGATATCGCGAGACCGAGCCCAACATCGTCACGGATGTGGGTGATTCCGGTTATCGCAAGATGACCAGAAGTCAGAGACAAGATGAAGGACACATCTGTCCTTGTCTCGCTAAAGTCGGCCCTCTCGCCACCCATTTTTTTTTTTTTTTTGAAACACCAGGAGTCGTCGAAGGAACTCCTACAGAATCGGTCTTGGTCAAGACTAGGGATAAAGAGAACTAACAGAAAAATAATCTAGAAATAATCCAAATAAATAATAGAAAATAATAATCAACCAAATTTCAGCGACATATTTATTCATACTTGGTGCGTATTGTATTGTTTCTGACTTGTTCATTGTTTCTGGCTTGACCATTTCGTTGGTCGTGCTGTTTTTTTCACTTTCCATCGATCAGGGATCTGTACTGGGCACGACAAAGACGCCCGCAAATCCAGAGAAGAGTCGGGCTCTGGAGGTGCAATCCCTTTAAGAAGAAATCATCGTTGGCCGGCCAGTGCCGGAAGATAGAGTCCACTCGAAAGAGACTGGGGCAGCGCTAGAGAAGCGCAGTTTGTTTGTTTCGGTTTCATTACAGCAACAAATATAGAAATACTTAATAGGTATCTGATACCAATAGAACGAAACCCTATAAAAAGTGGGATTATATCATTTCATCATCATCATCATCAACACTACAACCGGGATCCGGTCTTGGCCTTACTTAGCAAGTCTCTCCACCGGTATCCTGTCCTTATCATAGATCTGTTAAATTGCCCATAATAATTTGTTTTTACGGGCAAGGTTATTAGCCTTGCGCCAACCTTTCTCAGGATGATTATATTATTTATATCACTATATTGCGAATTCACTGGATGCAACCAGCGAATTCGCAAATGAACGCAACATTAGCAACCAAATAACAAATGTCAGCAACTATTCAATTTTGGTTGTCAAGAACAATCAATAAACAAACTCTATTCTTTTGCAAGTCAGGCGACACAGTTCGCAATTTCTGGTCTAATCGTTTTATATCAAAGAAATCAATTAAAATAACACCACCAACATCAGCGTACACCAGGAGATCACATTGTTTCAGCCGACATTCCTTGCGACCTCATTGAGAAAACTGCGCGGTATTTCCCGACGACATTCCTCGGTCGGCGGAAATCCAAGTACGTGTTGGCCGCTCGATTGCCAACATAAACATATTGAGTTGCGTTCAACGCTTGTTAAACACACATTTTGGTCCTTCGAACCGGATCCAGTCTGTGGATCCAATCCACTGCTGCCAATTCGCAGCTATCATACCACCGCCCAGTTCGCGGCGCAACCGAAAAGAAACACTAATTTCCATCCAATCGCAATTACTAGCAGACATAAATCGAAGTTCACCACCAGTTCAATAATGAAGGGATTCTTATAAAGCTCCATTTTTTGAAATGAAAGAAACCGAATTGAAGAGAATTGCACTCACACAACAACTTAGATTAACTACGAGTTTTATAGAGACAACAGACCATCGCGGCGCCGTAAGAGGATTGCAATTGTGGATCCATACCGCCGCCAAGTTCAAGGCGCAACCGCCGTGCAGTCCGCGGCCCAATTCGTGGCCACTGCCAGGGATCCGTCTGTGGATCAAAACGATGCCCAGCTCGCCACAAGAGGGCCCAGCCTAAGGACCAACCGCCGCCAGGTTAGTGGCGTATCAACAAGCTGCCCCCAGCGCAGCTACATTACAACCACACCGCGACCAATCATCGGATCCAGACGTAAAGATCGGATAGCGGCAGTCATTCAATATAGGTATTCTTTCTTCTTTTCACAGCAGTAAATTGCATATGTTTCAGCACCACCACCAACATCAGTGCACGCCAGGAGACCACATTGTTTCAACCGACATTCCTTGCGACCTCATTGAGAAAAGTGCGCGATATCCCCCGACGACATTCCTCGGTCGGCGGAATTCCAAGTACGTGTTGGCCGCTCGATTGCCAACACAAACATTTTGAGTTGCGTTCAACGCTTGTTGTGTGAATGTGTGTGAACTTTCAATAAGTTCAACAAGAGCGGGCTACCGACGCTGGCCACATTGGAGGCGCAAGAGAGCCACCTCCAACTGAACTGGAATGAGATGCGGAATCGGCATGAAAAGCGCATATGCCTGATCACTCCATGGACGGCCATCATCCAACGGTATTTCGAAGAGCGATTTATCGACCAGGCCGAGGAAACATTCCTTAATGAGGCCACGGAGCTTGCTGAGGTACGGCACGCGCTGATCGCCAACCGTCCGACCGCTTACAAGACTGCGACGGACACCGTGTATCAACCTGACAGTCGTTTGCCGCCATTGATGGCGCAACCACCTTGGTGTCTCGGAACTCCTTCCACTCCTGGCCTGCGTATGCCACCTGGAAAATGTGTTGGCAATGGAGCGGCCAACACGTAGTTTGATCTCTGCCAACCGAGGAATGTCATCGGAGAAGATCTCTATACTTTCCACCGCCCGAGGAATGTCGTCGGGGAAGACTTCTATCACGTTCAATGTGGTGTCTCCTGTCGAGCAGCGATTGTTGTGCTGAAACACCGATAGAAGCAAAATGGTTGTAAGAGGAAAAGAATACCAATAAAAATGAGCAGCAATCCAGGAAAGAAACGTCCTCCAGACTACCTCAATAAAACGTGGTGTGTTTATTATCTCAACAATGGAATTTATTTGGTGGATTAGGTCGATTATAATGGGATTAGTATTGATGCAAACCGTGTCGCTTGAAAGGTTAACGAAGAAGTGAAGGCTTGTTTTTCTCCCTTGACAACCAACATAATTGATTCTGTCAGCTAGTTGCTGACATTTGTCTTTCCGTTGACACGGGTAGCATTCAGTTGCGAATTCGCTGGTTGTGTCCAGTGCGAATTCGCAACACACTAATAATAATCATTGTCATAATATACATATCCAACCTATCTTGCAAGAAATATAACGAATATAAGACTTCCCAACTTGAGACAAGGATGCAAAAGATATACGAAACCAGACTCGCCGAATTAATAGAAGACGAAGTGGCGGGATGCCTAGTCTAGCCTAAACAGAGGTAATTCTCCCCTCTATTATATAAGAAAAATGGTGGAAAATTGAGATTAGTGAAATACCACCCCATTAAGCTATAGGCTTCGTGAAATGGTTGGAAGAAGTCTTTGAGCATCCTTGGCTGATGGCATCTCAGGGCGCTGACGCAGCCCTATAGGTTTGGCTTTCCTGGAAGAAATAATATAAAAGAAATAAAAAAAAATAAAAAAATGATATGCTATGTTTTGCGCGAGTTAACGCTTCCAATAACAATATGACTCATAGCATCTCAACCCAAGAAGATCGATAACCAGACATACAGCGATAACGGCGTGACATCTCAGCCACTCATATCTGATAACCGGACATCCAATAACGAAAGTACAATTGGCGGATATCACGCTCCTGACACCGCTTCTACAATCAGGGGAAACCTCACATAAACGCTAGGTATAAATAACCACTCTCGTCGAATCCACAGAGAGTTGGAATTTTGATCTTAAGGTGTAAACAGTTGCAGATAAATAAATAAAGAGTAACATAGATAATGAAATGAAATATTTTTGTTTCCTACTTCAAAATAAAAATTAACTCGCCTGAGTGGGAAACATTTGCCGGATGATATACTAGATAGTTCCACAACAAATAATCCTTTGCGAAGGCGTGCACTTTATTACAAAAAAAAAAAAAAAAAAAAAAAAAAAAACCAAGAAATGAACGATCTTCCTTATTTATATGTGTACACAGTTGAAATGTTTATTTGATAGTTTGATTTTGTCCTAAGTTTTCCGTTTATTATCTATATAGTATATGGTAGTGTTATGGCGCAAGGCTAATGGCCCGAAAAAACAAATTATTATGGTGTAGCGATCCTAAATCGATTCCACATTGAATTCCATATTAAGTCACATGAACAACGAATTTAACCAAAAGTTAGTTCGTCGTACATTGACTCAATTCCCAAAATCCTGACATCATTAAATGCTTAATTCAAAACACATTTCCTGATTCCCATTCCCAGAACCCATCCAACCAAAGTTCTAACAAATTCCCAGAACACAACTCAAATTGAAACACGCAAACTCTTATGTGTGCTTCTGGGAATTTTGACCATAAAATAGTTGACAATTCTCAACTAGAAAATTTATAAAAGGGCAGTGAATTTGAATTTCGGGATCAGTAGATCACCAGAGGCCGAACCGCTGGCCGTCTGTAAGGTTAAATTTTAAACTAATAAAACAAAAATTTAAGAATACAAAAATTGCCCGTTTCACTCAACTATATCGGAAGACAATCCTCGCTGTCTTACCCCGAATTGCAGCCAAGTTGGACGTGTCCCCTATTTCAGAGATCATCGATGTCAAATCTGAGGACACCTTCGTTAGAACAATATATGCAGGCAATGCAATCCTTAGACTTAAATCGGGAGATCCCATCAAGGTGATTACGGTTCGGGGAAATAAATTTGAAACTGCTGGAACAGGCGGCAATGCCGCTGTAGAACGAGCTCCTAGCGGTGATTACAAAAGCGATATATCGGAATTTGTTTCTCAGGAACGTCTACAGAAACGACACAGATACCCAACAAAAGAAGGTAAGCCGCCCCCTTTCTCAGCTTTCACAGATGATACCCCAACAATGGACTCAGACTCGGCGGTTCTTTAAAGCCTTACTAAAGAACCATCCATTTCTTTAAAACAACCTACCTTTCCCTCAATCCATAAACCACTATACTTACCTGCATTCGAGTAGTGCAAGCTTTCTTTCAAATAACTTTCACCTGAAAGTTAAACCTCATCAAGGCATGCATCACATTGAATTATTATATGAAACGTACCATATCTCCATCGACTCGGGTTGTCAGCAATTATAATAGATAAATACTCGCTGGCCAGCGTAATTGTTGACACAGTTTTAGCCGATGGTTTTGCTACGGTTCATAACCATTTATTGCGCCAGTCCCGAGGTTCGCAACACTTGCAACCAATTTCCTTTATCGGTTATCTACTGATCATGGGATTTGGGCACTAATATGATTGACGTTAGACAATCATACCGCAGATCATGCCTAACAATGCTCCGGCCTGTTAAACAAACAAACACACGGTAGCATCACTGTGTTTATCGTATTAATCGACCATTGGTCCACGGCCACCCTGGGCGAGATGTACGCTTGCACATCTGCAAGGCTAATTCCTCGCCATTATAGTCATGTACCGGCACCGTCTTGTTAACAAGACCCAAATTTTCGGCTGACCTATCATCACCAGAATGTATAGTCTACAACGGTACTATCATGAACGCCTGAGTAAACACGATGTGCATATCATCGTGAACCTTGGAAACCTATTTCGTTCTCAGGCGCGGGTCATCAAAGATTTATGACCCTCGAAATATCGTTTCTGTTTATTTAAGACACAGAAACCTATTTCTCCCTTCGGCGATCTTCGCTATCGCATATCTCTATAATACCAATTCATTACACCAGCCTATGTTTATTTAGGTGCATTTTCGTCGTTGCCGATATCCAGGCTGAAGGGCAACGTGCTTGTCCTATACGGACACATATAGAATCCTCCCCTATCGATGCAATTCGCGGCCATCGAATCTGATGGATGTGAGTTGCATCGTGGAGTCAGATTTCAACAGTGTGCGCACGCGATCTATGGAGTCAAATTTCGTCACCCGTCGGGTACATACACACACGGTTTTCAGTGGAGGTTTTCGCAATCAATTCGGTTTCTAGTAAAGTCGAATTTTCAACCCCCGATGCGCGCTAGAGTATATTGTTCTAACACGACGGAGTCCGGTCAATAGTGAATGACAGCGTGTAACGACTCCGAATTAAATTAAAGATCATTTAATTACCAATCGACAACCACGAGTGCGATTTAAATTAAAGAACATTCAGCTATCTTTTGAACAACCTCGAGTGCGTATTAAATTAAAGAACATTTAGATAACCATTAAATATCCCCGAGTTTAGAATTGAATTAAAGAACGTTTAATTAACTTATAAGCAACCCCAGTGTTCCGAATTAAGTTTGAACGTTTTTGTAACCAATAGAACATTCAAATAATAGCCCCGAGCGAAGAGCAATTAAAATCTGCTGCTCATCGAATAAAGAAATCAATTACGAATATACAGTGTGTTTTATTTTTAACAATTTTCATTGAACAGACTGGGGATGTTTAGTTAACCCTGCGCCATCGCCGGCGTCGCAATTAAATATACTCACAAGGCCAAGACCGGATCCCGGTTGTAGTGCCGATAATGAAGTGTAAATATTAATAATAAATATATTCATCTTATAAAATAAAATCGTCTTTTTAACCCAATATTTCAATGGCGAAACATACTCGATGTTTGCCGACTATACCTGTCATCAGTTGATTCTTGCGACACACAACTGCTCGCTCTACAAAGAGATCACCACATCTAACTGGGTAAAAATACATCGTCGCTATTAGGAAACCTAATACTAACAAGCATATCGTTCTTATTGGAAAAGCCTTTATTGTCCAGGAGCGAGGGTGTCTTTCATTTGGATCTTGGATGTAATATTGGATGTTTTTTATCCTTCAAACCACCCTATGCAATTGACTGTTGCTTTCAATCTCCTTTTACTTTCAATAAACCTTCGATTATATGACTTAATATTCGCTTCAATGTGAACATTAATTAATTGGTATATTGGCGTACAGACATCAACCCTGAAATGTTTGATCTAATTGTTTTATATTTACAACTTTATAAAAACAATTAGTTCAGGCTGATTAAACAACCTCAAATGTAAGTAGTTCTTAAATCTAGAATCTGCTATTCCCCCAAGTTTCTTTGGTAATCGTGATCTAAAGAACTACCCACAAGAATATGTACATATAGAAAGTGTATTTTCTATCAATGCCCAAGTTCTTGTCAAGTTCTTTGCTTTCTCTCGAGTAATCTTTAGCAATGGGCATTCAGGGTCGTTCGTCCATCCCGTCGGAGGATGTCATATTTCACAGTCAGTGCAACACCATTATCACGAACTGTCATCCTCAATTATAGTATGAGCATGTCAATCCGCCAGAATGAAATGAGCCATTACTGCACATTGGCAGTTGCAACTGCCCCAATTCACGATAACGACAGCATCTGTAAACTTTTCCAATTAGAAACCATTTGCCGCGTACCTGCGTGATGTCTAGCAATTTATGATCACACAAGCACATCACGTACAATCAATTTAATCAACTGGCCAAGCGTTCAGTGTGAAAAGCACATTGTTACCGAGCCGAACACAAACCGCGTTCCAAATAATTACTCATCGCCTACCAGATACAAAGATACAAAGAACTAATTCAATAGATAAGTCGCAGCTCATTTCCTAACGAAATATTTAATTTATGTAATTTTCGCAACAACAGAATTGCTAAAAAAAAAACAATAGCAAGCAACTACTTAAATTGTTGTCAGTAACAAAAGAGGGATTAGTTAACATGCTTAACCGCCATTAGGCCGCTAAACACCTGAAATCACAACACCGACTGTCACCAACCAGGCGCGTAGCTCGCGTGACA
Source organism: Microdon myrmicae (assembly GCA_963931805.1). Taxonomy (NCBI): domain Eukaryota; kingdom Metazoa; phylum Arthropoda; class Insecta; order Diptera; family Syrphidae; genus Microdon; species Microdon myrmicae. Next base: position 85,792,508 of record OZ007497.1, read on the forward strand.
ATTATCTTCGCCGTCGATGTTTGCTTTAATAAAACAATGCAAAGCAAAATGAAGTTTAGAGAAGAAATTAATTCGCCACTGTGATAAGGATCTCGTACATTCATCCCGCCTGCCCCGCGCGCAGTGACACTTTGTTAACAAATTACTTAAATCGCTGGCACTCTCGTTCCACTCCATGAATTCAACCTGAACCAGGAATAGGGAACTCGCACTCTCAGTTCGGAGTGCGGAGCCACTCCTCGCGGGACTTTGTATCTCGCTCTAAATAAACCCACTCACACAAAGGCGACAGCGAACGAATTGAAATCAAAATGAAGCGAGCAAATTCACACATGCAATCGAATTCAATGTGACACAATTGTAAACGACGGACAAGCGAACGAATATACGACAAACTGTCTGTCGCTTGACGGACTGATGGATGGTCACCCGAACTTAACGAAACTAAGGTCGAACTACGGTAAGAGATTCCTAGCACGTGGTAACAGTTCCCGCGACAGGCTCCGCCTTCGAGGCGAGGTTTCGATTCGACCACGTTCCAGTATATATTCCCGCTCTCTGGGTGCACTTAAGTGGAGGGATGTGAGCACCTGGCTGGGTGTACTTCTACTGACGAGTATCCTTTCTTGAAGTGTTGAGAAATAAGGACACTGACTGATTGAATCGTTGAACTACTCCAACGGACTTGTCACACGAATTGAACTCCGACATGTGTGGTTCAGTAACTGACTGAAGTAAAAGTTGAAGGATGTTATTAAAGAGTTTATACAATGACCTGAGATGTAGTAGGGTGTAGTATAGCATTGAGAGCCTGGTTTTCTAAGTAACTGAAACATCGAGATATTAAAGGGAATATTGCTTCACGCAAACAGATATCGAGGACTAATTTCGTTTGGTGGAATCCACTGAGTTGGTGTTACTTTTATTTGTAGGGCAGACTCTCGGGCTTTCTATTTGAAAGAAATGTTTCGCTCATGATTGCAATGGCAATAAAATGGGTGGAATTGATAAAGGATGTTTTACCCTGACAGAGAATTACAAAAGGAAAAGAAAAAGAAGGAACACAATTAGGAGTAAGTATATTTCATTGTTTGGTTCAATGACTTTAATGACGGATATGCTTGTTGAGCTGCGGGGACAGTCGTCCCTTCGGTAAGACGAATTGACCGATCATGAGTACAGTAAGAGCGCTTAACATTGACTGCCCGATAATAAGCATGTATTCACATCACGCCTAAAAAAATTTGAAAATAATTATTCAAGATATCCACGGTTTTATACACATCGATTGTGCTTCATTCAATTCTCTATGGTATCTATGGGTCTTTCTCAGAAAAAAGAAATCTATCCATCATTGGATGGATGAACAACAATAAGTACATGTACATGCTCATGAGATTTGCAGGGATTTTCAACAGAAATTAGGAAGTTGAAAAAGATTTGATGGCTGTTAACGACTCTGATATGTTCGCCCACTTATTCCTGAGAAAATCCCAAAAAAATCTTCACATTGAAATTATTGGAACTGGCCTTTCCCTGGCATTGTGTCAAGATCTATGTGTAGGAAGTCTATCTAATTGCATCTCAGCTGAAGTATCTTGGAAGCGTTATCTAAACGATCACTCGAAAACTAGCCAATTAGTGTTAATGTTGGCCGAACTCAATGTTATCAGCCGCTGATACTGGTAAGTCACTAGTATGGAACCTAAATAAACTCGGTGCTAATTGGGGCACTACAGAAATTAAAAGAAAATATATCGGAGGATACACTCTTCGCAATAGCCCAATTGATATTCGAAAAATGAGTGTCCAATTGCAAAGTTAAAGTCCATAAAAAGGATTTTCTTTTATAAGGAGTTAAGTCTTTGCCCGTAAAAATAAATGATTATGGAAAATTTAACAAGCCTCGGGACTTGCTAAATAAGGCCAAGACCGGATCCCGGTTGTAGTGTAGTGTAACAACATGTCCATGAAATGACAATGAAGAATAATATCAAATGAATCAACTGCCCTTGTCACAATTAGCAAGTCACGTAACCAGCATTCGTTGTCGACGATAATTCAAGGTCGATTCTTTTCATTGAGTAAAAGAAACGAATTGCTCCAGTTACAATTTGAAAGAATCATGTGACACCCGTATTACGTCAAAGAATCCTTCGACGACACCAAGAAACCCATCAACCGAGGTGTGTGGCCTGGTCGCACATTTCCTCTCGACGGAAGCGTGATTGCACGTAACAAATAATTAAATTCAATAGAAACATTGAAATGTAAAGTGGGCAAATTGCAATGTAATGACTATCGCAATACATGTTACGACAATACCTAATTACACATTTTCTCTAGATGGAAATACAATCTATTAAGAAATTTTGGCGGAAGTTTAGCGGATTTGTTTAGTTAAATTGTTTTGCTCTAATTCGTTGGAAGTGTCCCGCCGAACACTTTTCACACACATCAGGAAGGCAAAGGACACCACAGAGCGGACGCAATGTCAAACAAAGCACACGAATCTTTGTTTTCTTTCAATTTTTATTTTTATTGTTCTTTTCTTTTAACGTTACATTCCGTTAGCTAAATTACAAGTATTTTATCACTGGGTGTTTTAGCACATCTACACCAAAGCAAGGAGGCGTTAACTTGCACACAAAGAAAAATCGACACTATTAAGATGACACACAGGGACTTAAGTTATCTCGCGAAACTACGCTTGCGGGCCGCTCGAAAGTTAAAGTAATGGCGCGGCGTTGATATATCCCTCCTCGATCTGGATCTCTCGCTATCCTGCTCGTCGCGTTAACGATCAAAATCTGACTGTCTGTCTGCACACACAGATATCCAGATTTCAAACTGGTATCCGTATCTGTACGGAAAAATTTTTCTATTCGATCTGCTAACAGAATTCCGGAAATCTCTGTTAGCAGCATGCTATTTCATCCTAGGGGTAATTTCCTATTTTCCTGAAAGGAGAAAGTCATTCCTTGCATACGTCATTATCATTGGTGATAGAATTTCATTTCCACGGCCTTCTGTTTGCACAGAACATCTGGCGCCCAGACCAGAGATATTCGGCGATTGTTTTGACGTACAGTCCGTGGGTCTTATTTGAACTTGGTACCCGGAATCGAAATCTATTAGATCTTTATAATGGTGTGAAATTCTAGCGTGGCCGTGGGACCGAAGTATTGCCTTTGTTGGCTTAACTCCTCATAAATCATCGCATATCTCGTTGAGATATTTTTGATTGCGATAGGTCGTGGCTGCCTTCTGTTGTTCAACGGATTTGGGTGGTCCTTGCATTAAATTACCCGCACGTGCATCCGTTGATCGGCTCATTCTTTGATGATAGCAATTCTTTTGTATCGAATTTCGGAATTGCCGGTTCGATGAGATGTTCCTGGGCGCTGGCATTTTGGGAATTGTTTTTTTAGGAACATAACTCATGGATGTTTATACCTTTGTTTCAGGCATGATGAATTATAATTGTTGAGCTTGGCCTTAAAAGCTTTGGGGACGTTCAGTTCCTTGCTTTTTGGTGTCAGTCTCAACGTTGGCTGCGAGTTGCAGGCCCTATGGTGGGACTTTGGGACACGCGTCTGTGGGCGCGTGCAACGTTCTCAGGTAAGTAAGCTCTTTGAAGGTAGGAACCTTACCTGCGCGGAATTGTGCGTTCGTAGAACGCTACAAACTCATTAAAAGGCAATTAACAAGAATTCGTGGAAACACGAAAATAGGTAAATAAACATATTCCAATGTAGAAAGATAAGTATATACATAAGATTTGATGTTAAAAATTAATTGAGTTTAAGAAACGACTCTCCGAAGAGCAGGCGGTTCATATCCTCGAAAAAATTAAATAAAAATTAAATTTTTATTTGAAAGTGTTTTCTTTATTTCATTTAAATGCAAATTTAGAAAAACATAACTCCCGCTGGCGAGCTTGCCACTAGTGAGTGATTCACAAATTAATTGACAATGACACGATATTGTTCTTACACTATGCACCAAGCTGGTGACAGAAAATAGAATAGCATGGTAAGCAAATTGTATTGAGTGAATTATGAATTAAGAATGAAATGGGTTGTTAAGCATAATTGTATGAGTAGATTAAGAAATTTGGGAATAATTGGGTGGTTGATTGGGAGTATAAATACCCCAGCAATTTCGATAATAAATCAATCAAAAACCGATTGTGGAATTTGATTCATCAAGTGCGGCGATATCGCCATCCAATTTCAGCGGGCTGCGCTTAAACGGCAAACCATTAGGGAAGCTTATCGTAGACCATCACAGGTTACGAAGGTTATATCTTTCCAGCCAATTACCCTTAAATGCGATCATATACATATCGCACAGTTTGACGCAGATGTAGCGATCCTAAATCGCTGCTCCTATCCAAATCCCCAATAACATCAAATAATCCTATCCAAATCCCCAATGCTTCCCATAATACATGATACACATCCAAATTCCATATTGAGTCACCTGAACAACGAATTAAACCAAAAGTCAATTCGTCGTACATTGACTCAATTCCCAAAATCCTAACATCATGAAATGCTTGATTCAAAACGCATTTCATGATTCCCCTTCCCAGAATCTATCCAACAAAATCCTCAAACGATTCTCAGAACAAAATTCCAATCGAAGCACACAAAGTCTTGCGTGTGCTTCTTGGAATTTTGACACTAAAATAATTTACAAAAGTCAACGGAAAAAACCATAAACGGGCAGTGAGTCTCGATTCCGTGATCGGTAGAAGTACAGAGGCCGAACCGCTGGCCGTGTGCACCAAAGTGTCCACGTTTACCCCCATGTAAAACCATATCTGAACCTCTGATTCAAACCCAATAAAACTAGCGTATTTTCTACATTTCGCTCTCTTTTATTTTACACACACAACACTTCGCGCTCTCCTCGCGAGTTTCGTTAAAGCACGGCGCGGAGCACTACACAGAGGCCGATGCGAACAGGCAGGCTGGAAAAGTCATGAAGTGGCTAATTATTGTATGTGATGCTTCTATGCCACGACAGACAACCAGCGGGGGCTATGAAACCAGTCTATTGGTGGAACTCAGAAATCGCGCATGTGCGATCGGAGTGCAACAGATTAAGACGCTTGCAACAAATAGCAAGAAACCGTAACACCTACCTACAGTTGCATGCGAAATTCCTCAACAAACAGAAAAACTTGAGGAACGTGATCCGCAAAAGTAAATATGACACGTTCTGGCTCCTAAGGGATGAATTAAATAACAACCCATGGGGCAGCGCTTACAGGATAGTCATGAAAAGACTACAGAACAACAGTAGTCAAATGCAAAAAAGCAAAACTGACATGGCAAGAATCGTTGCTGTTTTCTTCCCACAGTGTGATGAGGTGTTGAGAGTACAAGAGGAGTGGAGTATCACTGAGGGAGAGATACCTCCCGTGACCCCCGAAGAGGTGCTCTTGGCTGCAAGGGTTGTCAATAAAAACAAGACCCCGGGACTGGATGGTATCCCTAACGCTGTAGTGAAGAGTGCTTTAACAAAAAACCCGGAAGTCTTCAGCAGTCTCTTCACAACCTGCTTTCAAACAGGACAATTTCCCAAACGATGGAAAAAACAGCGGCTCGTGCTTATCCCAAAAGGAGTCAAGAATCCAGAGGCGCCGTCGTCTTATCGTCCGTTGTGCATGTTGGACACGACAGGAAAACTGCTTGAGCGAGTAATTACCACTCCCCTGGAACAATTCACTGAGGGGACACCGGGGCTCTATTCATCGCAGTATGGATTCCGGAAAGGAAGATCAACCGGTAAGGCACTACCTGTGGTGTGCGACATCGCTCACAATGCGATAGCTGGAGCACAATGGCTAGGGGGTACAAAGAAATATTGCGCGCTGGTGACGCTAGATGTAAAAAATGCGTTTAACTCGGTGAATTGGAATCGAATTCTAGAAGCGTTGCGCGATCTACAAGTCTTACCCTACTTGGTGCGTCTACTAGCAAACTATCTCTCGGATAGAAGACTGCTGTATGATACAGATGAGGGACCACAGGAATATCAAATAACAGCGGATGTACCTCAGGGATCTGTATTAGGTCCACTGTTATGGAATATAATGTATGATGTTGTACATTCCGAACGGTATCCGAAGAAGCTATAAATATTCTGGCCGGGAGGACACCACCTGACATTGCAGCTAAAGAAAACGCTGCATTGCGTAAGGTCTCCCAAGAGAATCGTCGGAGAATGGGGTCACAATTAGAGCTCTCAAGCCTAAGAGAATGGCAACGAAGATGGGATTCTTCCACCAAAGGAAGATGGACCCACACAATGATACCTGATATAGAAACATGGGTGAAAAGAAAACATGGCGAGCTGAATTACCACCTGACTCAGCTAATATCAGGACATGGATGCTTTCGGCAGTACTTGCACAAGTATAAGCATGTGAATCACACATACTGCTTGTATTGCGAAGGCAAAATAGAAAATGCGGAACACGTACTCACAGAGTGCGTGAGATTCGAGACCGCACGAACGATTTTGGAGAAACATATGAGACGGACAGTTACTCCGGGAGGAGTAATAGAATACATGCTTAGTTCAAAACAGGCATGGTCCGTAAGAAATGGTATTCTCTGTGAAATGATGCAGCAGTTGCGACGCGACGAGCGGAGTAACAGGTAAACTCCGTTCCGCCCCGCGATGGAATATCTAAAAGAAAGTTCCGCGGGGATCAACGGGAATATGAGCCTGGCGGGAGGTGGTTTTAGTCGGTAAAAAACCGGCATGCCTCTGGATCGGTCAAGAGGTATCTTTTGAAGATTTCCACCTTCCTACCGAAACCAAAAAAAAAAGAAAAAAAAAAGATGTTACTACTGGCCTCGCTCCCAGGTAGCGTGTCTCCTTGTCCTGAAAAGTACGAAAGATCTCTTTAAGACCGCTCCCGAGGGGGGCCCGTTGCGGTCACCGCCCTGCTTCCTCAAACCTTGAGGGAAGAGCAACAACCGATCGTTCGTGGGACGTCACTTTGGGAATAGCGTCCCTGTACCTTGCAACCTTAGTACCTTCTGTTGATGTCCGTAATCGTGGATCCTATAAGGGTTAAAACTTTGGTCTTGACACCACTCTACTCACCGGTTCCTTTTCCAATTTTTTCGAGTCGTCCTGGTACACAAAGAATCAACCAACGTTGGTGACGACGTACAATTTCCAAAATAATAAAAGATGTGTTGGTTTTAATTTCAGTTTAGTTTTATTAAATGTTGATTTTCCTGGGGGCGATGCCTCCAAGGCAAGAGCGATATGTAGATATAAATTAAAATCAGAGTATTTTTGCTCCTTGTTACAGATGCAGATGTAAAATTAAAATTAGAGTATTTCGGCTCTGTGGCACGAGGATTAAGATACTGCGGCCTGGAGATCACTTTGCTATTCCTTTATAAAGGAAAACAAATCGAGATTTGTAGCCCGAAAATACACACTTTCATACCACAATCTCGATTTTTGAGTATCCTGAGTGAGATGCTCAGTATTTACTTTAGATAAGAATTCAATTTCTTGAATTCTTACGAAACTACTTCGCAGATGTGGGAATGTATCTGGTTTTGGTTTTGTATTTGTTTTTCTCACTGGAAAATTTTCAGATAAAAATAACGATCTCTGAATTTTGGTTTTCGATGATGTCGTGGGGCAAATGTGAAATGATAAACGAATATTAGATTCGTTTATTGTGGATTTGATTTTAATTTATGATTTTGAATTTAATTATGCCGTGGGGGCAAATGTTAGGCGATAAACGAATGTTTGATTCTTTTATTGCGAATTTTGGATCATGTTTGGGTTTTTACAATACCTGTTTTTATAACATGTCACAATAATTGATATGTTTTCTTTTTAAAATGTATTCTATTTTTTTCTACATTATGTATTATTTATAATTTTTTTTCATTAATTTTTTAATTACATATATAGGGGGTTGACATGCAAAATAAAAAATAAAAAAATGAAAAAGACGGACTTTGTGTTTGTATAGTATAAGGAAAACAAATAAAAATAAAAAAAAAATAAAAAATTAAAATTAAATGAAAAACAAAAAAAAATAATAATTGGAATTGGGAATAGAGGGAAGAAAAGCGGTGCGCCTTAGAGGCATACTATGTTTGGGGACGTGTAGTCCTTTCTTCATCACTGATCCACCACCAATTGGGATGGGATCGATTTTTTATTGATTTTATTGATTTCAAGGTATCTGACTGCAGTTTTTACTTGAAGGGGAAGATTATTACTTCCTGCAATGGAAAATGTTTTCCAATTCCGTTTTGTATCCCTTGATGCACTGGACAGGGGCGTTCTGAAAAGGATAGTCTCTGTGTTTTGGAAATTTATTTTTAATTTCCAGTCGTCGCAAAAACGTTTGATTTTGTTGAAATCATGTTGCAGAAGTCTGTTGATGGCATCAAACTTTTCACCAGATCCATACATCACAATGTCGTCGGCATACGCAATTGCATGGTTAAGAGAGCCCACTACATCACTAGTGTAAATGTTAAATAAAATTGGAGAATTCACTGCACCCTGTTGTAGGAAGTTTTTGATGTGGAAGGTCTTGTGAGAGATTATATCTCCACATTTCACCACAACTTGTTTACCCATTATCATATCGTAAATAATGTATAATAAATATTCGAGCATACCTAGATTTGATAACTTATATACAAGCCCTTCTAACCATACGGTGTCGAAAGCTTTTTCAAAGTCAACCAAACAGGCCCCTGTGCATTGTCGCTTCACCTTGTTCCACTGTATGTCGGAAACAAGTTTTGTCGCAGCATGAACGGTGGCATGTTGCGATCGGAAACCAAACTGGTTGTTCAGAATAATACCATTTTCCTCACACCAGTTATTCTATGCCTTATTTATAATTTTCTCCAATACTTTGCTGATGTTCGGAAGCAACCTAATCGAGCGAAGATTAGCTGGATTGTTCCTGTCCTTGCCCTTTTTGGGGATGGGATGGACTACTGCAGATTTCCATTGGGTTGGATAATATGCATTAGCGTCGCCATGTAGTAGATATTTTACTGATTTATATATTTATATGTATATATATGTGTGTGAGACGTGTATGAATTTTGTCCTTTGATTATCCACAGCATAACTTCCCTAATTGTTGCTGTTTAAAGCGCAGCTCGTTAAAATTGGATGGCGTAGAGCGCCGCAGTTAATGAATCAAAGACGCAATTGGTTTCTGATTAATTTATTCTGGAAAATGCTGGGGTATTTATACTCCCAATCAATCACTCGATTATTTACAAGTTTCATAATTCACTCATACAAATATTGCTTAACAAGCTATTCCATTCTTAATTGAAACTTCACTCATACAATTCTGCTTACTATGCTACTTCATTTCCTATCACCAGCTTAGCGCATAGCGTAAGAAGAATGATACGGTTTGACCCAATTAATTAGTGAATCATTTGCCAGTGGCAAATTCGCAAACGATTGTCATATGATTCTATCAAATCGTAACCGGAGCAATTCGTTTGTTTTACTTAATGAAATGAATTGACCTTGAATTTATTGTCAACAACGACAAGGGCAATTGATTCATTTGAGATTATTGTTTATGGTCATTTCATGTATATGTTGTTACACTACAGGAATACTATCTATTCCAGAATATTTTTTATTCTCAATCGATCTAAGAATGTCCGTCAGTTCATTCTTGTGTACAAATATGTTAGTGTTTAGATTTCTAAACAGGGAATCCGCTCTATTTATTTCACTAAAGATAGTGAAACTTCGACCCAAGATATGCCAATTGTTAAGTTCATTGCGTAGCGAAATTGTTTTTGGAGAACTTTTTTTCCAGGTCAAGATTAGAATGAGCCGATTCGTTCAATCTATACACTGCTTCGAAACAAGCACCAATTGAGTTCGTCTTTTTTTGCGGATTCCCGACTATTATGAACTCTTCGTTAGAGTTGATGTGTTCCAAGGTAAGTCCTGCGTTCAGCAGGTTTTGACAATTCTCGGGAGTCCGCGGAACTCGCAGACATGGGATGTCATTATAATCTTTACTTCGAAAGACTTTATTTATTTGAGGGAACATATTCGGTCCACTAGCTTTAATAGCTTGAATTCTCTTGTTCCAATCTCATTAATTACTGATTTGTAGTTGTCGTGCATCAGTTTTTGAAGATTTTTAATTAATGGCTTAATTGTTTTTATTTCCTGGTTATTTGGTTCGCTGAACTGTCTGTAGAGCAGTTTTAACTTGGAGAGCAGAATACTCTTTTGCATATACAGCTCGTAGATCGTTGCGTTTCTGTACCGGTTTGTATGGCTCTCCATGTGCGACACTTCTGGCATAGAACGATCATTGTATTAGTCACAATGTTGTTCATCGTCGAGAGCTAATGACCAATTTCGTCATTATGAAGATTTCTGTCAGTTGGTGGATCTATGCCATTGGAGCTTAATTCTTTTTTCATTATCCGATCAAAGCGCGACCAGTGTGCTTTTCCAAAATTAAGAGAATGTATCTATTTGTACTGTTCATGTAGTGAGTGTTCGATTAGGACATGTATTACAGCACCAAGTCCGTAATGATCGCTATCGTACTCGATTGTACGAAGACAATTTCGAGTATTTAGATCCGTATCTAATAATTGTATTTGCTCGTCCAGCAACAGTAAATCCAAGAAGGAATTTCCTCTTGGATATGACGGCGTAGTTATAGCGTACAATTCTAGTTTATGTTCGATAGCGTTTGTTTGCCACCAGTCGAACAACACATTGCCTCTTGTGTTTGTGATAAGGTTACCCCAAGCATTGGGCTTGAAATTGAGATCTCCCGCCATAAAGAAATAATTATTTTCCGAGTCTAACTTGAGACTTCGAAAAGGATATCAAGTTCATTGATAAACTGTATACACTGGGGACGGGAGCATAAGCAGAGATCACATATAGATGCTTTTGACTTTTCAAAGGAATATCTATAACGCAGGCTCCTACTACCTGGAACTTGTATACATCTGCCGGAAAAGATGTGAATTCTCACCTCACCCAAAACTCCTTGTAAAGAATTCGCTAACATTCATGCAATTAATGCATTATCAAAATTCTCTGAAAAGAATTCTTTACACACAAGCATCATCCTCAATTAGGAAAACTTATCGGCGCCCCCGTCAGCCAGCGTACCCTGCCATTTTCCTGGTTTATACACAGTCTCGGCAGCCTTTTGTCCAATCGACAAAAGCAGTTTGCGCATCTAGCGTCTAACCGCCAAGAATCGATTTCTCCACCATATAAACATCCATACAATGAATCCCACCTTTTTCGCCAGAGACAATATATAAAACATCCGATGTAGACGTGCAATTCAGCTCTCTAAATAAATCTTTATCAACCGCAGTGAATTTATTATTAAATTCGTGAAATATTAATCGCAATCAACTCATTAGACTATTTATTCATTTATCGTGCATTTATTTCGGTTTTGTGCACATTTAATACACTTTTTCATTGACAAACATACAATTACATTATCAATTAAATTGCTGTTTATCACGTAACCAATGTGTTTTAATATCACGAAAACATCGGCTTTCACTCCGTGAATACTCAGTTTCAAAACGTGTGTTTAAAAAACGGACAACCTATTGATATAATTAATCTAATTAATAAACGAGAACGAAACCACGAAACAGAAAAACAGTGACGTGACGTGTGTGACAATTAAAACAAAGTGCAACAACAACAAACAAACAAAACAAATGTTAAAAGCGACAAAAAACGTGCTCACAAAATCACTTCAGTGAGGTACAAAAACAAAGCAAGACAATTAAAATATATCATCTCAGTCGTAAAAGTGAAAACTAAAACACACAATATATTGCAAGTTAAGCACAGAGTTTTCATTTGGCGCGAGTGCAAGTTTACTAACTCTTAGCCGACGATAGCCGAGTTCGAGTCGGCGTACAGAAGATATCGACTTCGTGGTTCGTATTGCAGGTCACCTTTGTTTTTTTTTAATGAAAACAAACTGGAAAGAACCAGCATGAACACGGAGGAAGATAAAAACGCGACAACACACAAACGGAAAGGTGCACCGAAAAACTCCATTGTGACGCGATGTAAAACCGCGAAATTAACAATGGAGAAAGGAGATAAGCAAATGGAGGAGGTCAATGAGCTTGTAGCCTTTCCGCCAAACCCTACGGTCTACTTACCTGAAAAACCCCCATAACTACTACCCAACTCCCTTAAGTTTGCTAATGCAACGGTATTAGTACCTGTAAATGCTTCACGCATTATATAGATCACCATCTGTAATCATAAGATCCCTATAAAGAAAACTTACCTTCATGCATCCCTTCGCATACAATTTTCCGTAAGATTTCTTTGTTTGCTTATTTGGTATTCTGAACCAATTCGGTACCAGACAAATTCCTGTAGACAAAATAATTCGGATTGCATTCAATGTAACCGTCATGACAGGGACCATAAATATCGCGCCGTCTATTTTCCCAGCCGCGTCATATACCTTTTCATACACATTGTCTGGCAATCTTTTTTGTTTGTCTTACCAACAAACAACCCAAGCAGCTGCATATAATTAGCGCAATAGACGCCGAAACCAAATTCTCCAGCATTTCCTAATGCAAATATGAACCCGGTTTCTACTGCAGCCAGAGATGCCATAAAAATCCAATTTGCTTTAGCACCTTTTTCTCCTAACGTCGAAAATAGCGACGAGGCATCGTGTAAACAATGACCCGCATTACCAGCGGCGCATGTGGTCATTTTTCCCTATTGTCCTTGCCGCCTGCCTGTTTTCGAACACATGCAACAACATTGAATCTGTTCGACCGCGCACATATACCACCGCACCACTAGTTGCACCCTTAAGAGAAAAGTTTTTCTCTCTCTTCCTTTTTTTTCCTTAGCGAAATCATCTCTGCATGAGATGACGATCATGAGTCAAATTCCATCCTTCGACCGGACCAGGTCGTGTCTCCTATCGCTTCCCTGGTGCGCACAGGGAAGCGATAATCGATTATAATCGCTCGAGTCGTTGTCTCCAATCGTGAGTCGAGAGTCGCGTTGGGTAACCACGAAATGTATTCGTGTTTTCCCCTGTCGAATAACATTTAAACTTAAAGTTACATCCAATCGTTTTGTTTTTAATTGTGTATTTGTGTCCCGTCATCAAACAGTATGCAATAAATTAAAGTGAAATAACCATTTAAATCTGTGGCAGTGTGTTTTAATTTCTGTATGGTTTCCCCTGGTGATCGTTCGTTTACAGGCCGCGGCGGAACTTTTTTTTGTGTGAGAACGAAGTGGAACCCAGCGCCCATGTCGGTGCCCTGACTTCGCTCCTACAAGCTCCCATCCCCCTCCAACTTTAACATGTATGGGGCAAACAACTCGTTCGCTTCTCTTGCATCCTCAGAGTCTGGGCATGAAGAAGAGGAAATAAGTGAATTGGAGGCGAAACTTGCGATGGCAAGAGCCCGACTAGAAGAGAGACGCCGAAAGAAAAAAATAGCGGGACTCGAAAAAGAAAAAGACACCGAACAACAACAAGAGCCGAAGCCAAAAGCCGGCCAACAGCAACAGCAACAATCAACACAAAATCGACCACAGCGAGCAACACAACAGCGGCAAAGCAACAATAACAACCAAAAAAATAAAGATGCTGTGGCGGTTTCCCCCGACGCCACTGCCCGCCTCACATTTTCAACGGGAGCACCCCATAAGAGGGGCATGAACCCAGGCGACGGTGCATTGTCCGAATTTATCGGGCATGCGGTTGATACGCTATGCAGCGTGGTTTTCGTTCCACACCATTGGGAGCGGAAACAACAAAAACCTGGTCGTCGAAAAGCATCAAATTCTATTGGGAATAAAAGCAAAATTTCCTGTAAGGAAGAATCGCTTGTTTGTGCGTAGCACAACATGAAGACCCGATGGAATTTGCCCACCAGCAGCACCACCGGGGAATTTCCAACCGACGCCGACGGCCAACGGAAATATTCCAATTTTGGTCCCGCCAACATGCACCCCTTCTCGAGTGGAGAAAACGGTCGCATCCTCAACCAACGGAGCAATCGAGATATGCGGACAAGAATATCTTCGATCCAGCACCGTCACACACAAGCAGCCTGCCCCCTTTTCATCGGCGAAACACGGCAGGCATTTCGGTAGCAAAAACCAACCTACAGGCACGTAATAACATGCTTGCCTACAAGAGAAACCAACACAAGGAATAGCCACCTGCACCAATTGCACAACGATCGATATGCGATCTACGGCGATCCTAAGTGTGGTCGCGATCGTATAAACGTTCGTCGTTCATATGTAAAATTCACCAAACGAAATGTGCACGATCAGCAATAATGCTTTACGCAGTCGTGATCGTGTACACATTTCAACCCCGGTATGAACTTGCAATCATGTGAATTCATGTCCCATGTCTGCATGCTAGGGGATACACACGTAAGCGGCAGACGCGATTATCGTGTGTATGTTTTCACCCTTTCCTTTTTTTCTTGTTCTCCTGGCCAAAGCTAAAAGCGCACCATATATGGTAGTCGAGGCAATGGTCGGGATTCGTTTTGGGCTCTAGCGCTGTGTGTGCAAAGTGAGGGAAAAAGAAGAAAGGATTGCATATGAGGTAACCCTTGTGAATTAGTATGAATTAAGAAATTAGTCGTTGAGAAGATTTGAAAAGAGTCAGTAAAACCGTTCGGGCTAAGACTAAAGTGGTGCGCCATATTGTGAATATAACTTATATCTACACAGTGTTATTTTTTTATCCGAAGTACATTGTCTGCCTAAGTTACCTGTGAATAAGAATTACGAACAGATGATATATAGTTACCTTGTTTTTTATCCGAAGTACATTGTCTTCCTAAGTTACAGTATATTGTTTTCCTAAGTTACACTTACATGAATAAATAAATTTCGAATAAGAAGGCGCTTTAATTATTGGAGTCGGATACGAACTGAACCAGTGGGGGTACGTGGTTAACCTGTGCCCCTGTGGCACCCTGATTGCCACGCCACGTAACATTAAACACAAAGACCCATAATGCAACCAATCAACACCATATATATTAAGTGTAAGGAATTGGTAAGTCTTTGTAAGCTAGCTATAGGAAACAATTTTGTAGTTAAAAGACTGGCTGGTAACAGGCATGCCATTCAAACCTATGCGGTGGCAGACCACGACAAAATTAAAGAGGTCTTAAAAAGGGCCACCGCGGAATTCTATTCCTTCACGCCGAAGCAAACAAAGAGGGTAACGGTTCTATTAAAGGGTGTCGACCCTGAGGTGGAACCGGAGGCTCTGCTCGAGATGCTTCAAAAGTTGAGGCACGACGATCTCGAGATTATCTCCGTAAAACCGTTCACCACAACCAAGGCAAGAAGGGAAAATCGCAAGCTATCCTTCTTTTTGGTTCAATTAACACCCAGCAGTAGAATTGGTGGTCTAAGAAAGATTACAGTCCTGGATCATCAAAGTGTCACACGGGACAAATTAAAAAAAGGCAGAGACATCCTGCAATGTGTCCGCTGCCAAAGGTTTGGTCACGCGGCGGCGAACTGTGAAATGCAGCACCGTTGCGTAAAATGCGGAAAAGAAGAAGGGCAGAAGGGGTCGCAATCTTTATTAGAAAAGGGATCTATCATAAAGTAATATATAGTGGAGAAGTGCGCAGGTTCCGGGTGCTGGAAGCCTGTATCGTACGCATACCCCTTCAGCAAGGAAGGGGCTTGTATGCGATTGCGGTCTATGCACCTGAGGAGCACAAACATAACCTATTTATAGCGGAGCTCGAGACACTCTTTCGATGCTTACATTTGCACCTGGACAAAAACTACTTTATCCTAGGGCGAGATATGAACGCCAAGCATAGAAATTGGGGAAATTTCATATCTAATGCTAGAGGAAATCAGTTGGCTGGCTGGTTAGATCAGTATCATATTGAATATAGAACTGACCTGCTAGCTACCGAATATCCATCGTTCCTTAGAGGTAGATCGTTTTTAGATATCTTGCTAATTGACTCACGACTGAAAATACTTAACACCAACAGACGAAACAGAAACTGTTTACGGACGATTGAATACGACAGTGACCACTGTGCATTCACGGCAGTAATGGAGCTTCCGAGCGATCTCGCAGATCTGGAGGAATTCGTGATCCCGCAACCCTATAACTACAGGGCAATGCGATGGCCGCGGTTCACCAGATTATTAACAAGAGAACTTCGTTCGAATGACTTTAATCTGCCAGTAAACAGAAACCTGACAAATGGACGAAACCGTAAAACGAACAATGGACAAAACAATTCCGAAAACAACAGTTACAGATCACATAAACATGTACAGAAACACAACAATAAACGCACTCCACAAGAAAAAGAGCAGACTGCTATCGAAACGAAAACAATTACACATACAGTTTACAGACATACAAGACCAGGAGATAATATAAGATAAAATCTCCAACAATTACTTAAAGCTAATTATAGATTAGCAACTAATTTGTATTGGAACAACAGAATTCGAGCTATAAAAACTAATAACCCAAATATGTTTCCACAAATAAATAAAATATTCAGGAGAAATAATCAAACCGAGAGCCAGCGTCTCCAAATTCCACGTACTGAGGTAAACAAGCAGCTGCTAACCAACATTGGCATAGATACAGAGAACGCTATCCTCAATAGTGAGCTCTTCGTGATCGAAGATCCTTTGGAGAAGGCGAACGCTGTGGGAGCTGTCTTTCAGGAAATGTACAAGGTGAATGAAAGCATTCACCGAAATCACGACCTGGAGGACAGAGTTCTACTGAATCACCTGCACCTCCGGAATGAAATGTCACATTGGCGATCGGAGAATCCGGGTTTTACCGAATTCAGTGACGATAATCTGTCAATTGACATTAATGCCAATGGTGAGGCTAATAGCCTTTTAATCACAAGGGAAGGAATCCAGAGTATTTTCGACTCATTAAGAAGCAAAAAGTCAGTGGGAATAGATGGAGTACCTAACATCGTACTCAAAAACCTGCCCCCAAAGGCAATAGATATATACACGGTCATGTTTAACAACGCATTGAATAATGCATATTATCCCGCGCGTTGGAAAACGGCTATCACTCAACCCATCCCAAAACAGGGCAAAGACTGTACAAATCCAATGAACATGCGTTCGATAAGTTTACTCCCAAGCATCAGTAAAGTATTTGAAAAAACCATTAACAAAGCTGTGGTAAAATGGGTAGACGACAACAGCATTATTCCAAATAACCAGTTTGGCTTTAGGGCGGGTCATGAAACCACATATGCCGCAGCTAAACTGGTCTCCGACATACAATGGAATAAATGTAGGAACCAATGCACAGGTGCCTGTCTGATCGACTTGGAAAAAGCCTTTGACACCGTCTGGATCGAAAGGTTGTATTACAAACTGGTCAGATATGGCATACATAAGCCTTTACTATATGTACTTTACGATATGTTAAAGGACAGGAGGTTCGTGGTCAAAAGTGGTAATGTGACCTCTAATAAAACGTATAATATCAAGAATGGCTTGCAACAGGGTGCGGTACTCTCTCCGATTCTTTTTAACATTTACATTAGCGACTTATTAGATGCACCTTCGCAGGCTATTACGTACGCAGACGATCTCATAATCTACGGAATAGCCCCGAATGTTGAGATCATAAATAGTTTAATACAGCGAGACTTCAACAACGTGCAGCGCTATTGCGACAACTGGAAACTTAAGATTAACTTCCAGAAATGTGAAGCCATCCTATTTATAACTCCATTACATAAAGCCACGAACGACACAAAAAAAAACTGGCGGAAGGCTAGTTATCGTGGGACCGCATGGAGATAAACTGGAAACCAAGAGTTTAGTTAAATACCTTGGCATCTGGCTAGATCAATATCTGTATTTCAACAGACATGTAGAGGCTGCTATGCTCAAAGCGAGGAAAACTTTTGCTATGACAGGGAGGCTATTTCTCAGTAGCCAACTTGACAGCAGGGTAAAAGTCATATGCTACATGACGCTAATCAGGCAAATGCTCATATATGGTTGTCCAGTATGGCTTAACATAGGTCCAAATTTGATGGAAAAGATTCGGTTGTTCGAAAGGAAGTGTCTCAGAAGTTGTCTCAGATTATATCGGACACCGGAATCGGACTATATAAAGTATTATTCAAATGAGACTTTATATAATGAAGCGTACATAAATAGGGTGGATAATTTTATGATTAAATTAATCAGAGGACATATTGCGAGAGCAATAAGCTCGTCCAATGACCTAATTTTCGGGGTCTATTATCCAAATACCCTGTACTATGAGAACGTGCGTCGCAACGGTTTTGTTCCACCAGAGGCGTTCCTTGATTTGGACAAGAAAGGGCTTATACAGGATAGATCCGGAATTCCGCTGATCTATCATGTAAATAGATCATCCGTAGACGGCCGAATGTGCTACGAGCCGGAAGTAACGTACACCGAAGAAGATCTCTTGCGCTTCAGTAGGGCTATTTCCCACAGAGAACGGGACGATAGTATTAGACAGCGTCAACAGTTCTGGTGGTTGAATGGCATATAAAGACCTGGATACCAAAGTCGGTATAGAATCAGACTATCATCAGCTAGCTTACATAGACTTAGCTTTTCTAGAATTAGGGTAGTATAAGATTTAAGTTAAGTTAAGTTAAGTTAAGTGCTTTTATATAAAATTAAAAAAAAAAAAATAGGTAAGTTAAGTGAGTGAAATTTTAAGAAAAAAAGGCAAAAAAAAATTGACACAAAGTTTTTCAAATTTTTCTTTGTCACAAAAAATTATAAGTACTGCCACAAAGTTCTGTCGCCGAAAGGCAAATTATACAAATGTTAAGTAATGTTTAGCTTAGAGCGTCTGCGAAGGACCAGTAAGTTATTATATAAGATAATTAAGCTAGAATTTAAGCATTTTTTGTGTAGCCTTTAATTTAGAAACTAAGAATATTTAAAAGAGAATAAAAAATGTTTTAAAAATGAAATGACCCTTTTCGCCAGCACGATACCGTGCACAATCACCACTGTGCACCTAAATTCCGTTTAGCACCCAGTTTTCCTAATTGCTTGCAGACTATTTATACAGCTGCATCCATGTCTTCAATGATGCCCTTTGCTCTTTCCTCCTTTCTCAGTTTCGTTTTCCCATGACCTCGTTGCATGAGTAAACAATGAATCAATTAGCACACTAGCTAAGATCGACCCAGAGAGACCCTCTCCAATTCACCACCACAAACAGAAACTTCACATTTCTCTCAAGGAAACAAAACTCACCCTTAGCTGAGAGGGACTCACCACGTTTCTCTCGAGGTTATTCATTGCGCACACGCCGAGTCAATATTCAACCACAAAAGAGATCCGTCGCGTTTGAGATTGCGCACGGGAGTGCGCACCCGCCATTTAGTTAAACGGGTTCCTACACCCAAATCGGGAGTCAAGTAATAACCACCAGTGAGTGTATTTTATGATTTATTTGGCTTAATTCAAGTTTATTTACAATAACTATAATCCTTATAAACTAACTTAAAACTAGAGTAATAATTAAACAAAGAGAAGAAACAAAAAGAAAATTATATATATATATATATATATATATATATATATATATATATATATAGATAGATATATATATATATATATATAATAAAAAAAAAAAAAATTAAAAACAAAAAAAAACAACGAAGGAGTAGACGACTTCGGGGTAGGAGAGGTAGGAGGCTGGGGAGAGCGAGTGTATGTATGTGGCACATGTGGGATATGTGAGACAGCGAACAGTGAACGGCATATGTGTTGGAATGTGTACGGGTTGTGAGGGGATAGACGTTGGGCGAGGCAAGGTCAGCCGGGGAAAGAGAGGAGACGGAGTTTGAATGCAGTAGATGTCAGGTGGAAATCGAAGGAGGTAGGGTAAGAGTTTGCCAACTTCTGCATTCGCGAAGTGGGTTCATTAGAGCCGAAAGAAGTGTGGTTGGTGGGCAGATAGAATAGGCGAGGGTTTCGCAGGTTACGGGGGTTAGTGTGATGTGCAATGATGGAAAGCAAGCTTGTGCAGTTGACTGTGCCTGAAAGGAGACGGTGAATGAAAAGGATATCGGCATGAGTCCTGCACTCCTCAAGTGTGTTGAGGTTAATCAGATGGAGCCGGCTTGTGTATGGGGGAGAATCCGAGGATTCACCCAGTTCAGTCCGCGGAGGGCAAAACGCAGAAAACGACGTTGCACGCTTTCGATTCTGCGAATATGGGACGAATAGTGTGGAGACCAGACCTGACTGGCGTATTCAAGAAGGTGGCGGACGAAGGCTATGTAGAGAGAACGGGAAACGTAAGGATTAGAGAATTTTTTAGACCAGCGTTTCACAAACCCAAGGGCAGAGTTGGCCTTAAGAATAATATCATCAATATGCGGGATGAAGCTAAGCTCCCTGTCAAATAAGATCCCGAGGTCACATATCGGGGGTACAGTTGATATCTGTTGGTTTAGCAGAAGAAGGGCCGTTGGCGCGGGGGGGGGGGGGGGGGGGGGGGGGGGGGGACTTTGAGGGAGAAGGTGATGGAGTGACATTTGACAACGCTGAGTTCAAGGCAGTTATTACGGCACCCAGGTGAGAAGCTATCGAGATCCGTTTGGAGAAGTGAGGAGTCGAGACCAGAAATGTTCGTTTTGTAAAGTTTGGCGTCGTCCGCATAGAGGGAGATGAATGAGTATTTAATAATGGAGTCAACGTCATTGATGGTAAGGATAAATAGGGGGGGGGGGGGGGATCTAGATGACCGCCTTGTGGAACCCCTGACGTGGGTAGAAAAGGATTGGACAGGGAGGTTCTGAATTTGACACGGTAGGATCGATCTGTCAGATAAGAAGGGAACCTAGGGAACCTAGGGAGAACAGCTTAAAAAGCATGAGATTATGGGAGATTTTGTCAAAGGCCTTGGTGAAATCGGTGGTGATTACATCGACTTCGTTGCCATTCTCTAAGGCACGGAGAGTATGGGATGAGAACCCGATCAGATTCGTTGTGGTCGACGTGCCTGCAAGAAAACCATGCTGGTTGGGTGAGATGATGGATTTACAACGGAAAGATAACGCGCTGTAAAGAATCTCTTCGAACAGTTTGGAGATTTGAGACAGTTTGGCGATTTGAGAGAGTTTGGCTTATATCGTTTTTAGGTTCCTCTTTATGTATGGGGTGACGTAGGAGGAATTCCAGATACTAGGGAAGATACATTATGAAAGGGATATATTGAATATCTTTGATATCTGGAGAGAAAGAAAAGAGGAACATTTCTTTAAGAATATAGCTGGGAGTCCAGGGCTAAACTCGTCTTTGAGTAAGTTTAATTTCTCCTCAACTACCTGATGCTGAATAATTTGAGAGGTGAAGGGGCCGAGGGAGATCTCGGACAAGTCTTTGAAGTAAGACGGATTGGGCTCCAAGGATATATCTGTGAAGGATTTATTGAAAAACGAAGCGAATAGATTGGCAATAGTTAGGGGTCGGTTGAAGTAGTCGCGCCATAAGAAAGGGAGTTAGGATAGGCGTAGGATTTACGTTTGTAATTTATAAAGTGGAAAAAAGATTTGGGGTCATTGATCAAATTGAATTGTGTTTTTGTGAGGTAGTGGGAGTAGAGGGAGTTGTAGAGCTCCGAAATTTATAAAAGGAACCGAGATAGTTGGATTAGATTTGGAAGGAACGAGTTTTGAGGAAAATATTCCACAAATTATTTCTCTTGTTCCGAAGGGTGCGGAGTGTGCGGTTGTACCATGGCGTCGATGAAGCCGATAACCTGTGACGAGAATAGGGGACATATAGGGCGATGGCATAGTAGATCTCCTTGTAGAGAGTGGCAGTAGCTTCTTCTAACCCCAGATGATCAAATGCGAAACGCTGTTTCGCTAAGATGGTCATTAGAAGACGGAAGTTAGCTTTGTGGAAGTTGTAGGAAAAGCTGTCGTGAGGTAGAGAAGGCTGGGTTTCATGACCAAGATAAAGGGATAAGAGCAGCGGAGGGTGGTAATTATCATTGGTAGAGAGGGCTTGTGTACTAGGGGCAACTGAGGACTTGTGAGGGTCCGTTGTGAACACGAAGTCCAGTTGTCTCCCCATATGATTTGGGACATAGCTTATTTGATGGAGGCATGAGTCGGTGAGGCCGTTAATAAAAATACGTTCCTTGGAACTTGTAGGTTTTGAGACGTAGAAGGCTTGGTCCTCAGCCAATGTCCATTGAAGATGGGGGAGGTTAAAATCGCCAAGAACGACGATATCGTTTAGGGAGGTGCTCAACTCGGTAAGGTTATCTACCGCTTCTATTGCGAGTTCGTATGACACGATGAGTCGTGGAGAAGGTATATAGAAGCAGATAATGAAAAGAGACTTAGGGCGCTTGCCAATTTTAATTGCGACGTAGTCAAGATCCGGAGAAGAAGGGATGGCAATTAGAGACGATGCGAGCCTGTTATGAGTGGCAAGCAGTACTCCATGGAGCGGCATGGGGAATTGGGACCTTCTCGATGAGCATTATCATCGCGAAAAACATTGAAGGAGAGAGGAAATATTTCAAGACTACTAATACTGGGGATAAGGTTGGTCTCAGTCAGAGCATACATGTAAAAGGGGAGGGAATATGCCTTTTCCAGTGTCTATTGTGTTTTGGAGCGGAGACCTCTAACATTCTGATAGCAGACGGTTAGGGGGAGCGTATTGAGGGTATTGAGATAATAGGGGGGACGAGAGGGCGACTGATTAGGGTCAAAAGTGCTTGTCATTATTGGGATAGGTCATCTTGTTATCGATATATTGGCGAAATGCCGAGAGATCTTTTAAAACTTTATTAGGGAGCATGTCGAGATTTTTATGGAACTTAACGAACACTTTGCGAAGGCTAGGAAAGCCGGTGGGTAGACCTTCCTGTGGGGTGGAGACCATTACGCTGGTGTTCGTTTTACCTTCGTAACAGACAGAGTCAGATTTATCGTGGAGGTATGAAAGATAGAGGCTCCTCAATAGTATTGTGGTTAGTATACTCGCCTGTCACGCGGGACACCGGGGTTCAATTCCTCGTCGGGGAGCCTCTGGCGCAAGACTAATGACCTTGTCTGGAAAAAACAAATCATTATGGAAAATTTTACAAGCCTCAGGACTTGCTAAATAAGGCCAAGACCGGTTCCCGGTTGTAGTTCCGATGATGATGATGATGATGATGATGAAAGATAGAGGCGGACATTTTCGTAGGTCATTTTGTTCCTAAATTTAGACAAGGCATACCGATTGTCAGAAGAATTAATGGTTTGCTGAGTGAGTTTGACAGACCGGGGAGTGCAGACGTGTTTCAACCACGAGTGTGCCTCCGGGAGTCTTCAGTACAAGTTAGTAGTGTTTTGTCGGTGTACGTCGTGTTCTAATAGTTTGGCATTTTAATCTGACGCTTTGTGTTGGTATTTTAACAAAAGATGTATTGTTTACAAATTAATTGGATAAAGTATATCTTCAAATGAAACGAATTCATTTTATTCGGAACAAACAAGTTAACTTAGAACAAATTAGACATTATATTAAACTCGAAAGCGTACCTACAAACGGAACAAGTCCATTTCAATCGGAACAAAAATGTTACTTAAAACAAATTAAATGTGCTGTAAGAAACTAATGTGAACAATAAAAAGGAAGAATTAAAAATAAAAATCATTTATGCAAATAATAACCTAGTGTTGTTTTATTTTCCTTTCATGTCAACGGTTTGTGGCGGAGCTTTGATTGAACAGTATTCGGCTTAAAACGGTGGGATACTAGTGAACCCGGGTCCGTGCCGGCACACCAACTAATATTACCCCACACGGCGTTTGATTAAATTTTAAACCAGCTAAGATATATTTGTCAGTGGGTGTTTACAGTAGCTTGAGAAGTCTCCGCAGCACGGGACATTTTTCAGGTCTTGGGAAGTCTTCGAGAGTAATCGAAAATTTTACCAGCAGCAGCAGTTTTGAACATGAAACGGAACAGACTAAAAAGCTTATATTCCGAATGTAAATATGCCCTTGCTTTTAAATATCAACGGCAATTCTTCCGTTAATGTTTGAAAATTGTTTCGTGCAGGAAAATACTGATTTTGAATCCAACGGATTTTTCGGTTGATGAATAATAATTTTCAGTTTAGCATATATCCTTTGGTTGGAGAAAAAAAATAGGGTATGAGAGTAATACCACTCAATAATGTGCCGAACTGCCACAAAAGTAAAGGACGTCAGTTAAACCTCCTTACCAACTCAACCATTTAGGTACAACTATGGTAATGCAGTTTAACGGTCATATTCAACATCTTCCACCATTCCAAAACCAAACTCCTGTACTGCTCAGTTCCAATTAACAGGCACAAGCATCTTCTGATCCTTGATGCTGATCCGATGAAAGAGCAGGATGACAGATATGCAATTGCAAGAAAGTTGCAGCTAGCGTGTATTTATAAGGACATAAGTTCAACACATTTGTCACTATTAAGTAATCAGTGAATTATTTATTCTTGTAAGATTGTAAAAACAACGAAATTTGAGTTCATTTATAGTAGTTCTGCGCCTACGTGGATGATGTGTTAAATTTTCTTTCTTTTGTTATTGTTTCCTACATTTTGTTATGTTGGCTTTCTTTTCCTTAGGACACTTTGATGCAAATAGCACCAAATTCTATACTCTCTCCATCCTTTAGAGGCCACACCATGAGTTGTAACATTTAAGAGGTTCTCAAAGGTGGTCCGTCTGATATATAGGCAGAATGAATCGGATATAACTATTTCTAGTCAATGATGTTCACCATTAAATTCATATAAAATATCTACAATAAATATTGTTAACCCCGGCCTTATTTATTATTGTTGCTCCCCAGAAATCATTTCAAACTTGTGAAATTCCTTAAGTTGAAAAATAAACCCAATTCTTCTGCATCAACAAATAACAGGTTCTAATTCTAGTTATATCGAAGCGGCAAGGTGGCCATAACGTGTACATAGTATATAATTGCACTTAGCTGACTGCAGTAGTACGAGACGATTACCTATTGGATCTTCAGTGTTCACTGTTGTATCCCATTTGCCTTAGCGGCAAGCACTGTTCTTTATAAATTACCTGTAAAGACATTAGAAACGGGTATTTAGGTACGCATCGGATAATTGAACCTATTGCCGGCAGTTTCTCCTGCCAATCGACATTCTGCGGAAATAATTACGTTGTGCAACAATGTCCATTGAAATCAGTGATCACCGAAATCCTCTCTCTCACACACACACATCGATTTACTCAGAGTATCCGTGAACAAAGGACAATTAATTTAATTACATTCACCATAAGCCAAGTAATACTCTGGATATGAAAACCTTCACGATGCATAGATACAACCTCTCACAATACGACCGAAAGTCACGTCAGCTATTGTCATTTGACTATTACAGTGAAGCCGGTGAGAAATATCTGCAATTATTGCTATCATTTCATATCTGTACTTTTTTATGGTGTTTAATTATAATGGTATGTTATGTTCCCCAAAAGGTGGGTATGTTTGCAAAACCGTTTCAAGGCGATTGTTAACTGGGAACTGGGGAAATGGTTCTGCCGTTCGATTCTAAATTTCTCAATAGGGTCCTACTTGACGATTCACTATTACATATGCAGGAACTACGAACGGCTGATGCACTGAGTAAAAGATGGTGATGAAGAAAAACAAGTGATAATAAAATGTAAGAATTAATTTAAATTAAACTCTATGTAGCCACCGGATCGGCAACGGAAGGATGCTCTAGCGCCAGCATGGGACTGGAGAACTATTGCTAGTGTTCACCATTAAATCTTGCGATTTAGAGAAAGATTATATCAAAATTATTATGAAAGGAGCAACATAAAAGGAGTTAGGATACATCCATCTAGTAACGGAGCAAAGGAGGACGAAAATGGGCTTAAGTTGAACAAGTTTATGTGGGTGGCTAATTTATGTTATGGGATCTCCTTCAAGTGGAATTCAACCAATTTTTGTAAGTCCTTTCAACAAAAGCAAAACAAAAAACGTATACATATAATTATATATGTCTTAACCTATATTGGAATTCATGTAAATATTTTTGCTACCTCCAATTTTTTTTACGGCGCTGGGATTTTTCGACGACTGAAGTAAAAAAAAAATACGAGCCGAGACAATTTCAGCACAAAATTCACCTTTTATGGTTTTGGCGCACAAAGAGAACGAAAAGAAACTCGATTTTCCTAGATAAAAATAAGCTCTAGAAAAAAAAAATTATTTTAGAGATAGGAAAACGTCCCAACCCATAAAACGTACTTTATTAATTCCTAGATTCAGGGCCATTGAACGTATAGAATTGTGTAGTACGGATCCGGCGATTATCACCGGTTTGAAAGAAATTGGTTTAATAAAAATGCAAGTAAAGTTTGATATATAGATTCATTTGTTCTCATAATGTATATTTATATATAAGTAAATATGTCGGTATCGGTTCAAAATTTCGATTTCAAATTTTAACCCGGTATTCTAGACGCACAAAGGCTTATTTTTATGGAATAAAAAACAATTTTCAAAAAACGTGGTAAGGGTCCATAAAAACATGACTTCGAGTTGATCGCTAACTACCCTTAACGTGTCGTGAAATAGCAGATCACCAACATTCCCCACCGTGAAGTTAAATATTGATTATGCCGAACTGACGATAACAGAAACTGATATTCTTCAATCTGATTCGATTCCAATCATCTGCTCGCGACGACTTTGGATATTTTTTTGAATGAAAATAAATATTTTTTTTATGAATATAATCGTCCCCGGCTTGGTAGAAACCGTGACGTGGTGCGGGGGCTTAAACTACAATGAATCACTCAGGCTATGCCGACGGAAGCATATGCTTTCCAATAGGGCCACCCATGTCAGACAAGCTAGCAATGAGTAACACACAAAGATCTACCACCCCTAATCCAGGGTGTTACGCGTCACCGTGCCCATCAGATGGTTACAGCGAGGTGTATACCGGCTGTATTATAATGACATCGGGTCTGATTAGAGCAGTAGACAGACCTTACCATATAAAAGAGGGGCTCTGATATAGCGGACTATTTGAACTGCCAAGACTCGTGGGAACAAAAATGAATAATCAATACGAGGGTTGCCTCTTATGTTTCGGGATTTGGCAACCCTAGTGTTGCAATCCGGCAATTGACAGCTCTGTCGTAAAGTTGGACATTTTTGAGGTTATACGCACTCAGAACGTTTTGACATACGAGCGCTATTTGTGTTGTTTACAGTAACTTAAAAGATTCATCTCGGCCCAAAAATGGAATTAAATCGTCAACATTTTCGTGCGATTATTTTTTACAACTTTCGGCGTGGATTAACTCAGCAACAGTGCATGGATGAACTTAATTCAATTTTTGGCGATGAAGCTCCATCAAGGACCAGTGTTTATCGATGGTATGGTGAATTCAATCGTGGTCGTAGTTCACTCCAAGATGAATTTCGTGAAGGTCGTCCAAAATCAGTTGTTGTTCCGAAAACCGCTGATGCTGTGCGCGAACTGATATTGGAAGATCGTCATGTGACCTATCGTGAGATTGAAACAACCTTAGGCGTTAGTGGGACCAGCATACATTCAATATTGCATAAACATTTGACTGTCAAAAAAAATTGTTCGTGTTGGATCCCACACAATTTGTCAATCGCCCAAAAAAAGGCTCGTGTCAATTGGTCGAAAGAAATGCTCAAAAAATACGGTCGCGGTGCTTCGAAACACGTCTATGACAACTTGACAGGTGATGAATCGTGGATTTACGCGTATGAGCCCGAAAGTAAACAGCAGTCGAGTGTCTGGGTGTTTCAAGATGAGCTAAATCCAACAAAAGTTGTTCGCGCATGAAGCACTTCCAAGCAAATGGTCGCCTGTTTTTTGGGAAAAAACTGGACATGTCGCAGCCGTACCACTAGAACAACGCAGAACAGTTAATTCTGAGTGGTATACAACCATTTGTTTGCCAGTTTGTCTTCCAAGAAATCAGGAAAACCAACCGCCGAAGACGGATCACTCTTCACCACGACAATGCGAGCTCTCACACATCGGCTGCGACAACTGCATTTTTGAGCACCCAAAACATCGATTTGATGGGTCATCCGCCGTATAGTCCTGACTTGGCACCGAATGACTTCTTTTTATTCCCGTACGTAAAAAACAAACTGAGTGGTCAACGTTTTTCGACACCTGAAGAAGCGGTTGCTGCATTCAGAATGCATGTGTTGGAGATACCTCAACCAGAGTGGCAAACGTGCTTCGACAATTGGTTCAAACGCATGCAAAAGTGTATAGATCTTCATGGGGAATATTTTGAAAAACAATAAAGTGATTTTCGATGATCAATATTTGTTTTTGTTCTCTAATCCCGAAATATAAAAGGCAACCCTCGTATACACAAAATAATCCCACAAGGTACCCGGCGGGCGTAGGAGTGATGAGCCGAAACTACCATAAAGGAACAAATCATCAAGAATACACCCACTCGGCAAAAAGAAGGCGTAGGGAAAAACGGGAAAAGTGGGATAAATGCGTCGGCACGTTGAATGTTCGAACGTTATATAAACCAGGCGCGATACAGACATAAATAATATAAAATGGACATTGTCGCGCTTCAGGAAGTCCGACTCCTACATCAATCGTCTCCAACATTCCGCCCACCTTGAACTGTCAGTTCAACCGTCTCATCTTCCGCAACCGGGATAATCAACAGCGGTGTTACTAAATGGCCCTGCGGGATTAATCCGACTCGCTGGAAATGCCGCCATTTGTTGAGATAGCACTCGTCCCTTGTGACGGACGCAAATCGTTCATTCAGCGATGACCCTCCGGACAAGTCTTCAACTCCCTATGATCCAGTACCGGGAGTTCACTGCGGATAGCAGTAACCGGCTTCCAGCGTGCATCAGTCTCAAGTGCATATCTCTCACGATGATCCTTGCCAGGTGATGTTGCCGATGTAAGATTGGTGGATGTCGGCGTTCGTATTCCATCCTTGCTGCTTCTAGTCTTCCACCCACCCTGAGGGTACCTTGGTCATCGATGAATGGGTTGAGCGTAATCAGTTAGCTTCGTCTTGATACTTGCCCCCCGGCGCTCATGGCCGTTAGGTCCGCCTTGAACGATTCGGTCTGGGCCGCTCGCAATATGATGCCTGTGGCCACCCTCACTCCCTCAGCATCGAGAACGCCCGATCGCCGGACTGACCTGCCGTCCCCCTTGCAGCTACTGTTGTCGATGAACCGCTTCAGCCACGCTACTGTTCGTACCGCTCGAGTGAAGCTGGAGAATCTTCTTGTTATGGACAGCACCTCTTGCTGTATTACGATGCACGATGCCCTTCCTTCCTCGAGGTCTACCGGTGTTCCGGTGTCCGCCTTTCGGACTTGATGAGTGGGCGTCCGGGGCAACTTCAGCTCCTTGTCTCGCAGAAAGGCGGGCCCTCGCCACCACAGCTCTGCTCCGGCGAGCTCCTTTGCTTTAAGCCCCCTTGATAAGTAATCCGCTGGATTTGACGCAGTCGATACATGATTCCACTGGCTTCTACACATAACCTCGGAACCGGCTTCATCATAAGTAAGAAATTTACGCCCATGTAGAAAATGTGGGATTTATTAATGACCTAAAAATACAGGACCCATGCTACAATTATGTACTTATAAATGTATAAGTCCCAACAGAATCTACCAACTAAGAAACGATGGGCCCGTTCTACGAGACCCCAGAGGAAGTATTTGATGGGGTCTCATCATTTGATGTTAAAATCCTCCTCGGGGACCTCAATGCCAAAATTGGAAAGGAAGATATCTTCCAACCAACTATAGATAAAGAAAGACTACACGGCGTTTCAAACGATAATGGAATTCGCATTATCACGTTCGCAGCGTCAAAAGATCTGGCAGTGAAAAGTACGATGTTCAGGCACAAGCAAATCTATAAAGCCACATGGATATCACCCGACGGAGTAACGCGTAGTCAATAGTAATAGTAAATAGACCACTTCCTCATAGACAAAAGACACCACTGGAACATCCTTGACGTAAGATTATATAGAGGAGCAGATTGCGACTCCGATCATCTTCTAGTGATGGGCAAAATTAGGTACCGGCTCGCAGCAAACCCACATGGGCAACGATCATATTTAGTGTTGCATATTTTTTGCACACAATATATATAAATGTTAAAATATGTATAATTGGAATGTACTCACAATTTCCTTGGTTCGTTCAGGTGGTGATGGTCTCACTCCATTGAGGTGGCAATGGTCTCCCCTTCTTATGTCGTTGGCACGCAATCACAGATTTGCTGTGGGATCAGAAAGCCTCTACTTTCAATCCCAGATTTTTATTGTCTTTATTAATGTAACAATTTCACTCGAATGGAAAGCAATCACTACATTTTTTCACCGCACAAAGTGAATAGTTGCTTTTTGTTTTTGTTTTATTTGATTTTTATTTAATTCTTTTTTGTTTTTAGTTTTTTTTTAATTTTGTAATTTTTTTTTTTTTTTTTTTTTTTTTTTTTTTTTTTTTTTTTTACTGAATAATTTAGTTGCGACATGTTTGGCTAACCGCGCACGACGGGTTTAAACCCACGAGAGACTAAATCTCTCATTCGCGGCCTTTTATATTCGGAGACGAATTTACCCCCACCTTACCATTTATTGATTCATTGGAATTTGGTTTCGGCGCTCGCTGGCCTGAACCCCCTTCCAGTGAATCGTCAGATGCACAAATATATAATGGCAAGGTAATGGCAAATTTGCTGGAAAGGTTCATTGCACCTAAAAACGTGTGTGAAAATAATCATGGTTCTCGTTAAGAGAATTTTGTAATTCTTTTGGGGTAAGAATTACGACATTTCTGAAATAGGGGATGAAAAGTGTGGGACGTTTGCATGTATATTTTCCGTTTGAGTTATGACTATTCATGGTTGAATAGATTGTCATGTTATATACAATGGAAAGTTTGACCATGAACCGATTTTGGGATAGGATTATGTTAGGGAAAAATATTTTAAATATTTGATTTGAAGGTAGAATGAAAATGTGCTATTGGGTCGTGAGAAAATGTTGTTTTTAGTATGTGTAATTCCGGGATAAGGGCGCGAATTTGCGTAATTAATTGAATGGTGTGGGGGGGGGGGGGGGGGGGGGGGTTGATAATTGTTAATTATGTAACATTAGAAACATAAGGAATTTGGAACAAAGAGCATTCGAGTTAAAGCTTGTTATCATTGAGGTTGACAACGAAACGACTAATTCGAATGTAATTGGTTGTACTATGCTATGAAGTGCTTGTAGAATTGGGAAGTATACGTTTCTGTGGTTGATCTAAAATCAAACAACTCTCATACGAAGCGCCGCCTTTGGAAAGGTAGGGCTCTTTTCACAAAGCTGTGGAACTAAAGACTCGATATAATCCCAGGTACGTACATTCTGATAACATAATTAGAAAAACTGTAAACACTTCAATCCCTTCGATGTTTTAACGGCAAGTTGTGATATTTGTGAGTGTAACAAACCTCTAAAATCACCAACATATTTATGATCATTAAAACTAGTTCATATAACAGTAGCGAGCCTCATAACACAAGACTATGGAGCATCAGTTCCGAAACTTTAGAAAATCCTTGTATATATAGGAAATGTGGAATCCTATTACGTAAAGCAATTTCTTACGAAAAAGTACACTCCTGTTCATCGTCGAGTCGATCAAATATCTCTGGAAGTTTTCTATCGTGTTTTCAATGGAAGGCATACGCGATTTAAGAAGCATTATGCTTCAGACTGTCTTCGCACCACGCAACTCTTATTATGAATAAAACTCATAAATTTGTAGTTTTCCTTCATTTATGCGATTTCTAAATTTGTCGGAAATTAGAAAGTGTATCAATCTAAGTCTCCAATCATAACTTTATACCCAGGTATAGTACTGTTTGTTTAAAGGGGAGCTACATGCGGAGGACTTTAAAATTTGTTGGTACTGACAACTCTAAGGAAGATGTTCTCAACATCTATATAATCAGTCTCTTCTAAACCTTCAAGATCAACATGAAAAAATGCTTATTTCTGCTATTATTTGAGACTACTCCGGGCACAAAGTATTCTACTATTATTTAATCACTTCTTTAAAGACAATTTTTCGTACCCATCCTGACCACACGCTATGTTCCTTCCTGCAAATAATACGAAAAATCTTACTTCCTGTAGAAGAGATACAAAAAAAGAAAACGAAGAAAAAAAAAGCGAGGCGACAGGAAAACAAATAAAGCCCCAAACTCAAACCGAAATCCTTGAAGTACAACACACAAAAATAAATTCAATTTGCCATAGAGTTTCTCAGCCAGCCGAAAGGTGTGACTGGGATTGTGAAACGCCCAAGTTATTTGGCTTTTCGCCTGTTAAAGGAGGACTCTGCCAACGGGCCTAACATTCAAGTGTTACCTCCCTACAAACGGTGACTAACAACACAAATACACTTACTGGGAATCAAACGAGCCCTCAAGTCGATTTCCGTTTCTCATTTTTCCTTACATCTTAATGCCTTTCCTTTTCCATTGTCCTCCTTTTCTCCGTTCAAAAGGAAACTTCCTGTTATCCTTGTACTTAGTTGAGATGCTGGCATGTCTGGGTTTTAAATGTATGCAATTATTTCGGTGTGAGTGTAGGTGGCAAAGTTGAGGAATTCTTCTTATACCTGTTTTCTGTCTCTTTCTCAATGTTCTTTCTTTCATCCCATCGGGTTTTTATATGTGTCCTGCGGCTGTAGGAGTCGACTCTTAACAGACTTAGTAAATATATGATACTAAAAGGCAATTGTACAGTAATCCTGGATAGCTTTTGTGGGTAAATAAAAATTCCAATGTTGTCATTCGTTTTCAGAACTTTTACAATTTTTATTTTTCTCTTCGTTTTGGATATCGGGGGCGTTTTCCATTTGCGCAAGGACGAATAGCATTTAACTATTAAGGGTAATTCTTGAGAAAGTTTATATGATTCGGGAAGGAGGATTGAGTGGTAATCGAATTTGACATTTTGCCTGACAATCGATTCTGTGATGGCAAGGTGGATAACTCAGATTTTTTCTTGTCGATTTGGGACATAATATCTGACATAGTGATGAACGAATAACATTTGCCATTAATTGTCCACAGGTCAGGACACGGCCGCGTCTGAGTTTGATTATAACACAGTCAATTAGGGAGATAGTCATGAATTGAAGAAGGTACACATGTATCATTTGCCATTTAGGGTCGAAACATCCGATATTTCGTAAAGCTAATACGATTCCTATAATTATTTCTCAATTGCTTTAGACGGGGTTTTTGTTATTACTCTTATATATAAAATAAGGTCATATGTAGCTTATCATTATTGTACTGACGGAAATAAATCTGTTCCGAAGGCGAGATTCTCAAGCCTATTGGACTGGTATAAAGCAGAGGTCACTGTGTAATGGATTGGGTAACATGGACGTGAAAAACTTCCCGAAGGTCATGGTCAACGATAGTAGCACCTGTTTGGATACATACTTCTTATGAATGGTAGCCTTAGGCAAAAGGTGCTCAACTTTAAACAGGACTTTTAAAACTATTTGTATGACAGTTTAGTTTAACAAAATAGACCAGATATTTGAGCACTTCTCTACAGAACAAATGTATTATGCAATCAAGGAAATTTTTATGAACTCCTTCAGAGTATCTACGATGAGGTTTTTAAAGGCCTTTGTTTACAAGTAAAATCGTAAAAAGCAGGATAAGAAGAGAACAGGAGAAGGAGGAGAAAATATAGGAAGAAGTGTCTGAAAACAAACATGACGAGGAAAAGGCATTCCATCGCTGTGTGGTTCGCCTAGAAAGCAATCCGGTGTATTAGTCAGATTATCTAAAGTTAATTTTTATCGTGAAGCGGTTACAAAGATGTGATAAAGTCAACACAGAAAGATACGCGACAATTAGGAAAGATATAATGAGACTCTTCAAACGCAAAAAACGCGAATGGGAGACGACTCGGTTCGAAAACATCCCAGAAAATGCCAGAACAAAGATCATCAGAGGTACGTATGCCGCCATGAAGTCAATTAGAAATGGCTACCGAGGGAGAGCCAATATAATTCAAGACGCAAACGGCTATCTGGTCAAAGAAACAAACAATATCGTGACAAGGTGGAAGCAGTACTTTGAAAACTTGCTCAATGTGCGCACCCATCAACCACAAATAAACGCACCAGACGTACATACAGTCGAGCCTCAGATCCCAGACCCCTCTTTCAACGAAGTTGTAGACCCAATAAATCGATTGAAAAACAACAAGGCTGACGCAGTCGACTGCATACCGCCACAGCTTGGGAAGCATGGAGGAGAGGCAACCGCTCGAAAGATCCACCAACTCATCAAAACAATATGGGATAAGGAAGTCACTCCGGAAGAATGGAAAACATCAATAGTCGTCCCCATTTCAAAAACGGCGACAGATCTGACTGCGAAAACTACAGAAGAATATCATTGCTCCCAACCACATACAAAATTCTAACAAATGCCATACTGGCGAGAATCACACCGTATGAAGAAGAAATACTGGGAGACTACCAGTGCGGATTCCGTAGGAACAGGTCAACAAGCGACCAAATGTTCTAAGTGAGGTGTGGCGGTTCCGCCAAACTCCAGTCTTACTTACCTGAAGAACCCCCATAACTTCGACCCAACCTTATAAGTTTCGCTAATGCAATCGCATTAGTACCTTAATTGCCTCACGCATCCAATAGATCAAATTTATATAACCTAAAAGTCCCTGTAAATTAATTCTTACCTTTCATGCATCTCTTCGCATACAAATTCCCTACAAGAATTCTTTCCATTATACAGGAGCATAAAACCAAAACCTATTCGGTACCTTCGGTTGACAGGCAAATTCCAGCCTTCCCACACCTGCACCGCAATCTCCCCGCAGCAAAAACATTTCCTTCCCAAGGATAATTAATGCTTTCAATGCATTACCTGGAAATGCCTGCAAAAGATTTTTCCTGCATTAGCGACCCACAACGAATTTCCAATTAGCGTAGATTTTCGCACTAGAGTTCGACACTTGCGTCGCCATAGATGCCATATACAATTGACACAAATGGTATATACAAACCGTCATTGTATAACCATCTAATCTGCTTTACAATGACTTGCAACTATCGATACAGCTGCAAGCACTTTACCCAGAAACGCTCCTTTGTTCGAATCTCCAAACAATCATCGACTTCGCGCATAGCCGCCGGATTGAATTCAAAGCATAAACAATGCAAATATAGAATCCGTTTCCTCCAAACGAATTTCCCTGCATATACAAATGCAAGCAAGGGATTCGTTTCGTCCACCAACCCATTAGCACATTTTCCCAATGGCTATTCGCCTATTTACACAAGGGCATCACTCATCTAAGACTTTTATTATACCCTCGTCCCATATTTGCTTTTAGCACATCTCTTCGATGGATCGTCGTCTATTTTAGCCGCGATGCACATCATAAACCATGATCACCCCGATTCCTTTGTCCTTGCCGCCTGTCTGTTCATTTTTCCATTGCCTTCGCGCATGAGTAAACAACACCGATCTGCACGATCACACACATACCACCATGATCTCCATTACGAGATCTGGGTTTCTATTCCACCAAGAGAGACTTTACGTTTCTCTGGTTGGTTGTATTTCAAACCAGCAACACAAAAAAACAGAAAAGACAAAGTATTAATTTCAATTTAACTTTAATTTGTGTATTGGAAAATGTGTCACCTTTTTTTTACAAGATGAAATTCAAATGTTCTTAATACTGAACAGTGAAACGCCAAAAACGATCTGCCGCTATTTTCAATTCTCTATCTTTTTAAATTAAGTCGAACTTCCCGCAAATACAACTGCAAAAAACAGCAACAGTCATCCTCCGTTGTGAGTTGGATTTTCGTTGCCGTAGTGGGTCATCGTCCGGCACCGGTACTAGTTATCTACAAAAGCTTCAACAGCTGACAGTGTTTACCTTGGCGTTGGTTTCAATACCTCCGTAGCCCCCTAAAAGCACACTTCAAATCTGTTTTGATTTTATAATCGACGTGAAAGCTCAAGCTTGTTAAAGTTGGCTTTCCTTTGCATACTTCTAGGTCCGATGCAGTCATTTGGTCTCTAAATCATTGGCATGATTTACATTTAAATTTATTGGCGGAAGTTATTATTGATTATGATGTTTTATTGCTTCTTGTTCCGCAACACTGGTGGTAAGTAAAAACATATCCTTAGTGGAGAGGATATCTACCACCACACCGCCAAACTCACCCCAAAGGAGGGTTGAATCATTAAGTCGTACTTCAACCGCCGATCGCTTTCGCCTTCCGCTCCCCGTATCGCCCGGGATGCGTAAATACCGTCGAGTCGAGAAAGCCCGCTTTTAATTAAAATAAGTTTAATGTCTTATATGTTGTTCCTGTGCGTCCTTCTATCCTTGGTGTAATTATTTTGTTTCTTTAATCGAATTAAGTGCAATAAAATTTATGGACCAATAAAAATAATAAAATTAAAAAGCTAACTTCGAACAACATACGCCGGTGTTTTATTTGTCCAGGTGATTACTTTCCTGGTGAACAGTTTTCCTTCGGTGTTTGGCGAACATTTTTGGAACTTTAGTGACAGACGGATGGGGATAGGAGTGAACCGAGTGTCCGTGTCTGGCACACAATACTCCTCATCCCCCACAAAGGCAACTGCTGGAAAAGAAGTGGGAATACTGAGAGACGGTTCGCCAACTGTTCGTTGACTTCAAAAAACCCTACGACTCAGTCGCAACACAAAGACTCTACCATATTGTAATTGAGCTGGGAATCCCGAAAAAATATACCGCCCTCATTCAAATCTGCATGAACGAAAACAAAGGGCGAGTTAGAATAGAACACCACCTCTCAGAACACAATACACGTATTTCGGGACGGACTAAAACAGGGGGATGGCCACTCACCATGTCTTTTTAACCTTGTGCTCGGGTATGTCATGAGAAAGGTACAAGACGACAACATGACCGGATCATCCGGATGTGTGGTTGCCTTGTTACTTGCTTTGTTATACAACACAGTGGTTTTTTTCTTCGGATTGTCTTGTGTTCTGTGTGCTTCACTATGATTGCGCGTTCGTGTGTATGTTGAGATAAATTTATCATATTCTCTTGATAATAGTTTTTAATCTTGTGCTTGAGTATGTAATCAGTAGGGTACAAGACGATAACATGACTGGATTATCCCTGAACGGGGTCACACAAGTTTCGCATGCGCGATGACATCGATGTTTTGGGCTATAACCTAGAAACTGTTAATAAAAACAGTGAAATCATGATGCAAGCCGCAAAGCAGGTGGGTCTAAAAACAAATGAGGACAGAACAAACTACATGATTGCATGGACGTCAGGGAATGCACATTAGGTAGACCTCAGGGAATATACGTTAAAGGCAAGATATTTGAAAAAGTTAAAGAGTTTAAGTATCTGGCCTGCCTTCTCAAATGTAAACTAACAGCGCAATCGACTTGAAATTTTATATACAAGCTAATGAGACATAGTACTATAGAATACAGAAATTAGACCTGCTGAGGTCATCTATAGGTTAGGCCGGTAACTTTTCACCCCACCCTCGTATGAAATTTAACAGAACTTAAAACTGGATTAAATGGATGAATTTTTTGGTATACGAAGGTATATGAAGATAATGGAGGTCCTGCAGTTGCCGATAGGTTTGACTTGTTACAATTGTTGCATAGAAGAATAATGAAACGAGAATCAGTCAAGCCGAGTCGTCGGTGACAGATGGCGCAAAAACAGTGCGCTCGGCGTCTAGATCGCTGAAAAAATTGGAAGATGGAGCAAATATACACTTGGAAGCCAATTTGTGTGGTGCTAGCATTTCTGACTAACGGTAAAGAAAATGTCTTTATATAAATTTTCAAGTTTAAAGAATATAATTTAGAACTTAAAACTTTAAAC
Source organism: Microdon myrmicae (assembly GCA_963931805.1). Lineage (NCBI taxonomy): Eukaryota > Metazoa > Arthropoda > Insecta > Diptera > Syrphidae > Microdon > Microdon myrmicae. Next base: position 85,830,658 of record OZ007497.1, read on the forward strand.
CCTATTAACTCAAGACTGTGTTTTTCAATTTGGCGTCCTAGATAACTCTTTCAATTTGTATCCGATTGTGTTCAAATTTTAACTGTAGCTCCTTAATTAGATTCCACAGAGAAATCCGACCGGGTTTTGCCAGATATTAAAAACTATGAAAGCTATTAACAAAAACCGTCCTTTTGTGCGTAAAAATTGAAATTTTTATATATTTTCGAATTTTCGTATTGATTTCTCTACACATTTTCATGTACTTTAAGAAGAATTGTTTTTTATTTTTGCTTCTCTTCAAGATATTTTTCCGGCGCCGAGGCAACTTTTTAAAAACAACTTTTTTACGGTCGTGTACCGCCATTTCGTGTTTTTTGAAAAAACGTGCACCTTAATACATATATAAACATTTTTTTCCATCCCAAACAAGTGGTCGGATTTTGGGTCTCTACAGTGGCATAACTCCTTAAACGATCCAGTACCATTTTAATTGAACGGCCAGAAAGATATTTTTTTAAATCAGATTTTCATCAACTCCAGAAAAAAGCCATTTCGACAACTGAGCTGAAGTGCTAACTCTTTTGAATAGCTTATCCATGTCTAATACGCCAACCTATCTACCACACCAGCAGCCCATGTAGGCACTCCACGTTTTTGCGGAATGGGGTCTATTTCTGCGAAAACCACATTGGCGATCAATAAGAACATTGTAAATTTACGAGTGCTTTGCGACGATAGTACATTCTTTTTCTTTCATCTCTTAGGGAAGCCAAGGGTGTAGCACTGAGTCAGCGCCCTGAAGTGCAATTTTTTCTCGACCGTCCGCGGTCCATTAATATTTGGAAACAACTTTATAACGGTTATAATCAAAGCAAAAGTTGAAACTAAGCCTCAACACATTATAACATGCCGCGCATAGATGAGGATGTTGTGTTTTGCTATTATTCAATTTGAATGGTTTATAGCTTTGAGATTTTATTTGGTAGTTGTTTTTTTTTTGTTGGTGCAGTATTTTTCACAGTGGTTGGGTGTTCGTGTGGTATAGCGTGTCGGTTGTAATTGTCTCACGTTCCCAGAAAATGTGAGTTCGACGGCCAACGGGGCTGTACACGCACTCTGGTTCGAAATCCTTGAGTAAGTTAAAAAAACGCCAGATTTTTAGTTTGACATATCGATGATTCTGTGGAATCTAAAGTCAATAAAAAAGTCTCCATACATGTGAGTGAAGAGCGTTGTGGAAAAATCTTCCATTCGTTCCTTTGGTTATATTTCTTTTACCTTACCACTATATTTAATCCGGAGATGTTGTTACATAATTTTCTGCAAGAATAGCTAAAAGTTATATTAATCCCACTTGGCGCGGGATGGGCGTTCTATGCCACGCCAGTGCAAAGACACGAGATAACCGCGTCAACTAGCACAATATTCGCGGTTTAAAATACATTTTCTCTACATCGACTGCCCACAAATCGGCAATCCATGATGGAATTGGGTTATTGTAGATGGTTTGTCTATGGATCTGCATTCTATAAACTCCGGCCTCAGGATTCTAACTTGGGTCCCTATTTTTGCTTCATGTTAATCTCTTTCTGGTGTCTATGAGTATCAATGTATTCAGTTTTACTGACAATAGTATCCTGATTTACTTTGTTTCGAATGATCGGCCCATAAAAACGCATCAATGTTACACAAGCTGAAATGCAACTAGATCGACGCTTTTAATCAAAATCGGGATATAGTTCTACAATGGTGAAATGCCAATCTCGTCAACTTCAATGCAATAAAGAAACAATATACAATGCTTACAATGAAAGACCGATCGTCGGCTCCATATTTTATACTGATCAGCCAACTCATTCTATTTAAGGAAATTATGAATTTGCTCAGTGGCACGTTAAGTGGGAGTGAATCGTGGCTTGAACACGTGTTGAGTATCGCCGCGGATTTGGCTGGAAGAAGTAATCTATTCAGAAATAAACATTATTTTGCTTCGGCCCAAATTCTTCTCTCGTAAAAACCCCAAATTAGACCAGCACTCGAATACTGTTCACACATTTGGAGTTGTGCTTCTAAGCATACCCTCGACTTACTTGATTGCATAGAGACGAGCAATCCGACTATTCGAATATGCAGCACTGATACGAAGGCTAAAGTTACTATCACATCACAGGTGCCTGGTGGACCTGTGCATGTTTTACAAAAATTATGACGGGGAATGTTTCTCGGACATTCATGCTATTCATCGGTTTATTTGCGTCCCACAATGTAAGCTGACCGATTCCACTAATTTGCGCATCATCTCTCACCAATCCGTACATTTCTGCACCAAAGCTCGTTTCGTTACAGAATGGAAAAGCTGTGAAATTCCCTTTTGGTGCGAGTGTCACCGGAGCGCTACAACTTGCAATTATTCAAGAAGAACTCCGTTGAAGCAAAAAAATGGAATAAGTCAGTTTTTTTACAAATACAAGTGTATTTTAACATGCGCTATTTATTAAACGCGCAACTTGATATATCCATACAGCAATCACTGTTCGTGCGCCCGCCTTATAACGCGTAAGCCTCGCGACTCTAATCACGGTTGTCCACAGTCTCTGTTATCTCTCCTTCGATCGGGTAGACGGAAGGATACATCCACTGTTTGCACACACAATAGATGTTTTTCCAACACAACAGATGTATGTCTCGCAGTACATTTTTTGTTTGTCCAACATTAAAAAAGTTTACGATCTGCGAGACTTGATTAAGTGGATGCGTGTGACACATTTCTTAGAACCTCGTATTTATACAAGTCTTCATTTATGGTCAACGATGGCAATGATATTTTGTATATCTTATCGCTTCGTTACCTGGTTCTTTCCTGTGGGAGTTGATCTTGGTTTTTCGGATCCTACCTGGGCCTGCTTGGTCTTTCTCTTCGCCGTGTGTGGGAGATTATGAAATTAAAATTGCTACCGTTTATTCTCTCCCTCTCGAATCTTCCTTATTTTTTTGCTCATAATGTATCTTCCACGGCGGCTACTGTTAATGTTACTGGTTGTTCCTCGGTCTCTTATTGTGTGAATTTGATGGTATGATGAATGCATCTTCCACGGCGGCGGCTGTTGATGTTGCTGGTTGTTCGACAGGGTCACAATTTACAAAAACAAAAAAAAAACGAAGATGTTTTTTAATTTTTTTATTAATGCAAAATAAAAATTATTAATGTGAAAATGCACTTTTATTTTGAATTCAAAACTAATCACTGAATATGCCCTCATTGTCGTCTATGGTGTTGTCTTTGTTACTTTTGTATTTAATTCAACTATTCATTCTTTTATTTTTTAATTCAATTATTCATTTGTTTATATCTGCACAATGAAATTTGATGGACTGCATCTTAACCGCTTATACTCACACAGACCACTTAAGACTCACTGTTAATAACCGACACTTTGTTTCAAAAAAAAAAAAAAAAAACCCTGTAAAACACAACAGTGTGATACCACCGGCTCTTATATCTTATTTTTATTATTACCATTTTTTTTTTTTTATTATCCACCGTTATCTCAACGAGAAAACAGGCCATGATCGATCTAGAGTTTATCGGAGATATCATCGATATTAAATAACTGAGTGCTTCTATGAACGGACATTTCAGTAAACAAAATTGCCGATTTTAGTCTCAAAATAGTCGCGGGTGGAAGACCCAACATCATTTCTAGAGTCCTAAGATCGATGCGTGGTCTGCAACATGAGTTAGAATTGTGGTACAAAAATATTCACTTTATTAATCAATCTTAGAACTAACTATTACTTCGAGCTGACAATTAATCACAAACAGTCCTTTTATTTTCACATGTACATGCTTGTCATGAGTGCCTTGCTCTGATTGACTGTGAATTATAAGACTAAATAAAATTCGGCCTGTCTCCATTGTCAGGATGTGACTGTGAACTAAGAGACTGAACAAAATTCGGCCTGTCTCCATTGTCGCGATATGACTGTGAATTATAAGTTTACCTCAAGTTCACCTCTATCATTACCATTCCACACTCGGCCGTCCTCAGTGAACATTCGACCCGAATGTTCATCGCCTTAGTGCTGTTCGTCACTCCTAAATAGATCTTCACTGTCCTCGCTTCCCCAGGGTTTCACATAGTCGGCGGCTGATGATGTCTGTTTAGGCTCTCTCCTATCGGACGCACAACGTGGCGATCGTTGCGCAGGGTTTTGATAACTTCATACGGCCCTTGCTGTCCATGCTCTTCTTGCCTTCTTGATATCGGAACGCCGCCTTCCTGTTTATATTGTAGTTCTATTTATTTTCGGACTGAATGCGTTGGACAATAAATAAAAATAATAAAATCTCCTTTGCCTGTTTGTGAAGTTCTGCTCGTTGGGCGTCGAATGAAGCAATAAGTTCTTCCTCCAGAAGTTCCTTAATCTGCGGATCGTTCTTCAAACGAGCGTCGACTCCGAACATTAATTGAAATGCTGACATCCCTATGCTAGGATGCGGCGTAGCGTTGTAGCATCTTTGTACCGTGTCCAGGTACCGGTACCACTCACTTGGTTTAAGAGCTGATAGTTTTGTCAGCAATGGTATTAGGGTGCGATTTACCCTTTCAACTTGACCGTTAGCTGTTGGTATCCGCGGGGTTGCCAGAACGTGCTCAATGCCCTCTTCGCGGCAATAGCTCTCGAACTCCTTTAAAGAAAACGCGCTAGCCCTGTTGGAAATGATCCTGGATTTGCAAAGATAAATGATTGCCTTCGCAAATGGCAGATGACTTCTGCGGATGCCGTCGATTTTGTGCCACACAGTCAAATGTATTTGGAAAAAGCGTCCGCAATGACCAGGATGTGCGCGTAAGACTTCTTGGCTGACGCCAGTGGTACCAGGTGATCGATGCGGAATGTGTCGAGCGACACACTGCCCTTCTCCAGGGAATTCAGGAATTCTTGTCATTTTCCTCGGCCTGTATACACAAAAATACCGTTCCGAATTACCTTTTCAATCTTAACCCTTAAATCAGGTATCCAGCAATCACTCCGCTACAGCGTTTCTATCTTATTAATCCCAAAGTGGCCTCGTTCATGGGCTTGTTGTATCACCTGTAGCTGCATTGACTTTGAAGTCACAACGCGCATCTCGTCACCAACATCTTTATATAATAAACCACGTTGCAACGTATAGCTCAAGCTTTCCCTCTTCCAACCGCTTGACCTTCGCCTGTAGGTCGTCGTCGTGCTGCTGTGGTTCTCATTAATTACCAAGCATTCGGGAAGTGGGTTTCGGCTTAATACGTCGACGTGCTTTATGCCCCGTCCCGGTATATGCTCTATCGAGTATTGGAATTCTTCTAGCAGCAATGTCCATCGAGCTACTCGAACGCGAAAATACTTCTTGTTCATCGTCACTGTAAAAGCTTTGCAATCAGTTACAATCTTGAAATGTATACCTTTCAGATATACTCGGAATCGCCGAAGTGCCCTGATAACTGTCAAAATTTCAGGCTCATAGCTCTCCACCGGCATTATTTTACCATCGGCGTTGTTGTTTTACCTACACCGGCGTTGTATTACCGCTAGTGAAGTATATTGGATACAGCAACCCATCGTTTTCGTCGCGTTGCCAGAGGATGGCTTCGTATTCATACTTCCATGTGTCCGTATGAAGTTCGGTCTCAGTTTCTATTCGATGCAGATTAAGCACATGTTTTTGGCTTAGGCACGTCTTCAGAAGTTCGAAACTTCCTTTTTCGGCGTCTCCAAAATTGAATTTGACATCTGCCCGCAAAAGGTTGATAAAGGACGCGCAATCCTTGAATAGACAGGAATGCATTTCCTGAAGTATCCCGTCAGTCCTAAAAAAGCTTGCACATGTTGGATATTCTAGCGTCTAACCGCTTCAGTTTTTCCTTCCATCGGCCGGACGGTTCCGCCGTCGATAATGTGGCCCAAGAATTCAATACGTCCCCTCAGGAAGCAAGATTTCTTCCAGTTGATTCTCAGCCCAGCTCTCCTTGCCTTACTGGTTCTCCTCCTTGTTGGTGATTCTCACCCAATTGCCCGTTGGATCATGTTCGATTATCTCGGCTTTCGTATCCCAGATGATTAATCCACACATCTTAGCCTTTTGTCTCAATTCGGTAACTGTGAAATCGCTCGCAGGCATGGTTAATTTATCCTGTTCAGGGTGGGAGCTATGTTGTCGTCTTTATTTTTTTTTTTCTACCCCTTCGTAGTCGTCTTTAGCCTTTCTTTGACGTCTTTATTCCCTCGTCGTCGTCTTTATTCCTTCCTTGCCATCTTTATTTGGTCGTTGTCGTATTTATTCCTTCGTAAAAATCCCGGTTCAGCCACCAAATGTGGTATAAAAATATCCACGTTATTGATTGAAAAATATTCACTTTCAAATAATTACTTTATTATTTCATTTTAGAACTAACTTTTACTTTGAGCTGACAATTAATCACAAACAGTCTTTTTATTTTCACATGTACCTGCTTATCAAGAGTGCTCCGCTTTGACTGACTGTGAATTATAAGACTAAACAAAATTCGGCCTGTCTCCATTGTCACAATGTGATTGTGAATTATAAGTTTATCTCAAATACACCTCCATCATTTCCATTGCACAGAGTGATCAGTAGAACATACAATAAAAATGGGGTCGCTACGATGGTAAATCCTAAGAAATATTGGCAGATCTTTCAAAAATTCTTGAACCTTTAAAAAATTGAAACACTTTAATTGCAGGATATGGTTCCAACAGGATGGCGCCACCTGTCACACTGCTACAGTGACAATGTTCCCAAGGAAACCCATACCACACAGAGAAGCCACTGAATAGGCCTCACATAGCCTGAATCTTACTCCGAGAGTATGCTTTCTGTGGACACTTCAAATAAAGGTTCTGTGAAGGTAATCCGTTAATATGAGACCAGTTACAACAAAACATTGCAAGAGAAATAAACGTCAGTCCAGGAGTCACTTGTTAACGTATTTTTGAGATTCTGCAAACTGGTGGAAATCACCACTTTAAATTAGACATGTTTAAAATTTCAGTTTGTTGTAGTTTCTAACAATGTAATGAAAACTCTGGCCTCTTCTACGTTCCGTAATTCTTTTTTTTGTATATTGAAACTAGGCACGCAGATAAGACCCACCCTCTATTACAAACCAATGACTGAGAGCTTATTTAAGTTAAAAAAAGATACATTAAACTTGTGCCAGGCAGTGCACGTTACCAGTCAATGTAATATAAAAATCAAATTCCTTCGATCTGTTTCTATAATAATGTCCGAGAACGGGGGAAAAATTCGCCTTTTATCGTACTTGGATGCAGACGAACTCTTCGAAAAAAACAACCCAAAACTTTACCAAATTCATGTCCTTCGCAATGTTACTTGGAAAATATAATTTTTATAAATTAGATATGACTGAAAAACAGTTTTTTGTAGTTTCTAAAAATATAAATAAAAGATTTCGAACTTCCCTAATTCCTTTTTTTTTTTTTATTGTGTAGTAGTACTAGGGATACAGTTGTGGCCCGCCCTCTATATCTTTATATAGGTTAACCTATACCGCAGGCTCTGGGCCTTGAGATATTGTTGTTGTTGTTCTTGAAAACTTGTAGATTGTAGTGCAGCGGAAGCACTCGCGTCGGAAAGAAGTTCCATAGTATTTCCGTTCCGCTGCAACAACTAAAAATCATATTGATGCCAGCGGGGGGGACTCCTCACATTGTTGACGGCTTTGTTTTTCGTGGTTACTATCATTTACTACTACTATTTCTTATTTGTATCAATTATTATCTTTACACCACCCAGAACCCAAACCACTCATTTGCTGATGACAGCCTATACATTTTTTCTCAGTTCTTTGAAAACTATCGGCTTTGATCTTAGCAAGTATATACCATTGGAGAAAATCGAATACTGGCTTCTGTTATCAAAAAGAAATTCTTCCGCAGAGCAGCACTTATTTCATTGAAGCACAATATCTCCACACACTAGGAACTCGAATTAATTTGATACTGAATAGGAGTACCCTAGGAAAATGCTCTGAAATGCCTAGGATTCTTTCAGATGTACACTTACAAAAAATATAGTAATATTATATAATATATAAACATTATATAATATTATATAATATTATATAATATTATATAATATTATATAATATTATATATTAATATTATATAAACCAGATGGCATTTGGAAGGATACATCCCTTGGGAATTAGCCGCGACTTATGAAATATATTTATATACGTTCAAAGCTAATATTTAATTCCCATATTTGGTCAGTCATTTTTAAAATACCACCTACTAAAAAGAGGATACAAGCGAGCAATGAAAGTCATAGGACAGACGATACCTATCCTGCTAATGCTTTACATAGACTACAAACCGCATGAGTGAACTGATCTGGTTCCGTTTCTACAAATATGTATCCGCAGCAACCAATTAGAACTTGTTTGCTGGTGCACATTAGTGACCGATTTTACAAGGGCAGATAAGTATTAGAGACGTTCTTCAGTCGAACTATGCAGATGACAAACAATTAGACTGGTCCTTATTATTTCAGTGTTTAGACACCCGTTACCCATGTACATCAATATTTCCTTTCCCTATGCCCTCTAACTATCCCGTTCTTCGCTGTTCTTTGGCTTTTAGGGGTATTAAAAAAATCCTTGTTTGTGTGCGTATTATAGAAAAAAAAACCCTTTTTGATAAATTCAAATTTTTTTCTATGTATCCTTCGTATCGTCCTGTAGATTATCATTTGTTCTAACCTCTGCAACATAAAATTGCCTTCGTAATCTTCGTCAATTTTTCAATGTTAAATTTCGGAATTCTACAGTGAAGACAAATGATTCTTCTCTGTCAGAAGATCGAAAACAAGGGGCAATATTTCTGCCACTTTTAGCTAAAAAGACGCCGATTACTTTTTCCTCAACCTAATATTAACTTTAATAAAATCCACTTCCTTGGCAATATGAAACAACTCTGTCATTCCTCTCTTATCCAGACGAATGGTCGTGACCTGAATTGGCGTTGTCACTTATTAGTAATCAATTTCAAACCTCCAAGTCTTGGCACACGTATGACTCTTAAACTCTACAATGTATTTCATGGTGACCAATCCGAATAGGGATGTTTTGGTTTGCATATTGCCATTTTAACTCTAACCATAAACTCATAAAATCTGTAGACACCCTAGAACTGTGAAAACGAAAATATATTACAAATTAAACCGACCCGAAGAGGCAACTGCAATAATTGCAATGCACACAAGTACAAATGAAGGCCCCTTGATGCACTTACAGCTCCTAGCCGTTCCCTTTACACTGGTATACAATGTTTTCCAAACTGAAATGAAACGGCACCTCAAACATCTTAACACAACCATACAGAGAAATAACGCCGTGATTCTCTTCTTCGGTGTATGCCATTCAAAATGATGGCATCTGCAGTTATATCATAGAATAGGATATAGAAGAACTGAGTCCTTACGAATCTCGAATAGAATTCGGCTGGCATTTGGAAGGATGGAGAGGCGAGCCACGCCTTTAATAAAGCACCCAGACATTTCGAGAAAGAAAATAAAATCGCAAGCTCCTATTCCCATTTCCAGGACTCAATGGCTAACATGTACCCGGTACCTACAAGCAAGTTTTGCACATGTGTGCGTGTGTACGTTTGTCGTTTTCGGTTAAACCAAGGTGTACAACGGTGAACTCACACAATGTCGGAACCAGATTGAAGGACCTCACCATTGAAATCAAGGCAAGCTTACGGGGTAGTTTCTATGAAACTATAAAATATTCCTTGGTTGCCAAGCATCGAAGAGGATCCTCTATATTTCGTTCAGATCCTTTACATGTATACATTATCCTGGATGTCGTCTAGAATTTAATTTTTTTCGTTTGCTTTGTTTCCGTTATTTTTCTTTTACTTCTCTTTTTGGAAATCCGTGTGGGGTGAATTTTCTTAGCGCACATAAAATTTTTATAATCTGCACAAAATTAAGGGACCCAGGATCAGGACACAACCAGGACTGGACTGTGGCGGGGTTTAAAACGTAGGACGGTCGAGATACTTGTGGAAAATATGTTTTTAATGGTTTTTCAAGGATTTTCCTCGGATGTGTTCTATATCCTACAGATCCTTTGTAAAAGTGTCTCAACATTTTTCGTACTCTTGTCCTTCCCCACCGCCATCCTGCCTGATACGTTGGGAATTTGTGTGTGTGTATATTTGAGGTAAAGAGGACGTTCGGGCGGCTTCGAATGTTCCTGCTGCTTGCGGTTGTAAGTTTTGTGAATAGTTTTATAATTTAAATTTTTTAGTCCTTCATATTCTCTTCACCACCTTAATGTCCTCGAGGTCCTTCTTACATATACACATTTTCGCCAACTGTGTTCGCTCGTTTTGGATGGTATTTTATAGTCGTTTTAGAATGTCACAGAACTTGTGAGCGGAGTAGGTGTAGTATGGTTATAAAGACGGTGTACATGGATTCTGTCCTAGTTGGTACTTGTTTCTATTTCGATCGTTGTCTCAGGTTTTTCGTATTTTTTTGTTTTGTTTTTTTATTTCTTCCCGAAAGGAGAAAAGCACATTTTGTCCTGTTGAGGTTCCACGAGGGAAGCAACTTTCAGAAGGAGACACGGGGTGAAAATTCGGTGAATTTCTTGAGAGATTACCATACCAAGAAGAGGAATGTTTCTAATGGTAGATACCGTCGCTGCTATCCTTGGTCTCCGATCTGGTCTGCGTACCCCCAAGGTAATTTATTTGAACAGGAATTTTGTCGCAGATATAATTTTCGCTTCCTTATTCTTTTATATCTTTTTTCAATGTATTTATCAGTTCGCCTTTGTTGTGCTCTGAACATGTTGCGGTGAAAAAAAGTTCAAGGAATTGTTCCTCTGCTAGGAGAATAGAAATTTGCGGCGACTAGAGGATGTGAAAGGAAAACTTTTGCGTTTATTTGATGTTATCCTGAATTTGTTGTGAGTTGAGACAAGTCGAGTGGCATTTGTTGCCGCTACAAAGAAACCATAATATATATTTCTGTCGGAATTGATAAAGTATTTTTGAGTTATAAAATCGATTAAATTTAAGAATGTTTAAAGACATAAATAAACAAAATCGACTTAATGGAAAATTTGATTTCGAATATATTGAATATTTTAATTACCATCGTGTCATAACCTCTTAAAATAATTTTTCTCTATAATTCCAATTTCTTTTTTTTTTTTTTGCCTTTCACTTGCTTTTATTTTAAGCCATGTTACCTTGTACACCTTCTCTTGTTCAATGGCTCTAAGTATCTAAATGCATCCTATTTACAACGATTGTTTTCAGTCGCAGTTAAGTCTTGAAACTTTTTGTAAAGCGACACCCGCAAGAAGATACAACTTTGCCGCCATCCTATTCAACTGAACGCGAGTTCATCACCACAACCTATTAAAATTCATTATCCTGTAGTCGCGGTAAATATTTTCTAAATTATGCGAACATTAGAAAATTCGAAATTAACAAACCGTTCACAGGTGGAGGATATCTCGTTCTCATCCCCTTTGCACTGTTGGGCGTTCGTGCTGCTGTTGTTAGTTTTGTTGTTATTTTATTATTGTCAACTTAACAACATTGAACGAGTATCATGTTATCACTTGATATCAACATCACCATAAGGATTTGGGATCTATTGTCAGTGCGAGTGATACGCCGTTTGTCTGCAGCCAGCCTAGTTGTCTGGGTGAACCATACAGACGTACTCCAATTACCGCAGTTTCCCGGGAAGGATACTTTTAATTAAGCCTCTAGAGATAGGCACATCGCACTCTGTGCTCATGGAATAGAATGTTATAATGTATAAGTTGCTACCGTTTCAGGGGGATGGTTCACAATGAAATTAATTGCAGAGAGCGGAACGAAAGCACTTTGCAATTAATTTCATAATTTTAATCAGAACTCAGTATACAATGACTATCTTCATTCGCTCCTACCACATTGTTTCAATGCGCTGTTCTATGGCGGCTGTATTTCGCCTGATTTGATGGGGTGCAGAGTAGATTTGTCCTTGGGAATGTTTTAATTTTCGAATAAGTGTATCATGTTACAACATCTACTGAGATGGGTTGATGTAACGTGAGACTGTTAGTTCAGAGTGGAATCATAGAGCGGTTTTGACTTCTATATTATCAATATGATCAAAATTATGTCAAGTGGATATCAAGATGCAACGCGCTCAATTTCTTGTGTTTCTTTTGTGAGTTTACACAGGTTGTCCCAAAAGTTTTATTTTAAACAAAAATTCTTTAATAAAATAGGTAATAAGTTTAATAAAACAGGATATAAATTTTCATAAAGCACGATCGCTGAGCATTGATTAAATAAAAGTTATCTTGACTAAATATGCTTCGTGATTTGATTGATTTCTAAGTACCGCCCGAAACATATACCTCGTCATTGCTGTCATTTCTGTTCGGATATTTGCTTTTAATTGATCCAGAAAGCTAGATTTGTTATTGCTTGCCTTAGATTTTAAGTAGTCCTAAAAGAAAAAGTCCATTGGTGTACAATCACAACTATATTCAGGCTAGTTTAATTCATTAATTCGACAGGATATTAATGTTTCGGGAAAAGCTTTGTGGCGGGGAAGTATGGTGCGCCGGCGTACGACGGTGATTCACTTCCTTCCGCCATCGTCACTATGAATTCCGCCGTACACTGCCCACCAAGAAGAAACAAAAAACGAAAACACTTGTGGGTTATTTGGTAGTCCAACTGACCTTTTATTTAATTTTATGATGCATCTATACAACATTTATTAAACTGGTAACCGAATCTTAAATTTGTGTTTTACATAACTTTGAGTTCGCTGGCGTATTACTCTCCACTGACGATATTGTCTACACTTGTATACTTGTAATTAATCACTTAATTCGTACTTGTTATTAGTGGCTCTAAAGGTTATTACTCTCGACTAAACTTTACACTCGGGGGCGTGCACATCACCGTGGGATCGCGGCGGTTGCCAGACGACTTCCGATGTGCGCGCATTGAAGGTTATGATGAGACTCCGCGATAATCATCTCGTGCAGAGATGATTCACTTAGTAAGGGAAATTCGAGTGCATTCGCTTTCACTGTGGTGATAACCGGATCCCGTAGAGGAGATCGTCATGGTACACATGTATATGTGTACGTCGGTTCTTTTCATGGGTCGAAGCCATGAAGGGGCATAATATGCATCCAGGAGATGTGTGTTCGTTGAAACAAACAAATCGAAATTCGTGGGATGCTAATGGGTTTCTGTTTGTTCAGTGCCGCTAGTCATGAGAAACAGATCCGGAAATATAAGAAGACAGGGCGATCGGATAGATCATTGTCTAAGCTATGCATTGTATCTGTAACTATAGCCGCAATACCCATGCACATGGTGCTAATTGGTTTTAGCGTATTCACAGGGAATTGGTGTTCATAGCATCGTTGGCAAGGGTAAGCATACCATACCTATTTCCATTTGCCCATGCTGCATGATTTAATTTATGGTTTAAGACGCGAGATGCGTATATTTGTTTTGGTCCCTGTTATGATGGTTTCAATGTATGTAAACCCAATCATTTTGTTCTCGGGAATTCGGCTAGGGGGAAATGCACTTGGTGAGATTGGGATTCCTGGTAAGGTAAGAAAGAAAGCTTACAGAGAATTGGTATGCGGAGAGAATGCATGAAAGGCAAGTTTTCTTTACAGGTACTTAAAGAGCATATATTTGATCTCTTTAATACGTGAAGCATTTTCAAGTGCCTAATGCGATTGCATTGGCGAAAACGTATGCGACTTGGGATGAGGTAATGGGGGTTTTTAGGTAAGTGTACCGTGGGGTTTGGCGGCACCGCCACGGTAGTCGCCTCCCCCAGTGACGAAGTCACGAAAAAAAGGTAGGGCTGAAGGGGTGCTCGAATGGGTGGTCCGTGGTGAGAGGGGGGCCGAGCGCTTGTAAAACACGGTGGCCCTGCGTACTTCGGGAGGCGCTGCAATTTGGTTAAGGGAGCTGTCTTGATGACAAGTTCCTGGGTCATGGTATGGGCCTGGGTCGATACTAGGGTGGACGCGGGCCTTACCGCGTTGATGCCGCAGGGGCAAGGGGGTTTGCGGCGTGGTCCACTGGCCTGTTGTGGGTCGCTTGGACCAACAGGTTTATCGCCCGAGTAGTTCGGAACCCATCGGAAATCCGCTTGCATCCGCAGTGACGGTATGGCGTGTGCGAGATGGAGGGGACTTATCCCAGGATTAATCGCATCCGCAGCCACGTCAGAGAGAGAGAGAGAGTCCAGAGCCGGTGTCTTTCGACCATACGTTTGTATGGCGAATTGTTTGCCGCTGGGACTGGTAAAGGGAGCGAGCCCTCAGTTGCGTGGCTTACCGATCGAGGGAGGACCGGTACATTGGTGCCAATGTAGCGATAGCCGCGACCTCGACCGAACGGCAACTTGTGGTGAGGTTCCGGCCGGTCGCGCTTGTTGAAAGCTAGGCGACTTTGCTTAGGGGGCTCCTGATGGGTGGTTGGTTGTGTTCAACCGCAGGGCGCCCTAGGGAAATGGAAGCGCGCTCCGAAGTGTGATGCAACTAGTAAATGTGAGGCGGCGTAGAGGTACGTGTATTGCCTTTGGTTGCCGCTAAAGGTAAGCCATGGTGGCTAAAGATTGGGGTACCTGGATGAGGTGTTCCAGGATGTTGTCTCAGTCCGGTGGTATCGGTTTGTTTTGCCGACCGATATAGCTGAGGCATTTAGAAGACGTCCAGACACCTAAGAAGAGAGGTCCTGAACTCTATGTCAGGAGGTGACGCCTGGCGTCCTGCTGTGGAGATGCTACGCGTAGTAGCTGTGGTTGCATGAGGAGCCGAGGCTGTGGAAGAAAGGGGCCGAGCAGGGGCAGGCAGAGTCGCGTAAAACTGTCTTGGAGGGCGTGTGCGCCAATATTTGTAAAACGCCATAAAAAGGTGGGTAGAGGCGAGTTTCGCCTATATATAATATAATACCAGAAAGGGGTCGAAATGGGTCGAGCCGGAGGTGAAATGGGGCGTCCTAATGATTGTGTGCTATGCGGGGTTGCTAAAGTGTGATGAGGAGCAGGTTTGAAGGTGTTACATTGTTGCGCATTGTTGCGCCAAAATGATGAAAAAGGCGTGTGAAGTCGAGTCGGATTGGGAAGGGTTAAATGGTGGTGTAAAGGGGCGAAGAGAGACTAATGAGGCAAGAGGGAGCCGAAGGCTGTCGTGTGGAGTCGAAAGTTGCCCAATGAGGCTAAAAATAAGTCGAAGGTGGTCGAAGGTGAAGTCGCATGTAGTCGAGTGGGGTTGAAGGAAATACAAGGCAGAGCCAGAATTGAGTGCGAGTGAGCCGAGTCGTGATAAATCGTCGCCAGTAAATTAATGTCCGGTTAAAAGCCTAGAGTTAATGTATACAAGTAAAAGACAGAAGTGATGTCACCGTGTGCCGCCTCAGAACAATGATTAATAAAGTAAAACAAGCATATATGATTAAACAACTGTGTGTGTCTTTGTTTTTAAATACATCGGTGGATCAACTTTTTCTGTGTTTTCCTGGAGAGTCAATTTAGTGCTTCCAATAGAGTTGTGAGATATTGCACTGAACCTGCGTCCATGACGACGCCTAGTCTAAATACCCACAGCTTCACCAACAGACATGTCAGACATGCGAAATTTTGCCCCATCTAGGTGGAACCATATATTGCGATTAAAACCGTACAGATCCTCTAAAATTAAAAACGTTTAATTAACCCCATACATCACTCGAAAAAAAAACAACCTTGCCTTTTTACGAACTGAAATATCGAACTAATAGCAACTCTCTGCTTTCCTCGTTATTGACAAACCAGGTCGCCCCGACCGTGGTTTGTCCACTTATCTCTCCACTTATGTCTCCTTAAACTTCTCTATCCATGTTTTGATGAACTGAGTAGTCGGTGATTATCTCATGTCACGAATTTGGGACAGATTGCAAAATTTTCGCTGCGCAATGAGAGTAGAATTACAGGTTTTGTTAAACTCTGGCACACCCCACGCACGATTCACCCCAGTGAAACGAGACTGAATTATCAATAACTTTAATTTTGCTATCGGCATATGCCTTGTACCTCCCCCAGCGGTTGCATTCGTACATGGAGCAAAAGAATTTGAAATTCATAAAATACCAGAAGGCTTTGTCTCGGCAACTTTTCGCTCGCCAACCACTTGGACTCTTAACTTAATGTTTTTTTCTTCTTTTTCAAAAGCCCCATTCTTTTTTCATTTTTAGTAATTTCATCTTAACTTTAAAAACTTCTAAACAAAACTCTTAGTTCCAGTTAATTAAAGGAGCCTGCAACAGATCTACGATCACTCCTCTATTTTGTTCCCCATCCTGCCTCGTTCTCAATTAGTTCTATATTTTAGCAATTTGTTTCGACTGATACTTTTTAAATTACAACCTCCGCACCTACTGCAGAAAGTTGCAAATATTTCAATAGTCATACACCCTAACCATCTCCTCCATATTCAATTGTTTCCCTCTCACTCTAAGTAATGTGCCACGCAGAAGTCATCCCAAGTGCCGATTATAGCCAAATTTGGACTCTAACGACGGTTATTGTGAGGATTGTTGTCTTCAATAAATAATCTAAACCAAACATCAACAATAATATTCATATGCTGGTTAAGAATTTAGCAATGTTAGTGAAGAACGTTATTCGAACCCACGCAGAAATGGTGAGAAGAAAAGCATCGGTGCATCAGAATGACAACAGTCAGCTATTAGAAGCGGATATTGTTTTTGTAGGTTACAGTTCACAATTACTTGGTCCAAATATACTGATGGGAATTCATTGTGAGGATCACATTTATTGGAGCTCATGGAAGAATCTAACAAATGTCACTGAGATCGCCAAACGCAGTTCATAACTATTTTGTGACCCGGAGAAATTTTGTGGAACTCCGGGCGGGATGTAAAAAGTTTTTTATCAAACGGTACGTACAATTTTTCTGGGCAGCAAAATATTTTTGAACTTTTGTCTTTTCCCGGTAAAAAATAAATAAAAATAAAAATAAATAAACGAACCCAAATTTCTTGGGCTGAGAAAGCACTTTTTGTATTTGAACTGGATATCTAAGGTAACATTTTACCATTCATCGCAGACGGACACGGAGATTTCCCACCAGTGTATGCTATATAGTGCTATAAGCTTGCTCAATGTCACGTATACCATGCACAAAATGCCAGCTGAATCAGAATGGCGAGATGCATAACCTGCAAGGGAAAGAACCTTAAAGAAGCAAACTATCCGGCTTTCAGTACGATCTGCCGGCGAATAATGCGTGGGTTAAACCAAAAATCACGATGAAGATTGTACAAACTAATCTATACCTTTGTGAGATGGCCCAGGACATCCTCACACAAATAGCTGAGGAGGAGAAAGACGACATGCCACTGATGAGCGAACTTTACAAAACACTTGACAGTAACATGTGGATCAGTGATAACACCAAAGACGCAGTCATATGGATATGCGGAACATATGGTTTTTAAGATACCGATGCCTAACAGAGAACATGCACAGCAAAGTCACTGATTGCTTTCAACCCGGCGAAGGCCAGGCCGATTCTTGTTCCTGCTCAATCTAAGTTGACATGCAGTTTCCACGTGACACCCTGGATAGGTAGTTTGGCACCCCTAAAGTAGTGAACCAATGCATGCAGCGACTACCTGAGAAAGGTTGGCGCAAGGCTAATAACCTTCCACGGAAAAACAAATTATTACGGAAAATTTTACAAGCTTCGGATATGGACCGGATACACGACGACCACGGAAAGGAGAATGACTAAACGATTTAAGAATTTTCTCATGGAACGTCCGCTCACTATACAGAGCTCGAGCTGCACAGCAGCTAGCCGATGCCCTGTCCAAATATAAGGTTGACATAACAGCATTACAAGAAATAAGATGGACGGGGAGTGGTGTTATTCAAAGAAACGAGTACGACATTTATTATAGCTGTCATGCAAAACACCATGTGCTTGACGTAGGCTTTCTAGTCAGCCAAACACTTTAATGCAATAGACGAAAGGCTACGCAATCTTCGCGTGCGAGGCAAGTTTAAGAACATAAGCCTCATAAACGTTCACGGACCTACAGAGGAGTCCCCTGACGATGAAAAAGAAGAATACTACGAGAACGTCGAACGGGCCTTCAATGACTGCCCAAGATACGATGTAAAAATCGTTCTTGGTGATTTGAATGCGAAAATAGGTCGGGAGCCGGTTTTAAGGCACTACGCAGGTTCCCATAATTTGCGTGAGAACACTAATGACAATTGATAACGAGTCTTCGAACTGGAAGCATCAAAGAACTTGGTTGTTGCGAGTACCAGGTTTCCGCGTAAAGATATCCACAAAGCCACCTGGGTATCACCTGATGCAGCCACTCGCAACCAAATTGACCACGTGTTGATAAATCGCTGCCACTCCTCGAGCCTGATGACGGTATGAACGTACCGAGGAGCCAACGTCGAGTCGGATCACTATCTTGTTGGTATAGTTTCCCGAGCACAGACTGCATCCATGGTTCATATTCGAATCAACACGGCTGCCGTACGCATTGAGAACACCAGCAACACCTTGGTCATACGTTGGGTCTCGCCCCCGAAGAGCTCGTTGGAGGGGCGTAGAAGAGAAATGTCGGGCGTGGAAAAGAAATGGACACGCCTTAAGAATATTGTCCTTAGTATTGACAACTCCATCTTAGGCAGTGGTCGTAGAGATCGGAGCGACTGGTTTAATGATGAGTGCAAACTAGCGACTGAAGGTATGAATGCTGCATACCGGGCAATGCAGCAGACTTATAGGACGCAGGCACGCGAGGAGAAATACAGAGAACTCAAAAGATCTGAAAAAGGACTCCACACACAAAAGAAAAGTGCCTGGGAAAAAATCTAGTGTGTGAAATAGAGGAAAGTAGGGAGCGAGGTCCGCACCAGGCGCGGAAGTTCTACCAAATAGTCCGCAGCATGATGGGGTACACACCACGCTACATTTACTGCAGGGATAAAGAAGGTAATCTGATCACTGATCCTGAATGCTTTCTAGTGCGATGGGAAGTGCACTTCAATGACTTGCTAAATGGTCAGTACGCAGAAGAATTGCAGACTCCACCAATGCAAAATCAAGACCAAATGCTGCCGCCACCAAGCACTGAGGAAACATTAAAAGCCATAAGACAGCGCAAATCAAACAAAGCCCCCGGAGCTGATGGCATACCAGCTAAGCTGATCAAACAAGGGGGGGCAGCGTTACTTCACACAATTCATGAGATCGCGGTGCACGTATGGGAACAAGAGGATATGCCGGAAGATTGGCGTCGTGGAATAATTTACCCCATACATCAGAAGGGAGATATCACAGTGTGCAGCGACTATAGGGGTATAATATTGCTGAGTACCGCCTATAGGATACTCTCCTCTATCCTACAAGATCGGATAGTCCGATAGTCAGTGTGGGTTTGTGGGGGTTCTCTACATCACACGGAGAACCAACCCACAACCCTAACCTGCAACATGCAAAAATCAAATCCTCAACGGAACATTACCCAATAGCATATACTCCCAAATCTGCAATAAAATACTTTCCAAACCCCCAAGAGAATATAATTCAACCGAATATATTCTAATCACCACCACATGCATTTCCCCAAAACTGCGTCAATTATCTATATTTCCTCAACGCAACCAAGCAATCCACATTTCCCCGAAATTCGTATGCCATAGCAAACGCATATTCAAATCCTCAACGGAACATTAGCAAGTATACCAAGCCGCACACATTTCTCCGAAGTTCATATGCCTTAACAAAGCGTATATCCAAATCTCCAACGGAACATTACCAACCAACTAAACCGCGCACATTTCCCCGAAATTATTTCGGTTAACATTTCTATCTAAACGATATGCCTTGCTTGCACCCAAGCCATTCCAATTTCCTCCGAAAATGCATGCCCATACTCGCTCGCGTCCCCAAAGCCAATTTCCCGGTACACCTAACCAACGAAGTCAATCCAGCCTGTACGGCCAGAATTCGTTGGAACTGAGTTCTTATGCGAGCATAGCAACTCGTCCACAATTCCTCGTAATTCGCAGCGAGCCTAACTTTGCTATGACGCACCGCCACGACGCAATGAATGAATTATTTTCATTCATAACCAGTCGCAATTTATCCGCCGTGGCGTCCAGAGCCAAAAATCGTTGTCCAACCACCACAGAGTGCGCTTCGTTCCCTCTTACTTGCCCCGTAGTGTGCGGTTTTCAGAGTCAAGTCTCCATTGGAGCTCAAAGCCCCAAGAATCGAGTCGAGCGGGAAGTCCGCGCCGGTATATTGACCAAAGAAAGGGAGTTCAATAAACAATATAACTCTAGTTGTAAAACCAGTGATCGCGGCCGCGGAGGATTTAGTAAACGGTGCAATACTAGTTGTAAAACAAATGATCGTGGATGCAGGGCAAACCCAAAGTGCGGATATCACCAGGGAATAAAGACCAATTATAACTAAGCGACTCCGAGTGTTTTATTTGTAGTGTTTACACCTCGCGGAGGACAGTTTCGCATCGAATTTTCAAGTGCTCGTGACGTGCCCGAAGTGCGACCTTCCAGCGGATGCCTACCAGTGAATAATTTCACGGCACGACCCGGTCAGTCAAACCCTTGGAATAGTTGCGAACGATCCAGACTGACTCAGTGGTGACTGTCTCTTGGTTGTGAGTTCTAAACAAACGGGAAGGTAAGAATAGAGGACCAACAAGACATTAACATTTAAACTACGCCACTGTGTTTTCCTTCGTGGCATGCCGCCTTTGTGACGACCCCTCGTGTAAAAACCCCGTGCCGTGCGCCGGCACCCAAGCATTATACACACCCCCACAGCTTCATCCCAACCAAATCAGCAATTGATTAGATATTCACCCTAAGGCTGGCGATGGAAACATTTCTGGAATATAAGATTCCATTATATCACCTATTCATAGACTTTAAGGCCGCCTGCGACAGCGTAGCCAGGGTAGAACTATATAATGCCATGAGAAAGTTTGGCACTCCAAACAAATTGATACGACTTTTTAGGTTGACCACGACCAACGGATTGCCGTTCAAACCAATCATCATCATCATCATCATCGGGCACTACAACCGGGAACCGGTCTTGGCCTTATTTAGCAAGTGTCGAGGCTTGTTAAATTTTCCATAATAATTTATTTTTACGGGCAAGGTTATTGAGTCAGTATTATTAAAGATTCAATTGAAAAAAGAAAAGAGATTTCTGAAAAATATATTAATTGATGATCATTAGAATCTGATGGTCACACATCAACAAAGTTGGCGCGAGTCCAAACATATATGAGCACTACATAGCTTCGAAGGAAATGGAGCCGTAGAAGATGGGAAGATACTTTTGCCGAGTATAGACCTTTTAGGAGGTCTGGTAATATTTGAAAAGGTATGGGGAAGTATGGTGAGACGATATCTTTCCCAGGCAATAAAATAGGAATTTCTTTTCACGTTACCAAAAAACTAAACGAAGTGAACTTTCATTTGGTGAACACATGATCAAAACCCCTAAACCCTCTATATTTTTATAGTATACGCACACTGTTTTTAGATATTCATAGATATCTCAAAATTCCTTTTATACCTAGGTATTATTAAAAAAAAATCTGCCTCAAGATGTTGAACCTGTATTACCTGTATTACCTGAATTACTTTCACGTTTAGTGGGTTTTGCAAGACCCTAAAGACGAACTGAAAACACATAGCAAATGCCTTATGCACTGAATTGCCGCAAAACTGATGTAGGTCAGATCCAATCTAAGTTTTCCGAGAATTTAACTTTAGACTTGGTGTAAGGCTTATATCTAGACACGCTGTAGACATGACTTGTTATACGAGGGTTGCCTCTTATGTTTCGGGATTTGGCAACCCTAGTGTTGCAATCCGGCAATTGACAGCTCTGTCGTAAAGTTGGACATTTTTGAGGTTATACGCACTCAGAACGTTTTGACATACGAGCGCTATTTGTGTTGTTTACAGTAACTTAAAAGATTCATCTCGGCCCAAAAATGGAATTAAATCGTCAACATTTTCGTGCGATTACTTTTTACAACTTTCGGCGTGGATTAACTCAGCAACAGTGCATGGATGAACTTAATTCAATTTTTGGCGATGAAGCTCCATCAAGGAGCAGTGTTTATCGATGGTATGGTGAATTCGATCGTGGTCGTAGTTCACTCCAAGATGAATTTTGTGAAGGTCGTCCGAAATCAGTTATTGTTCCGAAAACCATTGATGCTGTGCGCGAACTGATATTGGAAGATCGTCATGTGACCTATCGTGAGATTGAGACAACCTTAGGCGTTAGTGGGACCAGCATACATTCAATATTGCATAAACATTTCAAGCACTTCCAAGCAAATAGTCGCCTGTTTTTTTCGGAAAAACTGGACATGTCGCAACCGTACCACTAGAACAACGCAGAACAATCAATTCTGAGTGGTACACAACCATTTGTTTGCCAGTTGTCTTCCAAGAAATCAGGAAAACCAACCGCCGAAGACGGATCACTCTTCACCACGACAATGCGAGCTCTCACACATCGGCTGCGACAACTGCATTTTTGAGCACCCAAAACATCGATTTGATGGGTCATCCGCCCTATAGTCCTGACTTGGCACCGAATGACTTCTTTTTATTCCCGTACGTAAAAAACAAACTGACAGGTCAACGTTTTTCGACACCTGAAGAAGTGGTTGCTGCATTCAGGATGCATGTGTTGGAGATACCTCAATCAGAGTGGCAAAAATGCTTCGACAATTGGTTCAAACGCATGCAAAAGTGTATAGATCTTCATGGGGAATATTTTGAAAAACAATAAAGTGATTTTTGATGATCAATATTTGTTTTTGTTCTCTAATCCCGAAATATAAAAGGCAACCCTCGTATTGATACCTTGTCACATCCTCAAAATCGAATTAAGGAGGGAATTACACTTTTATTTTAACATTTTTATTCGTGCAATTTCCCTAGAGACCGGATCAGCGTATTATATACATTGACGGGAACATTTCATCAACATTTTAAAGAAAGTAAAAGAAAATTCATTATTGAAAACACCTATCAGATTGCAGTGGTCAAAACTGTTGGAAGTTTGCGGATCCATAAATGTAAGTGTTCAATGCATGATATTAAGTCTAAGTGAAGCAAAGAACACCTAATGTTTTCCTGGTGATAAAATATTGAATGTCGTGTCATGCAGAAAATGTAATTCGAGACGGACCTGGTTAAGAAGATAAAAGTGTACCACACCGCAACACCATTTTCATTTCCCTGAACATTCGACATTCATTATGATAGGCTGAAAATGGTCGTAATAATTCATAGGTCTGGAGATGAGCTCTATAATGCGAGTATTCAGGCGAATTTCGTTTGAATCATAGATAAGTCATATCCACTTACGTAATATTGTTTTTTTTTTTCTTTTTTCTGTTGCCCATTTCGCTGTTCACCCCTTTATGATGAAGTCTCTGAAGTTTCAACAAGATTATCTAAACTTTCACAACGTAGTTCTCAAATAGTCGCGCACATTTTCTATACATCCCATCCAACCGCACAACACCAGTGCAGATGTAAATTACACCATAAAAAATAACCGCGATAAATCGACGTGAAAGGACACGTGAATTCAATCAATTCACACCATCATTCACGGCCAATAACCATATAAGACTCATATGGGATGTATACACTGAAAAGCCATAAACGTTGAACTCACCCACTCCCTTGGCTACTTAATCTTCCCGCACCGGGCCATCTTCTAGCATATCCTGTTTGAAATGGTTTTCACTTTTCAATTAAATCACCAACACCCCTTCGTCTTGATTCCTTTGCCACAACCGACTGCTCAATGCAACCCACTACCCGGTGAAATGCTTACTTTTGTCTACGGAGACATTATGACCAACTCATTGAACCTTCAGCATCTCTTTCGTATCTATAACATCTAGATATTCGATCAAGTTTGGTTTTATGATTTTAAAAATTCACACCCAAATCTTGAAAAATGTATCCCTAAAAAATTTGCAATAAAAGTAAATCACTGACAGCGAATGACAAGGATATGTACGTGTGTTGTCAATGCGTTCTACGGAGGATACGTGCACCCATGCGTTATGTGCCCATTTCCGTTTTTAAATCGTCCGCCATTCAAACGTTGGAAAAACTCATAATCGCAGATAAGAAGCGACGCATTCACAAAGAGAAGGACGACTAAAACGATACGAAAACGCACTAAAATGCCTTAAAGGACGCACAAGTATCTAGAAATAAACGTATCGATGGTGAAATATGTTTCGCAAGCACAATGGAATGTGTCTACCTAATGCAGCAGAAGCAGGACAACATTTTTTATTGCACATTCGTACATCGAATCAATGAAAGATAAAGGATATGCCATCATGCTGTTGGTTTATGATGAGTCCCAGGACATTTATTATGACATATGTGGAGGAGGGAAAAAGTTTCATTGTGTGATGTCTACCTAACGACGAACCGCTTGGTTCCTTTTTGTCTACAGAGTTATGTGGCCATCGAAAATTGATCCTTAAAAATAGAACGAAAGGTAAGGTTATGATTTCAACTTTTAAAAGTCTACTTATCGAAATAGCAAGATAATAAAAAACCCTTTTGATGTGTTCCGCTGAGTGGTATGTCAATGTGTTGATGGTGTTATCCAGAGGACACTTCAGGGAAAAGTAATGCCCTCGGATGAAACTCTTGCAAAATACTTCCGTCTGGAATGATGGCCCAATGGATCACCCTTTTTGCAGGTCTAGAGAGTCTTAAAAAATATGTAGTCCTTGCTTGAATACCGACTAAAAACGGGCGTGGAAAGAATTTTTACTGACACTGAATTTAAACATAAGATTCCTTTTCATCAAGTTCTTTGGCTTATGTAGAAATTAAAGCACTTGGCTGGTTCTACAGACGGATTAAAAAGTGGTATTTGAACATTTGTCCTGATTGCAGATGGCATTAGTTAAAACGCAAACTTGATTAGGAACGTTGTATTAGGGCCTCGATTTAAAACAGTGGAATGCGCTAAACTATATGGATTAATCTGATGTTTACGATATCGAATCGGCCGATATATAAAACTTATTATCTTTCCAGTAAAATAATGCGCAAGTTGTGTAAAAAAATTTCGAAGGCATCCGTATTCTGTTTTTTTTTTAAATACTCATGACAATGATTATAGTTTTTATAGTCATATATAGAATATTCTGAAAGTGTTCATAAATATCAGCAAGATGGGAAAAACACGAAATAAAGGAACCATTCGAACCACATTGGTATGCTATTCGGAATAAAGCGTGTGCTGTGTTTTAAGAACGGGATAACGGAGACAAAAGGGGATATGACCATGTAAACATACTGTGAGCGTCAAAAGAAAGTGTATAGCTATGAACTGCATGTTTGCAACCCTGTTAAAGCAAGGGGGTTCGATCTTTTAGTAAAATACATCCTTTTGGCCTTCCGGAACGAGGTCGATCTTTTACATCCTTGAACTTTTGAAATTTGTCCAACATTTTTTTCACCGTGATATGGCATCTGCCCGCTGTTTTGGCTATTTCGCGGTAAGATTTTCCTTCCTTTCTTAATTTAATAATAAGTTGTCGTGTTTCTACTGCACTTTGTTTGCCCATTTTGAAGTAATTTAAAAAAAATAATTTAAGCAACAAGCAACTTTCGATGGAAATGAACTCAATAACACTTTTAATCAATTAGTTATGAGTTGTAAAGAAAACAAAATAAATTTAACGGTTGTTTTCCCGATAAGCGGAAAGTTGCACAGTATGTGTGGCAAGTTGTACACTTTTTTGACTGAAATATTTTTTTTTTATTTTTTTATTGTATTTTTACTTCATTATTTTCTGTTAAATTTTATATGGCAATTCATTGAAAATAAACTACCTTAAAAAATAATATAAGTATTTTACTAAAAGATCGAACCCCCTTGCTTTAACAGGGTTGTAAAAATGCAGTTCAATGCTGTACACTTTCTTTTGACGCTCACAGTATATCTATGACTAAATATGTAAAGTTATCCATGTGTTACACTGTATGTCCTGTCAACGCTACCATGCAAGTGAGTTAAGTAGCTAAACATAAAAAATAATGTGGTAAACTAGTCGATATCCTTTATAAAAATTAATCTGTGGCGGTTCCGCCAAACCCCACGGTCCACTTACCTGAAGAACCCCCATAACTTCGACCCAATCTTATAAGTTCGCTAATGCAATCGCATTAGCACCTTAAATGCTTTAGGCATCAAATAGATTAAATTTATTTAACTAAAATTCCATGTAAAAGAATTCTTACCTTTTATGCATCTCTTCGCATACAAATTCCCTACAAGAATTCTTTCCATTATACAGGAGCATAAAACCAAAACCTATTCGGTACCTTCGGTTGACAGCCAAATTCCAACCTTCCCACACCTGCACCGCAATCTCCACGCAACTAAAACATTTCCTTCCCAAGTATAATTAATGCTTTCAACCCATTATCTGGAAATGTCTGTAAAGAATTTTTCCTACAAGGACATTCATACATGTATCAATGCATCTCTGCATTAGCAACCAAGAACCGAATTTCCAATTAGTGTAGATATTCACACTAGAGTTCGATTCTTCGATTCGACAATTGACACAGATGGTATACACAACCGTCAGTGTGTAACCATCTAAATTACTTTCCAAAGACTTGCCACTATTGATTCAGCTGCAAGCACTTCTCTCTGAAATACTTCTTTGTTTGAATCTTCAAACAAACACCAATGTCGCGCTTACCCGCCGAATTGGATTCAATAGCATAAACATATGCAAACAAAAGAATCCGATCCTCCCAGTCGGCAGAGATACGATATACGATCTCCATTATCTCAATCCCTTTTAGTATCTAATGAGTGGCTGCCATTTACTCAGCTGACCCGCATTACCGGACGATGCATTCGGTCGCTGCTTTCTTTGTTCGGCATCCCTTGTCTAGGTTTCGTTTGCTTTAACCTGCGAGCGTTAGCAAACAACCTGATCTCAACGATCGACTTTGCACACCACTACAAGACCTCACCAGTGAGACCCTCTTTCCTCATTTTCACCGCGAGAGGAACTTTTTCTCTCTCGGGGAAACTCACCCCATTAGCGAGTCGGCTCTACACGAGCCGAATATCGCTGAGTCCAATTACATCCGCCGACCATGACGGTCGTGCCGCTTCCGCTCCCTGGTGCGCACGGGGACGCGAAAGTCAACCGCGAGTCGCGTGCTTAACAGTTGTCACCAAGTCGTGAAAAGTAATTTTTCTTATGCCGGCAGCATAATGCCTTTAAAGTAGAGTAAAATAAGTTAATAACCGTTTCCCACAACAGTGTTTGAAATAAGATTTGTGTTCCAAAATCTATATAAAACTTACTTTTTATAGGGAGCTGAATTGAATTGCTGTGTTCGATGACTGGGAATCCGGAAATCGCTATATGTAAATGTCAGGCATGCAAGTTAAATAATAAACGGTAAAAACAAAGTGAATCCCTGTGTTTTATTTCCCGTGTAGTGGTATCCTGGTGTTTTCGTCTGTCCTCGGCGATCAATCGGTGGACAGAGTACTGTGGAACATTTAGAGGACGTAGTAGGTGAATGGTAGAATCAGCGTCCATGCCGACGCACAGACCATCTATCACCACAAACCGTCTACGTTATGCTTTAGAGGTTGCCACAAAATCAAACCTTGAGGCTAAAATAGAAGTGCGAAAGCTTAAAGTGGAAGAACAAACTCGGATGAACATTCGCAGTTAGAGACCTTGGTACATAAACCTCAATTTGGTACAAAAGTATCCAAGTTTGTCTTAAATACCAAACTGGGCGGTAAATTAAAAGTCAAATCACTAACCCAACGAACAGCTAGAATGGATTGTTTGACTGAGTCTGTATTAAAGGTAAATGCCGGGAAAATTAATTCACTATTTCGAGAAGGGTAGAAATCTGGCTAGATATGTGGAAATATCTGATTTGTCACTGCTAATATGGAAGAGATTTGATGACATTTTTTTACTGAAAAATATTATAGTGCTCCACAAAGCCCTACCATTTCCCTCCCCCATACATTTTGCACCTGCTTCCATAACTCCATCCATATCCCCAAATCAACATTGAATCCAATGTTGAACAAATTGAATCAAACATTCAATTGTCGCATTGATTCAATTTCCAGAAATTCTTAAAGCATATACAATCATATGCACTGTATATTCAATTATAGATTTCACAAATCCCTAAACTAAAGATGCCACATTTTCGAACAAATATTATTGAGAATCATCAAATGCGCGTCTGCAATTTTATGATCGTCTAAGAATTTGTTTGCACAAATTTGATCCGACAAAACTGAATATCCATTCACACCTTTCAAATTCAAATACAAACAGCGGTGGGATTCCCAAAATCCCCTACCAACAATAAAAGAGCCCACAAGTGACAGTAGATAATCCAACTATCCCCAGCCTAAATCGTGTGTTCTATACCAGACCAAGTTGAAGTGAGTTTTAAAAAAGTGATAAATACTCATAAATTCAGCAAGTGAATAGTGACTGCATACAGGAAAAAACAAAATTTTGAAATGGTGTACGCGATTCGAAATTAATTATCAATTCGTTCGAATAAAAATCATGTTACGAACTTGGCGTAGAATCATATAAATGTGACAATGCTCTACTGTTAGCACAGTGCAACCACCCACAACTCGAACTAATAAATTAAAAGGATGACTATGAAGTTAGAATTTGTGAGGCGTAACGTCGTTTTAGAAATTTGGAATCGGATGAAATTCATGAACACTGTCATCATATTCAAAAACGATTAAGGAACTTGGATATGAAAGATTGTGTTAACTTATGAAAAAATCTAGTTCTAATGTGGAAAAGAGGCCAGTTATCAGCACTCTCTGGTCCGAGGAATTGCTGGCCAAGCCATTTTGTCCAAATATTTACGTTAGATGCAACAAATGCAAGCAAAAACAAGCAACATCCGACAGCAATCAATTCCTTACCAGCAACAAGTGCAACCAGCGACAACATCAACAACATCAACAGCATTCACGGTTATTTCCCCAAGCTACACCGATACCACAGCCAAGGTATATAACATGTTTATATTATTCTTTAATCCAAAGGGGGCAAATGAAATCCCCCAACATAAATTGTAATTTTTACATTGAGGGGACAATAAAACCCTCTGCGAGTCACTCTTCCTGATATCTTGTCCCCCGACTGTCTCCTGAATGCTCGCGATTTGTCTATTTTTTACGCCAATTCGATTGCCGATTCCCAAATTAAAAGACCTTATAATGGATCCGTCCCCCTGGAGAGCTAATATTCAGGATGATTCTGTCAGGCCGTAAGGATCGGCTGGTACCATTTTTAAGTGGACCTCGTTGCTGCCAAGGGTGCACACAGAAGTGACCACTCTCTCTGGTTCATCATCGTGCTTTAGTTTTGCCTTACTTTGTCTCCCCGTTCAATCATTTGCGGAGGTTCGTCTGAGTGGAGGACAGTGTGATGACATCTCGAACACTTTCTGCATGCTGACACATTTCAATTTGATCTTCATTGTTGAAGGCGTTCGAAGAAGAGCTTGGCTTTCTTTGCCATCTCACATTTTCTGCTAGTGTTAGCTTTCTTGAATTTCGGATATTCAAAGGCCCAATCTGGGGGGATGCGAGCGAACAGACAGGGTAAAGTCTCTGATTGCTTTCAACCCGGCGAAGGCCAGGACGATCCTTGTTCCTGTTCAATCCAAGTTGACATGCAGTCTCCACGTGACACCCCTCATAGTTACTTCGGCACCCGCGAAGTAGTGAACCAATGCCTGCAGCGACATCCTGAGAAAGGTTGGCGCAAGGCCAATACAAGTGCCCGTAAAAACAAACTATTATGGAAAATTTAACAAGTGTCGGATATGGACCGGATACACGACGACGAGCACAGAAACGAAAATGGCTAAACGATTTAAGAATTTTCTCATGGAACGTCCGCTCACTATACAGAGCTCGAGCTGCACAGCAGCAAGTCGATGGCCTGTCCGAATTTAAGGCTGACATAACAGCAAGAAATAATAATAGATGGACGGGCAGTGCTGTAATTTAAAGAAACGAGTATGACATTTATTACAGTTGTAATGCAAAACAAGGCTTTCTAGCCAGCCAAAAACTGAATCCTGCCATTATCGGCTTTAATGCAATAAACGAAAGGCTATGCACGTGCGAGGCAAATTTAAGAACGTAAGCCTCATATACGTTCATGGCCCTACAGAGGAGTCCCCTGACGACGAAAAGGAAAAATACTACGAGAACGTCGAACGGGCCCTCAATGTCTGCCCAAGATACGATGTGAAAATAGGTCAGGAGTCGGTTTTCAGGCACTACGCAGGTTCCTATAGTTTGCATGAGAACACTAATGACAATTGGCTAAGAGTCGTCGAACTGGCAGCATAAAAAAAACTTGGTCGTTGTGAGTAACAGGTTTCCGCGTAAAGATATCCACAAAGACACCTGGGTATCGTCTGATGGAGCCACTCGGAACCAAATTGATCACGTGTTGATAGATCGCCGCCACTCATCGAGCCTGATGACGGTACGTACCTACCGAGGTGCCAACGGCGACTCGGATCACTATCTTGTTGGTACAGTTTTCCGAGCGCGGATTGCCTTACGGAGACGTATTGTATATGCGGATCAGATTCGAATCAACACGGCTGCCTTACGCAATGAGAATACCAGTAACACCTTTGATCATGCGCTAAGACTCGCCCTCGGAGAGCTCGACGGAGGGAGAGTAAGTCCTGATACCAGAATGCCGGTCGTAGAACAGAAATGGACACGCCTCAAGAACATTGTCATTAGTACTGCCAAATCCATTTTAGGCAGTAGTCGTAGAGATCGAAGCGACTGGTTTGATGACGAGTGCAAACTAGCGACTTAACGTAAGAATACTGCATACCGGGCATTGCAGCAATCTCACAGGATAGGGGGACGCGAGGAGACATACAAAGAGCTCAGAAGATCTGAAAAAAGACTTCACAGACAAAGGAAAAGGGCCTGGGAAAAAAACCGTGTCTGTGAAATAGAGAAAAGTAGAGAGCGATGTCCGCACCAGGCGCGGAAGTTCTACCAAATAATCCGCAGTATGACGCGGTACACACCACTCTGCACTTACTGCAAGGATAAAGAGGGTAATCTGAAGACCGATCCTGAAGGCATTCTAGGGCGATGGGAAGTTCACTTCAATGAATTGCTAAATGGTCAGCTCACAGAAGAATTGGAGGCTCCACTGATGCAAAACCAACACCAAATGCTGCTGTCACCGAACATTGTGGAAACATTAAAAGCCATAAGACAGCTCAAATCAAATAAAGCCCCCGGGGGGGCTGAGCTGATTAAACAAGGAGGGACAGCCTTACATCACACAATTCATGAGGTCGTGGTGCACGTATGGGAGCAAGAGGCGATGCCGGAAGTTTGGCGTCGTGGAATAATTTGCACCATACATAAGAAGGGAGATATCACAATGTACAGCAACTATAAGGGTATAACATTGCTGAGTACCGCCTTAAAGATACTCTCCACTATCCTACAGTATCGGAGAGCCCCATACGCTAAAGTCATTATTGGTCAATATCAGTGATTGATTAGATATTCACCCTTAGGCAAGTGTTGGAAAAATGTCAGGAATTTAAGATTCCATTATATCATCTATTTATAGACTTTAATACCGCCTACGACAGTATAGCTAGGGTAGAAGTATATAATGCCAAGAGAGAGTTCAGCGTTCCAAACAAATTGATACGACTTTGTAGGTTAACCATGACCAACGTAACTAGTCAAGTAAAAATAGCGGGATTGCTGTCCAAACCGATAAATATCTTTAATGGATTCCGACGATGGGACGGTCTGGAATGCCTCCTCTTCAACTTGGAGAAAGGAATCCGTGACTCTGGCATCACACCTAGAGGGACTATTATCTCTAAGTCCTGCCAGATACTTGCCTACGTAGATGACATGGACATCATCGGTAGAACCGATTCGGCAGTACAGGACTCGTTCACCCAGATCGAGCAGTCCGTACAAAAACTGGGACTGCACATTAATGAAGGGAAAACTAAGTACATGGTGGCAACATCTGCTAAGAGAAGACCTAACGTTGATCAAACTATCAGGGTAGTGGAACACGATTCTGAAATAGTGCAATTATTTAACAACTTTGGGTCAATAGTATCCGCCGATAACAATATAAGAAATACGCGAACGGCTAATCAAACCCAACAACGCTTACTATGGTATATTAAGTCTCTTTAAATCCCGAAATTTATCCAGAACATCCAAGCTACTACTGTACAAGACCATGGTCTTACCAGTACTCATGTATGGATCCGAGACCTGGGTGCTCAATAAAAGGTACCCTGAACTATTAGCAGCGTTCGAGAGAAAGGTCTTAAGGAGAATTTTAGGCCCCGTATGTGAGGGAGAATTTCGGAGACGCTACAACCATGAGTTGTACGCGATGTACTTTGAAGCTAATGTTGTAAGAAAAATCAAGCTCGGTAAACTCTGGTGGGCGAGACACCTAGCTTGAATGAGCTAAGAGGAGCTTGTAGGTAATGTAGATAGTATGTCTACACGGACATTGTTTCACCTACATTCCACGTGATTGTTCCAATAACCAACACTCAATATCAATTCACCGAGACATCACGAATAGAAATGTTTCTCTTTCTCTGCAACGATGACACCAATTAAAACACTGGAGGGTTTTAGTTTCTTAGCTTTTTTATTTAACTTCAGGGGTTATTAACATCACCAGTTTATGATACATTTTCAAAGTTATTAAACATCACCACTCTATGATATATTTCGTTCTAGTTTCTAAGAAAAACGACCAGCAACACGATTTTCTTTTACTTGATTCCAATTCGACACTTTAATTTGAAACGCACACGAACTCCACGATAATGTTAAAGTCGCGACAGTACTTCACATTGGTATTCGCCCGGGAACGAACTCAACTCCTTGAGATGTAAAATTTGACTCTCCAAGAAGAAGTGCATACACCGTAAAGGTTATTATGAGACTCCAGGAGATCTCCTCCTGAACATTTCTTGTAGTATCGGATATCTC
This sequence comes from Microdon myrmicae, assembly GCA_963931805.1. Lineage (NCBI taxonomy): Eukaryota > Metazoa > Arthropoda > Insecta > Diptera > Syrphidae > Microdon > Microdon myrmicae. Next base: position 85,863,954 of record OZ007497.1, read on the forward strand.
TGGTGTACCAGGGAAATTCCATTACACATCTGGTAAATAGAGACTGGCAGAAAATGTAGTCATAAATCATGGGAAGGGTTTTCCCATGATGTTGATATAATATCAACAGAAACCCAAGGCTGCCTTAGAGCATGTATCTTTTCCACTACATTATTTGTGTAGGAAATTGCCGCCTGGACGAAAATGTTTTCTTTTGTCTACATTGGATAGACAGAAGTGTTTCGGGTAGCATAAAGGAACAATGCTGGCGGCGGCAATTGGGTCTTCTGTGATGTAAAATTCACAGAAGTTCCCTCGCCATAGCAACTAGAAAAAAAGGTTTATTTGTCTTTGGGATATTGGTCTTTTTATTATCCCGCTCATTATGTCCTATTGCAGGGCTATTAGAAATCTGGCTTGCAAATGTGCAAGTCGGAAAATAGCCCGGCATGTATTCTTGGACGTTGATGGGTATGGCGACAGTGTTTGTGTACACTTTGATTCTGCTAAGAATGTAATATTTCGTCGGTCGATGAATCGAGTGTGCGTTATTTTAAATAACGCTCGATCGCTTGCAGGTAGCCAACGATGGCTATGCTGTATATCGTCGATAGGACGATCGGACGATGGGTCTGTAAATAAAGGGTAAGTATGCCATGCCGAATATAGAGAAAATTCTCCACAGCCCTGTTCGGGGTATTTATGTTTTCAGTTTCAATAGGACTATCGCAAGGTTGTGTGATCTTGCCGATCTCGACTTAAGGGTAGATAGGGGGTTTATAGGATTTTTATGGGGTTAAAAATGATGCGATGTTCTTCGGGCCCTGAAAAGCCCCACAAGCTTGCCCAGATAGTCCTTTGTGGCAGGATGTATTGAAGGAGAGAGGGCGACAGACCTTGTCTGCGATGGAGGGATGGCGTAGACCAGGTCGCCCAGATCCAGGTAGTTCCAAACTGGATGACAGCGGCTCTAAATCGGGACCGGTGGAGAGATTTGTTAAATAAGGCCAAGACCGTACCCCGGTTGTAGGGCCGATGATGGTGAAGATGAAATGTCAAATCTCCTTCGTAGAATACCGGGCATCCTGTTTTCCTTCGGACCCGTAGGGCGTAGTTTTCTTGGGTGGCTCGAAACATGTTCCCACGACATCTGGCCACCTCTTTCCTAGATTCCCTATCGTAGTTATCTGTTCGGAGTTCACCTTTGCCTTAAGTATATTTACTTCGTCGAACCAAATTCGCGTTGCCTCCAAGCATCCCAACCCCACATTAATAGCTGACAAACTACTAGGCGAGTTGTTCTCCCTTCAGTGGTAAAGAGGGGCAACTAACGAAAGGGGATTCGTGGGTGTTGGGGGGACCTGGACTTAAGGTCGGTCCGTAACACTTTTCCCTGCTCGTATTTTCCGCGAAAAATACTCTATTCTATTATTTGAGACACTACGAATGTGAATTTCGCAGGAACAGGCTAACAGACCATGAACCAGTTGTTAAAAAAGAAGTGGAAATAGAGAGAGGCGGTCCATAAACTTTTTATTGATTTCAGAAAAGTCTACGAATCCGTCGCAAGACAAAGGTCATTTTTGTATACCATAGTGTACCCAGGAATCCTCATTAAATTGTCCCGAACAAGGTGAAAACAGTTGGCGTCATGGCTAGACTGCGTAGGAGGCTTTGAAGAAAGAAAGCCGGAGTTATTTTAGTTCTTCACAATGAAAATCTACCAATTAAGCCGAAAATATTTTGCTTGCTACTTTTGAGACAAATACAATATTCCTTTTTTGCATTTTGGTTATGGACGGGGTCATCGAGAAATATATCAGAAATAATTTGCAGTAGTGCTTTGTATCTTCTTTCAAAGTTAGAGGGGTGTATAAGATTATAAATAACATTATTACGTCCCAATCGTTACAAGATGCGCACGATTTTGGTTATTTAGGTACTATGGTCTATTGTGGTGATTATGTAATACGAGTAAACTCATTGTGCCCTTTTGCAAAATTGTGAATAGCTGCGGAGTCTTAACTTAATTTCAAAAGGATTGGCCCTTCGTGGATTGCAATACCATTAGTAGTCGTTATTTTCTGAACGTTTTCAATATCAGTCAAGTTTTTCCGCATATTACAATAATAAAACTTTGTTTTGAGGATGGGAAAAGTTATGTTTGGTAGGAAAACACATGATAGAAGTTTTGCTATGCAGGTTATTGGCGCATTGGCGTAAAACCAGTTTGATTTTTATTTTGTTCTCATGGATGGGCGTATCAATAGAAAGACTTCGGTAGAATTACGACGTCTTCAGATTGTTAGGTTTATACACTCGGTTGACTTTGACGGTTGGTTTGATCTTTTATCTTTGGAATTTTATTTGAACGGCGACAAAATTGTTAGGATGTTACGTAGTAACTCCTTTCTTCAGCTTTGCGTTAGGCGCTGTTTAAAAGTACTTGCCACGTATAGGAACACTGATTGGATTCTATTTATAATATTCATTACTTCAACGGGCTTTTCTGTCAATTACGTGGAGCCTCCCCTATTTGTGAAGTCGATTATTTTATACTGTATTGAAATTTTATAATTTGTTTCATTTACCTCAGATGTGGGGGTTTTCTTAACATTGTCTTTTGCTGATCATCATTTACTATAAACAAAAACCATAAGATTGTTATCAAGGTTATGTGCGGAATACTGGGAGACAAGGAATCCTTAAAATAAAGTTCTTCTCTCAGGTTTCAATTATTTTAATTAAAAATATTCAAGTCGGATCCTTAATAAACAGAAGCTCGAAAGCCGCTCTTTTTTATACTCACAAGTGGAAGGACAGTGGGAAATTAGAAAAGACTAAGGTGAATTCGTTATATTTCTCATTAAGAACCTTTCCGCGAAATAAAAACTTCAAACCATTAGAGATGTGTCGGAAGAGAGTTCCGAACCTACTCGAAGTATTCTGAAGGTGAGCTCAATTCTTACAGTTCAACCGTAAAACGCGTTACATATATTTCTCCCTCACTCCCCTTTCGGTTCTATTGTAGTAGTTAGGTTTTCTTTTCGTCATAAATTGCATGAATCCTTTTATTCTTTGTGTTGTTTTTGTCCGTTCATTCGATTTTAATTAATTTTTCCATGAAGTGATGGGAAAATAAGGAGAGCCGAGCATCAACGAGAAGCTTCTGATGGAAGAAAAATATTCATCCTTTAATCCTTTTTGTGAGGAAGGTTTTAAAATATTTTAGAATCCAAACGGCTTTGAAGAGTCCGCCTCGGGATGATAGATCGCTAAAACTTGGTTCACTTTTTTTGTAACGAATTAGTTTCTCATTAAACGTGCAATAATCAGCGGAAGATGGTAACTCGATCCAAAGAATATTCCCCTTAACCGCCTGGAAATGTGATTGTGTTGAATATGTATGTACGAGCATGCATTTTATAAATAAACTTTGGCATGGGGATGACACATGGTAGACGTCCGGAACGATGTCGTCCTTTTTCCTTGGGATTTACTGCGTTCAAAACTTGGCGATGGCATTATGTTATAATAAATGGATGCCTTTGTGTGGTTTTTTTGCTTATGTCACGTTTGGACTACCCTTGAAATGCAACGGAAAGGTCTTTTAGATCCTTAAACGAATTGTTTAGAGTTAATTAGCATAACATGTCATCCATCATGTGGCTGTCGGGAACTTGTGAGACAATAAGTTCGATTACTTAGAAAAACTATCCGCTGAGCGAAAGCCGGCAACGAAACAAACGTGAAAGAAAGGGTGTTGATCCAGGGATAAAGTTGAAGAAATGGATAGACGAGTCCTTTATGGAATCATTGGGCATCATGTAACATAGCTTCTGATGGAAGAAAAATTATGGAATCATTGGGCATCATGTATGTTACTTTAGGCGGAGGAAGATGTGGAGATATATAAATCAAGTCTAAATCGAGTGAAGTGTGATCCACTGTATCTTACGAATATGGTGTTTTTGGTGCTTCGCTTATACTATAAGTATTGGTGTTGTATATGCAAAAGATGCGTTTCTAGTGTATTATAATAATGTATTATTGTTTTCTATAGTTTCGTCCTTTTGATCTAGTGTACAGATAAGGAAATGTATGTATGTCATATTCTTACGCACACGAAACGGTGGACAAATTCTAGTTATCGAATGCCAGTGTATGTGATGTGTCTTGTTTTTGGGGCTCTACATTGTCGATTGACCGACTATCAAATATTGTGAATATCCAAGGCTCTCGAAAGCTTCTGGTTCAAAGCCTTGCCTTTAAAACGAGTTCTGGCCGCCGAGGAGACAGCATGTGCGCTTCTGTCCCGTAATCCGTACCATCGGATAAGTTGTGCAATCCGTTTTGGAAATTTTAAATAAACACAAGATACCCAATTGCACTATCAGTTCGCGCGACAAGTCCTAAGCAAACAAACGGATCTCCATACACGCGTCCGAGTGAAGTGCAAAGTGATCTATCTGTGCGATTCCAAACGGATTTCCACACACGCATCTTAGTGCTGCGGAAGTTGCGAAGATATACGCACGAGTGTTGTCCAGTGTGCGAAAACCCTCACCTTTTTCCGTTCTTGCGTCTGTTTTCCCCCTTTTCACACCTTGTTTGCGTCCCTCGGGCAACGATCCTCTCTATTGATTTATAATCTTTGGAGAGTGTTTGGTGTGTGAGTGACATAATGTTAGTCATGGAAGGTATGAGGCCTGGATTTCAGCACGTATCTAGTGGGGCACCTACTACAAGGCCATAAAACCTGTAGTGGTTGCTTTTGCTCATCTGTCGCTTCTCCTGATTCGCATTCCTTTCTCAGGCGGTATTGGTTTTCTTTGGCAGGATGCAATTTATCCTCTGTGCCTGCCCAGGTCTCTAACCAGAAACCAACAATCCTTGCCTTAACGAGACCCAGGTAATAACTGATACAGATATTTCTGATTTTACTATACCAGGTTTTAACTTAGTGCCACTATCTAGCCACATACATACGAAATGATATTGCTTATTAGCTTCTGCCACAATATGGACTATGCTCCATTCCAGCATTTAATTTCCGTAGCTAAAACTCCACGTAGGTAAGTATATCATACATTACTGCTTTATTTACAGAAGCTCAAACTTGGATAGAAACGCATCATTTAACGAATTTGATGCTCTGTCTGATTCTATCGATAGGATCTTGACCCTATATCCGCACACTGAAATCGTTATTGCAGGTGATTCCAATGTGCGTAAGTGGCATCGCCACACCGGGCACACAACATGTGAAGATCGGTGTATCCAGCTCTTTGCTGATTCAATTAGTTTAACTCAACTCGTCAATGAGCCGACATGGGTACCAGATATAGATGGTCATTCCGCGAACACACTGGATCGTCCCAATAAATACACAATTGAAGTTTCTTCGCCTTTAGTCACTTCAGAATACTGTCTCGTGTCAGCTAAATTTGCTATAACCAGCAGCAACGCTAACTCGAAAAATTCGAAGAAAACAGTATGGTTCTATGAGAAACTCATCTCGGAAAGACTGAATTAATTTTTTTGAAAGGTTAAATTGGTCGTGTTTTTGTCTTCAGTAACGATGTTGACTCCATAGCGGAGGCATTGACAGACCCGACTTTACTTGGCATGCGAACTATTATTCCACTGAGGGTAAAGAGTATCAAACCCAAGGGAAATATGTCGTTAGATTCCGGGTGCAGAGAAGCCATTAAGGCGAATGAGTTCAGCTTCCGGTTGTACAAATCAGACAACACTGAAGAAAACTGGAAAAGATTCAGAAGGGATAGTTTGGGGGGTCTTTAAAGCTAGGGAAAGAACCACCCACAATTCCAACCACAATTACAACCCCAACCCCCGCCCCAATGGCATCGTTTGCATTTAATGCATCACTCAAAATTCCCTTAAAAGAATTCATCAACATGCATGCAATCATTATAATTAGGAAACCTTATCGGCGCCCCTGTCATCCAGCGTAACCTGCCACACACGTGCGCAGCCGATTTTCCTGGCTTATCCACATTCGCGGCAGCCTTTTGTCTAACCGACAAAAACAGTTTACGCATCTCGCGTCTACCGACCAAACACCGAATTCTCCAGCGTGTAAATATACACACAAAGAATTCGACCCTTTCCACCGGCATAGATACCAGTGCACAATCATCATTGTGTATCTAAATTGCTTTTAGCACCAGTTTTCCTAATCGCATGCAGTCTATTTACACAGCTGCATGCACATCTCCTATGATCACTTTGTTCTATTTCCTTTTCTCAGTTTCGTTTACCCATGACCTCGTAGCATGAGTAAACAATGGATCAACCAGCACACTAGCTAAGATCAACCCAGAGAGATCCTCTTCAATTTGTCACCACAAAGTGAAACTTCACGCTTCTCTCGAGAAAGAAAACACCCCTAGCTGAGAGTGGACTCACTACGAGTCTTTCGAGGTTTATCATTGAGTACAGGCAGTCGATAAACACCCATCACGAGAGTCGGTTGAGTCTTAAAAACGAAGCCGAGTGCGCACGGAATTCAAGTGCAGTCGCGGTTAGATGCATCTTTCGTTCTAATATACATTAAATAATAAATGGTTTTATTATACATTAAATAATAAAGAACTAATTAAAAACATGACTTTTGGAACAATATTTAGTGTTGCAAAAAATGATTGACCTCAATAAAAGAACTCATCTCAGTCAAAATCAGTGTGTTATTTTTTTCCTTTGGCGAACGACCTCAAAAAAAGAACTCATCTCAATTATATTAGTGTGTTTTAGTTTTCCTCTTGTGAACGGATTGCAGCGGAACTCAGTGGAATATTAGTAAACCCGTGCCCATGCCGGCACACCAACTAATATGCCCCACAATAGAAATGACTGCAATTCGTATATTCAACGCGTAAAGATCTTGCATGACCAGAGAGTGCGACAAAAAATGCCGCACTCTCTCACAGGTGGTAGAAACTTCTGGACATTCGTGTTAAACATTCTAACCACGGTCGCGTCATCAATTCCATCGCTATAGGCGATAAGAGGCCAGTCACCAGTGCAATAGAGAAGACGAATCTATAGCGTTTGGAATGATAGTGATTACGTGTGATTCGAACTTACTTTATGACAGTTAGAATCACCGAAAATTGAACCAATGCGTAACACATCAGACTACTGGCGTAACACATCAGTGCTTAGGATTCGATTTTTAAACTCAAGTATATTCCACTGAAATGAAGTTCTGGCGCAAGACTAATGACCTTGCCCGGAAAAAACAATTCATTATGGAAAATTTAACAAGCCTCAGGACTTGCTAAATAAGGCCAAGACAGGTTCCCGGTTGTAGTGCCGATGATGATGATGATGATATTACACTGATGTTAATTGTTATGTTATCGCTATGGTATACGGCTCCGATGCATTTTCTTTTTCGATTTTCGTTCGCTGTTCTTCACTATATGCTTGTGTATTGTGTGTGTATCTGTTAGATATGCCACAAATCTACTTGCTACATAATTTGCAGTGAACTCGATGCTGTCTGATACAACATCAGTTCCACCTCAGCTTGAGCATAAGAAGCACACCATGAGCCAAATTCACATCCGAACGCATACTGTAGCCCAAGCACTCAAGGGGCTAAAACCAAACAAATTCGCTGGTCCTGATAGTATTCCACCGATTCTCTTGAAGCAATGTTCTTCTTCACTCTATAATCCGCTGCGGAAACTCTTCCATTTACCTTATTTTACTGGCCGTTTCCCAAAAAGATGGAATCCAGAATACATTCGGCCAATTCTTAAAAAGGGTGACAAATCTCTCTTCTTATAGACCCATAGCACTAAGTTCTATTCTCTCGAAGCTAATGGAATTACCGATTAACTGTCAACTTTCGTAATATCATGAATCAAATGACCTCCTCAATTACCGTCAACAGGTTCACAGCAGATCTGATAGCGTATTTGGCCAAGGAGTGAAGCCATTTCATCGACTATTTCGGTGAACGCGAGGTTTTCGCAGCGTATATTCAAAAGCTTTCAACAGGATTGGGCATCCAGCCCTTTTAAAACTGCACTTGTATGGAGTGGACAATTCCCTGATCCGATGGATTTTTTTTTTGAGTTCAATCTAAGTGGTTCTCTGTGGTGTCAAATCTGCCTTCCAGCAAATTAATGCAGGTGTTCCCCAGGGTTCGGAACTTCCATCTAATAATATGTAATATGTCTATTACCCTCAACACAACGCACTCGTTTTCTGATGATAACACGTTCAGTTTCTCATACTCATACGAACAATCCCGACAATTCTCGTCGAACGTAATTACCAATCTGAAAGTTATGCTTGATAAATTGAATTCTGATCTCAACCAAATATATCAAGGGGGATTATCTAACCGACTATAATGCAATTCTTTAAAAACTCAGCGCTGCCTCTTGTCGTCAAAGACGAACCCCAAAGTAAATATACTCTCGGTGAACGGCACTTGCATCGGCGAAGACAAGGAACTATCAATCCTCGACACCCGAATTAATTCGACTCTTAATTGGAATGACTACATATATGAAGCTGCGAATACTGCAGCCAAATATATGGGGTTCCTTAAGAGATGTAAAGATATTTCACTCCATCCAACCTGGCCACTATTTACAAGGCGTATATTTGTCCAAAAATGGAGTTCAACTCCCATATTTGGTCAGGCGCATCCAAAACTGCACTACACGTGCTCGACAGGATGCAAAAACAAGCAGTGAAACTTATTGGGGACTCAGGCGTAAGTCGATCATGTGGAGGAAAAATTCCAAGAAGCACAAACAAGATTTTGTGTGCTTCAATTGGAATAGGATTCCGGGAAGTTGATAGGAATTTATTTGAGTAAATTCCCAGAAGGCGAAATCATGAAATGCATTTAGAATTAGGCATTTCGCGAAGTTAGGATTATTAGGAATTGAATCAATGTACGACAAATGAACTTTGGTTTAATTTTGTCGTGCATCTTATTCAATTGGGGAACATGATTTGGATTGTGGGAAGGGTAAGATAATTAGGAATTGAATCGATGTGCGACAAATCAACTTTTGGTTTAACTTGTCGCTCAATGATTCACTATGGGAATAAGGTTGAGATTATAGGAAATATTGGGAATTTGGATGGGAGTAGTGATTTAAGATCACTACAATCAGTTACGTTTTTAGAACACAGGTGCAACGTATCATGCCAATCTCTTTTCTGTAGGTATTATCACGGACGTTGCGCAAAAAAACTTGCAGAATGTGTTCCATCAATCTGAGATGCACAACAGTTCACGTTGAAAGTCAACTTCAGTTGCACAAATAAACATAGAAAGTCATTCTTTAGCCGAACCACACGAATCTGGAATGCTCTCCCTGACCATGTATTTCCTCGTGGTTGTAATGTCCAGGCATTCAAGACCAATGTACATCGACACATCTTTTCCTTATCCACTTTCTTTCCACCCACTCGCAGTGTACTTTGACATTTAGGTGTACTGCAAAATCCCCTTTTGTGCGCGCGTTAGTCTAAAAAAAAAAAGCCATCGGTTTGTCACGTACTATGAGATTGTAGGCTTTCTCGAAGAGCGATATAAATTCTGAAATGATTGTTACCAATACTTCCTTCACTTCATATACATGGGTGGGCTAAAAAGTTTCCGACCTAACAAAGATGGATGACATTTTTTGTTGAAATTTATTTTTATTTTTCTACATAGTCTCCTTGTAACTCTACACACTTCTCTCAGTGGTGCTATCATCTCTCTAACCCGTCCAAATAATACTCGGCGTTTTTCTCTGCAAAATACCATAACTGTTCACGAAGGTGATTGCCTCCTCATTTGGCGAAAATCTCCGTCCTCCAATTTTCAGATAAGGGAACAAAAAGAAGTCGCTTGAGGCTAGATCTGATGAGTAAGGCGGATGGTCAAGCAGTTGAAACCGTCATTCGTAGATTTTCGTCATGGTAACCGCTGAGGTGTGAGACGGCGTTTTTGGTCTAACGTGAGCAAACGCGGCACCAAACGCCCGGACATCTTTCTGATGCCTAAATTTTGATTTAATATGTGACAAACACGTTCTTTGGACATTTTCATAGCCTCTGCCAACTATTACTTTAATTCGGCGATCATCTAGCACCATTTGGTGAACTTTAACGACGTTATCGTCAGTTGTTACAGTTTTTAGACGTCCCGAACGTTCATTGTCTACCAAGTTCTCAGGGCTACGTTTAAATTCAGCTGCCCAAAATTTCACTGTGGCAAATTATGGTGTGGGGGTTGTTGTGTATTGTTGCCAGCGTATGCCACGGTTTCCACTTTTACCCACACTTGTCCACAGAAAAATTGTTCATCGGAAGAAGGCAATAAATGAAAAGCACTCACGTTTATTTATTTATAGTTTTTTTATTTTTGTTTCGTATTTTTCTTCCAGCTCGAGTATGTTTACAGATATCCTTATTTAAATAGATGAATTCGAAACGCACGCAATATACTATTTTACACTCTAAGGAAAGCTTTAAATTAATAACTTTTCGTTTTATTTCGTTAGTTTTTTTATTGATGAAATTTGGGGCGCGACCTTCCACTCTAACGATTGAGATGTGACTAACTCTACTTAGGGGTGAAATTCATATTTCATTCCACACACAGGACAACCAGAAGAGACCACGCCTCTGCTCTCTCAACCCCACGCCCGTCAAAGTGTGAGTAACTTTTGTTAATAGGGTAATTGGCGGACATGGAGAATGAGAGAACAGAAACATGATGTGCTGTGATCTCGGGGTAGCTTTGGTTGTGTGCGTTGGTATCAGATGCAGCTACTGACACGACCTACTGAACCAGTGGTACGGCTATGGTGTAGTTAGAGCGCATTGAACCGTGGAAAAACAGAAATTCGAAGGAGAGGAGGACCTAGCTGATGCTATTCAGCTGCAAAAAGAGATCATTGATCCCAAGCGAATGGGTGATCTGGGAAAAGTCAATAGGACGCCGCGTCGGCTGGGGATATAATACCATGGAGAAAACTCTGTGGAATGTTGGTAAATACCCAAGCCAATGGACGATGATGCGACCGGGTCGCTTGGTTTGACTTGGTTGTTGCTAACCAATACGAATGGAATTTCCGGTGGAAATCGCATGGTTAGAGCAATAGTGTTGCCGTATGGCGAAGATTGTAGCTAAACTCAATTATGCATTATCTGCATGGGATAATGAGCTTAGCTATGCGTCCGTTTGACATGTTTTACAGGGTAATAACATATAAAGGAAATGGGTAGGTATGACGCGCAGAAAGCGGTCGAAATTAGGTAGGAATTGTGGTTGGAATTGTGGGTTGTTTCTCGTATAGAATAGAGAAATTTAATGACAACTCGATACAAAATATTGTCCATTTTCACAAAAACACTCACATCGACTCACTCAAACGGCTGTCAAACAAAATTACGCGTCCAATATTGATGGCTGTCAAACAAGTAATAAACAACGTAGCGACGTCAAACTTGAAAGTTAATCTTTCTAAGGTTGATACTATCTACTACAGTCATTGTATTTCAATAACTACTGCCTTCTATGTGTCAGGCCGACTAATTCTGGGATTCCCCTCGTATTTTCATTCTTGGCCGATCTCCCAATTATTTTTATATATATTTTTTATATATTTTCTTTATATCGGATATATCATTGTTAGCCGATAGTATCTATCATCTTATTGGAAAATTGAATCTATATGATCATATAAGAAATAAAACAACAGCTACTAGTAATATTACTTAATGCATTCGCGTCAAATTAGCAGAGATAAAACAAAGTTCACACCTTTAATGAATATCTGATTTAAATCTACAGGAAAGAGCTAATCTCATTGAATAACCAAATAATAATAATAACAATAAATCATCATCATCATCATCGGCACTACAACCGGGAGCCGGTCTCGGCCTTATTTAGCAAGTCGAGGGTTGTTAAATTTTCCATAATGATTTGTTTTTTCCGGGCAAGGTCATTAGTCTTGCGGCAAATAACAATAAATAGGGATCCACTATTACTATGCTTCTTATCACATCGTACATAAACCTGTTATTTGGTCCCGAACTTTCTTGTCTTACCTATTTGCCTAATAGTTACACTCAAGAGAGAAAATATTGCGAGTACTCGAAAAATCCAAAACTCCAATCCCTCAATCTTAATCCGGCCCTCTTACAAAGAAGACGAATAGCAGCTCCAAAAATACCAAAGTGTAGTACTCATGTCGTGAATTTTAAATCAGGACAAAACTATGTGCGCTGTTAGGATTTGTGTTATGTGATACTGTCCGCAGCGCATATAACTGCTTCGCTTTGCTGGCTCAGCTCGAATTTCAAACTTTTGATTCCTTCTCCTGATACGAAATTCCTATCTGCAACATTCTTACCTCGGCCAGCATTAGGCCCGAAAGACAGAGGCGATCCTTTCTGGAATAAGAAATTTCCCTTAGAATTGATACGTTAACACAATTTGCATGAATTATGGCGAACACAGGCACAGCGTCGCTGGATCTTGAAGACATTCTATCCAGAACATGTTTATTTATAGTCCTTGTAGGCTTGCAGCTAACTAGCTATGTTCTGGAGAGGAACTGCTCCGGAACACACGTACACTGCACGAAGCGCAAGGTTATAGTGGTGTGGATTCATACTTACACGCGACCATAAAATGCTCCAAGAATCTTTGTGTAATTATTGTTGTTCATTCGTTTTCGGGCGTTTTCCTGGAACGACCGAGGTATATGTGTGGAAACTTCGAAAACGAGATCGTCTTATGCATGCACACATGGTGGCTTGAGTTCAGGAGGCACTAAAGAGGAAGGGCAGAAAACAAAGTTGGAGCCGAACATTTTTAATAATAAAACATGGCACAGAATTACAATCGATTTATGCAAAACTTCTGCTCTTAAGCTCACAGTGTTCCGTTCCAGTTCAATAAGGATGTGGGTATGACAAGTTTGGTACGATAAGAGCAGGTCCTCAAAGGTATTCAAGGGACTGCAATCGGAAGAAAAGGCAGCCACACTAGCAGAAGCTCCACAGTACGGACAGTTAATGTAACCCTTATTCCCTGCAGCTGGTGACTTCCTCTTGCAGTTGTCTACTGTGTTGAGGAGAAATGGAGGAGTGAAATTTATTATGAATGTGGTAAATAGAGACGGATGACGTCCGTTAAGTGGGGTTCAAGTAACCGGAGACGGAATCATGGGACAACTATTCTTACGTTTGATTTAAGCTAGGTATCGAGACTAGAAAACATTCCATCGGAGAAGGTGATAGTTGCTGGGGTTTTTGAGGTGTAATGAATTTTGTAGCGAATACTATGGCACAAGTTCTTGTGATAATTTCTTATGGGATATTACCTACATAGTAAGAGTATTCTATAAGATAACAATTTTAAGGTACTGTCTAACCTGATATCAATTTAGGGAAGATATGTCACATTTACACTGCTTGCTTCTATGTGTTGTCGACGTTTTCTTAAAAATTTACAACAAAGTTTGATAAAAAAATGAAATTATTTCCAACATACCCTTTTCAATTAATTAATTTTATTTAAAGAATTTGGTCTGAATTTCTAATCAGCTACTTAAGTAAATATTGCATATTTTAGGAGTAACCCTTTCACGAAATTGTTAACTTCCAGTAACTCAAAAGTAAGTAATAGTATATACAGTGCTTGGAAAAATTATAGACTCAAACGTAAATTTTCAATTTTCTTGGAATGCGTAATAAACCTTTACAACTAGTTTTGTGACAAAATATTGGGAAAACCCTTCAATGGCTTGATTTCTCTTTTACCAGGAATGGTAATTAATTTTCTGAAAAAAAAACAAATTTCGCCTGCGAAAAAATATAAACTCAGGCCTTTTTTTCGATGTCAGGCTTAGTTGTAACGGATAGTTTGGTATAACAAACGTTCTTTAAAACCCTTGCAGACATTTTGGAGTGAAAATAAGCAGAGTTCTGCTGTGCGCAGCGAATTTTTTAAAAGTTCTAAATGTTCCACGCGGGAAACAATAACCGACATTGAAAAACAAAGAATAGTCGGTTTACAAAATAGTGGAATGACGCAAAGAAAAATTGCCAATGAAATAAATCGCTCTCAATCTGTAGTGAAGAATTTTCTACAAGCTGGTATTGCAAATTACGGAAGAAATAAGCGATTTGGGAGACCAACAAAATTTTCGCCGACGGTAAAACGAGCGGTTCTACGTGAAATGTCCAAAACAGAAGCTTCTTCGTTCCAAATGGTTCGACGATTTAATTTGGACTGCGATTCTAGCCTCATTAAAAAATGGCCAATAGCCTCAAGCAACTTGAAGTATCGATAGTAATTGTGCAAACCACCATTCAAGCGGCGACATAAGCAAGCATGCCTTGAATTCACTGAAATACACATCCAACACGGTGAAATGTGGTCTCATGTGATCTTGATGGATGAGTAAAAATGTAATCTGGACGATCCCGACGGCTCCAAGTACCATTGCCATGATCTCAGGAAAGAAAGGAAAATCATGTCACAAAGGCCTTTATGAGGAGGATGAGGAGTTATGTCATGGGCAGCTTTCATTGGAAATCTGAAAACAGAAATTGCGTTTATTTCTGAAAGAATGGACACCAAGAAATTTTGGAAGATTATCTTCTTCTTTTAATGATCCTAACAGAGGACGAAGATGCGATGTTTTAACAGGACAACGCTCCCATCCATACAGCACAAACAACAACAGCGTGGTTTCAAGCGCATAGAATTAAACTTTTACGGGGGCTAGTTTAAAGTCCAGACATAAACCCCATTGAGCAGGTATATGGGATCCTGACAAGGGCGATTTACAATCATCAGGAAAAACCAGAAATTTAAAACGTGGAACAACTCAAAGAAAGAATTGTTGAAGCATGGAATAATATGCCGAACATGCTATGCCCTCCGTGAAATGGTCAGGAGAAATCCGTGTAAACGCCGTCCACGAATATTTGCAAACAGCGAAACCTGATATCTTTGCTCTAACTGATACCCAGGTCGATTTGTCAACCGATTCGACATATTCTCGTTGCTTAGGATACGAATTACATTCGAGATTCTATTTTACGGGTGGAGTCTGGGTCCTGTGCGGTCCGATCGGGCTTGCCAGAGGATAGAGGGATTAGAACCCAATAACTTGGACATCATGTGGTTGAGGGTCAGGCTGAGTAATTCTGTTAAATGTCTTTGTTGTCTTTACCGCTCCCCGAGTGACGAATAGCCATTTTTCGAACATGTTTCACGTATCGTCTACTGAATACAGATCAACCACCCGGTTTCTGAAATTGTCGTCCTTGGCGATTTTAATGTACACAATTACGGGTGGTTGGTGCATTCTAACAGTACTGACGAGGATGGGAGTCTGGCGGAGAAGTTTGCTGTTAGCCGCAATTTGACTCAACTTGTTGAGTAACTGTTTGTATTAGGCCTCTTTTGACCTGATGTATTTGTGCCTGTTAAAGCACCTAACTTTTAAACCCTAATGTACACTAGGGTGCAACACCCTTAGTGCGATATTTTGAGGTGATACTCGGGCGCAACGCCACTAAGTATCTAAAAATTCTATCTTTGAAAATTCGGGCGCAACGCCACTAAATATCTCGAAGTAGATCAAAAATAGCTGAAAATCCAATAAGAATTGAGGATACTTCCGGGGTTACGGTCGCATGCATTCTAACTTTACTTTTTTTTTTTTTTTTTTTTAAACTGTATTTATTAACCATAATTAGAATTTGTACATTTAAGTAATACAGTGACTTAAAATTAAATTCGTGACAATTGCTTACATGTAATTATTATTATAATACATTTTCCAAACAATGTTTTAAGAGTTACAGGCTAGATGTGTGTTTATACATTTAGTAGAGTTTCGTCTTCCTGGAAAAGGTCAGAAAACCAGGAATTTCTTATTTTTACTTTACTTAATCTAAACCTAACCCTAAATATAAATATAACTTAACCTAACTTATTCTGATTATTATAAAGTGAGCTATAAGCAAAACAAAGTTTTATAATTAATTGGATTTATGAATTAAAGGATGTGGAATGAGGTCAGTTATGGGTTTGAGGAAGAGTATTTCTTTCCGGTTGTTCGTTGGAAAAACGTAGGATGTTGGAAAATGGTTGGACGTTACAGTATTTGAACTGGTTAGGGGTAACTTCGGTGTTGTGGTATGTGATCTCGTTTGAATCATTTACCAGTCTGCCTGAGGCGAAGATAGCTCTGGTGTGGAGACAGTTGGGATAGTTAGTTCTGATATCTAGAGGGTTCTCTAAGAGCGAGGTTATTATGGGATTGGGATTATTTTGTAGGTTTTCGATAAATTTGATAGATAGCTCGAGGAATCGTCTATCGAGGCGCTCAATACCAGCGGTATTGTAGAGTTCGACCTTACTATAGTACTTATAGGAGTTAGGACGACGATGTAACCCAGAGACATACCTAAAGCATTTTCTTTCGAATACTCGTAATTTCTCCATTTGGGAGGGAGTGATATGGTACCACAATGGGCACGCGTACGTGAGTGTGGGCCTGATAATTTGTTTGTAAATGAGCAGTTTGACTTTGTGAGAGAGACTATTCGGTTTCCACATTACTCTTCTCCAGAGATTAAGCTGAATTGTGGCTTTTTGAAGGGAATTTTTAATGTGGGAGGAAAAAGACCAGTTATTAGAAAAAGTGATTCCCAGATATTTTAGGGTTTTGGAGGGTTTTATCAGAGTGTTGTTCAGTTGAATCTTAATTTTGTTGTGGCAGCGTCTAGTGTTGTTTGTACAGTGCTCGTTTTTGCCCTTGAACACTATGAGCTGCGTTTTATTTGGATTAAGGTGGATTTTCCACTTATTAAAGTATGTTGATAGGTTAGGGAGGAAGTTGTTAATGCGGTTTCTTGCAGCCTTAACAAATTTGCTGCTAGAGTAAATTAATGTATCATCAGCATAATTCAGCATCACAACATTAGGAGATACGGGTTGAGGAATATCCGCGGTATATAACAGATATAAAATTGGCCCTCAAATGGAGCCTTGGGGAACACCCGCGGTTATGGTGTGGGTTCCTGAGACAGAAGAATTTATTCTCACAACGAATTTTCTGGCAGAAAGATATGAGGCTAAGAGCTTTGTTGTGTGAGAGTTTAGATTAAATATGGAGTGCAGTTTGTACAGAAGCCCTGA
The DNA here is from genome assembly GCA_963931805.1 of Microdon myrmicae. Taxonomy (NCBI): domain Eukaryota; kingdom Metazoa; phylum Arthropoda; class Insecta; order Diptera; family Syrphidae; genus Microdon; species Microdon myrmicae. The sequence continues at coordinate 85,881,151 of OZ007497.1, forward strand.
GATCCAGACGCAATCAAACGCTTTAGAAATATCGAGAGATATACACACAGTAGGGCTTTGGTTTTGGAGACCAGTTGTAACATCGTGTGTAAGTTTTAGTAGAGCATGACATGTGGATTGTCGCTTACGAAATCCGAACTGACAGTTAGGGATGAGGGCATTCTCATTGGCAAATGAGAGAAGATTTTGGTAGATCTTGCGTTCCAGTATCTTACTTAGTGTACTTAATAGGGATATTGGACGATAATTGCAAGGGCTATTACTACTACCGGGCTTCTTAATAGGAATTACTACCGCAGTTTTCCAGTTCTCTGGGAAGTGCGATGCATTAATTATATGATTAAGAAGAATGAGGATGGGAAGTAGATTCTGTGGGCGTAGCCTTTTAAATAGAAGGCGTGGGATTCCATCTAATCCAGTTGACTTTTTGTTATTTCCTGATCTTACGATCTCGGATAATTCGTCTGCAGTTAGAAAATTTGTAGTGTCTAAGGGGTGTGAAGCTATGTTCGTGTTGTTAAATTCACCGATGAAAGGAGTAAAAGATGTGAATAATCTGTTTGAGATGTGTTCGTTTACTGTGTTCTCGAAGCCAGGAGTTGATAGAGAATTATTTTGCTCATGAATCTTTGCAAAGTGTTCTGCGAGGCAATTTGCTATGTCCGTATCGGACTGGGCAATATTATTGCTGATTGGGTTGATGAGATGATCAATTCGGGGTTTATATTTACGACCAGTTAATTGGTTGATGTTTTTGAAAAGATCCCGATTTGGTTTGATATTTTTAAGTGTGGAGATGTAGTTTTCATCTGCGAACTTTTTCAACTGCTCATTTATCAGAGTGGATAGGAGTTGGATTTGGCTTTTAATAAAGGGGCAGTATCTTGTATGGAGTTTACGGCGGAGCTGCTTTTTAAGGCGCAATAATTTGGTTAGGATGCTGGGCAAAGGCTTTCCTAAATAGTTATGAGGAATGGTTGTCGGGGTGTTGTTGCTGAGAGCCTCCTTAAGAATTTGCTCTATTCTTAAAGATGCGTGATCGATTTCAGTAGGGAGTAAGTTAGATGCTTCAGGGATATACAAGTCAGAGAAACTTATCGCTATGTCCCTATTGGCTTTTCTCCAATTTGTTTTGGTGAAGTTTGGGACAGGGTTTGACGAGTAGAGTGGGTCGAAAGAGGGGATTTGGATCGTGGTATGAACGGAACCATGATCAGAAGGAAATATAAAGGAGACTGTAGGTGGACCCGCTGAGTGAACATCATCGGACTTGAGGAAGAAGTCGATTGTTGACTTGGCTGTGCTAGTGACACGAGTTGGCTGTAATGGGGGGTATGTATATGGATAAGATGGGAGGAGGGCTAGCAACTGACGACCATATTTGTTGCATTTATTATCACTGAATGCTGTATGACGCGCATTACAGTCTCCCCCGATTATAAATGGAGCGGGAACAGACTGTTGGATTATCTGAGAAATGTCAGCATCTGGGAAATCTGGTTGTCGTGAAGGGTGAATATAAATGGATGCTAAGACGAGCACTTTATTGTTCTCACAAAAAAGTTTAACTGCCGTGTATTCAATGCTGAATATATTAGTGAATCTAATTTCACTGAATTGAAATTTTTTGTGTATTAAGATGCCGGTACCTCCGTGGGATCCATTAGTTCTGGGGTTAGAAACAAAAGTATAATTGGGAATGGAAACTCGGGAATTTGGTATGAGCCAGGTCTCTGAAAGGAAGAGGATATCTGGGGAAAATTTTTCAACAAACAACCGGAGGTGTTGCTTACGTATATTAGAGTAAATGGATTCTGAGTTGAGGGAGATAATGGTTAGTTTAAAGAGAGCTCTAAAGAATATGGGAAGTTATTAGTGATAGAATCTGACCTTTTTTTTCTGTTTCTGACATATGCCTCAGCGAAGGAAGCATGGCCTGTAGGCTTTGGATGTAACCCATGATGTCCAGATTGAAATTTTAAATATTATCGTTAGAGGGAGTGGTAGTGTTGAGGCTTCCTTTTGCTGCATCCGCGTAAGATATTCCGGGTCGGTTTAACTTTACTTCCTGCAATACTGTTGGTTTCGTTGTAGTTGGTTTAACTGTTGACATTGCTAATTTCCGTCTTTGCAGAACTTTTAGCTTCTGAGCACATTGAGAGAAATTTGCTGGATGTGGCCCTCCACAGTTACAACATTTTACTGTAATCTTCTTTGTGGTAATGGATCCATCGGCGTTGGCGGTTTGTACTGTCTCTGGTTCCAGGCCTTGTGGATTTACCTTGCATTCATCTAGCTCGTGTTCCTCTGCGCATCTGCCGCAACGTCTTTGCTGGTGGCATGAGACCGCCAAGTGTCCTGAGTCTTGGCATCGCTTGCAATGTAGAATTTCTTGTTTGTGTGGCTCCTCGATTGCGATTTTTTGGGTAAACAAATATTTAATTTGTTTAAGTTGGTTGATATCCTGATTTGGTGGGATTTGTATGATCCGGGGGCTTTTTATGTTGTTTGTCCTCATGTATGGTGTTTGGAAGTAGTCCAGCTTATTAATTTTTATTTGTGGACATATCCTAGCAATTTCCAGTCCTAATTCTTCATTGGTCCATTCTGGATCGATGTGCCTTATAATAAAGGTAGTTGGTTTGCTATTTGGATGTTGGAAGGTGAAGAACTGATATTGTTCCTCTAACAGTTTTTTAACTGCCCTTTCATGATCGTCTAATGATCTGACTATTATGGAAGTCCTAGATCCTTTTATATTTGTGCTGAAATTCCGGTGACCCAGAGCATTTTGCTGGGTTTGAATTATAGCTTTGGTGCTGGTCAGGTTTTTGACGTAGATTGGCGGGGGTCTTTCATTTCTCGCGGTTGATTTCGTTGTTGTTTCTGCTCTGGCTTGGGTGGTTTGATTTGATGAGGCCTTCATTTGTTTGTAAACTTTGGTGGGTGGTTCGCCTTGGCTTTGACTCGAATTAGGGCGTTGACGGGACGTTTCTTCCATATGGACGTCATCAGTGTTATTGATGGAACCTTGTTTATAGATTTGTTCCTGGAGTTGTTTCACTTTAACCGTTAATTGGTTAATGGTTTCCAACGCTTCTTCGAACTTTTATTTGTAATTTGTGGGGCTGCTTGTTCTGTCCATGTTTGTGGATTTTTTTACTCGTGCGTTTCGTAAGATGTTCAGAGCCTTCCTTTTTCTTTCGGTTATGTACTCCAGTGCACTGCCTGGGTCATCGCCTATCATCGGAGTTGTGTAGTAACTGCTTTCTTGTTGTTAAAAAAAAATTTTTTTTTTGTTATTCTTTTTAATTATTATTATATATTTTTTTGTTTTTATATTGCACTAGACAATTTAATAGTGCATTGCACACTCGTGTAAACACGTTTCGTTACACGTCCGCACTGCACGAGATATGTCACGATAATGAATAAATGACGAACTTTATTTTCAAACTCTTAAACTATATATACAATTTCTCTATACTACTACTCTTACATCTAAACGATACAAAATTCATGCTCGCAACAGAACATTACTAATACATACATACATAGGATACAGAGATCGTATCTATAATCTTGACTACAGGATTGCAAGATTCCTGTTTACAATAAACATGAGTAAGAATTACCAGAAACAAAGACAATAGGAATACACAATCCTGTACAAAAAATCGTAACTTTATGGTGGACCTTTTTTGGGTGGTCGATGGTGCACTTCACACCTTCTGTTGCTGATGCTATCGTAATTTGCTGGCTGTAGGCAAATACAGTGCTGGTTGATCGATTCGGTTGGTGATGACGGCATAAAGATAAACTGTGTGTTTATTGCCCAGTCATAAATTGTCCTGGGATGCGGTATTCAAATGCATGGAATGCTGCGGCTATTGGGTTATCATGCTTTTGTATATGATAATGGATGCGGCATTGAATTGGATGGATGAGACGAACGACGGCACCGCGCAAATGGCGCCACATGATCTCATAAACAGTAACCTAGGTGAGTGCCAGATAGCCGAGGTGATTGTGCGAACACACTGGATTTTGATATCCGAGCCGACCAATTTATCGGGGAAGTTGCTGCGCCAATGGGAGAGTCAGATCACCGCTTGATATCGGTTGCGCAACCACTTGCATTTCAAGCGAATAACCGGCTTAAGCAGCTTCGCCATCTATGAAGGTATCGGGCTGCCAACTCGAACGATTTGCGACATTTCCTCGCATCCTTTCCGTGATCGTAGATGTACTTTGGAGACCCCGATCTTAACCGATGCGAGGAGTCGGTTGCAGAGATTATTCTTGTCGGGATGGACATCTACATCCTGCATTCCATCAAACGAAATTCATATGATAGGCCTGGGCTTGGTAAAAAATTCGAGCAGGTTACGGCGGCAAAAAAAGAGCTCTTAAACAATGGCGCTCCAATCCCACCGAGGTTAAGGGAACGAATTTTGTTAGAATCAGAAACGCGTGTAACCAGGCGATTGATATCACGAAGAAGGCTTACAACGACAGAGTGACCAATAATCTCCTTGAGTGCACAAGTGGTTCGCGTCCCTTCTGGTCAATGGCAAGAGTTGTCAGCAGTAACTTCACCTCCTCCTCCTTTTCTCCGTTAGTGACGGGCAGCGGGACGTTAGTTACTAATTCATAAGATAAAGCTAATATGTTCGTGAATCCAAACCTCGATCCCGGTCTTTTGAAGCCACCTGCGATCGCGTCGATATAGTTTTTTTTTTCATTTCTCCCAGCATTTATTAGTTCCGTTTTTTACTTAGATTCTAAATGATATGCTATACAAAAAATGCTTAAATTCTAGCTTATTTATCTTATATTATAACATACTGGTCCTACGCAGGCGCTCTAAGCTAAACATTAGGGGACTATTGTGCAATTTGCCTTTCGGCGATAGAACTTTATTTGTGGCTTAAGTTATAATTATTTGTCTAACAAAGAAAAATTCGAAAAACTTTGTGCCAATTTTTTTTCTGTTTTTACTTAAAATATAATGTCCATTCAGCTGCAGATTACCGATTTGACTCCGGAGTGAAGTGGTGGATCAATGCTTCATCCATTGTAACATATCGAAGCAAAAACTCTTATTATCTCGCTGACAGTGAATCGTCGACGATGTGTTGTTTTTGATCGACTATGAGCAGCCGCGGTATCCACTTTGTACATATCTTTATCATTGACCAATGTTCATGCAAGGTGGTAAATACACAGCCGTCTGATAACTTCAATTCCTTTGCTATCTGACGCAACTTCAATTTACGACCGGCCAAAACGATTTTCTACATTTGTTTAATGTTTTCTGGAACAACCACAAAATTCGCGCCCTCAGACCGCACGGTATCAATACTCCTGGTACGGCCACGTTTAAAGTAAGTATACCACCTCTCAACAATTGCTTTCGATGGAGCAGAATCAGAATATCACTTACCGTGCCATTACATTGTTTGAAGAGTGTTTTTTCCTATCAGAAAGCTATGGTTTATCAAGACACGAAATTTATAATTTTCCATTGTGCTGAAAATAACATACAGGGCAAAGTTACTGAATTATTTCAACCTGGCGAAGGCCAGGACGATCCTTGTCCCTGTTTAATCTAAGATCACATGCAGTCTACACGTGACACCCCTGGATAGCTACTTTGGCACCCACCAAGTAGTGAACCAATGCATGCAGCGACATCCGGAGAAAGTTTGGCGCAAGGCTAAAAAGGTAAAAATGAATTATTATGGCATGTTTAACAAGCGCCGGATATGGACCGGATACACGACGACGACCACAAAAACGAAAATGACTAAACGATTTAAGAACGTTTTCATGGAACGTCCACTCACTATACAGAGCTCGAGCTGCACAGCAGCTAGCCGATGCCCTGTCCGAATATAAGGCTGAAATAACACCATTACAAGAAATAAGATGGCCGGGGAGTGGTGTAATTCAAAGAAAAGAGTATGACATTTATTATAGCTGTCATGCAAACCCCGAGCACATGGGGTAGGATTTCTAGTCAGCCCAAAATTGAAGCCTGCCATCATTGGCTTTAATGCGATAGGCGAAAGGCTATGCACTCTTCGCGTGCGAGGCAAGTTTAAGAACATAAGCCTCATAAACGTGCACTGACCTATAGAGGAGTCCCCTCACAACGAAAAAAAGAATTCTACGAGAACGTCGAACAGGCCCTCAATGCCTACCCAAGATACGATGTGAAAATCATTCATGGTGATTTGAATGCAAAAATAGGTCGGGAGCCGGTTTTCAGGCACTACGGAGATTCCCATAGTTTACATGAGAACACTAATGACAATGGACTACGAATCATCGAACTGGCAGCATCGAAAAACTTGGTCGTTCCAAGTACCAGATTTCCGCGTAAAGATATCCACAAAGCCACATGGGTATCACCTGATGGAGCCACTCGCAACCAAATTGACCAGGTGCTGATAGATCGCTGCCACTCCTCGAGCCTGATGACGGCACGAACGTACCGAGGAGCCAACGTCGACTCGGATCACTATCTTGTTGGTACAGTCTTCCGAGTTCGGATTGCCTTACGGAGACGTATTGCATCCGCGGATCAGATTCGAATCAACACGGCTGCCTTACGCAATGAGAATACCAGTAACACTTTTGGTCATGCTCGACGGAGGGAGAGTAAGTTCTGGGGCCAGAATGCCAGGCGTAGAAGAGAAATGGATACGCCTTAAGAATATTGTCATTAGTACTGCCAACTCGATCTTAGGCAGAAGTCGTCGAGATCGGAGCGACTGGTTTGGTGATGGGTGCAAACTAGCGACTGAACGTAAGAATACTGCATAGGGGGCAATGGAACGGTCTCATAGGACGCGGGTACGCGAGGAGAAATACAAAGAGCTCAGAAGATCTGAGAAACGGGTTCACAGACAAAAGAAAATTGTCTGGGAAAAAAACCGTGTCTGTGAAATAGAGAAAAGTAGATAGCGAGGGCCGCAGTAGGCGCGGAAGTTCTACCAAATGGTCCGCAGTATGACGCGATACACACCACTCTGCACTTACTGCAAGGATAAAGAGGGTAATCTGATCACCGATTCTGAAGGTATTCTATGCAAAGTGCACTTTAATGAATTGCTAAATGGTCAGCTCACAGAACAATTGGAGGCTCGACCAGTGCAAGATCAAGACCAAATGCCGCCGCCACCAAGCATTGAGGAAACATAAAAAGCCGAAGACAGCGCAAATGAAATAAAGCCCCTGGAGATGATTGCCTACCAGCTGAGCTGATTAAACAAGGAGGATGTATGGAAGGAGACAGCGCGACAGACCTTGTCTGCAATGGAGGGATGGCGTAGACCAAGATGCCAAGAGCCCGGGAGTGCAAACTGGATGACATCGGGTCGAAATCGGGACCGGTGGAGTGATTTGTTAAATAAGGCCAAGACCGGATCCCGGTTGTAGTGCCGATGATGATGATGATAATAAAGTCATTAAAATAGCTCAATGACTAAACACCTAAACATCATTAAATATTGAATCTTATCGTTGGAATGTCGGTAGTTTCTGAAAATCAAATGTGACACCATCTGTATGTTAGTCCCATGACTTATTGACTGATGACATTCTAACATAACACGTGGTCGTGATTTGATACGTCGGTCCTTTTTGGATAGGTTTGAATCGAGTTCTTTCCTGCTTCGTAAAACGTGAGATCTGTAAACGAAACAAAACATTCTTCCATAGGAAACCTGGACATTATGTCACATTGTCACAAAGCACCGGTACACACTCTTCCGCATCATACAAAGTTGTCGTAACATAGTAACTGGGGTCGGAGTAATAAGACAATTCTAACTAATTACATACATTCATACTGAAGAACATAGCTCCAAAAGAGAGTCGAAAAAATAATACTGCATTTCCAAACATTAATGTAGTAAGATTCTTGAATTACGCGCGACCGTGCTCTGATGTATCGGTACTTTGGTTCTAACGTTTTTAGAGTGGTTTCGAATCAGGTTCTTCACTGACTGGTGAGGCAGTATAGTCCTTCTACATTAACTTGTAACCTATTCGTATGATTATTTCACCACTTGTATGTAACAATTTAGGTGTGTTATTATTGTTGTTAAAATAATAATTTGATATCCATTGTATTTGTGAAATGCAATAGATGCGTAAGAATAAGGAAGCTTATGCTACTTTTCATGGCGCAAGGCTAATAACCTTACCCGTAAAAATAAATTATTATGAAAAATTTAACAAGCCTCGAGACTTGCTAAATAAGGCCAAGACCGGATCCCGGTTGTAGTGCCGATGATGATGATGATGCTACTTTTCGCACGCGTTGGATCCTGGTTAGAAATGTGTTATTTTTGCTCGACGCAATCCAAAAATTACTATGTCGAAGGAAGGATAGTTGCCCTGTTGCACTTGGATTCTCAAACGATGGTGTTTGCATGAACTGTAAAGTAGGTGATATTTGGTTCAGTCCAGTCGCCTTAAATGCTCTTGCCCTTCGGAGTACATCAATAATCAGTTTTGATATATTTCTATTTGTGAAATTTTTGTTCCCAAACTAGTTTTTACTGCCATCAATTTTGCAATAAGTTTAGATAGTTCTTGTTGGCGATGCGATCAGCGTCGCCGCACAAAAACTCAACATCGGGGCACAAGCACTCAGCATCGACACACAAGCACTGGGCACCAGCGCACAAGCACTCAAGGGGGAGGAGCATGACAGGCAGCTGTATACGAGGGTTGCCTTTTATATTTCGGGATTAGAGAACAAAAACAAATATTGATCATCGAAAATCACTTTATTGTTTTTCTAAATATTCCCCATGAAGATCTATACACTTTTGCATGCGTTTGAACCAATTTTCGAATCACTTTTGCCACTCTGATTGAGGTTTCTCCAACACATGCATTCTGAATGCAGCAACCGCTTCTTCAGGTGTCGAAAAACGTTGACCTCTCAGTTTGTTTTTCACGTACGGGAATAAAAAGAAGTCATTCGGTGCCAAGTCAGGACTATACGGCGGATGACCCATCAAATCGATGTTTTGGGTGCTCAAAAAAGCAGTTGTCGCAGCCGATGTGTGAGAGCTCGCATTGTCGTCGTGAACAGTGATCCGTCTTCGGCGGTTGGTTTTCCTGATTTCTTGGAAGACAACTGGCAAACAAATGGTTGTGTACCACTCAGAATTGACTGTTCTGCGTTGTTCTAGTGGTACGGTTGCGACATGTCCAGTTTTTCCGAAAAAACAGGCGACCATTTGCTTGGAAGTGCTTCGTGCGCGAACAACTTTTGTTGGATTTGGCTCATCTTGAAACACCCAGACAGTCGACTGCTGTTTACTTTCGGGCTCACACGCGTAAATCCACGATTCATCACCTGTCACGATGTCATAGACGTGTTTCGAAGCACCGCGACCGTATTTTTTGAGCATTTCTTTCGACCAGTTGACACGAGCCTTTTTTTGGGCGATTGACAAATTGTGTGGGATCCAACGCGAACAAATTTTTTTGACAGTCAAATGTTTATGCAATATTGAATGTATGCTGGTCCCACTAACGCCTAAGGTTTCTCAATCTCACGATAGGTCACATGACGATCTTCCAATATCAGTTCGCGCACAGCATCAATGGTTTTCGGGACAACAACTGATTTTGGACGACCTTCACGAAATTCATCTTGGAGTGAACTACGACCACGATTGAATTCACCATACCATCGATAAACACTGGTCCTTGATGGAGCTTCATCGCCAAAAAATGAATTAAGTTCATCCATGCACTGTTGCTGAGTTAATCCAACATAAGAGGCAACCCTCGTACCAGTCGCGATAAATCACTCAACAGGCAACGAGTGATTTATCGAAACCAAGCGAACGAGGAGACAGCCGCAGGAAATAAAAGGCGAGCGCAGCGGCGAAACAGGGGGAGTCATCGAAGGAGCTCCCAAGGAAAAGGTCTTGTTAAAGACCACGATAAAGAGAGCAAACAGATAAAAATTCCTATTCATAAAGTCCAGCAAATAAAGAACTAGGCAAAGTCCCGTTCTAACCGTATTGGCGCATTTTTTATATTGTCGTATTATTTTCTGGCTTGTCTTCTTTCGTTGGTCGTTTCCACCTTTGGTAGATTAAGGATTTGTACTGGGCAAGACTCAAACGCCCGCCAATGCAGAGAAGAGTCCGACTCTGGAGGTACAATCCTTGGAATTGACAAAAGCATCGTTGGCCGGCCAGTGCCGGGGAAAAATACAGTCCACTCGAAGAGAGACTGAGGCAGCGCTAGAGAAGCGCCGTTGTTTGTTTCGGTTTCTTTTCGTTTCAGCAACAGTTCTACTACCAACCCACCACTTTCACTGTCACAAAGGTCCGCTGTTCCGCCGGAATAAAATAAAAACTAGTGCCAAATCAATTATTCACTAATTGTTCCGCTACAGAACACTGTTCACCCAAAAAGAGCCAAAAATAAAACACTCGTGTTTCTTAATTAATTTTTAGTTTATTTCCGACGTGATTATCTTTGTTCTTAGCCGTTATTACATATGTTAGTGTTTTTATACTCCGCGTAAACTTATTATTAATACAAAATTGATTTTTATGAATTTTATTTAACTACACACACGACTCCAAGTATTTTCGCGATAGAACCTTCGCTTGGGGTGAGTTTGTGGTGTGGTGGTAGATATCCTCTCCACTAAGGATATGTATTTACTTACCACCAGAGAAAAGTAAAGTCTCTCTTGGTGGAACCAGATCTCGTAATGGAGGTCATGGTGGTATGTGTGTGATCGTTCAGATCTGTGTTGTTTACTTATGCGCGGAGGCAATGGCAAAACAAAGCAGGCAGGCGGCAAGCACAAAGGGATCGAGAAGATCGTTGTCTATGAAGTGCATCGCGTATAAATAAATAGACGACGGTGCTTCGAAGAAATGTGGTAAGAGAAAAGATGAGACGAGGGCATCATGAAAGTCTTAGATGAGTGATGCCTTTGTGTAAATATACGGATAGAATAGAGAATTGTATATCGTTTCTTGGGTCGGTGGCCAAAACGAATCCCTTGCTTGCATTTGTATATGCAGGGAAATTCGTTGCGACAGAGAAAAGAATTTGAGATTGTTTGTTAGTGCAAAAAGGAATCATTAGTTAGATATCATGCATGTTTACATGCGTAGGAATTCGGTTTTATGGCACTAGACGCTAGATGCTGGTATTGCTTTTGTCCCTTGGACAAAGGGTCTGCAAGATACGTGCATGTGGGCAGATAAGGGTGCGCATGAGGAACAAAATTGCTTGGCAAACCATGGTGCCGGAATAGTTTTCCTACTTATAATACATGTATGCAAACGAATTATTTTCCAGGGAATTCTAATGATGCATTAGATGTGTGAACAGAATCTTTCAGGAATTTGTAATGCGTTAAAAGCATTAATGTCCTTATACTAGGAAATGTTTATGCTGGATCGAGATTGCGGTGCAGGTGTGGGAAAGTTGGAATTTGCCTGGCAACCGAAGGTACCGAATAGGTTTTGGGAGACCTAGATGCGTAAAGCACTTAAGGTGCTAATGCGCTTGCATTAGCGAAAACTTGTGCCGATTGGGATGTAGTTATGGGGGTTTTTTAGTTAAGTGGGCCGTGGGGTTTGGAGGAACCGCCACACATGAATTGGTATATAGGGAATTGTGATTGAGTTTCTGATGGGCTATTGCGAGGATTTCAAAGTAAATTGTCCACTGAAATCAATTTTAACATTCTTTGACGTTTTCCCAACTTCTTTTGGTCTTCTAAGACTTTGCTTCAGATTTACTACAATAAAAATCAGTTCATTTGATCAAAATGTAAGAGATGAAACATGTACATTAAAAAAACTGCAACTTATTTAAGCCTTCAATGGACTTGCCATCAGATATAATATTAAATGGGTCTTCAAAGCATTTTGGAAGCACAACATTCAGGAAGAAGTTTGGGTATTTTTATGATTACGACTTCTTTACTAAGTTTCCATATTGGCAGCAGGTTTTCGCAGAGAGAATAGCAGTCAGACCTACAGTCCGTGAAAACATCGAATATATTTTAGGTACGTGTTGAAAAAGCATCGAACTTCAAAACATTCTAGGACCACTTTTAAAAATGTTCTGATATATCCTGTGAATTCCAACCGAAAGATCTCACATAAGTATGAGGTCAAGGGGGCATGGCAAATTGGATACTGATACGACAGACAGTAGCAGTTATAGATTATTATGCTTTTCTAAACGGCAAGGACATTATATTCCTGTTACCGTAACAAACGGTACCGTTTTTGGCACACACTTTTCGAAATGAGTTCTGATAGTTTTATCGTTCCCCTTCTCTCACACAGACAGTGATTGATGTCCTTTTTTCTTTTATTTGAATTTTGTTGAAATGCCTTACTGCGAGTTGTGGCAGGAGTAACAAAATTAACAAACGTGCCGATTGTCGCCCCGCATTACGGTTATGCAAAAGTATCTAATAAAATATCTAAACAAAGCAGGATATCACTTCGTCGGCAAACGCATCGCATGGGGGCAACCACAATTCTATATGCCCAACACAATGGATGATGAATTATGATTGATCAGGGTCTAATTATAAAACAAACAAAGCTGCAAGGATATATTATCCTCTCCGCACAATGGGATTGTTGAAAATTCACAGCCAATCTGCATATGGATTGAAAGAGCGCAATACGGTCTGGAAAATTAGCAACGCGAATGTTGTGCGTATAGATTTGTGAAAAGTCACACCGAAGCAAACGTGAAATCCTTAAAGTGAAATCGAAACTAAGCCCACTGTCGGGTCGTTGCCGAAGTGAAAAGGCATGGACTGGGAATGCGTGTGACGATGCATAAGTGCTGTTGGTGTTTGTTGGTGGCAGACTTCAGTTTGTTTTACCTTTCATCCCTGAGGGTGTTGCTTGCTTCTTTTTTTCGTATTTTTCTATCGTGTCAATTCCTCCACTTGTTGACAGAACGGTGGAAACGACAACAGCAGCCGAAGACATTTTTAAGAGGACGAGGGGTTTCAGCATACGCATCATTCCACCGTAGAATGTTTCGGTTACCCTTGAAAGGAGAGCCGGGAATAGCGTTGGTAAGGAAGTCAATTTCATGCGAATGTAATCTCCCCCGTGACAATTTCTTTTCCGCTTCTTTTTTTCATCTTCCACTTGACTTAAGGACTCCCGCAACCACATCGCCCTTTGACAGGAGTCAAAGAAGGAAAGAAAGCGAAAAGAATATGTTCAGCTTTCTGAGCTGTTGATTGCCTTAAGTGAGGGTGACACACTGCCTGAGTTATGTAGTCGATTGTGTATTGGCAGATTGGGGGTCTAAGGCTGTTTTCACCCCTCTAACGCTAATGGCCGATTTCCATTTCCAGTTTGTTTTGTCATTTTTCATTTTTTCTTGTACCGTTGTCGTGTGGTATCTTCATGTAACGGGAAAACGCAAATTTCTTTTTGTGGTTTCTATTATCCTTGAGGTTTTTGTGTTGTTTTTCAAGGTTTATGGGATTTTTTGACCCCATAACGGGGTCAATGATGGCAGGAAAAGGGTAGAAATAAAAAGTTTATGCGCTTAAGGGAATTAAGAAGGAAGAAGAATTAAACAGATTACCACATTAGATATGGACCGTTCATTGGGTAATTAGATGTACTTCGCAAGGGAGTCAACCCTTGTAACACCTGATCAAATTGACAAACTTCACATTGCCATTTTACATCAATGTTCTCTTCTTTGTGTCATTTTTACCATAAAATACGCAAATGAAAGGATAAACACATTTGTATTATATTTTCTAGACAATGAGAACAACTTAGAAAGGGTTTTCTGCTGCGGATCTTGGAGTGCACAATAATTTGTGCGATTTGGTTACATTGTCACAGAGAGCTGCGTTAATTTCATGTCGTTACCTTTATTTATGAACTATTGTAGTTACGCTTGTGCTCTGTGAGCAACAAAGGTGAAATTTGCGGTTTTTATGCCTAAATTTATTGAGCAAAGAATTTGTATTAAATTTTGTGCGAATATAATGAAATTATAAACAATTTGGCTGGACATAAGACCATATCACTTAAAAAGGGATTGCTCCTGAGGTGTTAACACTTTTACATGTGTATTGCTTCAATCTCGAGAGCATGATGATCTGTGCCCAGGAAGAAAATAGGGCGGGACGACAATGGTTCTAGGGGTGGTTAATTACCCTGGGATATCAAGGCTAGCCTCCGCTCTTTCCAGCATCTTGGATAAACTTCTTCTATTCCGCGCTTGATGTGTATTAACTAGGCCATCATCCATTGGTGTTACTGATTCCGCCTTATCTTGCTGATCCGTCATCACCCTTCGAATACGGAGATTTTCGGCTCTCGGGAATAGACCAGTCATAATGATGATCGGCAGTTCAGGGCTTTTGTGTGCGATGGTTTGATATCCCTTAAGATGGCACGGAATTAATAAGTGTTTAGTGTTTAGTGTTTAGTGTTTTGTGTTTACTGTTTAGTGTTTAGCGTTTAGTGGGGCTATCGCTCCATTTATTGGTTGAATACAAGCAATACAAGTACTTACAAATTCAAGTATAAATAACCTCACAAACTAACGAGTGTATAATCTAACTTAATTAAGATTAACCTAAGGTGGACAGATTTTACCATGATGGTGAAAGTAGAGGCGAGGATTGGCGACAGGATAGGGCGGAAAGTCTCGTATGTGTCGCTTAAGATGGGGAGTGTGAATGGTTTAGGAGGCGCTACTTGAGTGTGTGAGTACTGAGGTCGTAGTCGAACAAGGTGGAATTGGAATTAACATTTCTCAGCATCCGGGACAAGAGTTCGTTTAAGACACAAGGGGTGCGGTGGGGGGAATATAAAGAACGCGGGGATTCAGCGAGTTCTGAGCGTTTATATTCAGAGAAATTAAGTTAAAGAGGTAGGCGCCCAATTCTCTGGCCCACGTATATACTCGATTCTGACACAGTGTATCATCACCAAACTGTGCCTTCAATCGAAAAAAAAAAATTTTCCGATGGTTTAACGTCTCCATTTGTTAAAATTTTTATAATAATCCGTTGCGTACTGACAACAAAGTCGAGCGTGACCGCTAGCCGAGCCGGTTCCCATACTTTTCATAAACGAAACAACAGCCACGCATAAGATTATTTGGTTCGCAATTTGTTGCGAAGCAAAAAAATAAAATTACCGTTTATAATCGATTGAGTTAACCAGTAAGCACAAATTCAAGTCTTACTTTGGACATACTCAGTTTGTTTCTGCAAAGGTTGATTTTACTCCTTTTTATGACTTCATCAGCTTCTGGTTTCCCTAAATTGATTGTGGAGCATTTTATACTCGGGCCCCCTTCTCTTATGTTGGGCTTTTCGATGCCCTTTAAAATATTTACTCGGAATACTTCCTCATTCCTCGTCCCTTCTGGCCAATGACAAGGGCTGTCGGCAGTAACTTCGCTTACTCCTCTTTCCCTCCGTTAGTGACGGACAGCGGGGCGTTAGTCATAAATTCACAAGATAAAGCTTATGTGTTCATGAATTTAATTTCCGCGAATTCAATTCCCGTACTGGTCTTTTGGAAACAGCTGTGATTATATATACATATATACTATTCAAGGCATGATACGGGGACTGGACTGCAAGAAGGCAACCGGCCCGGACGGAATACCAGCAATAGTCCTTAAGAACTATGCTCCAGAACTATCGCCGGTTATTGCCAGACGCTTGCGCTTATCTTATGCACGGAGAACTTTTCCTACATGCTGGAAAATCGCTCGAGTTCTGCCAATCGCAAAGAGGGGAAAAAGCTGTCTGCCAAAAAATTACCGGCCGATAGCATTACAGTTTATGTTGTCTAAGGTGATGGAAAAGGCCATCAACACCAGGTTAATTAAGTATTTGGTGTACAACAGACTTCTGAATGATCATCAATACGGATTCCGTGACAGGTGGTCCACGGGAGACCGTTTAACCTTTAGAACCGATATATGGACATATACGATTGAGGAGCATGGTGAGTCAAGAGCGGTCGAATTATATATCTCCACGGGTTTTGACCGAGTCTGGCACGGAGCAATGCTGAGCAAGCTTCCATCATGTGGACTTTCCCACCAGCTGTGCGACTGGACGAAGAGCTGCCTCGAGGGTTGATCGACCCGAGTTGTTTTGGACGGTGAGTGTTCGAATCTCATCATCATCATCATCGGCACTACAGCCGGGATGCGGGCTTTGCCTTATTTAACAAATCTCTCCACCGGTCCCGATTTCGAGCCGATGTCATCCAGTTCGGCACTCCCGGGCTCTGGGCGTCCTGGACTACGCCATCCCTCCATCGCAGACAAGGTCTGCCGCGCTGTCTCCTTCCACACATCCTGCCACAAAGCACTTTCCGGGCAGGCTCCTCTTCGCTCATTCGAGCTAGGTGTCCCCCCCAGCGAAGACTACCGAGCTTGATTTTCCTTACAACATTAGCTTCAAGGTAGATTGCGTACAACTCATGGGTGTAGCGTCTCCGGAATCGTCCCCCTCACATACGGGGCCAAAAATTCTCCTTAAGACCTTTCTCTCGAACGCGGCCAAGAGTTCGAATCTGTATCCTGTTAATTCCGAGGTGCCTCAAGGTTCTCTGTTGGCTCCGGCTATGTTTTTGCTTCACATAAATGATTTGTTGGAGAAAACGTTTGATGCCGCTGGAATTTCATATTAGCGAGACTTAATGTTTCACAGGTTTTTCTAATGTTACAGGTACGGCATGGAAGGTAAGTACACGCTTTTAGTGTATTTTAGGGAAACTGTTACCTTTTGTACCTGTAAGATAAGTAGTGGCGTTCAATGGAACTGCCACGGTACTTGTTTTTATTTTTGGTTGTATGCCCTATATGGGGGTTTTTACTTAGGTTATGGGAAGATGGTTGAGGGCGTTTGTGACAGTTTGTTTTTGTTTTTTTTTTGGGTCTCTGCCACAGAAAATCAATTCTAATTTAATTTTACCTGTGATCCAGGAAAGCGATGGTCAGGAATGTACTGTGTTCCTGCTCTCGGCCAGATTAGTCCCTTGAAATAGCTCTCCAGGTCAGTGATCAGCATTCAATTCGTTGCGTGCCGCCTTGTGAGATTGCCATTCCCAGTAAACCTTTTGTTGTTTTTCCGTGTCGCATTGAAAAGGTTTAAACGATTTGCTTGCGCCGTTAATGGCTCCAAAGGAGAACGGCATGCGTAGCTTATTAAAATTCATACACACTCGTCGTCTTTCCAGATAATAGACACCAACTGTGCATCATTCGAATAGTGTTAATAATAACTAAGTGTAAATTCGTTATTCTCGCCTGCGTCGGCGTCAGTTATGAGATATATTTAAACTTCTTCGAACAATTTTAACATTTTAACCATCTAGTGTGGTTTTTCCTTAAACACTTTCTTTACTTCTTAATCCTCTAGTTTTATGTTTTAATTTTTTAAAACCAAAAAAAGAAAAATGCACCGGGACAAGCAAACACCGTATATTTTTCTGCCCTTTTCTCTTTCTTTTCTTCTTTTTTTCTTCTAATCGAAAACGGAATTGCAAAAAACCGTATCTCAAACAATATTTTCCTGTTCTCTCTTTCGCTCCCCACTCACGTCCACTTCGAAAACCGAATTCGAACTCGAAGAGGTGCACGATCCACACCCGAATCGGAGCGTGTTCGAAAACTCACTTGTGGATCGCGCAACTCCTCCACCACCTTACCATCTTACCACCTTAAAACAAATTATATTAAAATTACAAAACGATTAATTGATGGGGTGGCGAACGCACGTAACATACCCCCCCCCACAAGACTGCGTGGCATTCTTAGGAGAGGAATGTCACGCCGGAGAGTGGACGGCGGAGAGCAAACAAACAAACAATCAACAAACCAACAAATAAATAAATAAATAAATAAATAAATAAATAATCCAACAATTATATATATATATATAATATAAATAAACTAGGTGTTAAGGTTGGTAATATTAGCTACCCATACATTAGTGTTAGTAGGAGAATAACTCGTGCTTATGTGCTAATGTTAGTACGTTTTAGGCTACCTATATATTAGGGTTAGTAAAAATAAATAAATAAATAACACTGATGTATTAACCTAAGATCTCATCTAAATATTAATGTTAGTGTGTACTTTCTACTGCTTACATATTAGGGTTAGTAAAAAAAAAAATAAATAAATAACACTTATGTATTAACCTAAGAGGGGGAACAACAGACAAGCACTCCACAAAACCAAGGACAACACAAACGCCCGCGGCGGGTCCGAATAGACACTTAAACCGATGGTCCGACCGAAAGCTCGACCGCCCAGACGATCCGGTTAGGACCCCCCCGCCAAGGCGAGGTGATCCCCTCTCGTCCAACCACTGCAGCGCCGCCCGGCCGGCGAAAGCGTCCCGCTCCTATATATTTTCTTTGATTTCAATTTTTAACTCATGACTCACCTACTCCCAGTAGGGCTTCAGACGGTTGTTGTGTACAACCACCGTCCTCTTACCTAGCTTCACCGCGCTGTTGACCGCGCTTTTCACCTCCACCACGTCATATGGACCTCTCCATAGGGGCGCCAATTTTCCTTTCTTGTTTTCTTCCCGCATCAAGACTTTATCGCCCACATGGAACGTGAACGGGCGTAACTGGCGGTCATGATACCCGTTCGACCTCTTTTTCGAGTTCAACAGATTGCGCCTAGCTATTTCAAACGTTTTCTGAAGCTTGTACTTCAATAGCTTATGGAAGCTCTCATGGTTGTAAACCGGTTCTGGAGGTAATTTGATGTTCGAGGGAACATCCGGAGTAAAACCAAAGAGACAGTCCATCGGCGTCAATCGGGTACCCTCGTGCACGCTGGTGTTGTACACGAAAGTGGCCGCCCTCAGGTACTGATCCCAGGTTTGGGGATTCGTGTCCACAATGCTGCGTAGGTATTCTACCAGCAGTCGATGGGCTCGTTCCAAGGCACCATTCGATTGTGGATGGTACTCTGAGGTTTGCAGTTTTTTGATGCGGAGCAGCCTGCGCACGCCTTTAAACAGGCTGCTCAGGAAATTGCTGCCCTGATCGGCGACTAGTTGCGTCGGTACACCATACCTTGCAACTATTTGGTCGAAAAAGACCGAAGCCACCGTCTCTGCCTCTGCATTGGGCAGGGCATAGCAATCTATATACTTAGATAAATTATCCTGGAACGTAAGTATATATAGATTGCCTTCAGGAGTACGGTCCACGGGGCCCACGATATCTAAATAACCTTTTTCGAAGGGCCTCTTGGCAATGTCGGTGATTACCATCGGCATTCGTAAATTTGGGGAAGACTTCACGCGCTGACAAATCTTACATACTTTAATATAATGCTTGTTATCGCGCATCATATTCTTCCACCAGTAGTGCCTGCGTATCTTCTTATACGTCTTGATCGCTCCTTGGTGCCCACCTAAAGGGTGATCATGGTAATCCCGTAATAAGTGTTGGATCTCCTCGGGATTAGTTATTTCCATTCCTTTTTCCGTGCAGGAAGGAATGGTGTCCTCTTCAGAAGGTGACTCATCGTCACTGGGACGTCCCGGGGATCCCTCGCTGTCCCGTTGGTTCTTGGCCTGGGCGCGAGTCACTACATTGCATCGCGGTGGTGAAGGGGTTTCGTCTACAGATTGGGGAATACGGCTTAGCGCATCCGCATTGGTGTTGTATTTACTGGGTTTGTACTCGATTGAGTAATCAAACTCCGATAACTTATGACGAAATCTGGTAAGGCGTGAGGTGGATTCTTTCACGCCGAACACTCCCTTCAACGGCTTGTGGTCCGTGTACACGGTGAAGCGTCTACCCAACAAATAGCAATGAAAATTTGTCGCCGCTCATACAATGGCCAGCAACTCGTTCTCGATTGTGCTATATCTACGTTCGGCCCCATTCAGTGTGCGGCTGGCATAGGCGATAGGCTGGTCTTTGCATATCTCACCCTGGGATAGCACTGCTCCAAGTGCCTCATTACTTGCATCCGTGGTTAGATTATTCTAACCAGGGGTGCCCTCTCGGACATCTCTTTGACGTTGCCTTGTCTGCATCTGCAGGCCGCCTAATCTAACCTACACTTCTCAATACAAAACGACACCCGGGATCCCACGAAGAGAGAGCAACTCCGTCGCCGACAGAACCAACTAACAGAAAGGGCGCGAAAACAAAAACAAACACGTTCCGAAGAGAGTCGGGGAGAGAGAGAGAGAAAAGGAAAAGAACCCGGAAATGAAAACAAAAATCCTTCAACTCGACGATGAAGTAACAACACCAAAAATATACACAACAAAATCACACGCGCAATCAAAAAGAAGGAAGAAAAGGCAGAATCACAATTTCAAAAAAATATCCCAGATTAAGCCAGTGTTACTAATAAATGATTATCACATATATAAATAAATAAATAATAGCATCAATCAATTTTCAAAAATAAAGAGAAGAGAAAAAAAAATAAATACATATATATACATATAAGTTTCTGCTCTGCCTGCAACTCCGCAATTTCATTCGAATTGATATGTTGGCTGTCTCTTCTGTTTCAAAATGAACAAACCATAACCTTTGGAGACGCACTCTTCATCTACAGCGACCTCGCGGCTCAATACTTTTCCAAATGCGATGGGGCACCTGTATCGACTATTCTGTGCAGACAAATAACTCCGATCGCCTCGCTGAGACGCAAAGCCAAATCAGCAAACCTACCGCGGTCCGTCCGGAAGATCTGTCCAGTCAGTTTGTGACGTGTTTTGTGACTTGAGATGCACAGGTTTCTCCTGGATTCGGGCTTTTCAAGTCCTGTCCGCAGCGCCAATTTGTGACAGTTTGTTTTTGTTTTTTTTTGGGTCTCTGCCACAGAAAATCAATTCTAATTTAATTTTACCTGTGATCCGGGAAAGCGATGGTCAGGAATGTACTGTGTTCCTGCTCTCGGCCAGATTAGTCCCTTGAAATAGCTCTCCAGGTCAGTGATCAGCATTCAATTCGTTGCGTGCCGCCTTGTGAGATTGCCATTCCCAGTAAACCTTTTGTTGTTTTTCCGTGTCGCATTGAAAAGGTTTAAACGATTTGCTTGCGCCGTTAATGGCTCCAAAGGAGAACGGCATGCGTAGCTTATTAAAATTCATACACACTCGTCGTCTTTCCAGATAATAGACACCAACTGTGCATCATTCGAATAGTGTTAATAATAACTAAGTGTAAATTCGTTATTCTCGCCTGCGTCGGCGTCAGTTATGAGATATATTTAAACTTCTTCGAACAATTTTAACATTTTAACCATCTAGTGTGGTTTTTCTTTAAACACTTTCTTTACTTCTTAATCCTCTAGTCTTATGTTTTAATTTTTTAAAACCAAAAAAAGAAAAATGCACCGGGACAAGCAAACACCGTATATTTTTCTGCCCTTTTCTCTTTCTTTTCTTCTTTTTTTCTTCTAATCGAAAACGGTATTGCAAAAAACCGTATCTCAAACAACATTTTCCTGTTCTCTCTTTCGCTCCCCACTCACGCCCACTTCGAAAACCGAATTCGAACTCGAAGAGCTGCACGATCCACACCCGAATCGGAGCGTGTTCGAAAACTCACTTGTGGATCGCGCAACTCCTCCACCACCTTACCATCATACCACCTTAAAACAAATTATATTAAAATTACAAACTGATTAATTGATGGGGTGGCGAACGCACGTAACACGTTCAAGGGGACCGCCACAGACCTCTTTTCACTAAGACAGCGACCCCGACCGTTGAGTGGAATTTGGACGATCTCATCTAATTACTTTGCAATTTTGGTAGCCCAATTTGTGTCTTTGGTTTAGCTTAGTTTCGCTAGCCAAGAGCACATCTGGGCGTTCGGCTATCAGCAGGTTGTCCAGATTAACTCTTCTTTCCATTCTGATTAGTGAATTTAGATTCACAGTAATAATTTGAAAGGTTAACTCAGCCGGAGAGAACATTGTGTCTATCTTTGGAGTTATTTGGAAACAAATTCGAATATATAGTGTCCAATTGGGCCGTCTGTTCGGTCAATTTTTTTTTTTTCAAACCCTGAGAAACCCAGACTGTGATTGCATGGACAATAAATTGCTGTTATTTTTGTCTGTTTCTCTCAAGCTGACAGTTTTTTTTTTTTTTGTTATTGTGTGGTTGTTCCACAATTGGTGCTTTCCTTACACCACCGGTCATTTGAGCGTATGACACACTAGGAGCTATGAAGTTGTTGTAAGAACAAGTTTTAATTCGTTTCTCTTCTTCAACTTGTTGCTTTCTAGCTTCCAACTTTCCTTTCAGCTGTTGGTATTTAGGGGAACCTGTAAAGTTAGCAGGGTGATCTGTGTTGTTACAAAGGAGTTCGAGTAATTTAGTTCTATCCGGGAGCTGCTCTTTGCCCAAAAGACATTCCCCAACGATATGTGTATTTGGGCATTCGACGTGTGGGGATTCTCTATATTACATGGAGAACCAACCCACAATTCCAACCTAATTTCGACCGTTAACAGCGCATCAGCTCAACCCCAATTCCTTCCACCAGCTATTTTACCTGAAAATCATGTTTCCCAAAAGGACGCAGAGCTAAATTCATCAATTCTCTGCAGTTAATGCATAATTGAATTTAGCTCCTTTTTTGTCATACGGCAACTCCATTACCCTAACCCATGAGATTTCTACCGGAAATCGCAATTTAATGTCGGTTAGCAACGGCAAAGTCTGGGCAAGCGATCATCATCGCAAAACCGCTGGGGAAATTATCGAATTACGCACAGTCATAATTCCCTAGCCGATTTAGCGTTGTAGGGGTACGAGATCGCGACGCCGCACGGGCGTGAGTCCTACGTCGTCCCCACAGATCACTAATATATCCGACACGTTCAACACCGAGGGAAAGTAAAAAAACCCGACAAGTAAAAATATAAAACACAGGATTTCAATATTTTATTATTATTTATTTTACGGTTGTAAACACTATACTGTACGCGGGGAATGCGAGCTATCTGTGAGGCACACGACTGTTACTTGTTTAATTTTTCCTTACGTTACTTCGCACTAAACTCCAGTTATTATCGCTCCCGTCCGCGGAACGGGTGCTGAAGTCCGCACGACTATTGTCGTCGGCAGATAGAAAAAGACTTAGTGATATAAATTCGCTGACAAGGGAATTCGGTCAGTGAAACTGGCTCTCTTAAATAAAGGATGTATTTCCTGCTCCAATAGAGACGTAAAGT